>OW052182.1:205812678-206507261 GCA_932526625.1 Rhingia campestris | reverse complement strand
CCACCCGACCTGAGTGAAGTGAGGATAGCAATATCTAAACTCAAGCTTAATAAGGCTGCCGGAAATGACGGCCTTCCCGCTGAGCTCTATAAGGCCGGCGGAGATGACTTGGTAAGTAACATCCACCAACTCATAAGCCAAATCTGGTCGGATGAAAATATGCCTGAAGAATGGAACCTCAGCATCGTTTGCCCGATCCACAAAAAAGGAGACCCTCTGAACTGCGCCAACTACAGAGGCATAAGTCTCCTCAACATCGCCTACAAGATCCTATCTGCCGTAATATGTGAACGCCTGAAACCGTTTACCAACAACCTGATTGGCCCTTATCAGTGTGGTTTTAGGCCAGGAAAGTCCACAACCGATCAAATTTTCACACTTCGGCAGATCCTGGAAAAAACTCAAGAAGTCCAAATCGATACCCACCACCTATTCATCGATTTCAAAGCCGCATATGACAGCATTTATAGAGACGAACTGTATAGAGCCATGTCTAGTTTTGGTATACCGCCCAAACTCGTCCGTTTGTGTAGGATGACGATGGAGAATTCTCGCTGCTCCATCAGGGTCGGAAACGACCTCACCGACACATTCGATACCAAAAAAGGATTTAGGCAAGGCGATGCGCTGTCATGTGACTTCTTTAATCTGATTCTTGAGAGAATTGTGCAAAACTCCAAAGCCAACACCAGAGGCACAATTTTCCAAAAGTCGGTGCAACTACTAGCATACGCTGACGATATTGACATCATTGGCAGGACTCAACGTGATGTCATAGCCACGTTTGCTAGTATAGAGAAGGAAGCGGCGAAAATGGGTTTAGCAGTAAATGAGGGTAAGACTAAGTATATGCTGTCATCACGAAAGGACTCACAACATCGACGAATTGGACAGAACGTCACCATTGACAGATATAACTTTGAGGTAGTACGGGACTTTGTCTACCTCGGCTCCGCTATTAACTCTGACAACAACATCTCGTCAGAAATTAAACGAAGAATTACTCTTGCCAACCGCTGTTTCTTCGGGCTAAGAAGGCAATTTAGTAGTAAAGCCCTCACTCGAACTACTAAGGAAACCCTATATAAGACCCTGATCATCCCAGTCCTGCTCTACGGCGCTGAAGCATGGACCGTATCAAAAGCGGATGAAGAAATCCTTGGTAGATTCGAGAGGAAAATTCTTCGAAAAATCTTCGGTCCCGTTTGCGTTGACGGGCTATGGAGACGAAGATTCAACCAAGAACTATACGAGCTGTACAGCGACATGCCCCTGGTCAAAAAACTCCGCATTGGACGTTTAAGATGGCTAGGACATGTAGAACGAATGGACACCAATACTCCGGCTCGCAGAGTCTTCGATTCCCAGCCAGACGTCGGACGCAGTAGAGGAAGACCTCGCCTTAAGTGGCGCGCACAAGTGGAAACCGACCTCAACCAACTTGGAGTGCGCAACTGGAGGCAGTTAGCTAAGGACCGGGCTAATTGGAGAGGCATGTTGGTTGAGGCCCAGGTTCATTCCGGACTGTAGCGCCACTTAAGTAAGTAAGTAAGTAAGTTGTTCAAAATTAGCGCTTATAATCGTAGACATTTTAACGACACGACAAGCAGCTTCAGCTCGGTGACACACTGTCCATTTAACAATGACACTAACAACGCAATATCAAAGAATGGAACGAACTTCCAGAAGACATATTTCTACCAATATACAATATACAACAATTCATGAGCAGAGTCAATAAGCATCTTTAAGCATCATCTCAGGTTGCATTTGGAGCGTTATAAGTTCACTTCACCTAAGGAGGGTTTATTATAAAAAGACAATCGTACAAAAGTTCTCAGGGTGTAGTAGAACATCAAAGAGCTAACCATCACAATTATTATTTTACTTCGACATTGCAACGCCATCGGATGTCATGTATCTACAATAATCAATCAAAATAGGTTGAACGGAAATTCATAAATTTCGTACAATCCGTAAATTATTTAATTACTATCGGATACATTGTACGAATAATTAGAGTACCAGCACATATACTACATCAAATTGCATCTGGTAAATGAAGATACCCTGTAAACTCCAACTTCCTTCAACTTAGATACAACTAAAAATATCTTCACAAACAGAACCAACATTGGCACAGCATGCATTTAATATCCGCTCATAAACTACAAACAACACACAAAACAACATTTGAAATCTTCATGCCTTGAATTATGACTCCATTCAGCTCGCACCTTAGCTTCCAATGCATCCTCATTATTACAGTAATTATACATATTTACTGCATATACAATTCCGCTAGCATGGAAGTGTATCTCTGCACACCAACGCATCCATCCAATCCACATACTTGCCTCGTAAACTCACGCAGCAATCTCAATTACAACACTAGCTACTTCTTGGATATCAAACACCCTACTCAAATGCTTCGCTACCCCGTTAAGATAACCAGGTGCCAATTTCATCCGTCAACAAATCCGTCTGTCTTCCTCTGCTTATGCCATGGCTGCTTCGCCTTCGTTGTTTTTCTCTCGCTCGTCTTCTCCAACTCCCGATGATCTCGTGTTATGAAGTTGTTTCAACACAAAATTGGTTTACTAATCATAAATCAACACAATCATATTTTATATTCTTATGGATATCCTATATAAGTCGTGGAGTCGACAACAACACCTACAACAACAACAACAACAACAACAAAGCGAACAAGAACTAGTAGCGAGTATAAAACACCTCGCGCCCATTTGTAAACAAATCAAATTTACTGAAAAAAGATTTGTAGACACAACAGGCACTACACAGGCACCTTACACCTACTATTTAACCCGCCTTATAGTCGAAGAACGTTTCAAGTGGTCTTTTGAAAAAAAAGGAACACAAAAAAAAAGTGTAGCATAAAAAAGATACTAATGCCATGGCATTGGCGTTCTGTTGGATGAGTGTTTACATCATCTTTCTGCACGTAGCTCGGATGTATCCGATGTTGATAGAAAGACGATTGGTTTTGGGGAATGTTCCAAGCAATGTACGGCGCGGACCAAAGTTCACGCATAACAAACTCCAGAGTCAGTGTTTATAAACAATTTTTTTTTCTTTAATAATTTTCCTCGTTTATCCTAAGCATGTGATGATACTTTATTTGAAGAAAATAAGTCAGATTAAGATAGATATGTATTTTTTGTAAACTGACGGGGAGAGGTATAGCCTTACGAAGTCTCTTTGGCAAGATAGTGTATAAAGAGGTGCACGGTGCAGTCTAAATTATTAACACAGAGTTAGATAAATAATTACAGATTTATGATGGTTTAGATGACAGCTATGCGCTTGTAGATTGTTTATCTACGAGTTCCTATATCTGGGGATTAATGGAGTAGTTTTGGAAGTTTGGGGAAATGAAGATATAAAGGGCCTTTCAATATTTATTGTAAATTGTCTAGAAGAGTTTAAAATATCAGTCGGAGGTTTATTAGTTTGGTGGCCGGATTCAGTCAACCTCGATCTTGTTTATTGCTGAATCTTCGTCTCCATAGCCCTTTCACACAAACTGGACTAAAGATTTTCCGAAGATTTTTTCGCTCAAATCGACTAAGGATTTGTTCGTTAACATTTGATTCGGTTCGTTCGATTGAGGGCATTATAACTAAATTGCTTTCTTAGCCCAAAGTACCAGCGGTAACCAAGTGTTATTCTTCGCTTGCTTTCTGAAGAGATTAGTCAGTCTTAGTACTGAGCTGTGATAAACAAATCCATTACTACCTCAATATTTAATCTGTCAATATTGTAGTTCTGTTTAATTCATCGATGTAGTGATAAACTGTTAAACCTAATTTTGCCGTTTCAGCTTCTATACTAGCAAACGTGTGTCTATGATATTTCGTCGAGTATGACCAATGATGTCAATATCATCGGCATAAGGTTTATGAATGATTGAGTCTCCGGTGTTGACTTGTGAGTCTAACGACTATGCATCACTATATAGACGTGGCTCTATATAGTTCATCCTTATAAATGCTGTCGTATGCGGCTTTAAAATCGATGAATGGGTGTTAGGTATCGATTTGGACTTCTTTTGTTTTTTGCTGGATCTGCCGAAGTGTTCTTATCTGATCAACTGTGGGATTTCCTGCCCTTAAGCCACAATGGAATGGAAGATTATGCTGAAGTTTCAGGCGTTCACATTTTACTGATAATAGTATCTTATAGGCAATGTCGTTTCGAAGTGTTTCATTGTTAGGATTATTGAAAGCATCAAATTAATGAGGGTCGTTGGAGTTTTATAATCACATAAATAATTCTATTTACTTCACAAATGTCAAAACCGTATTTAAATAGGACACCATAATTGGTAACATCGCCTGCCATGCTGACTAGGAATTTTTGAAGCTTATTATTTAGTTTTAAGCTTAGTTTACAAACTTCATCTGCTAATCGAGTCTTTCCATAAAACGTATATTCTTGAAACAATTATACCAACTCTGTTATTCAACTATCCGATGACAAGTTACCTGAAATCAACATGGAAATGTTCGGATAGAAGACTAATGTCGCCTGTTTTCCGTTTTCGCACTCCGGATCATATTCAGTGTATTTCATCAATAATGGCCATAACTGCTTTTTATTGCTCTAAGACAAATGCAATCATTTAATCAGCAAAATATGTGTACAGCATGCATAAATTCAGGTGCATCATCTTTTGTCATTTTTGGCGAGAATCAATTCCGAATCGGGATCAGGAGCGCGAGAAAGCTTATTTATCCAGACTTGATAACCTCCAAATTGCAAGGCCAGTTCTGGTTAATTAGCCTTATGACCAGAGACAATGTGTGCATTCTGGAAACTAATAGTATAGAAGGAAACAAAGTAACATATATACACTAGTCGGCATAAGTATTTTGACGAAATAAAAATCGTGCATTTTTGAGTTTAACTTCTAAATGGCTTGACAAGAATTCATGTTTATTTTTTCATTTTTATATATAACTAATACAAACTTAAAAATAGGCAAACAAATATTTTTTCATAGAAGTCAAAAAAGATATAAATTAATTTGTAATTTCGTGTGTTGGCATAAGTATTTTGACAAGTATATAACTCTAAGAAAAAACATTTTAAACTTAACAAAAGTAAATAAATAAAGAAGAATTTAGTAAAATATATAACCTCCTTTGGCTTCAATAACTTTTTGAAGGCGTCTCGGTACTGAATCTACTAAATTTTGAAGAATCTCTGGAGATATCTCTTCCCAAAGGGAAGTGACCTCAGAAATCGTCTCCCCTCTGGTTTTATTTAAAGAAACTGTTCTTTTGCGTTTCAAAAGAGACCAGACGTTTTCTATTATATTTAAATCTGGACTTTGAGGTGGCCAGTCCAAAGTGGCAACACCAACATCCTTCAAAAATTTAGTTATCATCCGGGCTTTGTGGCATGGGGCATTGTCCTGTTGCAGGATAAATGATTCACCAATAAGCCTACCTCCGGAAGGAAAGGCATTATCATTTAGGGTTCTTAAATATTGACCTTGGTTCATCGAGCCGGTGATAGGAACCAATTGACCCAGGCCATTATACGCAACACATCCCCAGAACATGACAGAGCCACCATGGCTCACTTTTTGACAAACGGGGCGTCTTTTTTGCCTTTCTACCTTTGGCAATCTAACGTAAAATTTGTTTTTTGATGAGTTATACTCAAAGGAGCTTTCATCTGTCCATAGAACGCTTCTCCAGTACTCCTTTGGCTTGTGCAAATGTTCCTTTGCGAAAGACAGTCTTTTAAGCTTGTTTACCTTTGATATGTACGGCACGTCCTTAGCTTTAAATGTTTTAAAATCTCCTTCCATTAAACGTCGTCGGACAGTGCGCTCACTGATTGGATTCGTTGCCGTCAAATTCCATTGATTTGCAGCAGTTTGAGGCTTCAGGAATATATTTCTTTTAAATTCCCGTAGAAGGGTTCGGTCTTCAGTGGCGTTGTTTTGCGCTTAGCACCTGATCTCATTAGGTTTGTGATGTCATTATGCTTTTTAAACTTATTGATTTGATAGTGCACAGTTTGACGCGACACATTAAACTCACTTGCTATGTCTTTTACTGCCGTTCCAGCGTTAAACTTCGCTACCATTGAAGATCTGACAACCAAACTCAACTCAGCCGTTTTACCCATGGTTTTTAATAAATTTTAATAAATCTTTATTTTGTTATCAACGTTTAATGTAAATTAAAGTTAACTACACAAGTTTTTTGGTTATCACGTGCTCAAAACTGTTAAAATATTTACACAAAGTTTCCGTCAAAATACTTATGCCACGTAAAAATTCTTTGTCTGCATGCGTTCTTATCAGCAGAAAGAGAATGCAAAAGGTAAACAATACAAAACTTGGCATGCATAGAGCTAAAAATAGATTCTTTGTTTCGCGCATCATTTTTGCACCGTTGTTTTAACGATACCAAGCAAAGTTAGTCTCAATAGTCACAAAAAAGGTTTCGTCAAAATACTTATGCCGACTAGTGTAGCTGCAATTTTTACTATTGACCCAAGTAGTCGAGGAACCACCATGTTTCCCAGATTATTACAAGATCACAATAGCTGCGCCATTTGGAAATTTGGAACACAAAATTTGGATTATTGAGATGATATACTACAGATATTCTATAAACATAGGAGTCGCTTAAATTTTGATTCTCTTAGAGCCCAGTTATAGCTATCATTGAAAAACATCATTGGAAATTTTCTTTTACATCTTGCGGTATTTTTATAAATTCAATCATTAGCGAGTTGGTGTCAAAACAAAGCTTATAAATTTTAGAACATGATTATCCAAACATATTTTAATTTTTAACTGTAGTTATCGCAGAAAATCACTTTTTATTTTTCACTGATCATGATTTATTTTTGTGAAGTAATGTTTGTCGTTCCACCAAAATGAAACGGAATTTTCCTACGATTCCTATAAGCAGCTATGGAGGTAAAATTTCAATTCCAGCATGTTTTGTGTTCCAATGAAGTTGTTGAATGATTGCTATAACTGAGCCTTTTTGCTCTTTATTTGTGGTTCTCGATATTGAAAACAGAAAACGGCATTTTTAGTTTTTACCTCGAAAGCTTACCACAGAATCGACAACGAAATATCACTTCGTTTACCCAGAAAAATATTCGCAGACAAATTATATCTGAAAGGACGGGCAAACGGTTATAAAATAAGGAAAGGAAAAGTTGGTTAATGCAACTAGAAAGAAACATATGAGAAGGCTACAATCTTTCTATGTGGATCGTTGAATCCCCTTTATTATCCAATCCTTAAAATTAATGTCCGCAAACTGTGGGCTTTATGGCAATGAAATATAGAAAATATTTCTCCTGCATTTCCTTTGGGGTAGGGTATAAAAATGTTTTTTGTAAGAAAACGCCTCCAAAAAGTGGGTGTGATTTAAAAAGATTTATAGACAAAAGGTTTATATTATCATAACTAACGATTCTGCACCAAAAGCTTATTTCGAATATTTTAAAATTTTACAGAAAAAGTGTTTTTTTTACTGAAAATCCCCCCCCCCCCCCCCAAATAAATGGGCGTGGCAATAAACATTCTATGGACGAAAAATAGATATTAGGATTGTCTAAATATGTTGTCCGAAAACATTTTCAAAATTCTGTAACATGTGGCCAAAAACAACATTTTTATGAAAAGGGGCGTAGGAGTTTGCGGATTTTGAAAATGTTTACACCTGTTCTGGTGGCACGGACAAGGATCATATAAACAAAATTTCATTATCCTAGCTCAAAATTTAAGACCCGAAAATCGGCGACGAACAGACAGACGGACGCTCAGACAGACATGGCTAAATCGACTTAGCTATAGTGATTCTGAGTCCATCCATATAATTGAGGTATATCTACCTACATTATTTCTCTATGTTACATGGGATAGGGTGTAAAAAGCAGTGTACCTCTACACAGTCTTCTGAGGGAAAGCCCCCAATTCGATATATGTTATGTTTACAAAAAAAAGACATGCAAAAATTGCAATATCAAATAAGTTCTTAAATTCTAAAGCAAATGGGGTTTTCTAAAAAAAACACACTTTCTAAAATTGAAGAGAGTTGTCAACAGCACTAAGCGACACTCCTGAAGAAACCTTTTCAGTAATGTAGGTTGGTACCAAAACTGTATCGCCAGTATAAGGAACTGATTATGTGCCATAACCACTATGCCTCGCAAGTTGGTCCAGTCTATAAATAATTTCCCCCAGTTACAGATTCCTAGTTAGGTAGATTTATACTTTAGCATGCCACTTAAGGCTATGTCTTCCTCTTAATGATTAGTGATCCTTTTAGCTAATTCGATTCCCAAAACGAATAAAGTGCTTACATGGAATCATTCAATACCACTGTGAGTCGACGCTTAATTCTGCTTTTATTATCTTAAAAATGTAATCCATTGGCAATGTTCGGGAAATTTATATATCTCGCCGTCAAATCTAAACGTCAATTCGAATATTTTCAGAAGAAGTTAGCTCTTTCCCAGTCATTGAAGCGTTTTCCAGACGGAAATCATGCCAATTAAAGAAGCCTTCTCCTGGCTAAGGAGTATTGTAATATGCACGATAAGAATATTAACATCTTCAGTGACAGCCAAGCGGCAATCAAATCCGTGGCATCCATATCATTAAATCAAAATCAGTCCACGAATGCCGAGATAGTGGCAGAACGCTTTTCCATTCACCTGTTTTGGGTATCGGGCAGCATACAGACATACCAGGGAAACGCAAGGCTGATGTGATTCCCAAACTCTACATTACCCTTGATATTATGCCGCCAGTAGAAATGTTAGGTATGCCCCTCGCTACAAAATTACAAATCAAACTGGATGTGATCAAGAAAGCAAACCCCAGAAAGCAATGCAACAATGTGTCAAATCTCCAAACTGGCAACCCTGGCTCTTTAGCAATGACGTCTGCAGAAGATGTTTGGACGAAGAAGAGGAGGAATGTATTCCTCAATTTATCTGCTCTTGTCCAGCTTTCTCTAACAAAGAAATAAAACTCCACATAGGAGACTTCTCCTTTGACAATCTAGGTGAGCTGGCTAATATTAATGTCAGAAACCTGGGAATTGTTCAATTAGGCAAACAAATATCAGGAAAGTCGACAGATCCATGTGGTACCGCAGTCCGCAACAGACTTTTTCTGGTCTAAGTGTGCTCTCGTATTACGTGCAGCCACTGTAACCTAACCTAACACAACCTAGCTCTTAAAATGACGAATGGGATCCGCATTTGGTAAAATGAAATATTAATTGTAGAACTAGAATACTTAATGCCTCTTACAGTGTTTAGAATAATAGTTGCAGATGATTAAGGACCTTACACCCAAAAGACAACGATAAAGTCTAATTTTGACAACAGGTTAAACCTCAGAGGGTATTGTTTATATTCTTGTGTAAGCTTTGAAGATTCCTCTCAAGACCAAAGTTTAGTTAAGTACGTGACAGAATCAAATATTTCCACCTGATTACATGCATCCCCCCTATTCACCACCATTTCGAACTAAAATGCGTAAAAAAATAAATTCATCTGCAATTGCAGACATCGCAGTTATACCAACCACGCCCACATAAATCTCTACCAGTCTAAAGTTTTTCCAAAAATCATGGATCTTAATCCGTTTTCTGCTTTCTTTTTGGTCCCCTCCCCCTCCCCCAAGTTGTCGTTTTTCTTCAATTTAGTGTACAATGAACTGCAGCTTCCCCGCTGAGCCCCAAACCATCAGGGCGACAAAGCATGTAACCGGTAAATTAAAGGGAAAAGGATAAAGTTTAATTGGAAAACTCCAGCCAACACACAAAATGAATGCCTATTATATGAAAACTAAATAAGTTCTAGTCAAGGATTCGCATATAGCAGAGCACCGGTGATTGCTGTGCGACTCCTCTATTTACCTCCATCTCATAGAACGGACACCTTTCTACCCGTACGTCCCCAATTTACACCCGAAGCAAAAGGATTAATTAGGATAGTATTCTCTCTTCGCAGTGATAGTTTTTGAAGTTGGTTCAGGTTTTCTTAACACACAGCCAAAGAGTCAGTCAACGGAACGAAAAGTTTTCGTATTCTTTGTTCCGGCCCCACTCGCTCTGAGCCACCCGTCTCCGACACACCCTTTCGACAGAATAGTAAAGAAAACCACAACGAGCTAAATGTTCCTCAAGGATTTCGAATGCGGATGTAATTATCGAAAATAAAATTCCTTCCCCACCCACCACACACCTTTCAAGAGTAGAATTTTGTTTGCTTGACTTTGAGAGTCCTAGAAAGTCAGTATTTTTTTTTTCAATAATTCAAAAGCTTTGGATTGTAAATTTTTCAAATCATTTAACTGACAATTTAAATTTGCAATCGTCTATTTTTATTGAGCGCCCTCTAAAGCAAGGGACCTATATCCTTGTGAACATGAATTTTAAATTTGAATAAGAATTCGATGCGCTAGCTACATGACAAATAACTTTCGCATCATACGAGTGGAAGACGCACAGTTTTACTACCCCTATATCCTTCGATTTCCTTTTGGCATTTTTCGTGTATTATCCTTGAACAGTTGTGTACTTTGTATTGGATTTTAATTCCATTTCGCAATCAAATTAATTGGTCACGCGAAGGGAATTACATCATCATCATTTGTCGAATGCCAACGGGTTGCCATATCCAGCATTTATATGATTGTAGATCCTTCTGTTTTCTATTGCTATTTATATATCCCCTTGCTTTATGTGAGTTGTAGTTGTTGTTGGGCTGCGTGTGCATTTTATGCAACACCATTTCAGATTTACATGTAAACGAACAAATAGCGGAACAAATGTATGCAAATAGGATTTATAATTTTGTAATTTCGAAGGATTTATGCGCAAGGATATTGCACACTTAAATGTATTTATAAATTTCACGGTGATCTAAATTTTAAAATTGATATTAAACATTTTGTCGTTGTCGCTGTTGGTTTTGCGTTTTAATCAGGGAGGCTGTCCTTTGGATGTGTTCGTGTGGAAAATGACACATGAATTATGACAACTAGTTATCCTTTTGTGGTCGAATTTTCTGGTTCATTTTTCAATTGTATAGACAGGCCAGGACAAGTTCCCATGACGTCTGCATTAAGTAAACCAAATGTTGGATGGAAGATATATATTTAAAGATGTAATGATGTGATTATTAGTACATATGATCAGTACTGTCTCTATAAATTAATCCTCAAAATATCAACAGAATCGTTAAATTTGTTTGAGATGATCAATATAAATGAATTTTAGACATGCTGATTGGTTCCGTTGTAGCAGTAGCAGAGGTTGAGCTATAAATCAAGAAAAAATGAGTGGTAGGTGCGAGACTGAGTCGTATGCAAATGTCTCTGTGAGGTAGGCTTTCAAATACAAACCATGGCATAATTTTTACGATTTTCATAGCTTGGCCAAAATATACAATTACATGCATTTTGGTTATTAATGTTAAAAACATATAAATAATCTGGAACTGTGATTATAAGAAATTTTATTCCGGAATTTGAAAGAATGGGTGTTCATGTAAATTAGGGCCATTTTTAAGAAAATTGACATTATGTGTAATTTTTATATGGCATGTACCTTCAATAAGATGGGTAGAAGCAAAGATTATGAATTCTTTACAGATGACGCATTGAGAACAAAAAAAAGAAACTTTTGCTCAGTAGCTTCATAGTACGGGCGGGCAGTGTGCATGAAAACACATGGAAAACAAGAACAAAAACATATGGCGGGCTGCGCCAGCACGACCCGCCATAGAACAATTTTCTTATATGAAGTGCGTCATCTGTATAGAATTCATAATCTTTGGTAGAAGTTAGAAAAAATGGTCTAAAATTGTAACCAAAAATCGTTCAAGCCATTTATGCTAGATAAGGCATTACGGATATTGCGGACAACCACTTTATTGTGTTCCCCTACAATCGTAATGTTGGAATATATTAAAATCTCGAGATCAACAATTTTTATATCCGTCTAAAACACGAGCATATTTCACATATAGGCTATCACTTAGTAACCTTTTATGGACAACGTGTCAAATCTTAACACTGACAGATTCTGGAAAAAACCAATTAGCACTTATTGATAGCACCACCTATTTATCGATTTCAAAGTCATATACAACAGAATTTATAATAAAAAACTATACTAAGTCTTGTCTAGATTTAGTGTACCGAACAAACTCGTCCGGAGGATGATTTGGAATTCTCACTGCTCCATCATGACTAACAACGATCTCAACGGATAATTGGATAAAAAAAACATATGAGAAGGCTACAGTCCACTGTGCAGATCGTTTAATACCATATCCCATCCCATCCCATCCGTAAAATTAGATCCCCAAAATGTGGGCGCTATGGCGATGAAATATTGAAAATGAAAATGTCACAACATATTGTTCAGACAGTTTTCAAAATATTTTACGGTTCGACAGAAACAACGTTTTTCTGCAGCATATTCTATGGGGTAGGGTATACAGTGAGCGGATTTTGAAAATTTTTACACTTGTTCCGACAGCATGTACAACGGTCGCATATACCAAATTTCATTATCTTTGCTCTAAATTTAGGGCCTAAAAACTGGTGACCTACAGACAAACGGTCGGACAGACAGGCATGGCTTAATCGACTCAGCTACCGAATATGAGTCGGTCCATTTACTTTGAGGTATATCTAGCTAAATTATTTCTCTATATGTTATAAACAATGTATCAAAACTAATATACCCCTATGGGTATAAAGTGATTTGGCAAGGTATGGCGCATTATTAAGTGACTTTTTTTACATCATTCTTAGAGCCAACACCAGGGGTACAATTTCCCATGAATGTGTTGAAATACTAGCACACGTCAGAATCAACTAGATGTCATAGCCATATTTGCTAGTATAGAATAGGAAGCATTTGACAGTAAACAAAGGTTAGTCCAAAAATATGGTGTCACCAAGAAAAGACACAAAATATTGACTAAATTTTCAGAACGTTGCTATCGACCTATACAACTTTATCGTAGTATGCGAATTTTTCTACCTTCGTCCGCTATAAACTTTGACACCAAGATTCTTACAGAAATTAAACAATTACTCTTGGCAATTGCGTTTTTTCGGGCTAATAGGGAAATTATGTTATAAAGCCCTTACTTGAGGTTTTTATTAGGGTAGGTAGGATTATCAGGGTTTGTATATAAAACCTTGATCATGCCAGTCCTGCTATAAGCCACCGAATCGTTGACCCAGTTAAAAGAAGATGAAATAATCCGTTTTGAGCTAAAAATGCATCGAAAATTTTCTGTCCCGTTTGCGTTAACAGGTAATGGAGCCGAAGATTCAACCAAGAACTTATCGAGATATACAGCGATATAAAACTTCTCACAAAACACCTCATTGACATATAAGACAGATATTGCATGCAGAATGAATGGTTGAATTTTTGCCTCCATAGCCCATCAACGAAAACGGGACAAAAAGTTTTCCGAAGAATTTTAGCCAATTTACACAGAGACATGTTTAGTTTTGGTCGTAACTAAACATGTCGTAACTGATGATCGCACCGCAAACCAAATCGATAATGTGCTCATAGTTACGAGGCAGACATCAAAGTTTTTCGATCACAAACGTTCAGACGGACACACAGCTACTATGGCCATTGTCGGCTGTCTAATGTGAAGAACAGTACACAGTATCCACACAGAGACCATTAACGGATCGGAAGCTCAATATATAAAAACAGTAAGCGCCGGTTGTTCACTATCGGTTAACTTTAACGAACGGTTATTCCAGCCGATAACCCACGAATGCGTTAGTTCACCAAAAATTTAACCAAAGAATCCACGGTTAGGTTAGTTAACCTGATAAATCTGTAACCGCCCGATTTTGAAATTTTGTTTGTTCATGCTTGGTTTTGAGAATGTTTTTTATTTGTAATTACAAATTCAGTTCATTTGGAAATTGCATTTCGGATTCATGGAGTAGTGGCGAGAGTGAAGACGAGAACTATCAATTATTGGAGGGTGAACGGCGGAAGTATCACCTGTATGAACGATTGGATAATTTTATTAAAGGGGACGGCTTTGATTTCATTAGAAGTTTTAGATTGCAGGAGGAAACTGTTGCAAACATTTTTGTATTTAATACGGCTAAGATTTTAAGAAGGAAATGAAAGATGAGTTTTTTTATTTCATAAAATTACAAAAAAAACATTGTTTAGAACCGTGCTGATCGTTTTTCTTCTGCTTTTTTGTTTTCCAATTTTTTTTTCTTCGAAGCACCAATTTTATTAATTTTTCTTATTAATTAAAAAAAATAGACGTTAGGTACTTACAAAAAAATTATATCTAACAACAACAAAGTTAACCCACTGGAAAACTGGAACGATTTTTCGCACATCTACCACAGTGTTGCCAGAAAATTTTCAACTGTTTTCCCTATAGATGAACGTCAAAAAATCCCTAGTGTAAACAAAATTTTGACAAAAACGACCGAAGAGAGCAAGAATCAAATAACATTTGCGTTTGCACTGTAACTTGGTACGGATGGTTGCGTTTATAGTTTGGCAATTGTTTTGGGTTGAGATCACATTATACCTAATGCGAAAATTAATCAGAATAGTTATTGAATGTATATTCTAAAAATTTTGATTTTGAATGTTGACAAATATTATTTAAATTTAACGGAAATATATAAAATTTATTTGGGTTCCTCCTTTCCCTAGAAATTCCCTAGTAACTAGAATGTCCGAAATCGTGCTGTGTTTTCTCTAGACTAGTGAAAATCGGTAGTTCTGGTACCACTGATCTACGGTTAGGTAACTGAAGCGAAAAATCTTAACAAACACTCTTCGGTACCCGCAGATTCATAATCGTGGGTTAAGTCAAAACTGCGGTAACCTCAACGTCGATTTAACCGATAGTGAACAAACCGGTTCTAAGTCTCATACGCAGACGCACTTAGATCGAACAATGTTGCAATTGATTCCTGACGAGGTACTTTTGTCAAAATAAAAAGTGGAACCGAGATAGACAAATTACAGGGTTTCCCAACTAAAACTCGCACTATTTTCTTTAGCTGTAGCTTTTAAATTCATTTTTTAGGGACGGCGCGCGTGGGTAACACGGTTATTGTATATGGTGAGCGATACTTGTGGATCACTAAGTTTTTATTGCCGAAGTCAATCTAGTCAAGTGTGGGAGAACTTACCACCCTTTGTGTATGATACGTGAAGTAAATGAGGACAAGACTAAGTACATGTTATCAACAAACAAAAAAGCATCTGTCCACCGCCTAGGACAAAACGTCACTATTGATAGCAGCAATTTCGAGGTAGTTAAGGAGTTCAACTACATCGGACTAAATATAAACGAATGACACCCTAGTGGAGATCCGTCGAAAAATTACCCTAGGAAACCGCTGCTATTTCGGTTTGGCGAAACAACTGGGTTCAAAACTTCTAATTCGAAGGACGAAATGTGTGCTCTACATAACCCATTATCCCACCAGTTCTGCTTTATGGTGCCAAGTGCTGGAGAAGGCAAGAAGGCAGAGCTGATACTGGGCTCCTTCGAAAGAAAAATACTTTGGCGGATTTTTGATCCTGTGCACGAGGAGAGCGAATGGAGGAGAAGATACAACCGGAGCTATACTGAGCTGTACCATAATGTGGATGTAGTCCAAAAAGCCAATATACGTCGACTATATTGGCTCGGCCACATCGAGCGAATGGACAATAATGGTCCAGCTAAGAGGATCTTCGAATCCCAGCCCCCAGGTTCGAGAAGGTAAGGAAGACCGAACCTTTGTTTCAAAGACCAAGCCATCGCGGATGCCAGACCACTTGGTCTAGAAAACTGTAAGCAGCGAGCCAGAGATCGTACAGGATTGAAGGCTGCAGACAGAGACTCTATACGGGTCGGGGACCCGATAACTACGTGAAATCTTAGTGGAACTAAAACATACATCTTTTGTGTCAACTTATATGATAAATGATAAATTTCAAACTGAAAATCGCTTCCTAACGTCATCTGATCGATATCGATGGAGCTTTCACAACATCATCTGGGACCGAATTCCGCAACTGTCAGTTTTGCTGTGTACACGAAGAAATGTGTACACTGTCTTGTTCCGATGCAGACGTGCAAGTGAGGTTTTTTGAAAGTTGTCGTGTCGTGCTTTCGGCTGTGCAAAAATAAGCGAACCGAAAATATTTTTCAACACGGTTCGGTGTAATGAAAATGAATACAGTTCACTCGGCTGACAAAAAATATAAACTTAGCATTCTAACTCACAGCATGTTGCGGAATCGCACAAACCACTATGGGTGTACACAGGTAGTGAATGTTAGTTTTGTGAAGTGTGTGCTCAGGCAGAAAACTTACCCTTGCGGAATTTGGCCAAAGCTTCTGGGTGCTGTGCTGATTCGTCTGGTGATCCTCGAGCGAGCGGTTAAACGCTTTAGTCATTGAATTTAAATATCAACACATAACTGTTAGTTGTTAACGTTTGCAGCAGCTTTTGCATCTTCCGATAATATTATAAATATGGATCGCTCTGCATTTAACTACTTCAGAGCTATAACTAGCTACCAATTGTGCAATTTGCTTTTTTTTCATTGCAGCTTCCTTCTCTATATTACCCTACGTAGCAGCACAACGTCAGGTGCTAATATTTTCACTGACTACGCCTCTGATATTATCATGAGAGTATCTCTTTTTATAAACTTTTCTCAGGTGAGCTGAATCTAGAGATGAATCTGCAAGAATGATACTTCTTTTGATTTGTTGTTTTGTATTTGGTGGAAATACAACTTCTGGAAGTTGATTCTATTATTTGTGTCGTTGTTATGTGGACAGTGGTATTTCGAGCTTAAACTGCTTGTCTTGTCATTCGTTGAAATGTAACGAGTGACCGAACATATGCAGTTATAATATCTGTAATAAAGAGACAGGCCCTCTTCAAGTCTTTGCTGTGCAAAGGTTGCAGATTTTTTTTAGTAATGGAAGAATTGATTATCAGGCAGATTGTATGTCAAGTAAATTTAGTGTATATGTTTCGGGGACGAACTCTAAGCATGAAAACAGTATTAAAGACCTGGTAGTACTTGGGTTTTATACAGAGGAAGAAGCTGGGCTGATGTAAAATATCTTTTAGCTCTGAAAAGGCAACTTAATTTGGACGCTAATGATTTGGCAATAGAGGTTACATGTTACTTTGCGGGCTCCCGACTTGTTGCGGGTCTCTGCCTGAGACACAGCACCTTTCCATCCTTCAATCCTTCAATCCTGTGCACGTTGCTTCCATAGTTATTCAGCCCTGTGCAATTTTATTAGCGATCGCTTGAATTTTAAACTCTAGGATCAGATTCCAAGATTATTTTGGGCTTAGGTAGGTAGGTAGAGGTGGTGGTTCAGAATGAACCCAAGGAGCACTTATGTGCCTTTTTGTTACCACGACTCGTGTGACCTTTACTATGATTGTTGTGGATGTGATTCAGGCGGTCTCTAGGTCCAGCCTGTGAGGTTTAGAAAACGGATAAGATATTGTATCCTTTTACTCGAGATATCGCTAAGGTAGTCGAAAAATAGTTGGTCTAACGCACGCAATCTGGCTCTTGCTAGTGCCGGACATTTGCAAATGAAATGTTGAAATCTTGTTCATTTATGTTCCCGCAATTCTATCATTGGGGGTTGTATGGGATTCTTAGTTTGGCCGCATGGTCTCCAATTGTCCAGTGCCCCGTGACTATCACCGTAATTCTTCCGATACCTGGGTAGGTTCTATTTAGTAGGTCGCTTGTTCTGTTCGTGTCGTAGGAAGGCCATTTCTTCCTGAATATGACGCAGTATGGGTGTAGTATTATTGTTCATTCGCTCGATGTGATGGACTTGTTTTTATAATATATCCACATCTTGGTATAGCTCATAAAGTTCGCGGTTGTATCATCTTTTCCATTAGCCCTCCTCACAAAAATTCGCCGTAGAATTGCTCTTTCGAATCTGCCTAATATTTGCTCAATCTGCTTTCCTGCGCTCTTATGATGTTAGGGGATGGATGCTATCATACGTGGCCTTGAAGACGATAAAAGATTATGTGTCGTTACTTGAAATTCGTTGTTCTTTTCTAGTAATTCCTGCCTTAGTGTGTACCGGATCCGAATCCAAACTGGTACGTGCCGGTTAGGGTGTTGCCGAAAGGGCTAAGACATTAACACAGTACATTGGATATCAGTATCACCTTATATGCGACATTTAGCAGGGATGTGTCTTGGCAAGGCATAGCATCGCTTTTTTCATAGATGGAACATATACAGCTGATATTCCAGTCATCAGTCATGCTATCATACATCTAGACTTTGTTAATGATTTGGGGCTATGACATCACCTCCGAGCACAATCCCTTAATCACGTTTAAATTCTCCAAAATCATCGGCTGACGGTCCTTTCATTTAAAATAACTATCAATGTAAGCCGTGTTGTCCCTTTCTTTCCCAAATATAATATCCCTGTTTTATAAATTACCCCCAAAAATCACTCCCAATGCTATACTTTTGGTTTACTAGCAGAAAAATGATAGACCTGTTCGTCCATAACAATTCCCAGGAGGATTTTATTTACCAATGTTCCTCAACAAAGTCATAACCATAAATTTCCCCATTGAATCCATTATTAATTTCTAATAATTCGGTCATTTGTTATCGATAATAATTGATGTACGCATCAGATATTCCCTGATACCATGCAATTACCGTTTTTTGTTGCCATATTTTAGTGTCTGTCTACGAACCCAAGTCCTTTCACAAGAACATCTAATAACTTTTCAACTTTATCAAAATGCTCGTGTAATCAAAACCACCACCATCATACTCAACCCACCAGCACAACAAGTAACAAGCAGGACAGATGACTTATGACGCCGCATGCAGTTTGGGGGGCCAAACACATTAGAGCCAAACAACCCGAAATAGCAGTCCGACGACCTGGTCCACTCCTTGAAACATATGCGCTATAAAAATCCATTACTTCTCGTGTGAGTGCGAGGATCATAAAATTCTATTACGATGATTTATAGATGTGGAACGAGCCGGACCACCACACCGTAGCGGCACACAGGACATCAGGAAAAATATTAGAGGGTGCTTAGTCCTTAATGGATGGACATTTTTTCCTGTTATTGCTGTCCTTGCGAACTCGAATCCTTGATAAAAATCAAAACAAACACACACACAGACACCCGAAACGAAAAAAACTCAAAACAAAGCAATACTCGCAAAAAAATATCAAAAAGAAGAAGAAGACCAAGAACAACCACAGAAAGGAACAGTCCAAGACCCTCGATGAAGAATCATGATTGTCGATGATGTTGATGCTGGTGGCGATGATGATGACGATGATGATGATTCTCAGTACCAGTACCACACCATCATGTGGATGGTGGTTGCCTCCACACCCCGTTCGCCAAACATCGTCCTCCCGCGAATCCGACCGAAATCAATGTTGCAAAGCATCCCGGCCGCTCGGAGACAAGACGAGACGAGTAGGGAAAAAATGTGTATTTTTACGAATCACGGTTTCGATGTTTCGCATGAATACGTAATTAAATCTATAAATCGGCCAATTAAAATGCTTTGATATCGTGACAACACAACATTGGACATCGACAGAAGGAATTAAAATTATTACACACACAGAGAGTGTAGCATAAACTGAGAAGATTCCAACTCTCGAGTTGGTTAGGCAGCACTGCTACAGCCGCATCGCTGGGTCAGGACGGTGAGAGGGCGAGAACACCGCCGTGCTGCGGAGTCCTTTGCTGAGGGTTCTTTGGGTGTGATTCTATGGAGTTGCCAGTTAGTTTGGTTGTATGAGCGGGCGAGGCGCCGCGCTCTATTGAATTCTTCAATCGCTGCGGTGTTTATTTCTTCTTCTCGGCATCGGTGTATCGGTGGTATGTTCATCGTGAAGTAAGGGCTTGAGATCATAGACACGAGGTGCAATAACGCAATATATGTTGGGAAACGAATCGAACAAAACTGTCGGGAGGAGTTTTGTTTATTTTACTGTGGAATGATGCGATTCTTATTGGAGATGGTGGTGTGGGGGAAATAGGTATTTTGGATCTATTGGAGGTTTCGGCATAGGGAAACAGAATGTCAATTTCTATGTCCTTGAGAACATAAAAAGATAGGATTTAGTAAAGAATGCCAATACATGGTGCTCCAGTTATTAAGGTCAATCGGGTACTTAATTTCCGGTTCCGTTCCAAACAACTTGAACGCTGTGATGGGCCTTCACAGTAACACCATATGCCGCAGATGCCATAGTAACGAATGACAGAAACATAGCTTTACTAAGTCTTCCTCAATTCACCACCTGAGGACGCCCCTAGTATGTAAACAACCCCCCATAGGACCAACGGTAGCGAAGAATTTTTGACAAGATATCCTTGGTTTTGCCCTCATTTCATAATAAACTCATTTTTCACTTCTCATTGATACTAAACGCGGCCATTGATATTTCGTTTAGATCGACCAAAGATGTGAGTTCGTCAGTCCGATGTTTTATGTGACAATACCTCTGGTGTTCTCTCGTGATGATTTCAGAAATCATTCGAGTTGTATCCATATGTTACCAAAAACGAATCAACCGAATCAACAGCAAAAAAATGACGTCCTGCCATGGTGCAAGAAGTACATTTGAATGGTTATAGAGTCTAGTCTCTCTATCTATCTTTTTTTAGTACCGCTCCTGGTGTAGGCTCCTGGGAATTACCAGAAATATCTCGAAAGGTACGTTGAAAAAAAAACACAAAAATTCGTAGCATTCCATTTTTGGTATTCAATGTTTTGGTCATGTAGTTGCTGACGTAGGTGGAGGAAAGAGAATTCTCCATCGTCATACGGTACTCCGATTTACAAATTTAAAGGCTCCCGATCCGTTGAATGTCTCTTCCTGAAACAAGGCAGCATTCCATTATTTTTTTGATTTCGGGAACGTGTTGCTTTCAGTCGATCAGTCCATGCGCACCAGAATCCGGGATTGCTTGAACCTTAAGCTGGAATTCAGGTCTTCCTTAACATCTCGAACTCGAAGGCTCGGATTTCATTCGTATTGTAATAAAAAATTCGACGAAGAATATTTTGTTTGAAAGTGAGTAATACTTGCTTCGTTTTGCTGCTTAATTTCCAGTAAAATAGGACTGCTAAGATAGGTTCTGATAAAGCAAACATTTGGACTTTCTAGTTAGAAGTTTCGATCCCATTTGTTTCGCTAACCTGAAGTTTTCTAGGATCAGTCTTCGTCGTATCTTCTCTAGGGTGTCATTCGTAGGGTTGATGTTTATTCGGAGGTAGACGAACTATAGCTATTAACTGTCGATAGTAATTTTTTTGTTGATAGAATATAATTTGTATTGTCTTCGTTAACTTCAAGGTCAACAAGTTGACAGGATTTAAGCGACCAATGATATCGATATCGTCTGTGTAACCAAGTAGCTGGACAGATTTATTGAAGATCCTTGCGTATTAACATTTACGTACTATCTGTTCCAATACGAGATTGAAGAAATTGCATGATAAAAAATAATATGAATTCTATACAGATGACGCATTGAGAACAAAAAAGAGAAACTTTTGCTCAGTAGCTTCATGGTACGGGCGGGCTGGACATGAAAAACAAGAACCAAACCGCCATAGAACAATTTTTCTTATATGGAGTGCGTCATCTGTATAGAATTCATAATCTTTGATGATAGGTACATGCGATTGGAAAACATCAGGTAAGTTGTTTCCAAACTGAACTTTGCATCGTTAGTCCTCCAGTGTAAGGAGGCAGAATTATATACACGTTTTGAAGGTTTCCCGAATTTCGTCATCGCTCTTTAGAGATCTAGTCGATTCATGCTATCATACGAGGCCTTCAAGTCGATGAAAAGATGATGTGTCTCGGCACCGGAAGCCATATTAGTACGTGCCGATAATTGAGTTGAAGAAAAGGTTAAGAATTGTTAACTTCTACGGAAAGGATATTATATGCGACATTTAGAAGGGATATGCCTTGGTGAGATGGGATAGCCATTTTTAAGATGAGAGACCTTGTGATGATATTCGAGTCATCAGGCATGCTTTTATCCATTCAGATTGTTGGGTGCATGCACACTTCTATGGCCACACCTTCTTATTTGAGTTCTGCTGGTAATCCACCAAAACTGGCTGTTTTGGTATTCTTCAGCTTTTTAGTGGATGAGGTAACTTCTTCGGTTCTGATAGACAGGGTTACCTCTTCGTTGATTGGAGATTGGGTCGATTTCTGGGGCACTTAACAGCTGGAAATCTTGTCTAAACACTTTTCAAATTCCCTAAGTTGGAAGATAGCTTGTACACTTTTTGGATTTCAAAATACTTGGATTTTCTTCTCCCCCATCTTCTGACACAATGCTCTTCGCAAGCTGAGTGGGTTTTGCGTTAGACTGCCATAAGATTTGTCTACTCTGCACTGGTTATTGATATTGATGAATGAAGAGGGCACATGGTGGAGTCTCTCAATCAGTTGTTCCTTATAGATTCTGGCAATCTCCGGCTCACAAAGGTGACCGACGCACGTGAAGTTATTTTTTGCACCATTGGTAGCTTCTTTATGGGCACTCGAGCTCTGAATTTTTCTGCGATAGGCGAATGGTCAAAAACGATGTTTTTCGCTGTGAATTTGTGTAGAGCACATGATTGTGGCGCGATGGTTAGTGCGATGAACTGCCGCGCAGAAGGTCTGGGTTCGATTCCCAGCCGTAGCAACACCTAAATGATTTTTCACTGGCCCTCCTCTCGTGATGAACTGACAAATCATCCGAGTAGTATCAATTGTCAAGAATAGCTTATCTCAACATAGCCGTTCGGAGTCGGCATAAAACAGGAGGTCCCGCCATCGTGCAAGAAGTACACACGCACACATGAATGGTTGTGAGAAAGCTAGGCCCTGGGTACTAACGAGCCTGTTGCGCCAAAAATTTGTATTTATTTGTACATGATTGATTTGGTTAGTGGTTTGCCGATCTACGACGATAGACACGTTGCTTTGTGAATTCGAAGTCGTGGAAACCTAGTCCCTGATTAGGTCTTCAATCTCATCGGTAGTGGCGTTTGCACATATGCACGGCTAAAACTCAATTACTCTTGACTTGAATCGGCTCCCCACAACGAATCTACACCTTAGTATGTGCAGTCTTTGGTGATAGCTGTTATCGCTTATTTTTCTTTCTTGCATTCCTGATCAATTTTTTACTGTCTACCGCGGTATACGGCGTGCGTGAGAACGTTCCAGATACATACTTGTAAGTCATTTTCGACAGTAATTCTGTCGGTAGTCTACTTGGTATTGAAAACATATGTGTTTCCATATAATCGCGTTGCCTTATTTATGGGGTCATAGCTCTAGACTGCGATGAAACTGTAATAAACCTGTAAAGCTCATTTACGGTCTTCCGGGAAAATTCCTGGTCTCTGTGGTTAACTGTTAACATGAATGGTAATACTATATGCCATACCATAAAACCATAGGATAATGTGTTTATTGCGACTTCATAGGCTTACATGCAAAATGATTAAGCCTCGTCAGCAATGACTACTGTGAAAATCTTCTGGACGTAAAGGAGACATAGAAAATAAATTTGTTGGACATATTTTCAGGATCAATCGGTCTGATTTTCCCTCTATTAGATTGGATCGTTATATGCTCCCGGTCATTGAGGGTATCATCCTCCGACAAGGCAGCTTCTGGTTAGTATTTGAGGGGATCCATTATCTGAGGTGTGTAAGTAGCTACAAAAAGTTGTCTGTCTTGAGTTGTGGAAGTCATCGTTGACTCTTTACAGATTTTATCCCCTAAGCAAAGTAGGCTTGGTAAATTATGAGTCACACCCAGTCTTTCGGTGTTATAAACTTAATTGCTTATTACGTCATAAACTGCCAAATTGGTAAGAGCCCTAAGTTAATTAAATAACTATTTATAGATGATATTTTGATACTGTTGTTCAGACTCTAAGTACGAAGCGGACTTCAACATTTTTTCACTCTGTATACCCACAGATTTTCCCAAGTAGATATGAAGATTGTCGTCGTTGTTTTTCGGAACCAGTGAATAAGGACAACACATTGTGAACTACTCATACGTTAAACTTATTAAAAAAATTAATTCCACCGAAGGGATTTATCTTTGCAGACAAACTAACATGGGCGTACCTTATCCAATGTTCTCTTTCGATCCCCATCCGGGCACTACTGGGGAAAAATCGATGGAGATACCAACTTACTTTCAGCATCGACCAGATCGGGTGGACCATAGTGGTGTCTAAGGGAACAATCAAAGTTTTAATAAGATATCTCTTAGCAATTTGATTCCTGTAACTCCCACGATCGGCTCCATTGTAATGGTGTTGTGTGTGTCTGCCTGTACAAAGGCAGAGGAAAGTCCATTCATTTGCAAAACCACCATTATCGACTCCCCAAAGAATGAGGTAGAGATGGAGACGACAAACCAATAATAAAAGAAAACCAAACAAACCCAAAGATCCTTGCACTAAATACTTGGTGTGCTCTGAAGATCTGTACACAAGAGCCAAATGGAAGCAAGGAATTCAATTGATCTGAGCAGTTCCATTTGCCATAGTCTTGTCACACTCCCGTGTTTCTGGAGTTAATTTTGAAATTCTGCCGCCATAGTGTCGTCGTCGCGTTGTAGTCGTCGTTGTTGGAGCGTTCGATCGACGTAGTCATCGTTGTTGTTTCGCCTGTCGCCGCCGATGTCGTCAATTGGAATGGGGCAATATGTTGTGTGTGTTTGGAAATATTTAGGGATACATCTCCGTTTCTGGTCGCTCAGGTGTTGCAGATGCAACTCTTTATGCTCTTCCTCTTTATTTTGTTCATTTTTGTTGTTGTTTTCATTTGGATTTGATTTTTTTTTGTTTTTGTTTGTTTCCCTTGGGTTTGTCTTTGCATTTTGCGCTTTGTCATTCTGGCATGGTTATGTTTTATACCGCGCATTGTCATCATTTTATAATTGTTGTGCGGTTAAGATACGATATCCAGTTGAGGAATTCTATTTCAATGTTTCTGAGATGTTTTAAGCCGGCAGAGCTTAAGGTGCTTGGGAAGAGAATATTTTCTCAGGCTTAATAGGTTTCACTAGTGTTTCACTTGGTTGAGTGAAGTTTGGAGTTACCATTGGTGCTGTGTTATAAATTGTAATTTAGGAAAGTATGGAGTTTGAAGAAGTATGTATTATTTTTACAACGCAAAATAGTTTGGTTGCGTCCAAACAAATTACTAAGTTGAGAGTTGCAATCAAATAACACATGTAAACAAAAGATTTCATTAGCGAACTGAAGTTAATTAATGAGTTTCGTTGGTTTAAATGGAAGTGAGTCGTTCAGATGGCGATTGGACACCCAAATTGACGAGGAACCACTTTGAAAATGGCTATGTTTCATGTCAGTGGTCATTTGATTGAAAGATTTGTAATAAGCGAGTGACTTAACCAAGTGATATCATGATCCGACGTTATCAGCGAATGCTTTAAAGCAATCTGTTCCAAGAACAAAATAACTAAAATAATCCTTACATGCGATTATGTTCAAAAAGAAACGGTTGCATAAAACTGTTCATTAAAACTTATCGGAGCGGCGATTGCCGAAGTCCCATGGTGTGTGATTCCAACGTCAAAATAGGAAAAGAGTCACCACCAGAACGTCAGACAATGAACTTGACTAAAAGAACGCATCTACCATTCTAAATGTCTAAATATTAGGAGCAGGTAGCTTAAAGAATACTGTTTTGTCATATGAAATATGAAAATGGAGATATCCAACAGGCCATAACGATGCCAAAATTTGATGGGAAAATTCAATTCTTAAAGATTGCAATCGCAAGAGACCTGCCAGACCTTTGTACAACACCTTTCCTCTAATTCCCTAACCAATCGAATACCGCCACCATCTAAAGTTGAAGACCAGTAGCGATATTGCCAACAAGATAGTGATGTTCTGGGGTTTTCCCACCTATTAACAAATAATACAAAATCAAGATTGGGGCGTACAAGGCATCGCTGCAAGCGAAGATTAGAGCTGCTGGAAAAAATTGTTTGTTGAGCTGTTTTAGCCAAACGAGAAGGAGAAATTTTCTCACCTCAGATAGGACAAGAAAAACCTACGAAAGAGGACATATAGAGCTGCTAATGTAGGAAAATTGCTTTGAAATCTTATTAAAATTTGAAACTATGGAAAGTCATAGATGAATGTTGGGAATATGAAAGAACAACTTCTTCAGACTAGTAAACAGAAATGACGAGCGATCCCAACTGCCTGGCAGAACGAACCGAACCAATCCGTTCCAAATTGAGTAGGGATAGCAATATCTAAGCTAAATCTTATTAGGGATTACGGCAATGATGGCGTCTATGTTGTTTAAAAGACTTTTCCACTTGATTGACTTGGTGAGGAGTATACAAGACAAAACTTGAGACAAAAAAAATCTATGTGTCTAGAATTGGAATCGGTCACCGTCACTTTTAAATTCTGGAATTGCTGAATGCGTCTACTGTACAATACTCCACTTGAGCATATTCATAACTATTTTTCAGTAGTGGAACGTTGTGAAAAATAAACATGGAAATTAGGAAAACTTTGTCCTTGCGTTAATGTAACGGAAAATCTGTATATTCAGCTACGACCAAAAGGCAATCGAATCCCTGGTACCTATATCATTTACATCAAAAACACGCAACGTATGCTGAACTAGTCTTAGAGAGAGCACTTTAACGTCCATTTCTTGTGGGTGCAGAACCAGGAGATAAACCATGGATCTAGGAGTGTCATGAGTTTTTTTCAGTTTGTGTACCACACTTCACATCCTAAAAAGAAAGGTTAGGCATCATCTCGCTAAATCTAACTCAGACTTGAAGCAAACTGTATGTCGACAAATGGCACAGCATGCATGAAGGTAAGAGATCACATGGTATGACTGTATCATTATATAAATATTGGTGATATTACACTACAATGCTTACAGGCCTACTCAGAAATCTTTAGACCGCATCAATAATTACCTCAATAGATGCGGACAGGGCGAAGAGAGAAAGACTGGATATCCCACGTCCTTTGTTTAAGTTTTACGATATCAAACAAAACAAAAAAAAGATCAGTTGAAGTCAACGCCATAGATTGGAACGCCTGGATCGGGATTTAATGCATTTCTTTCAATGTGACCTTTTCCCTGTTTTGAGTAATTTCGAGCATATTTGCGAGACATTTGCAGTTTCGTATTTAATATCGACTTTGACTTAAATTTCAGGGAATAATTTCATTCTATCAATTTACGTCCCTGGGGTGCTTTGTAAGCCCTTTATACCGACTTCCGAATGTCCTCGATGAACGTGTTTCTATATCTAAAATAAAATAATTTAACACATAATACAAACCTAATTCGTATTGATTAGTCGATTGCATTATTGCAGTGGCATCAACAAACAAGACTTAAACCGTACATCTAGTACATGCACATGCATATAAGATATATCCGCTGTATGCTCATCCATTGTATTCCCATTATTAGTCTCGTAGTTATAAACTACGTAAATCTGACGCTATTTTGTCACACAAGAAAAATCAACCGACTATCAGTGTAACAAAGGACTGAACATATTCACGTCAAAAAAATCCACCTCGAAGACCACTTTTTTTTAAGTCTGGCCTGTAAACTCTAACATCAGTAACATTCTCCCTTAATAAGAACTTTAGGTTGGTTTTCAGGAAAAGACGACGATACACATATGGCTTAAGTGTAACTAAAGAACTAAGCTTGATCCACAAAAACTATGTCCATAAGAGCTACGCAAATTACAGGCGCAATTGCCTATAAGAATTGCCGTAATATATAAACACTATTCACCAATAACCTGATGTTGTTTACAATGAAAGTGAATAGCTGATCTTAGCCTCATACATCAGCCTGGAAAGGAATTCCAAGCACACGCCGACGGTATTGACATCATTACTCAACCAATGGGTTGACGAGCGATGCTAGTATATGAAAGGAAATGGCTAAAATGGGATTAGCAGGCCAACCCTAAGTCGATTCGAAAACAATTCTTTAGAAAATCTTCGGTGACGTTTTGCGTTGATGTGCTCTTAAGATGAAAAATCATCTACAAACATAACAAGCTTAACAGCGACATTCACTTAGTCAAACAAAATTGAAGCCTTTTTCATTAAGTAACAGAACGTCACAATAGACATCCATAACGTTGATATTGTAAAGGTCTTCTCAAACCTCAGCTTAGACTCAAGGGACATCATTCTTTCCTGAATTTGTTATGTGTGCATATTTCACAAAGACAAAAGGATGAGTTCAGATATGGTGTTTATAAAATTGGATACTACGCTACTGATTTGCTGTCCATTTTGAAAGTAGGACCGATAAATGACAATAATTGGTGTGGCTAAGGTATCAGAACTCATACCATTTGCAGTTCATCGATGGAAATACTGTCCCATTAGAATTACTAAGGAATTGCTATTTAAGACTCAATCCAACATTAAGTCGATGAATAATGTGTTCAGTGGCCTAGTGGTTATTGCGTTGAATAACTACGCATGAGGTCTCTGGTTCATGTTCCGAAAGTTATTACTTTTACGTTTTTTTTTTTTCACTGCATGACTTCTTGCCAAAATCTGACATATATTTAAAAGTAAGACAATGTTGTGATAAGCTTCTCAAATTTTCCGTTCGTATTCGGCTTTAAAAATAGTTTCCTTTCGTTTTAGCAAAAATATAACTTCGCACACACAAAGGTTGGATAAACTAGGTCTAAGGCCCTGTAGGGACCGTTAAAAAAACCGCATGAACAAATTCATAGTCATTTCTTCGCAACATTTTTTTCGAAATATTACCAAATATATTTCAAATTAGATTTAGAAGCTGTAAAGCTACATAGACATAGTCAAAAACTAAATGTACTGTCTGTCTTCGATGTCCAGTCATAGTGGGGAACGTTAAAAAACCGTAGGAATCGAAATCAGTCAACTAACTACAGATGCATGTTGGTTGAGGCCCAGGTATACACCGAACTGAAGCATTACCATAATAAGTAATTAAAATCGCCTTATAAAAAGCTATGAAAATCAATTCAAGACATGTGGATAGATTAGAATAAAATCCATGCACATCAGCATACCTATTATAATAAACATTTTGGAAATTAAAATGAATTTCCAAAGTGTTAATGCAGTGATCCCGATATGATCAACACCGATCATTCTATTCTCCCATCTCCAATTGCTTATCAAGAAATAAAACAAATTCCCAACAAAATCGGCAATGAAAATAAATTTCCCCTTAAATGACTCTTTTATAGCCCAGCTCAGCCTTAGATCCACCAACAATCCAACTAGTCAACCCATCAGACAGTCAATCAAGTTCAAGCAGTCCCAACACTCCATGTTTCTTAAAATGTCGTTAAAAATATTTTTAAAGACACAAATTTACTTTATCAAAAAGCAATAAAAAAGAAAACATCATTTTCGTTACTAAAAACAAAAACAAACACAAGCCCAGCCATAAGGTAAGTCTTCATGCATGGGATCTCAAAGTCACTTGCTGCATGTTAGCCACATGAAATAAATTATTTCAACAACTGTGGTCACTGATAAGAGTTGAGAAGCCACCCGAAAAAAATAAAACAAACAAAAATATTTATAATTCAGGTAAGAGGACATGAAATTGTTACCAATCATGCATCATCATCACCATCGTCGTCATACCGCTCAGGTAGGTGTAGGTCATACCGTTGGTGACGATAGTTTTTCATTCGAAAAAAGATCCAATTTATAGGTTTTCCAAGGATTTCCTCCAACTCGATCTCGTTTTTATAGCCACTTGGAGTGGACTTGTCTTCTGCAGGATCATCGTGTGTTCAAGGACATATGACGGAAATAATTATTTATTATTGAGTCTTATCGATGGTAGTCTCGATGCGTGCGGCGGCGTCGACGGCGCTATATGCTGCAGCAGTACACCATTTGTCGTCGATGTGAACGCAATTTTATTGGTTTTGTGTCTCCTGATGGTTGGACCATTGAGTCATGGAATTTATGGGGAAGCAGTCTATCATTCTGTCATTAAAATTCGGAATGAATTAGTTATGTCATAAAATTCGTTGGCACTTTGTTGATGGATGTTTGACTTGTAACGAGAACCAGGAGCAGGGTTGGAGGTTGCCAAGCGCATTAGGGAAATTTGTGGGTAGTAAATAGGTCCAGCTGTCTTCTTGGTTAGATGTGATGATTGTTTGATTTTTAGGTGACTAACATGTGAGGGTTTTCTATTCTTTTCAAGGTTGATGAAACGAGGAGAAATGAATCTTAAATGGGAGAGATATTCTCATTTAATAAAAGAGAACAAAATGTGTGAACAAGAAAGTGGGGAAGGTATGATTCGTATTACAACTTATTGACGACTACTGCTTGTAAACCGTGATTTACTGTTATGACATAAATACCCTGTAGGGATAACTCTCATATTATCCGTTCGCTTCTTACTTCCGTTTTGTCGCTACGGGATACCTTACTTGGCTGTTTCAATGATTACTATGCTATGCAATCTTTTTTCAGAAGAGACACATTTCAACTAGCTCTTTAAGTAATACGGAAAATTCTTAATATGGCAAAGTAGCAGAGAGGAATTTCGAAAGTAGCAGAGGTTTTCAAGAGTGTTCATGTTAAATATGCAAAAAGAAGCACATCAGCGCAAGGCTTACACTGCTATAAATCGTACATCATTGGCATCCAGATACTGCAATAGAAAGGGTGCGATCTGCGACGTATATCACTATCGAGAATAGAAATTCAGATAGAAGATCGTTATAAAAAATTGTTAAATCAAGAAAATCTCAGCAGTTTTATAAAAACTGAGAGTGTTCATGTTAAATATGCAAAAAGAAGCACATCAGCGCAAGGCTTACACTGCTATAAATCATACATCATTGGCATCCAGATACTGTAATAGAAAGGTGCGATCTGCGAATAGAAATTCAGAAAGAAGATCGTTATAAAATATTGTTAAATCAAGAAAATCTTAGCAGTTTTATAAAAACTGAGAGTGTTCATGTTGAATATGCAAAAAGAAGCACATCAGTGCAAGGCTTACATCAAATCTTACATCATTGGCATCCAGATACTGCAATAGAATCGGATAAGGAGGGTGCGATCTGCGACGTATATCACTATCGTGAATATAAATTCAAAAATAGTATCGTTTTAAAAATATGTTAAGTCCAGAAAATCTCAGCAGTTTAAAAAAAAAAAACGCTTACCACATCTTCATAATATTAATACAACGGAGTTTGCTTGACTGATGACGCAATAAAGAGGGATTTCTGGAAATGTATTCCAGGTTTAGTCAACGCAATTAAGAGGCGATTAATTTACCTACAACATAGAAACTGATTTAGATACACATAATCTGTCTGTCCATTCGTCCATACGTCACTGATTGTTTCATTTTGAGTTTGAATATGAAATTCCATAGAAGCAGAACACATGTGATTTGTTTGATTCATTAAAATAAATTAATATTATCATCTTATATAATAATTTATTTAATACTTAATTTTTCTTAAAAACGTTATAAAAATTTAATTTACCCGCGAAGCTTAATGTTTATCTGTAGGTGGTTATATATTTCATATTTCCAATAGTAAGCAGCCTATTGGTTGTAGAAATTTTGGTAATTACTTTTTTTTATAATTTGCGCACACTCAAGAGGTTATAAATTACCTTTAGAAGAGAAAGATAGAGTGGTAGGAAAACGGTTGGATGTAGTGGAGACTTACTCCATGGGTGATTTCCGAAATAATTTTGTCTCTATAAATGCTGTCGTATGCGGCTTTAAAATCGATAAATAGGTGGTGGGTATCGATTTGGACTATGGTTTTTTGCAGGATCTGCCGAAGTGTGAAGATTTAATCAGCTATTGACTTTCCTGGCCTAAAATCACAGTTATGAGGTACGATCAGGTTGATCGTGAATAGATTCAGGCGTTACCGTGGAATCAATTTGGGTTCAAAAGAAATCACTCGGCAGTGCATGCTATTACAAAATTGATTTCGGATGTTAATTGGAATCTCAACGCCAAAAGATGTACAGCTGCCTGCCTAGTGGATATCGAAAAAGCCTTTGACACGGTTTGGATTGACGGGTTAATTTACAAACTTATTCGATATGAATTTCCATCTCATCTTACAAAGATGATAGCTATACGGAAAGAAATTTGTTGTACAGATAGAGAATACTCGACAGCTGAAGTTTTTAATGTCCATAATGGTCTACTTCAAGGCACAGTAACTGCTCCACAGCTCTTCAATATCTACATTTCTGATATACTTAGGGAACTCGATAATTCATTGGCATTTGCCGACGACCCTACACTGTATGCAAGCGGCTCAAAAGTTGAAGACATTCCAATCCAACTTCAAAGCAAGTTTGATAGGTTTCAAGCTTTCTGCTCCGAATGGAAACTTAAAATAAACTATACGAAATGTGAAATGATACTGTTCCGCACCCCAATAAGACGCGGTAATTCAGATTTGAGACGCAACTGGAGAAATCTCAAAATAACGAGTTCAAATGGTCTTCGGATCGAGTCGAGGACCGTGGTAAAATATTTAGGTGTTCATTTGGACAAGTTTCTGTATTACAATGAGCACATAAATATTCATTTAGACAAGGCAAGAGCGGCATTCATGTCGCTAAAAAGCCTGTTTTATTCCAACTATCTTAGATCCGATGTGAAGATCATTTGTTACCAAGCATTTGTTCGTCCAATTCTGACTTATGCGAGTCCAGTGTGGTGGAACATTAACCCATCGTATATGGACAAACTTCGAGTGTTCGAGCGCAAATGTCTTAGAGCCTGCACATTCCGATTATAGGCATTACGTCTCAAACAAAAGACTTCTGGATGCTTCCGGTGTATCCAGAATTGACAATGTCATTCTAGATCTTGTAAGGAATCACTTTGTTCGTTCGGCAAGTGTTAGCGAAAACGAATTAATCTCTGGATTATTCTATCCGAATCCTGGGTATTTCAGAAATGCCTTGGAAAGTGGATACATTCCGCCAGAAACATTTCTGTTTCTGGATGCATATGTCTACCTATCGGATTCAACGAACGTTCCATTAATATACCATGCTGCAAGGAGAGCAACAGATAAAAGGACCCTTTATGAGCCTTTTGAGTCGGGGGACGGGAATACTGATCAAATTTGATACTGCATTAGCATACCTGAAAGCGACAAAAGTAACACTAACAGGTTAAATAGAGACCGATACTGGTGGCTAGACTGGGCTAAGCCGATACTTAGGTAAAGTAAAACTAGGCCCTGACATGTGATCTCTGATCTCGTCGATGGAATAGAAATCACATGACAGGGCCTAGATAGGTTTAGATAGGTTAAGTTAGTCTTGTAGGTTTTAGTTTTATATAAAAAAAAAGTTGCGACTGTCTTCTAATAGGTTTTGATTCACATTTTCCTATTTAAAAAAAAAAATAGTACATAACAATAATACAAAAATTCACAAAAAATATAAAAATTGAATTAAACAAACAAATTATATATCATGTAATGCGAACCATGATGGTCTTTTACTTTGGCAAAAGTTAAAAATGTTTAGTCTTTAAGTTTATTTAGGCTATTAATTAATATTAAAGAAATTGTGAATAAATAAACGTTAAAAAAGGCGTTTATTGTGGATCGGGCAAACGATGCTGAAGTTCCTTTCTTCAGGCATAATTTCATCCGACCAGATTTGTCATTTGCGACAGCCTGAGTTTAGATATTGCTATTCTCACTTCACTTAGGTCGGGTGGTTGGTAGTTTTCACTTCCGTCGTTAATATTGAATGGTTCGTTCTGCCAGACAGCGGAATGTTGTTCGTAATCGCCATTTCACTGTCTGCAGAAGTCGTTCTTCAATATCGTCAGCATCGACTGTGTCTCAACTACGATATTTCAGAGTTACAACCACTGGGAATTGCCAAGTTAAAGCCAATCAGAGTCTACCCTCGTTCTACAACATCCAACCATCATTTAGTTAGTTACAACCACTGGGCATTACCAAGTTAAAACCAATCAGAGTCTTCTCTCGTTCTACAACATCCAACCATCATTTAGTATTTCCATTTAGTAATTTAGTAGTTATTTCAAAGATAAAACAACAATTCCCAATTTTGAAAAAAATATTAAGTTGCATGATAAATGTTTAAAGGTTTTTAAGTTTGTTAATAGTATATTCATTATAGCTGCAGCTTGGATATCCTCTTCCAAAGATATTAAATTTTTTTGTTATTTCCAGCAGTCCCTGATCCCCATCTTCTTGTATTACAATCATGGCATATATATGACCTTCTAAGACCTCTTCATTTAAACTATTAGTATAGTGGCTATTTCAACTAACCTATCTATGTAGGTGTGTTTTTGACGGATTACCCCAAGATAATATCGCGTATCTAAGCGGTATTCAGCTAGTGAAAGGTACACTTGCTTTTTGAGATACAACATCACTAATCCATCACTTTTTGATGCATCCGTACTTTGCTTTTATGCCCATGCAATACGAATTCTCAAATGCTCATCAATTATGACTCCTAGTTATTTAATTGATTTCTCTACTTTAATGGCATTACATTTGGTTATCATTGGGAGGTCTTTATTTTGAGGGTGTAAACATAAAGATACTTCAGGTTTTCGTGGCATACTTATATGCATCATCTTTGTTTTGCTACCTTTTATAACGAGCAGTACCCTGCATTATTACAGCAGTATCAAGGCGTTTGTGCTTGACAATAATTGCTATTTCATCTACGTATGTGTGAGCTGAACATCGATTGAATATACAAGATCATTAGAAAACAAGATAAATATTATTGGTCCCAGCTTTAAAATTCGAGATACACTCCAACTTACAATTTCGCTTCGATAAAGCACTTTCGAAACTACTCTCCGTATCAATATTAACTGTATGAAATCTTATGGAAACACATTTGGCGTACTCTATGGGATTCTATAAGATTTCCTTACCGAAGCCTTAACAGGATTCAAAAATAAGGAAAATAAGAATTCAAATGTTGTATGTATTTTAAATATTTCTGAACTTTACCAGTATAATTTTAATACAATATCCCAAAGGGGTATATTAGTTTTGAAACATAGTTTGTAACATATAGAGAAATAATTTAGCTACATATACCTCAACGTATATAGATCGACTCAGAATCACTAGCTGAGTCGATTAGGCCATGTATGTCTGTAGGTCACAGGTTTTTAGGCCTTAATTTTTTAGCTAGGTTGATGAAATTTGGTATATGTGATCGTTGTACGTGCTGTTCGAACAAGTGTAAAAATTTTCAAAATCCGCATACTTTTAAAAACAATTTTTTTTTAGTCAAACGGTTAAGAATTTTGAAAAGTGTCTGAAGAGTCTATATAAAGTTTTTTTGCCACGCCCACTTTGGCGTTTTTAGTAAAAAAACGTTTGTTGGTCAAATTTTCAAATATTCGAAAAAAAAACTTTTGATGCAAAAACGTTAATAATATTAATATGAACATTTCGTTCTTATACACTTTTTCGGGGCGTTTTTCTAGAAAAACCATTTGTATACCCTACCCCAAGGCAGATGCAATTGAAAAAACGTTGTTATATGTCGAACCAAAAAATATTTTGATAAACTGTCTGAATGATATGTTGTAACAATGCATTTTCTATATTTCATCGCCATCAGGCCCACATTTTGGGGATATTAGTTTTAAGGATGGGATGGGATAGGGTAGTAAACGATCCGCAAGGTGGATTGCAGCCTTCTGCCTGAATAATATGTTGTCAAAATGCATTTTCTATATTTCATGGCCATAAGGCCCACAGTTTTAAGGATGGGTTGGGATGGGGTATTAAACGATCCGCACAGCCTTCTCATATGTTTTATTTTAAATATTATATATTTAATTAATAAATAACATATTAAGACAATCTCGATATCTTTATTCATTCCGTATAAAGTTTTAATCCACGTCCATTTTTTGGGAGCGTTTTTCCTAAAAAGGATTTTCGGTCAAATTAAAAAAAAAAATCGAAAAAACTTCTGATGAGAATATTTCAGAATATTTTTTTCAAGAATCCAATTTTTGGGGGTGTTTTCATAAAAAAAAAACAAAAATGTGCAAAACCTATTCCATAGAAAAACGTATATTTTTGTAGAACCATTAGAGATTATTTTAAACTTTCTGAACAAGATGTGATGACAATGTCATTTTCTATATTTCATCTTCATTCCTCACTTTTTTTGGGTTTGATTTAGGGATGTAATGGGATAGATAATTCAACAATTCACACAGCGGATTGTAGCCTTCTCATATGTTATTTTTTTTACTTTTACCAAAGATCATTTTTTTGAACGCCCCCATAGAGGGCATGTCGCATGTCTACAAAATTTACATGGATGGGATCCTTTAATTCAAATATCTTGTAAAAAAATCCTTTTCAAAATATTTGATTGTTTGAACAAAATTGGCGAATTTTGTCAATAGGTACATTTGTACAGAGGCATTAAAAATGAGATCGTAAAATGTCATCATGTGTACTCAATATTTTTGGACGGACTAATATACACTTACTAGGCTTCAGAAAATTCAATAAAATCGCCAGAAAAATTAGCGAAATGTTTCTAATTTAACAATATTTACGTCTTTCTTTATTACATCTTCGTATTACAAACTATGTATCTGACCAATTATGCGCATATTGAACACATTCGTCGCTTCTTTCTTCGATTTTAGTTTCGGAACTATATGTTGAAATGCAGATGTTGATAAGATCGATTGCAACTGAGATTCAAAAAGTATAGAAATGGATGTTGAGTGCAGTCATCCCTTAAAGTTGTTAACTATTTCGATATTGTAAAATCTGCACACAAATCAGAAAGTAAGACAAATGCACAGAATGTTTGTTTATCATGTGCATGGTGTCATCTTTTATGTCAGTATGTAAACATTGAATAACTTCAACTAAATATTATCAACCAAAAAACTGCGCATTTACGCAATGGATATACACTAAAACCATGACTTAAAAGTGACTATTTGGTCCAGCTAGCAAGCGGCAGCGTTTGCGCCAAAACCATCATTGGCCGGCCCATTTTTTTTTCAGAGAAGCTAAAACAGTCAATTGAAATCGAAATTTGGAAATCTGGATGGTTACTGAATTCAACAAGAACAACAAGTTTTTGTAACTAAAATTCTCTGGATGTGGCCACACAGACCTGCAGATTTAATTTCTCCGGACCTCTTTTTGTAGGGTTTTTGGAATCTAAAGATTTAGGCCATTGAAATACTCAATGCAAATATTCCTGGCTATATCATCGGTATAGCGATGCTCGAAAAGTAATGAAAATCGCAGCAAAAAAGGGAGATTTTAGTTTAATCAACAGAGGACGCCATTTTAATGATGCTGTATTAAAAAAATAGTACAAATAAATAAAGAAAAATATAGAAAATTCCTCATATATGAAAATCATTTTTTTTAATTATTCCACATTCACATATCATTTTAAAAGATGGCGCACCCTTTACATGAGGTTGAGGTTCAAACTGTTTTACAGATATAACGTATTTGAAATTTATGTGTATGTATGTTATGAAAAGAAACAACTTGCAAAAATATAGAAATGCAATTTTTTTCAAATTTAAAAATAGCCAAAAACATACAGAATGTTTTTCATTAATGTTAAGGCCATCGGCAGTCTCTTCCACTACAGTCTTAATAATATCCAAGTGAGAGAAGTGTTTCCTGTAAACATATCAACTATACCAATAAAAACATAAAACACCCCAATAACACACCCATGCAGGTTCCCTCCTAATAATTGACAATAACAATAAATGAAAGCAAACAGATTCTAACAGTCAAAATACCCTTGAATAAAAAAAAAATCATTTCCTCTATCAATTGACCATAAAATTGTCAAATGCTCTACAGCATGATTTTCTCTTTTCAATAAAACAATTTTCCATATTTTTTTCGGAAGTTTGTCATTCACCGTGCCTAATCGGCGGTGAACAAGTGCCGCAGTTCCCACTGTCAAAGCCCAATTCAACAAGTGTGTGCTCACCGATCAAAACCCATGCATGTCCATTGGGGAGGGAAGAAACGACTGCCGCGTTCGCTCAACCAAACGGCCACTCCAAGCCCCCAATCAATGGTCTGTTTATTATTATATCCAGATATCAGGAAAATTATCCGATTCACTAAGCGGCCAGTAAACACAGTGTTCCAGGCTCCAGATGACTGCGATGATAAAGCCGATGAATAATTTGCCAGTAGGTTACACGGCCACACCGTTCTCGGGCGCTCAGCTCTCGGCTCTCGGGGGTAATAAATTCCAAGTTTTTAAAAATAAATTCAAATAAAACGCGCTGCCGATTGATTGCGACCGGCACAGGAAATGGAAACGATAGAAAATAATTAATTTAATGCAATGTGGGTGGGTGGATGGAGGTTTTCGACAAAAGAAAATATTTTATTCCCAATAGTCGGAGTAGTGATGGCGGGGGAACCCGGCCAAAGGTTTGGACAATTTCGTCGATTGGGTTGGTCTCCAGTCAAGTGTGAAGCCTTTTGTGCACTTCCATACAGTATGGACAGGGTAATTGTTGCACTTAAATTGATTTGAGAGACAATTGTTTGTATTCTGTTTGGAAATAATTGTATATGCTTGGGATTATTAAATTGAAAAGTGAAATAGATACTCACGAATTATACCTGTTCGAGGCAATTCAAATGCAGAGGGGTACAAGTCGGAAGTGCTTTGTTTACAAAAATCTTCAGGGAGATCGTTTGGACTTTAATTGCAGATATTCGACAGGCTCATTTATGAAGGTTATTTGCGAGTAGATATCGTTAAAGTATGGATTTAATTTATAAATAAAATAAAACTCTGGGGACTCATAGAAGTGAGATCTTCTGAAAGATAATAGGTTACTGAATAACATGATGTCTCCACTACTTAATTGACAATTAATAAGGGAGCTCAATCAATTTATCAATTCAATTTACGTAAGTGCTTTTTACTTCCACTTGTATCTGTTATTTGCATCTATAAATATCAATTTAACTAGACAAAAATTCTTAAATCTAATACCCCCTATCAAACTTTAAATTGAATTAAATAGGAGACTGGAACTCCGCACTGAATTACAACTTAACTCATAAGCCACCGAAATTCGGTTTGTTACCTTTCCGTATCATTTTGATCACAATCCGATATACAGCGCTATCACACTTTAAATTGAATTAAATAGGAGACTGGAACTCCGCACTGAATTACAACTTAACTCATAAGCCACGGTTTGTTAACTTTTCGTATCAATTTGATCACGATCCGATATATAGCGCTAGGGCGAAGGAGGTCCTTAGCGTTGGCGACATACCCGACGTAGAAATGTCGCTGTCTATCACGCCATGGTAACGATAGTACAAAACGGGACACCATACCTTTGTAACCCTACAGAGTACATGTGAACGAATGCACCTGGCCGATAAAGCCCGACATAAGCCCACTGTTAAGAGCAGGCTGCTTTGGCTTAAACGTGCAACGTTCCTGCGAAACACTTTTATTAGGAATTGTCAATTCTATTCAGTTTTTTTTTTTCTATTCACACTTTTATCTTACTCGGATTCTGGAGTGCAGTACAATCTTAGATATTATCGGAACAGCCGTATCTTTTTAATGTGTTATGGTGGATACCAGTGGTAATAAGCACTGAAATATTCTCCCGATTTCATATAGGGTGACCAGATCATGGTATTTCAGGTCACGGAAGAAACTCTTCTTAAAATGAAACTAAAAGCCTCAGAGAGGACGGATTTCATTGCCCATAGCCATGCTAAAGTAAAACCCGAAATATAGCACTCGCATACGAACTCTAAATTTGGTGGAACGTCCACCCATCATGAGCATATGATGGGATGGGTGATGAACTGTTACATTTTCTACGGTCCATGGCATAGTTAACAGAGCCTGCCAATATTCAAAATACGGAATCGTCACTAGCGAGTGATTTAAGTCTTAAGCCCGTTAACACGTAAAAAGCTGGACTGATATGGGGCTCTGTCGTCAAGTGTTTGGTTATTTTTTTTTCTCATTTTTGCAGGTTATAATTGAGTTCTTGATAATTTATAATAGGTACACACAGCACACAGCAACGCTTAAAATTTTAGACTTTTTCTATTCTTCTCGACGATCAATTGATATGATACAGCGAAAATATTTCCAATATTTTAGTTCAACATCAGCTCCTATAATTTTCATGATAAGGAGTTTGGCCGACCGTTTTCCGCAACTGGGTTCAATGGCAGGCCGTACTAAAAGAGGTGCTCATCGAAATATACAAACTGAAGACAACGTGGTAGCTGTGGGGTAGAGTGTTGCAAATAATTTTTTTTTTTTTTTTTTTTTTTCCCGTGGGCTGGTGGAAATCTTCATAGACACGATGAGCACGTGCCCAAAGTAGTGTGAGATTTTTACTCACTAAAACCACCACCCATTTGGTATTTCTATTGCAACTAAGTATTCGACTTATCCAGCAATTTTTTTATCACGATTATATAATATGTTTGGCAGGTAACTTTCCTTTGAGAGTTCCTGCTTTTCCGCAATTATAGCGCGGTTTGTTATTATCGGGCCAAATCTAAGGGTTTAGTTCTTTGAAGACGCCGCAATATATTTGTTTCGTCCAGAATTTGGAGGACTGTTGTGTTAACGTGTCCTAATAAACGTTTTTTATGTTTTCGTGCAAAATTTTTTGTTTCATCTTTAACCGCGGGAATACCCAGATCTCTGCGTAGATCTTCGTTCCTTATGTACCACGGCGCATTGACGAATGATCTTAACATTTTGTTTTCAAAAGTTTGTAAAATGTTTAGATTCGTTTCACTGGTACAACCCCATAGTTGTATACCATATGTCCAAACCGGTTTTAGCACTTGCTTGTATAATAGCAGCTTGTTATCAAGGTTAAGCTTCGAATATTTTCCGAGCAACCAGTACAGTTCTCTGTATTTATTCTTAAGTTCTTCGCATTTCTTTTTTACATGCGACTTCCATTTTAATTTTGCATCGAGTGTCATACCGAGATATTTCGCTTCATTTGCAAACGGGACTCGAACCGTATTTAGAAATACAGGCAAATTGTTTGTCCGTTTATACGAAAAATCTACATGGATCGATTTGCTCTCATTAAGTGCAATCCGCCAGGATTTAGTCCATTCATTAACCTCGTTAAGAGCGTCTTGTAATTTGATATTTGTTTCCTCTATTGTTGTGGCAACTGCTAGTATAGCAGTATCGTCAGCAAACGTTGCAACTATTGTATCGTTTGTTTGTGGGATATCACGAGTGAATATGAGGTACAGGATTGGTCCAAGGACGCTTCCTTGCGGTACACCTGCCATTATTTCTTTGAACTCGGAATATTCGCTTCCAAGTTTCACACGGAAGAGTCTATGCTCAAGATACGACACGAGGATTTTATATAATTGTTCTGGCAAAACTTGACTTAGTTTATAAGTAAGGCCTTTGTGCCACACCTTGTCAAAAGCTTGCGACACGTCAAGAAATACGGCTGAACAAATTTTCTTTTCTTCGAAAGCTTTCTCAATTACATCTGTAATTCGATGTACTTGGTCCACCGTTGAATGTTTACTTCTAAACCCAAATTGATGGTCAGGTAAAAGACGTTTCTGTTCAATTATGGGGTGTAAGCGACCGAGTAATATCCGTTCAAAAACTTTTGAAATGATTGGAAGAAGTGAAATAGGCCTGTAAGATTTTATTTCATTCGGTGATTTTCCTGGTTTTAGAACCATAATCACTTCCGCGACTTTCCACTGTCTTGGTATGTATTCTAATCTGATTGCTGCATTTATAATAAAAAGAAGCTTGGTTAATGCTTTCCGAGGCAACATTTTAAGAAGTTCTCCTGTAATCAGGTCATAACCCGGAGCTTTTTTAGGCTTTAGTTTCTGTATTTCCCGTTTAAGCTCGGCAATACTTGCATATCTTACTATGTTATTATCGGTTGTACTCTCGAATATATTAATGTTTTCATTTTGCGCCGGACCATCAAATGGCTTAAATGTTTCCTCAAGATGTGAGGCAAAAACGTCAGCTTTTTCCTTATCGCTCTTTGCCCAAACGTCTTGAGTTACCCTAATGGGCGGCACAGCGATTTTTGGCCGTTTTATGACTCTAATTGCTTTCCAGAGCGAATAATTCGATTCCTTTCCAGCGGTTAGGCTTTGCAGATAAGTTTCTACTGAATGGTTTTTAAAGTATTTAATCGAATTTGATAGCAAATTACTCAACCGATTGAGATGTGTTTTATCTTGCGGGGCACGAGTTTGGTGCCATCTTTTACGAGCTTTTCTTTTTTGTCTTACTAAATCTTGTATTTCACGGGGGTACTTAATTTTACTATAGCTCACTATTTTGTTCTGTTGAGGAGTATTATTCCATGCTGCTTTTTGGATGGTATTGATAAATGAGTCAACAGCGACTTCGAGTTCCAATGGGGTTCTAAGCGATACACCCAGTCGGATATTATTTTCAATATCGTTTTTGAAACCTTCCCAGTTGGTTTTCGCGTTTGTTAATCTGGGTGGTTTTTCATTTATAATCAGTGACTCGCTCATTGTTAGAATGACTGGAGAATGATCAGAGGAAAGATCAAAGCATTCTTCAACTTTGATTCGATTGGAAGGCAGACCTTTTACAATGAAAAAATCGATCAAATCCGGTATTTTTCTAGCATCAGTTGGCCAGTAAGTTGGTTTTCCCGTAGAATGAAATTCGGTATTGTACTTTCTACCTATATCATAAAGCATCCTACCTTTCTGTGATATGCATCTAGATCCCCAGAATGTATGTTTTGCATTAAAGTCCCCTCCGATGACAAAACGTTGTCCAAGGGAATTAAGCAAGTTTTCAAAGTCAATTTTCTCAACCTTGCATCGTGGTGGGCAGTAAATAGACGATATCTTCAGAAAGGATTGTCTGCTTTTGACTTGTATAGAGCTAACTTGCATTGTTTCGATTTCTAGTTTAAGATCAATCGAATGTTCGATACACTCTTTTATATATAGTGAGGCTCCACCTCTAGCCTTATTCGATGGATGTAGAGCATGATAGTCGAGGTAACCTTTTATTTTTAAGTTCGAATTACTCTTTGCGTGAGTTTCGGATATTAAACAGATGTCTATATCTTTTTCCTGCATAAATAATTCAAGTTCTCCAAGTTTTTGCCAAAGGCCATTGGCATTCCACGTAAGAATTTTAAGCAATCTATTCATGTTAAAGGTGGGGTACTTCTATTGCGAATACTATTTTCGAGCTTAACGAGCCTGTCAAAAATAAGTTTATTCGTTTTGCTTTGTTTCTCAAGTTTTGAAAGAATAATCGAAAATACATTTGAAACTGGGTCAGGTGAGATATTTTTTTGGGCGTTATTGGATACTGTAGCTTGAGCATACGTTTGTACATTTGGTTTTGGATGTACAAGATCCGAACGGATATCTGATGGCCGCGTAGTTTGTGGACATTTAGGTTCTTCGATTATGGCCTGCTTTTTCTTCGACATATTTTTAATCGGAATTTTAGGCTGTTGCTTGTTTAAATTTAATTTCTGTGAATTAATACTATTAAATTTCGTCCGTCTTTTTTGCAACTCTTTAGCTACTTCGCAGCCGCGATAATTTGCCGGATGATTGCCTTTACAGTTAATGCAGATAGCAAGAGCTTTCTTATCTGACATACAATCTACCGTCAGGTGATTGCCGGCACATTTTACACACCGCGGTTCTTTTTGACAATAGCTTTGCGTATGATTGTATCCTTGGCAGCGCTTGCACTGGGGAACTAGTTTGGAATCCTTACGCATAGGCTCTATTTTTACAACAATATTAAGTATTGTTTTTATTTCATAAATTTTGTTCAAACTTTCTGTTTTATCGAAAGTGAGTATAAATAAAGGAAGGCCGCGTTTTATTACATTTCCTTCGCCATCTTTTTGCTTTTGGTCTCGTTTGACAATGTTAACGGCATCTATGACTTTATATTGCCTGTTTTTCAGATCATTTACAATGTCATCCTTTAAGCACGACGCATGTAACCCTCTAGCTACAACGCGTAAAGGCCTTTCAGATATATTTTCAAAAGAATACCATTCTATTTTATCGATATTAAGCTTGCGAGATAATAGACGGTAACTTTCAGGGTCTTTAACGCAGACTTTCCATGTATTTTTTCTTAGCGAAGTTACTTGGTAGCCCGATAATGGCAACGATTTTAGCAAGGTATGCAACTTGTTAAAGTCGTCAATACCGATCACATTAATTGGCGGTGGGGGACGTTGTTTTAGCTGTTTCGCTTTGTTAATAATCTCTTTGTCGCGGTTTATTATTTCAGGAGAGGATACAGCTTTCCTCTTTTTAACTGGTCTTTTCTTTAAGATCCAGTCAGTTTCGCGACTGAGTTCTTCTTCATCCGTGTGGTATTCCGAATTCACGGGGCCGTTTGAACTTGTTTTTGGTATTTTAAATGAACTCTTCAGAGTCATATTTTCTTCCTTTAGATGGAGAATTTCTTTACGAAGCTCTTCGCAGAGCAGTTCGACATTGTTAAGCCTTGTTCGAAGAACGTCGTTTTCTTCCTTTAGGCTCTTATTTTTCACTGAGTCTCGTTTTTCGTGGGCTGACACTTCTGGTGTTGTCGAGCTCCTTGAGACACATATATTTTTTTGAGATCCTGATGTAGGTGACCTCGTTACCCTTGAACTTTTCCCGAAAGGGTTACACATTTGCAATAATTGGCTCTCCCCAGAATCCGTAGAGCCGACCTCCGTAGAGGGTGGATTTTCCAGTGAAACTGAATTGCCACCTGGGGTAGTAAATCTTTTCGTTGTACTCATTGCATTTTTGTTGTTTGTATACGCTTTACACTCGGTATACGGGGAGTGGATTTTAGTCGCCTTCTACGACAGGCATGCCTTACCTCGGGTATATTCTGACCCCTAACCCGAAGGGGGTATACAAACTGAAGACAACGTGGTAGCTGTGGGGTAGAGTGTTGCAAATAATGTATCTGTCTTAACTTACCGTCGTTAGGGCAAATTGGGCATATCCAGAACAACTTTGCGGAGAGTTTTGAAGTTGAACCACCGACAACGACTACAATACGCAATTCGATAACATTGGTAGATCTTGTTTGGGCAAACCTGTATATGTGAGTCCATGTGACACATTGATCGCATATGCGACTGTCTGGAACCGTCGCATATCTTTCATATCAAACGATTGTTTATGAATCTTTTCAGGCAATGAACACAATTTAGTCGGATGAAAGTATGCCTGAAGCATGGAACTTCAGTATCTATTGCCGGATCAATCAAAAAGGAAACATTCAGAACTGCGTCAACTAAAGAAACACATGTCATCTCAACATCGCCTATAAGACCATATTTGCCGAAACCGTTTACCAACAACCTGGTCGGTTCTTATAATATGTGGCATAGATCCGGAAAGTCACCAACTGATCAAATCATCAAACTACGGACATCCTGAAAAAGCGAGATGTCACCTTGACGTTTGTTTGTATAGAATAGGACGAATATATGTTTCCCAGGAAATAAGGGTTAAACAAGGTGTATACTGTCATAACGAAGAACACACATTATCGAAAAATTCGACAGAACGTTACAATTGACAGATACAACTTTGAGGTATTAAGAGACTTTGTCTACATCGCCACCTCTAATAACTCTTACATCGACATCTCGTCAGAAATAAAACGAATAATTCTAATCTTGTCAAATGCTGGTTTATTGGGTTGATAGGCAGTTTAGGTTAGCTTTGATAGGCTGTTGACGTCCAAGTGAGTTGTCAAACCCACATAGGCATATACGTGGGTGTTAGTGAAGGGAGTGATACTAAGGTGATTTGTCCTGCTCCATTAGTTTCAAAGAGGTAGTTTCTCCAACCCGACTTGCAGCAGAAGCTGACGATCCGTGATGTAGGTGTTGTAGCTAGCTCCGACGCTAGCTCGTAGTAAAAGCTACCGAGGAGTTTGTTACGGCTGTTGCTGATCGCGTGGCAGTGACACAGTGAGTACACGATGTCCTCCTTGACGTCTGGGTCTCCGCGCTTCCTGCAAAGTTGGTGTGAGTCAGTTAGGTTAATCCTGTTGGAATGTTTACCCGGCAGATTGTGGTGATGACTCTCACTGCTATGGCAATAGAAGCTCTGTTCAGAGCTATAAGCTTGTTAGATTTGCTACCACTTAGTTCCGGCAAAAGGTATTTAGTATGTCTGCAGGTGGTAATGTTTTGCCACCTAGATTTTATTTCACTTTGCGTGAATCTGGTTATTTTCTCTTTTTTGAAAGCAAGTGGGGGTCTAACCCTATTGTCATATAAGGAGATGCAGGTGGACAATCCTAGTCTTGCTAGCTTGTCTGCTTGTTCGTTTCCTGGGATGTTATTATGTTCTGGCACCCTGATTATTTCGACTTTGTTCTGGTTACAAAGATCTTTTAGGTCTGAGCGGCAGCATCTAACTACTCATGATATTATTATGTTGGCCGCTTGGCTATCTGCGTAAATGGAGATATCCTCTTGTGATGTGTCCAATACTCTAGCCGATTCGGCAACTTCGAGTATGGCTAGGATCTCTGCTTGGAAAACACTGCACCAGTCTGCCAATCGAATGGATGTGTTTAACCCAATTCTATCGGAGTATACCCCAGAGCCCACTGCTATTTCCATTTTAGATCCATCAGTGTAGATAGCTATTTCTTTGTTGGATACCACATTGTAAGATGACAATTCGTCTCTACTAGGTATTCTGATTGAGTATTTAGTATCAAAGTCGTGATATGGGATGGTGTAGTCAGATGTCCCATTCTCATATTCTACTAATTTCAGTATTGTGCTGTGGTGAAATGTTTTGATACATAGGTTCCCTACTGTGTCAATCAGCTTTAGGTCGGTTGGGGAAGATTTAGAATTGTTTCCAAACCTGCTGTAGGGCTGGTGCGCATACCTCCTGTTATAAATACACATGCTGTTCTTTGAACCTTTGTCAGTGCAGTCATATGTTTCGTTTTTTATCACGGAATTCCACCAGACTAAGTAACCATAGTTGAGAATTGGTCTAACGACTGCTGTGTGTAGTCATTTCGTGACCTTCGGGGCTGGACCTCATTACTTACCACAGATTCTACTGCAACTGTATAGTGCAATATTAGCTTTCTTTACCCTTTCGTTGCTGTTAAGGTTCCAATTTACCTTGTAACGAGTATCACCCCAAGGTATTTGGCACTACCTGACAGCAGGAGAATGTCGGTGTCGCAAACTCTGTGATTGATCTCGTTTTAGTGAAGAGGACTAATTCAGTTTTCTTCTGATTTACACACAGGCCGCAAGGTTCTGACCATCTATTGAGGATGTAAAGGTAGTTTCGTAAAGAAAACTCTCATTCGGACTACTTACGAGATCACATCTAAGACCCTTACCATCCCAGTTTTGCTCTGCAGCGCTGAAGCTCCTTGCTTATTTGGAGGGAACAATTTTTCGAAAAATTGGTCACGTTTGAATTGACGGACTATGTAAACCACGAATCAACCAAACACTTTACGAGCTGTTCAGTTACATAGACGTGGTCGAAAAATTCTTTTATGATGTTTAAGATCGTTAGGACATGAAGTTTGAATAGACAACCAGCAGAGTCTTCGATTTCCAGCTAGACGTAAGGCGCAGCTTAAGAAGACCCAGCCTTAAGTGACCCTCACAAGTATAAACGGCACTTAACTAACTTGAATTGTGGGAAAGGTGACAGTTAGCAAGCGACCTGGCATCTTGTGGCGGCATGTTGGTTGAGCAACAGGGTCATTCCGGCCTGTAGCGCCCTCCTTAGATTATGGTTTGGATTGTGACATCGCCGATTGGACGTTGGTAGTTGATATAGTTTCCTCGGTCAAATACTGTTCCCCGATTAGAATCACTTCTGATTCGATGGCTTAATGGATTGTATCTAGGAACATTGTTTTTGTTGTTGAAAAAAGTCTGTATTTCTTATATGCCCTATCAATGGCATCCGTGACAGATAATGATCCATTTTGTTGTTTTTAAAGTGTGGGCATATGTCTTCATGATATATGGAAACAACAGGGTGGTGTCACTTCCCATACTGAATGTTAAACCAAAGAGTTTTTGAAATATCTATTTTATGTGGGGTTATTCTAAGTCACACACCAATCGCCTATGTAGCCAGTATTAAACGCGCCATTCAACATCTCAAATTCCAGAAATTTTCGGGATGTAGTTCTTGAGACTCTATGTAGTTCTATACTCAATGATACTTACATGTAAATATAATTACAACTAAATATACGGTGATACCATTTGAAGTCGTCACATTTGAAACATCTATTACAACATTCATCCCAACATTAACCCCACCTATGTTGGACCGACTGATCCATCCAATATCTCCATTTTACTTCAAAACTTACATTTGGGAAACAATCTTGCATTGAGCTACATCACTCCAAAAGCGCTAAATGGCCAAATATTCAGCAAGCGACATACGACATGATTTCCATCTCCCATCGAGAACCATTTAACATTCCTCACAGCCAGTGGCCAATAATTATGTAAAATATTTTCTGCATGTGTACAGTGTCATCGGTGACATTTTTCGCTGCAAGTTCTGCGCAGTTGCGACTGCGCGACTATGTTTAGCAGCAACAGTCACCTTTTGCGCAATGCTTCGGCGACCAAATCCATTCTCATTCCCACTGCACCATCCCAGCTCACCAATGCTACCGCTGTCAGTCCTTGGGAATTCCAGAAAATTACAAAAATCCCAGAAACACTGAAAATAGCAAAGTTGCGCAGACATTACACTCTCGCGCACAAAAGGGTGAAGCAAAGGGAACCGATGATCGGATCCTGATCCTGAACACAACACAGTGTGCTACCGGTTGCCGCTTCGATGTGGTTGCACATTGCGCTTCTGTCCTTTGCTGCGCATCTCGCCTCCGCGTTCGAACAGAAATTACAAAAATTAGCAAAATTGAGTCTTGTCCGATGGACAGAAAACAAACAGCTCGGACAAACTGAACTATTACAAAACTATCGTCGTGCAACAAGGAGTGAAATTCATTTGAACACAAAACGACAAGACAATCGTCGTCGGTGCGGCGGCAACAGCAGCCACGACAACAACAACGGCGACGAAGACGACGATCATCTTCGTCGTCGTCGACGCTGCTCTGCCCAGAAAATGTTCATCTTCTTTTCGTCCATAAAGTCGCCACCACCATCATCACCATCAGCACCACCACCATCACCACCGGTAGCATCTAGCACTAGCAGGAGCTGCACAACTAGCGCATCAATTGCAATTGGAAGTGTTGGTCGCATCTTTATTTCGTCTCTCATCGGGATTGTTGTTCCCTTTTTGTTGCTCTTCCTGTGTACTGTGGGTAATCCTTTTGGTAATAAACCTTCGTCGCTGCCTGTAAATGGCTCTCGAGTGATATGTGTTTTCGGGGGACTACCTACCACACCACGCTGCGGAGGGGGCAAATGGACACAAGTCCAAGACAAGCAAACAAACAAACAAAGTCGTCTCATCAGCCTAAACCTGGACCCTCACATACAGTAGCTTGTGTTCGGCGGATTCTAGCACTAGTATTCTAGATAGGTGCATGGCATTGCTGCTCCTGTGATTGGGAGTTCTCAAGTCGGAATTTGTGTGAAAACAGTTGAAATGAGGCGCTTGCACCCGGTTGGGTTGTTGTGGTTTGTTTCAGCTCGGTGCGCCGACGTCCTGCAATCGCAATTCGTTAAATGGCTCGAAGTACATTTTGTATCTGTTTTTTGTAATTTTTTTTTTTCGTTAGCCTGTTCGTACTTTTGCTGTTTTCAATTTTTTCTACTATCGCTGCTATTTTAAATGGCGACGAACATGAGCACGAATAATCACGAGATATTTTTTATTTTTTTGCACTTCAATTTGGGAGGGCTGGGGTTAAAGGGTCGTAGTTGTGTATAGGCTGGTAGTTACGATGGGGAAGGGATCACAGATCGAAGTGGACATCTATTCGTGGAGCCACTGGTGTTCATAGAACTCTAACTTTGTTTTTGTTTGGGCAATGGTGGAATCGATTACGAATTTTAATTTAACATTCGAGGAACATACACACATTGGGTATTCTTGAGGGTACTCGAAATAGGGGCTAACGAGCACTTTGAATATATTTTTTTAAATTCAAATTATTTTTTCAAAAAGTTGTATAAAGGAAGTTTGAAGAAGATCGTTTCACCTGTTGGGTAAAATATTTGATTTCCTAGAACGGAATGATGTGAACTACAGCTTAGAGTTCATATAGCATCGTAATTATAGACTTCACAAAAATGTCCATAAGGAGATTGATGTCTTGGACTTGATCGATGAAATTATGTCATTAGCATTGTTTTACAAACATGATGCCTTCCGGGATCACGACTTTTTTGGGTCATTAACCTGTACCGACCATGCTCGCAATTATTTGGTTAAAAAAAACCTTTATATAATTTTTGGGTATCAAAAGATTTACCGGAAAGTCGAAGAAAGATGTAGAGAGCTAGAACGTTGTTGGGTGTAATGATGAATTATCCCATGGGTGTTTTCCGACCTCACGATGTTGTTTTTCCTTTTTTATTTTAAGGTTTGCAGAACTCATTTATTAGAATATTAACAACTTTTGCACCACTTCGTGAATAATCATGAATGGTTTGTATATATGTATTTGCTGATTAAATTAATAATTTTTGATAATTTGTTTATGGTTGTCAAACTCAGCTACCTTGTCCAATAATCTTCAATTGGACAAGGTAACTGAGTTTATGTCAAAAAACTTGAACTTGTTTACTTTCATTAACTGGCTTTCAGTCCGGGTGAATCTGTGCCAAACAAACGCGCCTCTTTAGTTAGCCTGGTCATTAGTCTATTGGATCCAGCTGCGCTTTTTAAGTTGGTTGAGGTTGACTAAGTTTTCCTCTACGCCTCCCAACGTCTTGCTGAGACTCTACAAGCTGGTGTTTAAGTGGCATATCTACCCATCTTAAACGTCAAATGTACTGTTTAATTATCAGACCTGTATCGCTGTGAAGCCCGTAAAGCTCTTGATTGAATCTTCCTCTCCATATAGAAAGTTATAGCACACAAAATATTTCCTTCGACCACAACCACGGATCCTTTATCCACTTTGGATACGGTCCATGCTTCAGCACTGTAATATAGAACTGGGACGATTTTGGGTTTCGTGAATATCTAGTTTGATGAAGTTTTTTTTAACAAAAAGCCCCTGGAGACAGTTTGCCGGATTATTTTTCGTTTAATTTCTGATGCGGTATCGTTGCCAAACTAAACAGCCGAGCCAAGGTTTATAGCTTAATCACTTTTAGCCGATTCTTTCTCTAGTTGTATGCTTGTAAATTCAATGGAATGACCAAAATGTTGGTTAGCCCAAAATTTCACGGCATTTACTGTTGCGACTGCGCCTTATTTATGCTGCAATCCTGTCGGTCCAATTTTGCCCAATTTTCCTGAGCATATCCGGTCTTATTTCGTCAAAAGTGAGTTTAATGTTGGATTCTAAGTGATCAATAGTTGCTGGTTTATCAGCATAGAACAGATATTTGATGTACCCCAACAAAAAGTAGTCCAAAGGTATTAAATCACACGAACGAGGTGGACAATTCCCAGGACCATTACATGAGATGATTCGGTCATCAAATGTTTGGCTCAACAAAGTCATGGTTGCACGCACTGTATGGCATGTTGCGCTATCTTGTTGCATCCATTTTTCCTCCAAATGATTTCAAATGACATGAAGTTAAAAAAATCACAAATCATTTGCATGTAGCGTTCGTCATTCACGGTAATTTGTGCAACGGTTTTGGATTTAAAGACAAATGGGCCGATGATGCCTTCGGCATGTAAACCGCACCAAACATCGATTTTATTGGGATGTATTGGAGTCTCAAGAGTTTCATAAGTATTGTGCTCACTCCAAAAACGACAATTCTGCTTGTTTACATGCCCGTCAAGACAATAATGAGCCTTATCGCTGAAGGTGTTTTTACGATAAAAATCTGGATTAACTTCCAGTTGATTCTCAGCCCGAACACACGATGCAATTGTTAGTCCGCTGGATTTAATTCTTGCACCAGTTGGATCTTAAATGAATGTAGGCTAAGATCTTTCCTCAAAATTATCCAAGTAGTAGACTTTTATTGCTGTTAACGGCGGTGGATCGATAAATTCGGGTACTATGTCACACTCATGTATATGGTCCGCTTGCTTTAATTCTTGCACTATGTGGGTCTTATATGGATGTAGGCCATGATCTTTCATCAAAATTTTCCAAGTAGTATACTTGGATTGCTGAGATCGGCGTCTGATCGATACATTTAGGTCCTCTTCGGTTTCTTCCGTACGCATGGTACTGGGTCGATTTGGATGAATATTATCAAAAAATATAAATGTGGTCATGAATCGATCCATGGTAGTGCGTATTGATCAGATGGACGATTATGCGCACCGTAAACTTGACGAAGTACTCTATAAGTTTGGCGAGCAGAGCTCGAATTTTAGAAATAAATTTCCACGATTTGTAAACGTTGTTCTGGTGTTATAAGTTAGTTATCCCCATCGGAAGTTCTTAACATCTAAGAAAAACAACCTTTAGTTTCACAGGCTCAAGCGTTTCTTCTGAGCTACATTACTGGCTGCGTGTATTGTTCGTTATTCAATGTCAAAAAAAGGATTTCTTTTTAATGAGCGGGAAATCCAAAATACATCAGATTATAAAAATATGTATACCTGCTCAGGCCTTCACGATTACATTTTCCCAAATTATTTTGCTCGGAATGTTCTGACTTCCGACATCAAAATATTGTTTGGGTGGATATTATCTCTCGCAATGTGCCCAATTTGCTTATTTTCAAGTAGGACCGGCAAGCGCAATATCACGATATCGTTACTGAGTTGCGGATAACGTGTGATAGCTATAGCGACATTTTCACAGTGAAGTCATATGCCTGAAATGGTCTTGAACTGGCTATATTTCCTGCGTCTGATGTCTTGTCTATCGTCATTAGCGTTAAGGGGCAACCTCAGCTTGTGACTTTTTAGTTGAAGAGCTTGTAGATATCATATTTTTCTCCTCGGTTGAATTTAGCCGAATTTGGCCTTGACGCGAATTGTCACAATGCGTTTTATAATATCAAACCTAAATTGTTCTATTGCAATGAATTAACTAAAATCAAATAGTCAATTATTAATGTACTGATAAAGAAGTTGTACCCTTTTGTATATCAAGAAAGAAAAATAAAACAACATTTGAAATAAAGTCAAATTAATTTTAAATAAAATTTTTAAATTTACTATTATTATTATTGATTTGTTAGATCGTTAAGCGTTTTGTTCTGTTTTTCGTTCGTTTGCTTTCTGTATTTTGGCTATTTCAAAGGTAAGTTAGTGATTTGTGAAAACTGCGTGCGATTTATAAAAAGTTATGATCATTATGATCACAGTTCGATATTTGTTACGATGCCAAAAAGAGGTCATGGTAACATTGGTCGGCGTTCACAGAATGCATCACGACATGGTTGAAATTCATATGCCAGCGCCAAATCGCCAAACTGTAAGTGTATTGAATCGTGAATTGGAACGCGAGCATGCTTACGACACAACAACTTTTCAACAACAATTACAAACAAATGTTCCGCTGCTGAATGAACAGCAAAAGAGTGCGTATGATCAACTGATGAAGGCTGTCGATGAAGGAAACGGTGGACTATTTTTCCTTGATGCGTCCGGCGGTACTGGGAAAACGTTCCTGATCATTGATATAAGCAGCAATACGTGCTCAAAGTGGCTTTGCGTTAGCTCTCGCATCTACCGGAATTGCTGCAACACTGTTGGAAGGTGGAAGAACAGCACATTCAGCACTGAAGCTTCCGTTAAACCTGCAAATCAATGAAAATCCTGTTTGCAACATTTCAAAGCAATCAGCCATGGCAAAAGTGTTGAAAAATTGTAAATTGATCATATGGGATGAGTGCAAAATGGAGCACAAACGATCATTAGAAGCACTTGATCGAACATTGCAAGATTTGCGCAACAATAATCACCGGTTTGGTGGCGTGATGATACTGTTGGCGGGCGACTTCAGACAAACACTTTTTTTTTTTTTTTAAATTCTGACCTGCCTAAGCAGTAATATACACATCGACCTAAAAGATCTATTGTGCTTGCCGTCAGATGCTTTTTAGGTTAGTAGCGCTTCTACTTTCCTAATGTAGCTGATAATACTTTCAGCCGAAGATTTCCTCAATTCTTCGGGACTTAAGAATTCCCTGAAGAAAGATTCTCTTCTCATACCGTAAAGGGCCGGGCATTCACATATGATATGCTCGGTGAGTCGACTAGACGCATTTTGTTTAGGTGATATCGCAGACCGTGATGACCAGTTAGGTAGCCTACTAAGTTTTTGATATCGTGCCTGCGAGGATTTAGTATCTTGTCGGCATCTGATTTGAAGGGCTGAATAGCTCTTTTGGCCTGTCTTAGGCCTGGGATGTTTCCCCAGTATGAAACACATCTGTTTTGTTCCCAGTTTTTTATGACTAGATTTATGGCTGATTTGGGGATTGCACAGAAGGGTTCAAGTCCAATGAAGGGGGTTTCGGAACCTTTTCTGGCTACTTCATCAGCTTTTTCGTTACCTTCAACTCCCTTATGTCCGGGGACCCACCATAGTTTGGTTTTGTTCCTGGAACTGAGTGTTTGGAGGGAGTTGAAGCAGTGTAGTACTGATTTGGAGTCAATGATGTGTGAGCTAAGGGCTTTTATAGCTGCTTGACTGTCCGTGAATATATGGATGTTTGCGCATTTAATACCTGAGTTGTGTATTAGGTTTGCGCATTCTTTTATGGCATGGAGCTCAGCTTGGAATACACTAGGGCTTTTTCCCATAGGTATTGAGATGTTTTTATTTGGTCCATGTATGCCAGCTCCTACCCCTGAGTCCATTTTAGAACCATCCGTATACCACTTTAGGCCGTTTAGGCAGTTTGGAGGGTTGTTGTTACACCATGCTTCTCTGGTTGTGATCTCCGCTGAGAATCTTTTGCCGAAGCAAAGTGTCTTTGGTAAGCGGTCTGTAACCGCACAGATCATGTCAAGTTCTGGAAGTTCGGATAGAAGTTCAATTAGTTTTAGATGTTCACTAATGTTTAATTCTTCCGCTTGTGTCAAACTTGCTGAGCTGCGAATTGCCACTTTTTTATATAAATGTGGATAGGTGTTAGTCCTATTAAGGCTTCCATAGCCGACGTGGGACAGGTACGCATAGCTCCGGTAATGCCCAGACAGGCAAGCCGTTGTACCTTGTTTAATTTATTTATAGTTGTTTTTTGGGTGACTTTGTTCCACCATACTATTGAAGCGTATGTTATAATGGGCCTGACCATGATCGTGTAGATCCAGTGTGTGGTCTTTGGAGAGATTCCCCAGGTTTTACCATACATGCTTCGGCAAGCCCAGAAAGCTTTGGTTGCTTTTTGAATTTTGTTGTTTATGTGGGAGTTCCAGCTTAGTTTTTTATCGAGGATCACTCCAAGATATTTTACTTCGTTGGAATACTCAATGTATGTACCATTAATTGAAATTTGGGTAAGATTTAATTTCCTCCTTTTTGTAAAAGGGACGATGATAGCCTTGCTGGGGTTTATAGAGAGACTTTCTTTATTACACCAGTCTATGACTATCTTAAGGGCGTTTTGCAAACGTGTTGACAAACACTTCCCGTGATACCGAAATCAACAGCGGCGGATGAATTAAATGCATGTCTGAAGTCATCGTATTTGTGGCGATACGTGAAAACCATTTCATTGAGTATGAATATGCGAGTGATTCTGCAACAGGATAGAACCGCAGAAGTTTTCTCTAAAGAACTGCTAAAAATCGAAAATGGACAAATTCCGGTTTAAACTTCAAGTGGTTTAATATCCATTCCACCTGTCATTTGTCAATTCACCTTAACGAAAGATGAACTCCGAACATTGGTCAAAATTATCGTAACTACGATTGGTTGAGCGTACGCGCAATTTTAGCAGCGAAAAATATTGATGTCAATGACTTGAATTGGACGATTCAAAATCAAATTCCGGGAAAGCTGCGTTCATACAAATCGATCGATCGCGTTGAAAACGAAGACGATGTCGTCAATTATCCAGTGGAATTCCTAAACTCTTTGGATTTGCCTGGCATTCCGCCTCATCATTTGCGTCTTAAAGTTGGATCTGTCATCATTATGCTAAGAAATCTTCATGCCCCGACTGATTGTCATGAAGCTAATGAACAATGTGATAGTGGCAAGGATTTTGAAAGGGCCGTTCAAAGGAGAAGAATGAATAATCCCGCGAATTCCCTTGAGTTCAACCGATTTGGCATTCCAATTCAAACGTATTCAGTCCCCAGTGTAACTTGCATTTGCGATGACAATAAACAAGTCACAAGGGCAGTCGCTGGAAGTGTGCTGCATAAATCTGGAAATATCATGTTTTTCACACGGCCAGTTATATGTGGCATGTTCCCGAGTAGGGAAACCATCATCACTCTTCATTTACGCTCCGGAGCAGAAAACAAAAAATGTAGTGTATCGTGCAGCCTTAAATTGAGTCATTAATATATTCTTTGTTTTAGATTTCAATAAATCTAATAGACTTTAAAGAAATTAATACTTGATTTTATTATATTTTCGCCAAATATTGGCTGGGACGCAGTCATCTGTTAAGCATCGCTAAATTTCGATCAAAGGAACAAATTTCAGGTGGAATCGGGAGTGCTTGAAATTAATTCAGTCAAAAAATATATTTTGGGCAAAACGAAGTTTGCCGGGTCAGCTAGTTCATTCTGAAAATTAATGTATAATTTCTTCCTTGCACTTTTAAAACTGGAAAGTCATGTCCACTTGGATTTAACCAGTAAATGCGCGTCACTATCTAATATGTGCAAATATGTATGTTCTCATGTAACTACATTGCCTACCATTTGACGATCTTCGAACAGCTTTCCTTTTCATTTTTATTAGCCAAGTTATATTTTTGCTGCAAATTAAGGGACCTACAATTATAAACGCTGATCCCGAACAGATGTGATAATATTTTCATTACGCTTTTATGCTCATTCAAGATTTAGGACAGTAAGGTCTTAATGCTATCACCATTTTAACCAATGACCCTCCCTTAGAAGCTCAACATACTAACCAAAGAGCCACTGTACCCACATACAATTTAAGCTTTATTGGTCTTAAAAGAACAAGTAAAAGTACGTTTATCCAATTTTCATAAAAAAACCCCTTTTCCCGCAATTTCTTTTCTCACGCTCCTTTTGCCCATTTAAGGATATTGATTAATCTCCGCACCTACATAAACAATAACAATAACTTTCAGTGTGAACATTCACTGCGCGTATCTCAAACAACAATTTCTCACCACGACAGACCTCTAAACTCACAAACACACAGATACTTGATTTGACATCAAATCGACGCTTCAATCCATTACCATTGACGGTTTTCTCGGTTGGGTATCTGATATTAAACTTTGATACCTTATGTGCAACGTTCAATGGAGAGTACGCTGCAGTCAGCAAATACTTTAAGGGGTAACCATAAGTGGCAGTGCACTTGTACCCAAAACTCTCCCAAACCTATGCCAATGCTTTCATGTTACGATCTCATATTCAGCTCGATACTTTATAGCCTGGCCACCATTAGCGATGATGATTTTTACTGTCGGATTACAAATAGCAAAGGTGATAAATAAATTGTTAAATCAAAATGATACAATGTCCATGAGCGGTAAAGGTACCAGACTACCAGCAGCTGAAATCGAAATATCGCATGTGCAGTGATCATTGAAAGTTCAACAGCAAATAGGTGCACATGTTGCAGACTTTGTGGTCTTGAGTAAGTAATTTGTTTTTGTGCGAATTGACAATGGCTTTGCACCTCTCGTGTCTAACGACTTGATAGTTAACTGGGACGAGAAAGGAGAACACTAAAAATGTCAATCGAAGCATGCGTGATATGATTCTCTGTAGGTAGACTATAGGCTCGCAAAGGAGTTCGATAATCCTCTGTTAGACAAATGGCCATGCTTATGTAAGAAAACTCTTAACGTCTGCATTAACCAAATCATAGTTCAGATATGTATGTCAATGACAGCTAATAGCCTAAGGCGCACATTTGCAGGTTGGCAAGTGATTGGTACAATCAAATGTATTAGGAGTCTTTTTGGACACTAACAATCTATTTTGAAATCTATTTTGTATCCCTGAATGCAAATCAGCATGAGAGGATTTGGATGAGGAGTCTTTAGAAAATGCTCCTATCCTTTTCATTTGTTTAAATACTATACAGCGGCAGCAGATGAGAGTGGGGGAGGTCGACGTGTATTCACACTAATGCACATATTCTATTTCTATGGACAAAATGAAAAATGTAGATGACCTGCTTTAACATATTCGGACAACAGGTCATTTAGGAATCTCAAGGGTAAGTCAGGACCTTTGGGGTATCTAATAAATTGGAACTGGCCCTCCCGGTGCTTTGGGTTATCTACCCACTCACGAAACAAAAACCAATTGATTCGAAGCAATCTACAGCAGACATTACTGTTATCCAAGAAATTCGATAAAATGAAGCGGAAAAAAAGGACGACTGCTTCTACGAGCTCCTTGACAAATCTTGTGAGCGACTACCAAAGTACGATGTTAAAATCGTGCTCAGAGATTTTCACAAAAAGGTAGGAAGGGAAGACAGCTTTCTGGGTTGTTGTTATATTGTCGGAAAACACAGACTACACGACAAAACTTCTTAGGCTAATTGACTTTGCTGCGGAACGAAATACCACGGTTTCCATAAGGGTGACATGGCGGTATCCGGATCAATGAATGGTCAATCAAATTGATCGCATTGCGATAGAAAAGGGCCACACATCCAGTATTTTGGAAGCCCGAACCACCACGCCACAACAACCCAGAAATACTGTGAAAAAATTTAATGTCGAAAGACTGCAATCGCCAGAGACCGTTAATCTCTCGACTAACACCATACAACCAGCATCTAATATCGAAAACAATTGCAACGATGCCAACAAGCCAGGTTTTTCGCGCCAACCAGTAAGAAACTCTTGGTTTGCTGATGAACGCCGTCAGATGCTCGCATACAAAGCTAAGCTGCAGGTGAAGACGAGAGCTGTCATTGAGTTCTATAGGCAAAGACGGAGGGAAGAACACAGGATTCTTAAAAAGAAGAAAAAGGAGCAAGAAAAGCGTGCGATCGAGGGTATAGAGAGGTGCCACTCTAGGAACAATGCTCGAAAGTTTTACCAAAATGTAAAACACCAAAGCCAAAGATAAAAAACTCGAACAGAATCCTGTCGAGATGAACAAGGAAATATCGTAGTTGAGCTTGAGACACTTCTGCAGACTGTTAAGCGGCGATGACGAACCACATTCCGCTGTCAGGCAGAACCAACCATTCAATATTGGCGACAACAGCGAAAACTACCAACCACCTGGCCTAAGTGAAGTGAGGATAACAATATCTGAACTCAAGCTTAATAAGGCCGGAATTAAAGCCCTTCCCGCTGAGCATTATAAAGCCGGTGGAGATGACTTGTTAAGTAACATCCACTAACTCGTAAAGCAAATCTGGTCGGATGGAAGTATGTGTGAAGTATGGAACCTCAGCATCTTTTGCCCGATCCACAAAAAAAGGGGAGCCTCTGAACTGCGCCAACTACAGAGGCATAAGTCTTCTCGCCTACAAGATCCTATCTGCATAATATTTGAACGTGTGAAACCATTTACCAACGAACTGATCGACTCTAATCAGGTTACTTTTAGACCAGAAAAGTCCCCAACTGATCAAATATTTACATTTCGTCAGATTCTTTCACATACGACAGTATTTATAGAGACGAACTGTACAGAGGCATGTCTAGTTTTGGTATATCGCCCAAACTCGTTCGTCTGTGCAGGATAATGCAGGATGAGAATTGTCGCTGCTCCATCAGTGTCGGAAACGACCTCACCAACACATTGGATAACAAAAAAGGATTTAGGCCTATCGATGCACTGTCATGTGCGACTTCTTTAATTTGATTCTTGAGAGGATTGTGCAAACCTCCCGAGCCAACACCAGAGGCCCAATTTTCCAAAAATCGGTGGACTCAACGTGATGTCATAGCCACGTTTGTTAGTATAGAAAAGGAGCGGCAATAATGGGTTGCGCAGTAAATAAGAGTAAGACTTAGAATATGCTGTCAACACGAAAGGACACACAACATCGACGAATTGGACAACACTTCACCATTGACAGATATAACTTTGAGGTAGTATGGGACTTTATCGTGCATCGGACGCAGTAGAGGACGCTCGCGTTAAGTGGCGCGCACAAGCAAAAACCGACCTCCACTTACTTGGTATGCGCAACCGGAGGCAGTAAGCTAAGGACCGGGATGATTGAAGAGGCACGTTGGTTGAGGCCTATGTGCATTAGGGTCTGTAGTGCCACGAAGTAAGTAAGATTAATAGGAAAGCTTACTTTGCTGATAAGGTGGATGAAGTAAATGAAAGACTCCGGTATCTACTGTGATGAAAAAATATGTCAACTGCTGCAAAAAAAGCTGTATACTGTAGCTGTGGTTCCAGCACTTAAAAACGCTTCACAATGTTCAGCAAATTAGCTTAGATTTAGATGCACCTAAATGGAGTAGCAATTCAAAAATATCAATACAGAAATTTAAGCATTAATGAAGTGCCACTGGATCTAGCACACATTTCCTTATTTATTAAATTATTATTACAATTCGTTAGATATTTGCAGTGACACAAAAACTAGAAAAGGTTATTACGATGGAATTTACCAACGCTCCCCTGCTCAGTAGTCCAACGTCCTTGATCCACTATCCCCAGTGCTGCATATGGTACTTATATGAAGTACTAATATGTATCTGAACCAATTGACACCATTCTAATTATGTCATGCTCTTTTGAACGTGCTACAACTGAACTTGGAAATAAGATACTAAACGTAACAAAGCAAAAACAAAAACTGAATAAAGCGAATAATAATTAGGACCAAAACAACGACAACAATGATTAACCCCACTTAAGAGGATTATTTAAAACTTTGCCCCAAGTCTATTACCATCATCATCACCTATACCTTGCGCGCCCATCACTTCATATTAATACCTAGACATGGTAATTAAAAATTTTCTTGTAATTGGATCTGCCTTGCGCCATTGCGAGCTTTTACACGTGCCCAACGAACCATGGTTGTTACCTCTTAGTCCACCTTTCTATGCCTCTGCGACGGATTGCTATGCAATTATTTAAATATGATATTCTATGCCAGCTTATGATTAAATAGGCCTTAAGTTGGGTTATACTAGGCATGTGCCTACGCCCTGAGGGTGTTTGTTATGAATACCATTTAGTCTGCCTTGCTTTAATGGTTCTTTGGAAAAAAAGGTCGCGGCTTTTGACTGACGATAGAATTGCCTTTGAACGGAAAGTTTTATTTTAATCCACGTAAGCGATATGATTGTCTAGGATAGGGTCAGGATAATAGGAGAGCTTAAAACTGGTGTCGTAAATGTAATAATTGGTTGTATCTGAAGTACAAAGGCTAATTGGGTCCGATGAAAGATAATGCTTGAATGAATGGAAAAAATACAAATTGATGCGATAGGGAATGGTATTCATTTAGAAAAATAATGTAAGTAAGTTGATATGTCAACAATTAAGGTATGAACACATGGCATGCAATACCGCCAAAGGTTTAGTCAGCAAATATTTCTATGACGCTGTCATGCAGATGCGCGCACCACATGACAGACCAAGAACGGAATGTAAAATTGAGTGAATTTTCATGACGTGTACTTGGCAAGAGTATGGTTTGTGACAGTTCGATCGAAATTCAGGAAGTTGCAAGCATTTGCCACTGTAGCAGTACATGGCATTGCATTAATTTTTAACATGTTTGTAACAGAATTATATTAATAAAATAATTCCCAACCCGTTGTTTCTGGTTGAGTCACTCAGTCCAAGGCCCTAAAGGCTGGTATTCTATGATCAAAGCGTAAGAATTATTTTTCACAAAGAAATACGTTTTTTGATTTTTGTTCATCAATTGTCCCGAAAGCTCATACCTACAGCGATGGGAGTGACCACTAATGTGGGTATCGTCTGTCTGTTTACACCTATCTGCACTAAGCCTGCATGTCATACTACCAAACTGACGTTACCTCCCGTTCTAGGTAACACAGCTGAACAAACTTGATATAAAGTCGATAAAAAGATTACTTATCCTGGATTGAAATTCCTTGGTCTGCTCCCGGATTTGTACTGGTATGAACATTTGGGCTATGTTAGATCTGTTCAACTGGAAAAGGAACTGGAATGTTCTAAAAAGTGTGTGCCGATTGGACTATGGTCCTAATATGTCAGATATAGGGATTGCTATCGTCCATCCAGACTCGGTTTATGATTTTGTATAAGTACACCTACTTCCGAGGAGTTATCTCTATTTGAACAGTTTTTATGGTAATCCATCAAAGTTGGAGGACTTCAGCTATGGTTTCAAATCATTTCCAGAATATTTGAATTAAGTGAAGCTATAATTTATAGTTAAAATGATTCTGGAGACGAAATTAGTTAGCATTTGTCGGAACAATCACAAAGGGTAAAAATTTGGTATATGTTCGACTTGGACGGATCTGGTACATGTCGACTGAAGTGTCGCAAAAAGACTTCAGACCTTCATATAGTACGTTGGATAGAATCTTATACACTGTTGGGTATAATGGATAAGAAAGGATCTTGTTAATTGGACATAAGGATCTAATATGCCATCCAATTCATACACTTCAGCTGGAAATTCATTAGAACCAGCAACTTTCTTCTACAATTTTTTGATGGTTTTAGACTAGGACGCAGGGTTAACTGGAAGTTGTTGGGTTTCTTGCTCTACAACTCTCTCGATATTATGCCTATTAAACAATAGCTACAAAAGCTTTCTAAGAACCTACAGTTCCTTGCATGGCTTCTATGTTTTTTTTTTCTTGATTCTGCATTTGTATTTTTGTTTCCTTTTATTCAGGCCTATCGTGAAAAACATTTCCCAGGAAATTGTTCCCTTCAGCAATCTGATTTACATTGCTGACAAGGGAAAAATTCCCGGGAAAATTTATTCGCGATAGCCCTGATTATTCTTAGCCTCCCCGGTATTCAGATTGAAGTGGGCGCATCTTCATGTGGTGGATAGAGAAACGCTCTGTAAACATGTAGGGTTTGTGGAAAATTAAATACCACTCGTGGACCAACATTTGCTCCGGGTAAGGTCGGTAATCCAAAACCTGCCCAGACGCCAGAAGAAAAATTCCCAAGAAATAATCAGTCAGGCTGGATCAAACCCAAAACCTACATAAGGTGGACTGACATATTCGGACAAAAGTCAATATAGTCAGGTTCCTTGAGTGTTTTTATGTGCATATGGAATGTAAGACCGCTTAACAAGCAAGCAACACATCGTCATCAAGGGGATACTTTAGAATTTACTGGGCGAAAGAAACTATGACATATACTAAGGCCTATAGATTGGCAACGAGACATCAGACTAAGTAGAAGAACTCATGGTTAAATCGGCACGCAGAAGTAAAACTCGAAATCTCAACCAACTTGAAGTGCATATTGGTTAATACCGAGGTTCATTCCACACTCAATTGTTACTTAAAAAGAAGATAGCCTAGGGAGGATACAGATATTTCTAATTTTTTAGGACTGTATTGACTGCTGTATACACATCCTGCGTGAATGTCTTAAGCCTTTCCGTAACACACTTTCCGGCATGTACCAGTGTGGCTTCCGTCCCAGCAGATCGTCCATAGAACAATTTTCACACAAATGCAAATCCTGTAAAAGACAAACGAATTTATTTTCATCGACTTCAAAGCTGCATATGATAGCACCCACCACAACTGTGATACAACTGTGTCACCTAATACTGGAGGACACAAGATTTGGAAAAAGCTCATCTAAATTTTTCCAAACATGTCCCGGATTCCGCAAGGAGGCGCACTATCATGCGATTTCTTCAATCTCATGCTCGAATAGATAGGGCGTAGGGCAGGAATGAATTCAGAAGGTACTATCCTCAACTAATTCAATCAGACGACATTGACAACATTGATCGCTTCCATAGTGCCGTTGTAGAAGCATTTACGGCCATTGAGGAAGAGGCGAAACACGTTGGTATAGTAGTTAACGGAACAAGCCGAGCACAAGCAATAAGGTACTGATAGTGACAATTTTGAGGTAGTTAAAGTGTTCATATATCTCGGAGTCAGCATCAACTCCTCGAATGACACCTTAGTAGAGAGATACGATGAAGACTGACCATAGGAACCCGATGCTATTTTGGTTTAGCAAAACAAATGGGGTCAAAACTCTTAACCCGAAAGACCAATTGTAATCTACCAGTCCTATTTTACGGTGCGGAGTCCTTGACAGTAATCTGGAAAGCAGAGAAAATGTTAGGCAAAAGAATAATTCTTCGTCGAATTTTTGGTTCTGCACACGAGGAAGGCGAATGGATGAGAAGATATAACACCGGATGTAGTATAAAAGGTAAAAACACGTAGACTACATTGGCTCGGCCACATCGATCGAATGAACAATAATTCTCCAACCAATAGAATCTTTGAATTTCAGCCTTCAGGTTCGGGATGAGAAGGAATACCGAACTTCTGGTTTAAGGATCAGGCAATTGGGGATGCCAAAACGCTTAAACTGAATAACTGGTAGCAATGTACCCAGGATCGTAGAGGATGGAAGGCTGCCATACCTCAGTTAGAGATCCTAAACGGGTGTGGAGCCCGTTAAGTAAGTATTCACAGAAATGTTGATGTTGATGGAGGATTAAGCCGCATATCAGTGTTAATAAATGTTACGATGAGAAGCTATTCTGTATTTTATTTGGACTGTTAGCCAATATATGATGTTTAGAAAAAGACGATTTTTTTACAAGCGCACATAAAAGGTAATCTTTGAATTTTCCAGAAAGAATTGTTTTGCTTAAACTAAAATCTAGTTTATAAAAAACACGCAACGCTTTTTAAAATTAGGTAGGATGGTCAATCAATTTAAGGAATCTTTGAAAGAAGAGTTCATAGAAAGAAACTACGCATTTGGACTGAAACATAGATATCCAAACTGGGGTTCAATATGAATTGATAAAGTATTGACATAAAGATATCGCGTAGACGACTTGGGTTTATCCGGAGGAGAATGTTGGCGGAGGATTATTCCACGTGGGGGGACACCCAGCGCTCCGATGGAAAGACTCAGTCTTTTTCCGGTTCTCTAAGGCGACCAAAGTCAAGTTTCATTTTCTGTATTATTCTTCTTCTCGTTGAAGAAATAATGAATGTAAGTACAACAAGGATATTGGATACATGTCTTGCATATGTAAGGCCATGGACATGAAACTATTTGCATGTAGTTTCATTATTCTACCAAAAGCGCAGGAAGTCCTCTTCCTAACCACAATAGCTTCATTCAAATTAAATTATGCATCAATTATTATTGACAGAACAAGAGCTCATTATTTCAATGTAAAAGAATGACAGCGGAAAAAACGAAAACAAAAAAACTTGGAAAAAAATTGAAAAGGAGAAATAAAAAAACTCGTAGCTTGAGATGCGTGCTCCCGTTCTTAACGAGAAATAAATTGCGTATGCCCAAAGTTGATTGATCAATGGCCATGCTGTTTGTTCGGTGACTGCGTCTTGTCCTTGTCCACCACATCTCTAGAGCCGTCATCGACTCATAAGATACAATCGCCATGGAAATTTTCCACATCTCGATTGCACGTAGCTGTATTGCAGAGCGCAGCTCAGTCACAATAACAGGGAGCAATGTAATAACTGGAGTAAGCAAAAAGACAGCAAATCTGTGACAGGAAGCCAAAGCCAGGCGCAGAGCGTCGGCGCGCAAGGGGACCAAGTTATAACGATAGTGGCAGCGTTTAAAGACCTATGACAACTCTTTATGGTAATACGCTATGGAATTGGTCAATGATTTCCTTTTTCATATGTGGAAAGTACGTTCTATTACAAGAGTGGAAGGGTACTTATATAAAACACGTACACACACGTAGATGTGCTTTTTTTTCTACTGCTGGTGCTCATTGTTTCACTTGGTGTCGTATTAATTGCTCTATTGCAGGAGATGAGGAATGAGAATTTGTTATCCAGACAGCTCTGGGTGCGATACTGTAAAGGGGTAAGTATGGATGGATTAAGACTGCCAACGAAGTATTTTAATTAAGGAGTGAGATCTCTAGAGATTATATTGAAGATCCATTTACAGATCAGAACAATATTATTATTGGTATCGCATTGATCAATAAATGCTGTTCTGCACGTGCCTACAATATGTGTTGAGACTATGAAATAAATGTTTAGCTCGTTAGGCTGATTCCTGGAAGTGGGTACGGTAGCATGATATTGGTTATGCGACGAGTTGAGTATTGGAGCTTTTTTTGTTGTATGGTCATGAATCTAGAATTATAAAACCGACTCGTGGCAGTTTTCATAGGGATTATAGGCCCCTTGAGATAGAACAGATCGGGCCACCCAGGATATTCAGCCTAACTGGGGTACATACTCACGCAGCGCAGTGAAAGAGTGGTGAAATAATGACTTTGATTTAAAGCTAACATTTTTTTTTACATTATCTTATGCTTATAAGATATGCCTTTAAATATATTTTGTTTACTGATTATATGTTTTCAAATTTGACCTGACTGATTATATGATCTTCAACTTCCACTATCTTGTCCAGAAAGACAATATCATAGATATGTATATAAAATTAAAAAAAATCTTAGGTTCCTTTGAAAATACGATTATTTGTCATTATATGGTAAGGGCCTACACGATCATGGTCAGGCCCATTATAACATACGCTTCAATAGTATGGTGGAACAAAGTCAACCAGAACACAACTATAAATAAATTTAACAAGGTACAACGGCTTGCCTGTCTGGGCATTACCGGAGCTATGTGTACCTGTCCCATAGCGGCTATAGAAGCCGTAATAGGAATAACGCCCCTCCCCATTTATATGAAAAAGTGGCAATATGCAGCTCAGCAAGTTTGACACAAGCGGAAGAATTAAACATTAGTGAGCACCTTAAACTAATTGAACTTCTATCCGAACTTCCAGAACTTGACATGATCTGTGCGGTTACAGACCGCTTACCAAAGACACTATGCTTAGACAAAAGATTCTCAGCGGAGATCACAACCAGAGTAGCATGGTGTAACAACAACCTACCAAACTGCCTAAACGGCCTAAAGTGGTATACGGATGGTTCTAAAATGGACTCAGGGGTAGGAGCTGGCATACATGGACCAAATAAAAACATCTCAATACCTATGGGAAAAAGCCCTAGTGTATTCCAAGCTGAGCTCCATGCCATAAAAGAATGCGCAAACCTAATACACAACTCAGGTATTAAAGGCGCAAACATCCATCTATTCACGGACAGTCAAGCAGCTATAAAAGCCCTTAGCTCACACATTATTGACTCCAAATCAGTACTACACTGCTTCAATGCCCTCCAAACACTCAGTTTCAGGAACAAAACCAGACTATGGTGGGTCCCCGGACATAAGGGAATTGAAGGTAACGAAAAAGCTGATGAACTAGCCAGAAAAGGTTCGGAAACCCCCTTCATTGGACCTGAACCCTTCTGTGCAATCCCCAACAAAACAAATTTGTTTCATAGTGGGGAAAAATCCCAGGCCTAAGACAGGCCAAAAGAGCTATTCAGCCCTTCAAATCAGATGCCAATAAGATACTAAATCTTCGCAGGCACGATATCAAAAACTTAGTAGGCTACCTAACTGGTCATCACGGTCTGCGGTATCACCTAAATAAAATGCGTCAAGTCGACTCACCGGAGTGCAGACTATGTCTAGAAGAAGACGAAACAGCCGAGCATATCATATGTGAATGCCCGGCCCTTTACGGTATGAGAAGGGAATATTTCTTCAGGGAATTTTTAAGTCCCGAAGAACTGAGGAAATCTTCGGCTGAAAGTATTATCAGCTACATTAGGAAAGTAGAAGCGCTACTAACCTAAAAAACTTCCGACGGCAAGCACAATAGATCTTTTAGGTCGATGTGTATATAACTGCTTAGGACGGTCAGAATTTAAAAAAAATGGTAAGGGCACGTTTCTAGCAACCTTGCGACGCAATGTAGGTATAACTTAAGCTGTGTGGTGATATAATAACTTGGGGCTGTAAAAAATTCCAAAATGTTACAAACTTCACTGTTTTGCACACTTTTCAAAAAGTGGTTGCAAAATTCAGTTTTTGGATGTGTTTAGTTTAGATTAGTTATTCACTTGATAGAAACATAAGCTCTAAAAATTGAACTGTTTAGCCATCGAAATAATTTTTTTTTTAAACAATTAATGTATGGGTCTACAAACTCAGTAATTTGTTAAAAACACTTTTTTTCACTATTTTTAAGGTGTATGACTTGAATTTTTTTTTGTAAATTGAAATTGTTGAAATTCAATGGCGCAAATTTATAGTCAATCGATGTTTAAGGGTTTAACTCCACACTAGTTATCAGGTACTTTAAAGTAAAAGGTTGCTTTAACATATTTTCAATAATAGACACTTTTTTAACGTGGCGCTAATTAGTGTATGCTAATGGACATTCCCCTGAGGCCTCTAAATCAAACTCACCTAAAAAGTGACAGAACGCTTACTCTTTATTAAATATTTAAAGTGAGGTTTCGGTCGCTTTAACTTTAATGCAGAGTGACAACGCTAAAGTACACTTTTTGACGATTATAATTACCAAAACGCGTTAGTACGCGATTAAATAATTTTAAAGTGTACTTTAAACGACTATAAATTTGCGCCAATGTTTTTAGGCATTGTTAACACAAAACAATCGCAGTATAACAACAAATATTCGAACGTTTTTAACTTAATTTTAACGAACTTTTTATCATATATTTTAAGATTTAGGTTAACACTGAGTTGCCAGTTCTAGCCCTTTTGGTTACCTAATTAGAAGGATTCATTTTATTTTTTATACAGCGTATGGTTCAAATACACATTTTGTTTGGAATTCTATACTTTTTTGCTCGAAATTTTGAAATATGGTAAATAAACAAAACTATCAAAGCTTATGTAGAAAATGCTTACGTGATGCATTGTAGAAGCCAATTCGTCTGCAGAGAGTGACTGCTTCGTTGTGGTTTTAGAGTGATGTCATCTTTACACCATTTCTTTTGAAACGCCATTGCGGTGTGCACTCATGAGCCACAAACTTTTTGTTTTTAAATGAAATTTTAGTTTCAGAAGATTGGAGCGTCATGCCACATTTCCGGGAAGGACACTATAATAATTGGACGAAACTTTACTTTAGGTTAGGACTCTCAGTGAGTTCCTAAAATTCTAGGTGTAGGTAGCACGTGCAGCGAACGGAGTTTCTTATTCCAACAATTGATTTGTTAAATGAGTGCATTAGTTGTTAAATTTATTTACTACGGAAATACATTCAGAAGAAGTCTACCAGTGTCGTAAGTAACGACGAGAAGATCTCCTTGCTCCTGCAATACCAGAAACGTCTATCACTCGCCTATGGTGCATTGGACAATGTAGCACATCTGATACTTAAATACATAGCTGATCAAATCCAAATTCTAGATTTAAGTCACAATCATTTTCGAAACCTCTCATTCCTTCAGCACTTTGAAAGTCTTCAAACTCTTGTCTTGGATGAAAACTCCAATTTGGATTGTCAGACTATGCCTGCAATGCAAAACCTAGAAGTACCTACTCTGGCTTAACAATTGCAATCTGATAAATATTGCCGATTGGTTACAGATGATTCAGGCGCAGTGCCCCGCTCTTAGGCAGCTTTCCATGATGTGCAATCCGGTGGGCCCCACCGTATTAAACGGGGTCAGCGATAGTGACGAAAAGGAATATCTTAAACAAGTACTTAAAATTCTACCCAGTTTGGAATATTTTGACGGTGTCAGGATCACTGATGGGCACCCAAAGCTAGCCGCACGAACTAAAGTCTCCATTGCGCTTCTTGAGGAGATTTTTAGGAAGAAAATAGCGAACCTTATAGCATTTTCAACGAACCTTCATAAAAATTACATGTCAATGTATAAGTTGAATGCAGTTTTTGTTAAGCACAAGAGTATAACCACAATGAGTGCTAGTTTCTGACAAAGAGATGTCTCTCGTTCTAAAGGAGATCTCGGATGTATTTCTTAATTTTTTTTTATGAGGAGTTACCTTATTTCATTTGATTTTGTATTTTGCTCATAATTTACATCTAATAAAATAATATCCACTCCACATCCAAAATTTTCTTCCACTTCTCTAACGATCGTAAAACATTAAAAGGGTATTCATAGCCCCTTGAGTGCACGCAAATTACAAAAAAATGTGGGTCTGCTTTTTCTAACAATATGCTTCTGTCGATGTGGTCACGCAACTGGAGGATAAGCGGCTGAGCTGAGTTACTTCAAACATAATTTCTGAAGTTATTTTACTAATACCCAAAGTTTTTGGAATTTGCATTTTAGGTTCAAAATCAATGTGACCAACCATATAACAATTTTGGTAAAATCAAGATTTCTCCAAATTTAACACAACCATGACTGTCAATGTTTGAAACAAAACTGCATATGCAGTTCCTTCCTAAGCAGTAAAAATAACGGATTTTAGTTCAGCAAACATAAATATTCAATATCTCGCAAGCTATGTTGTCAAGTTTAATAATATTAAATATCTACTTAAAGTTTGTTCCGACCTACATACATCTTAACACGATCTGCGAGCCGGAGTACTGTTGCCAATTCGTTTTACATGTCCCAGCAATCATAAACTTCTAATACGGAGTTTTTTTTTGACTAGGGGAATGTCTGTACAGCTCGTATAGTTCTTGGTTGATTCTTGGTCACCATAGCCTGTCAACGCAAAACGGTGCCGAACATTTTTCGAAAAATTTCTTCGTCTACTCTTGACACGTTCCATGCTTCAGCGCCGTAGAGCAGGACTGTGATGGTCAGGGTCTTATATAGGATCTCCTTAGTAGATCGAGTGATGGCTTTACTACTGAATTGCCTTCTTAGCCTTAGAAACAGGGGTTTGCAAGAGTAATTCTTCGTTTTGATTTCTGACGAGATGTTTTCAGAGTTAATAGGTAGAGAAAGTCCAATACTACCTCAAATTTATATCTTTTACAATGCGTTCGCTGGCACTTATAAAAAATCTGCATCCGAATAGTCGCTCTTTCTGTTCACTCTAACACGGTCCATAGTAGATGTCACAATTTTTCATCCTCTTTTTCCCCTGCCCAGCCCTTTGTATTTCCTGTTTGGCAGTAATGTCTGCTTTGTGGCAGCTTAGGGCTTCCCCTATTTCTTGACTTATTCACATCTCCTGTTTAATGTTTCCACATTCCAGGTGCAGATACGAACGTCGTTTCCCTTTTTTTGTTTAGCAGGGTCTTCAACAATAAAATCTGTCCTTTCCGAGGCCATTGGTTGATTCGTAAAATAAGCTTTTTTCCCTCGTTCTACAACATCCAACCAATTTCGGGTTCCCTTCGATTATTTTAATAAATGTTTGTTATTAAGGAATATATCAAAAAGCACAGAGTAACTCAAATAAAGCTATCCCACAAAATAGCCTACCTACACATACCTACTCATAAAATGTTGGCTGATCGTGAAAGTATTTGATACTTTCAAAAGTCAAAAGAAGTATATATTAGTTTACATGGTTAATGTTAATGTATCAGTAAAAAGTATTTTAAATACTTTGTCAAATACATTCTTATAATATCTCACAGAAGACTGTAGTAAACATGTCCCTCATCTAAAAGAAACGGTGCTTACTTACAAATTTAAGTGGTGCCTCATCTTGGCGCGTTGGCCTCAGCTAATTAACTCCTATTGCGCACTTCTAATTAGTTGAGGTGTGTAATCCACTTATGCGAAGTTTCCATATCAATATTACGGCCTCATCTTGTGAATTAATCGTACACCAACAGGACTATTTTAAAGGTTTTTTACCATATCTAAGGTAAACGTACAAAGCACTCATTGGTCGCAACCTAGAGGCTGAGTATCGGATTTGTTCTTACAATTATCTTACGATTTGATCATCTTTTCACTTCATTTGATTAATGCGATTTATAGTCAGCCTGTAACAGTTGCATCTGAGTCTTGGAATAAAACTCAAACCTCCTGCACCTGTAACAGATGTATACCTGTCTAAAAGCTACCCCGATATTGTTTAATAAGAGGCAATCGAACTCAGTTGTATGCAGCACACAACTGAGTTCGATTGCCTCTAATTTCAAGATTTATCATTTTTTGCTGCTAGTGTTGCACTAATCAAACTTGGTTCTCAAGTGAACTAACTTTTTTTTTACGTCTTATCTAACGAACGTTTTATCACTCATTGAAGTAAGAAATAACTGGTAACTAACAATTTTCACATGATACGCCTTATCTCCCTCAACCTGTCCAATATTTTTATTTCAATGTATAGGCATCAACCTTTATATATTTTTTAATTACCACGGAAGCTGTCCACATACCCATTCCCATTATCAAGGTCTCCCAAACATATCAAATTCATTAATTATTCACAAAAACAAAACAAAATTCAATAGTTATGATCTAATCAATAATTCATTTTATGATTTCCCTTCCAACCAACTACAGTTGAAAAAAAAAATATATAAAAAAAAAACATTTTTATGACGAAATTTTGTTTTCATTGATTTATGTCTTCGATAAAAGATTTCTTTTTCGATTCTCTTAAGATGAAAATATAAAACAAAAAACCCGGTTCAGAGTTTTATTCCCAATGCTGTATAAATTTATACTGTTTTAGTGAAATCATTTAAAGGACAATCCACCAGCAATCACACCTGGTGGTCTTCCTTTTGGACACACAACCTCGACATGACTCAATTCATGTTTTGTTTTCAGTCAAGATTTTTAATTTCATGACAAATTAAAAAAAAAAAATCATTTCGCCAATTAATTGGCACATATACGTTGCACAGAAAACCAATAAAAAGGACTCGTATTAAAATGTTTTGTAAGTGTGGTTTCATCGATCCGATATATAAGGACGACCCCCTAAGAAGCAACACGCCACATATGATGGACCCGTCATTTTATAGTCACACGGCGACGTGATTCAGTCATCATGAAAATCTGTGGCAATTAATTAATGTTTTCTTCGTCCCGAGTCACCACTGTGTTCCTATAGACCACATGCGGTTTTTTACGCTTCTCAGGGTATGCAACTATACGACGACAGTGCGTTTCCTCTCCTTGTCGTGTAAAAACAAATAACTCTGCGACAAGGATAATAATAAATAATGAGATACGATATAAAACAAAATTCTCGTAAACTCACCCTTGGTCAGTGAATAGGCGGGGGGCTGCCGGCGTTAGAAAGGTCATTCATAAAGTTAAATATTTTATTTTTCGTTTCCACTCCACTAAGATATAGTCTCCTTAAAGAAGGACATGGTGTGTCTTGCTGGCTCAGTGGAGTCATATATTTCCATTATATTTAATATTGTGAAGCATCTATGAGCGGTCATTTAGTAGTAACTTCTATTTTCATTTATCACGGTACATGTGAGGATGATGATGGGACACGTAAGATACGAGAAAAGCTTTTTGCGTTTCATATTTCTTTTATCCATTTTTGTTTTTGTTTTTAGTATCACTTTGTTTTTTTACGATGGTATAACAGATTTTTATCACTTTTATGTCATGGGAAAGTATTAGGCAATTTATCAAATTTCTTGCATGGTAGGTATAGTTGCACGAGGATATATTGGGTTATGAAATTCAAAGCTACTGATGTGGAAGCAGTCATTGATTAAATATTGAATATTACATTGGTTCTGAGTAAATTATTTTGTTTTATTTGTAAGCTTAACTTTATTTATAACGAGGCAAGTTCGCTTTTAGAGGGTCTGATTGAAACAGGCCACTCTTCTACGCTCTGAGTCCACGCCATGATGTTTGAATATATAGAATTCAACTTCGTGTGAGGTTGATAGTCTAAGGTTATCAGGTGTAGATCAGGGTAGGTTAGAAATAAAATACCACCTGTGGAACTATCTTATCCTGGGGTACGGTCCTCCAAAAATAAAAAAAAACGAGTGGTGGGTGCACGACTGGGTCGTACGCAACTTTCTCTTTCACAGCGAGTTGGGTGTTAGATCAAATAGTACGCATTTTGATTATTATTGCTTAAAATGATGTGAATAATGTTGAAATGTGATTATACGAACGTTTACTACGAAATTTGAAGGAATCGGTGTCTATGGGAAAAATAATGATTTTTTGTTATTGGCCAAAACTGAAAATTCCGTTTAGTGATAGTTGGGCTAAAACTAATTATGTGGAATTGCTTCAAGCTGTAATAGTAGTATATATATTAAATTTCATTCAATTTGACATAATAGTTTGCGAGAAATTATCAATTTTCCTTATATGGCCTAAATGACAAAATCCGTTATATGGATTTTCTCGAAAAAACTGGGTATGCAGTTTTATTGGAACTAATATGGTTATAGTATATATAAAGTTTAATCAAAATCGTTAGAGCCGTTTTCGAGAAAATTGAGGTTATGTGTAATTTTTATATGGCAGGTACCGTTATTAACATGGCTAAAAGCAAACAAAAAAAATGGCCTAGAATTATGACTAAAATAAGCTTGGATACGAAGTTTGAAGAAAAGCGGTCTAGCCGTTTAGGCTGGGGAGACCATCACGGACAGACGGACCGACGGACCGACGGACGGAATTCCAAAAACCACTTTTTTAGGCTCCGCTATCATCGTAATGTTAGAATCAATCAAAATCTCGAGGTCGAAAATTTTCACGAAAACAATATCTTTCTCTTTGTAAGAGAAAGTTAAAAATAACCCAACAGGAGCGGAGAAAATTCAACATGAACGGTGGCGTCTATAGTTAGGCTGTTAGGCTGGACAAAGCAAAAAAAAACTTCGTGAGCTGCTTTCAAATACTCGTTCATATCCAACGGGTCATATGCGAATTTCAAGGATTAAGCAGGTCTCTTCAATCCACATGGAGCCTCAAACGGACACTGTTGTTGACGACCATCCAAATTAATAATTGACAAGCACATTTTTATCTGTATCTGAAATGTTAGAACAAAATAGGTGAGAACAACTAACGAAAGCATAGTATACATTAGATACTGCCATTCTGGAATTATGAAAGCATTGTCCGTGAAAAAAATCTGCAAAAACTATGACAATGACTATAGTCCGTGTTAAAAAAACCTAAACAAAATTCAACACGCCAAATCCATACCCACATTCATCGATTTCAAAGCCATTATTCCGCAGTATTTATAAAGACGTGGTATACAGAGACCGTCCAAACTTTAGCAGAATGTGTACAATATGATCTTTTGACAAACACCATTTTACCATTTTCTTTCGACAAACACCAAGCCTTGAGGTCGGCCGCAACTGTAGTGCTTTGTTGCACGAGACCACCAGCAATAAACTTCTGCTTTGACGAAGAATGCGTATGTACGATAGCAGCCAAAAACGACGTCTACAAGGCAAAGCTATAGGTGAAGAAAAGAGCTTCTAATGGCCTTTACCAAAGTTTGAAATGTCAAAGCCAAAGATACTCGGCTCGAGCAGAATCCTGTCGAGGTCGTAGTTGAGACACGGTTCATGCTGAAAATATGGAAAAACCACTACTGCAGACTGCTAAACGGCCATGACGAACAATCTGCCTTGGTCAAGCAGAACGCAACATTCAATATTGGCGACAGCAGTGAAAAATACTAACCACCCAACCTTGGTGAAGTGAGGATAGCAATATCTAAATTGAAGATTAACAAAGTTATCGGAAACGACGGCCTTTCTGCCGAGTTTTATAAAGCCGGCGAAGATGAGTTGTGTAGTAATTTAGTAATTTACCATCGCCTACAAGATCCTATCTGTAGTAATATGTGAACTCCTAAAACCGTTCACCAATAACCTAATCAGCCCTAATCAGTGTGGATTTAGTCCAGGAAGTCCACAACTGATCAAATCATGACCCTTTGGAAGATCCTGGAAAAAACAAGAATTCTGAATAAACATTTATTCGAAGCCACATTCTACTGCATTTATAGACACGAACAATATAGAGCCATACAGAGCTATATGCGTAGTTTTCGTATACCGCTCGAACTAGTCCATCTATGCAGGAAGATGATGGAAAATTCTCTGGGCTCCATGAGGGATTTTTGACAAGTCGAAGCATTTTTCTGTGACTTCTGAAACATCATTCTTGAAAAGATTGTGAAAAACTCTTAAGCCAACACCATATGCACAATCTTCCATAGAGCTGTACAATTACTTAGAATACGACGTTAATGACTTCATAGCCTGGACTCAACGCGATGTCAGACCTCATTTGTAGTACAGAGAAAGAAGCGGCGAAAATGGGTTTAACTGTATATGCTGTCAACAATATCGCCAGCTATTGACATCTACAACTTCGAGGTAATATGGGACTTTGTCTTCCTAGGCTCAGCTTATAACTCTGACAACTACAACCCTTACTAAATTCAACGAATATTTATAACGAATAATTCTTCGGGTAAGTCATTCTTTTTAAATATATTCCTGATTCGAACTAGAAAACTATCCTATGAATGGACCTGACCTTTTCAGTCAGCGCCGAAGCATGGTTCGTAACAAAAGTTTATGAAATAATCCTTAGTTGTTGTGAACGAAAAATTCTTCGGAATATCTTTGGTTCCGTTTCCTACCACACATATCCGAACCATAGAAAAGTGTCGTTTAACATACCAATATAGGACACATTATATCAGTGGATTGGGAAAATTAAGATGCTTATCACGAACTTCATCCTTGGTAAGGACCGAGATCTATCTGCACCCCTTGTATTCTGAAGTTTTCTCATCCGCTGTAGAATACCATACGCTTATAGCCTTTAGGATAAACCACAACCACAATGATCTCCCACAAGGGGGCCTACCTCAAAATGAGGTGAAAACAAGTCTTCGGGTCTCCTGATTCCAGTAGTACCACACTATAGTCTATGGTGAGACTCCGCACATTTTCCTTATGGGTTCCTTAGCAAACCCAATCTGGAAAATCAAGTTCCTAAGTCACTATTAACCAAGGTAATTAATTAGCAGCAACACCAAGTAACTCTCCCACTTTATGAGCCATCTAGAAGGAATTGCTTATTGAACACACTGTCTTTAAGACTTGTACATCTAACAAAAGCCTAATGGACGCATACCTACATGAAGTCGGCTTGGATTGGTACAAGATGGGCTTTTACAGTAAACTGCTATGGCCTCATTCACCGTAGATCCCTTAGCAGAATGAACAAAACTTCACTTTACGGCGACTCCCTCTATACACCACCCTAGAACGCGTCCGGTAGGGGCCCAACCCTGAACTGGGTAACTGTTTCAAGAGGCAAACTTGGCTATGTTCTATGTTTGAGTTTATGCGACTATACTCTACTCACTTAAACATTTATTTTTCGGCGTTAGCCCTTAAAGAAGTTACTTAAACATTATTAAAACATTATTTACATAAACCTTAACCATAGCGTTAACTAAACAGTTATCGCCTTAGCTAGGTGACCTTAAAGAATATTGCTTAGATCTTGAATTTTTTTTTCGTCTAAGCTTTAAGCCCTTAAACGGTTTATTCCGTTAAACATTTATCACAAAGCCTTTAAACCCTTAAAATTTGAGTTCATAAAATTGTATTCTTAAAAGTTTTAGGTATTTAAAGTGAAATGATATACAAAGAAGAATTATCGCTTGAACTTTAAGCTTTTTAAAAATATTTATTTTAGTTTAAAGTTTTATAATTTAAATTTTTAGTCTTTGCTTAAACCTTAGACCTTTAAGCATTTATTGCTTAAATTTCATGGATTTAAACATTTGTCACGTTTATCCTTTAAGCACTTAAGCTAATGTGTAAAATAGTAGGTCTATTAGAAGAGTTAATTATAGGAATTAATTTAGTTTTTTACCGACTTCCTAGCTCAGCCTGTGTAAGGAGCACACTACTTGACTTACAATAATTGCTTAAAAAAATATGGTTGCCCTAATACAGGAAGGTGCAAATAAATGGCGAAGATACACTGTAACTTGCCCACACCCGCGAGGGTTATTTCTATAATGTAAACCTATATTGAACCTCGCTCGTACCATCTATTTTTACACTCTTTACAATCGTCGCACTTTAAATTCGTCTAGCGTTTTATTTACCACCTACCGGCTTACAAAGAAACCCAACCACAAACTAGCCATTATGACAAATCTATTAGCCCTTTTCAGTTACCACGTAATCGCAACCTGAACCCATAACCATAACCATAGGTGTCAGTGTCAGACAACAATATACTTGAGTAATAAACATCAACATTAATGGCGCCTCATATCATAACTGCATTTTAATTCTCGCCAAAGCCCCCCACAACAAATAATAAAAAAAAAACCGGCGACAAGTAACAACCTTTAGGGACCCGATTTAAAATTCATAGCAACAGCGCATTGACCGCCGCATTGATCCATCACCTCCTCTAATACGCGAGTAATTAATGTGATCTTCATCAATAATCCATCCAATATCCTCAACAAACAACAGCACTACGACACCACGACAGTCCACACGAAGACCTCAAGACCACTTGTCCGATCGACGCATAACTTTATGGCACCCTTTTGACAGTTCTTTCGTCGCATACGTTTTTGTTGATGATCACCACGTAAAGGTGGAAAGGTAGAAAGGTGTGAGGTGTGAGCTGAGGTATATGGTGTTGATGTACGCTATCGATCGTGTAAGGCAGAAGATTCTTGCACGATAGTTATGGATAGATTTTAATCACGTTCTTTAATGATCGCTACACTATCGGTGTATGATATGAATATGATCGGCTGGAGTTGGCCCACGCGCAGGTTGTTCAATTGGGACTAAGGGGGAGTCATCCCTCTGCCCAAAAAATAAGCGTGAATACGTGCTGAGAACCGAAATGCGTTGTGTGTGGGAAAATATGGTTTTCGTCGGGGATTTGCCGGGATTTTGATTTTGCATTTAAAATTCCATTCATATTTGCCACCATAAAATAAACGAATGGTGATAATTTGATGATGGAGCTGCGTCATAAATCAGAGGTGGGCTTGTTCGATGACATGATTGTAGGTGTTATTGAAGGTTTGTTATGGGTTTATATTTCATCGCAATTACGTAATTTGGAAACAGTTACAAGTCTCGAGGCGGAGACCTAAATCTACTTGGTAAGCTTTCAACGATCAGGGGTGGCAGCTAGACACGGAAGTTGGAATTTGTCTAAGTGTGTCAACGGTTACTGAACTTTTTTTTAAGAGCCTTTTGTTTGCTTTTTTATTGGTTATGCTAACACTTTCAACCATAAATCATTCTAATAACATAATTCCTCAATGGGCTACAAAATAAAGTGCGGCAAGGCAGCCTTTCATTCTCTTCGATTCTGGGCATGCAGTTTAATCTTACAACAGAGGTTCAGCTTTTGTTTTCATATGGACTGATGGTCTATGACTCAAAGGTCTTCTTGGCGGGAGGGCTATTGATTGTTTGCCTAATGTTGACATGTTTGACCATTTGGCTACATATATATCTTAGTGCAACTCGTTAAGATCTCGGTTGTATGGCATCTTCTTCAGTCGTTCTTCTTAAGTAGATAACGTGTTATTCGACGAAGAGTTTATCGACTAAATATGAATAATATTGCTCGGTTTTACTTTATTTGTCACGACTGACCTAATTGCCTCCAATTGCAAACTTAATGTTGGTTGAGGTTGGCTACTACTTTTCACTTGAGCGGAAATACTGGGTATACCATATTGTTCAGTCGCTCTTCATGTCCTAGACGTCATAAGTTTCCAGCGCAAACATTTTGTTGACAAAGAGTTTGTCAATGAACAGCTGCACCGTAAAATCCTTGTATCAGTCATTGTCCTTTACCTCAAATGGAATATAAGATGCCCTGGAAGAGTTTTTTGACTTAAGATTTCTTTAAGTCAGTCTATGCTTCAGAGCCATACAAATAGTTTGGAATGATAGGGGTCAAACCATTAATCCTCTTAGTACCTTGGGTTCGGTATTTACGCATATCATCACTTCCACCCTGGGAACTTCTTTTCGAGATCTGCTTTTGAAGTCCTGAATGCCCTGCTTTATCTTTTTTATCATGGCGATCTGAAAACCGCGGTTTCAGCCGGTTCAATGACGAAGTTTGGAAATTAGTCCGCTGTCAATCTAGAAGATGGAACTCTAGGTCATCTTCGATTCAGTAAAGAAATAAAAGTCAGTGGGAGTCGATGGTAGATTCAACAATGTATACTCCGACATTCATCCTCTGAAGCTAGGACATTTATGTCACGTCGTTCAACAATGGGCTGAATAATGTATATTATCCAGTGCGGTGGAAGACAGCGGTGCATCAAGTCCTCCCAAAAAAGGGAAAGTATAACTCCAATCCAGCTAATTTTCGGTCTCCTTCCAAATATCAGGAAGGTTTTTGAAATCATTTTCAATCGGGGTCTGTCTAAGTTGCCAGAGGATAATAAGATAATACCAGGGACCCTGTTTGAATTCAAGGCGACCCATGACACTATACATGCCGCTTTCAAACCGATCGCTGATATAAAATGGAATAAAGCCAAAAAGCAGTAGTCTGGTTTATTAAGAGAAGGTTTTCGTCACCGTATGGTAAGATGGCCTCTATCTAAAACTGACCAGATTTGGCATAAGTAAACCACTGCTATATATACTTCATGACATGCTTTCAAAAGTGGCAATGTAACTTTTCATTAAAAATGGTCTGCAACAGGGAGCGGTAAACTCGCCGATTCTCTTCAGCGATGTGATGGGTAGTCTTGCTGAGACTACTGCGTATGCGGACGATCTTGTCTCGTAGGCTATACGATCGAGGTAATTTGAACTTCTTTGCAGCGGGAATTCGATAAAATCTAGAGACATTGTGATCACTGGAAGTTGGGGCTTTCTACCCCAATGATGAATTTCTTGAGAATGCGCACTTAAGTGGATACATTCGCCCAAACATGAATATTTGGATAGACGAGGGCTGATACACGATAGATGGGCGGTTCCGCTAATTTACCATGACTTCTGAAGGATTTGCGGCTCCTATACGACCGGGACGTCATCGCTCGAGGTGGAGGAGAGCATCTGAGGTTCAGAAGGTCTGTAGACTTTGCCATTTAATTTAGATCTCCCGCTTGGGGCGAGGAACCTCAGTTTTGTTACCGTTCACCGACAACCCGATCGGCCCTTATCAGTGTGGTTTTGGGCCTGGAAAGTCCACAACTGATGAAATCTTGACACTTTGGCCGATCGTGGAATAATCCAAGAATTCCAAATCGATACCCACCACCTATTCATCGATTTTCAAGCCACATACGAAAGCATTTCTAGAAACGAACTATACAGAGCAATGTCTAGTTTTGGTATACCGCCCAAACTCGTTTGGATGTGCAAGATGACGATAGAGAATTCTCGATGCTCCATCAGAGTCCGAAACGACCTCACTGACACATTCGATACCAAAAAAGGATTTAGGCAAGGCGATGTACTGTCATGTGACTTTTTTGTACAACTTCGTGCAACTACTTCCATTTGAGAAAAAAATTGTTCGAAAAATGTTCGGTCCCGTTTGCGTTGACGGGCTATGGAGATACAGATTCAACTAAGAACTATACTATAGAACATTTGACGTTTAAGAATGCTTAGACATGCAGAACGAATTGACTCGGCTCCCAGGATTTTCGATTCCTAGCCAGACGTCGGACGCAGTAGAGGAAGACCTCACCATAAGTGGCGCGCACAAACAGAACCGACCTCAACCAACTTTGAGTGCGCAACTGGTGGCAGTTCGCTAAGGACCGGGACAATTGGAGAGCCATGTTGTTTTAGGCCAACGCTCATTCCGGACTGTAAGTAAGTAAGCCTGAGGCCAGTAAGTTTTTTTATTTAGGTGATAAGTAGGCTAGTTTTTCATGAATTGTTGTCTGGGAAAAGTAGATATTTGTTGTAAGTTGATTTAAAAATAAAAAATAGTTTCTAAAAAAATCTGCTCCTTTGGCTCTTCTGTTCTTCTATCTTCTGTTTTTCTAAGATCAACAAGCAGGCATATTTAACACGTGTTCACAGTATGCTAAGTATTTTTCGGGATCTCGCCACGTCATCGTCATAAGCCACTACATTCATCCTATAACGGTCTAGTCTGACAGTGTATTTCGTAAGTCTGCTGTTGAATAGCGTGTTGGCTGAATAGTTGTAGATCTTAGCAAATAGAATTAAATTTATTGGCTGAAATGAGGAGGGCTAGCGTATGCTTTCTGTTTCAATATCAAGAAAAGGGTCTAATATGCAGCCCCTATCGATAGCCCCTTTTACATTATATAAAGGGATACCGCCCTTGCGTTGCGTTCTATGATGAGAACTGCTGTGATTCACTGAAATAAAAATGTTGCTTTTTGAAAAATCATAGATATATATTATCGTGACAAAAATTCGCAGCTAATAAAATTTTAGATTTTAGAGTTTTCTTAATAAGATTTCATGTTGTGTTTACTACCCGAACAATGGAAGTGTCATTTTATTTCTACTGACGTGAGGTCTATCCTAGAAAGTCAGAATCAAGTGAGGTTCACCTCTGTTATTTGGGTTTTTGAAAATGGAAAGTCTAAGTAAATCTCTCTTTTCCAACTTCAATTCAATATAACTTCAATAATCAAGTGCATTGCACCCAAACAAACGACAAAACATTAATATTTTCATTGAATGACACTTTTACTTAAACACCTTCATACCTGAGCCCTGGCGCCATACTGATACTCAACAACAATTGTTCCTTAACAATAAAATAAAATAAAAATCGTGACTGCAAAGCAATCATAAATGAGACACTCGTACAAAACTCATGTTTATAGTTTTCCAAACAGAAAATCGTAATTTTATAGCGGCGCCAATTAGAAACAAATTTCATCCACACGCACAGTAGGTGCTTTTGTCATTAAAGGATGACTCCATGGTTCGGTACGTCTGCAACATGCGTGACATCCATCGAGTATTGCTTGCTATAACCTGACACATTAGAAACTCATCAAAACTCCAATAATGCATAACCCTAGAGCCGCTCTCATACACCGCAGCCACTAGGCTGTCCCATTAACACTTAAACATTTGTCATGCAGAAATTCTCGCAGGAATACCAATTAGTAGGTTGGTCATAAATTTTCTAAAGAAAATCTCTCTCCACACCCGTGCGATAAGACTGCGCGTATACCGTCCTCGCAAAGAGCAACAACTCTGCGCCAGTAATTGGCAGCGTTTCAAGACCTGTGCTCAGTTTCCATGGTCTAATGAATTTGTCCAGCTAACGAAAATATTGTAAATCATAACTAGATGACGCCGTTAATGGGGTTATAATTAATCGTCGGGTTGTGTGTGCACGCTCCATTCCCGCTCGAGCTGGGCTAAGGCGTGTTGAGTTATTGAAAATATCTTAGACGTCATTTGCCGCCAATGCTGGCGGTATATTAAGAAGCACTTAAGACGAAATGAGTCTATTAAAATTCCTGCGGTTTTCGGTGAGGAAATATCTTTTTGTTTTTATTTAACGACATATTAATAAAATGCCGACATTCGTTGTAAGGATTTGTGAGAGGCACTCATTTTAATTTTGAAAGATGAAATTAAATTATTTTTTAAAAATGAAAATATTTGTAAACATTGGTCATGATGGATGTGGACACGTGTTGAGGCGAAATATTGTTATTATTTGTTTTATGTGTACGTTTGTGGTTTTTGGGGAAAAGATGAGACAATAATAATTTTTATCGCTTTTGAGGAACGCTAGGGTCACATAAAATATGAGGTCTTTATGTGTGTCATGTGGTAAGTCGCTAGTTTTGAGTGGCAGATTAAGCAACTAATTTAATATGCTAATAAATATTTAGATCATCAGTTCAGCAGCTGGTTTTGAATTTCTTATTCGATTTGTTGATTTCTAAAAAAAACTGGTTTAATTATATTTTTAGTGATCTACTTTTGATAGTTTTTATAATTGTTAGATGTCATGATTTTGAATAAAGAATTAATTATCGCGGTATACGAGAAGATATAGAAAGGTGTCATGGTGTTTAGCTTTAGAAGTTTTACCAAAATATGTACAACAACCAGGGTGGGCCATAATATATGTGTATAAAAGGTATGATTGTTGTTGTGGATGTGGATGTGATACAGGCGGTCTCTAGATCCAGCCTGTGAGGTTTAGAAAACGGATAAGATATTGTATCCTTTTGCCCGATATGTCGCTAAGTTTGTCGAAAAATGGTTGGTCAATCTGGCAACTGCGGCATTGAACTTGGTTGGGATCCCAAGTTTGGCCGCATGTTCTCCAATTGGCAAGTGAACCGTGACTATCGCCGTAATTCTTGCGATATCTAGGCGGGCTCTATTTAGTAGATCGTTTGTTCTGTTTTTGTCGTAGAAGGGCCATATCGTCCTCGATATGATGCAATTTGTTAACCTTCTCCATTTGTAGTCGGCCTTTTTCAGGAAGTGTGAGTGGATTTATCCCTTAACCGCACCTAGAGTAATACAGACCCTTGCAGCAAGTGAGCCGTGAAGACCTGAGCCTTGACTGGCCAGCTCATCTGCACGCTCGTTTCCTTCAATGTCACTGTGCCCTGGAACCAAAAAAAAATTATATAGCATAAGTCATTAATGTATGATTTTAAAAGGTAAAACAGCTTATGTACCAATATTTTCTAATCTTTTAAAAAATATTGCGGAAACTGTGAAACATCTTATGTCTGCATTAATTCGCCAACTGATGTTACAGTCAAAAAAAGCTTATGTGCACTTATGATTATTTACCGCAAAAAAAGTGACGAGATTGTTCTTAGTTTGATTTAAGTTATTTTCCCAATCGACTTAAGTTTTCAAAACAGTTTGTTGTTGAATTGGAAAAATATCTTATGTGACTTAAGATCAAAAATGTAAAAATAATTTTATGTTTCTAATCGCAAATCAAAGCCAAGGATACAAGGCTCGAACAGAATCCTGTCTAGATGAACAAGGAAATATCGTATTGGAGACACAGTCGATGATGAGGATAAGGAAGAACCACTTCTGCAGACTGTTAAACGGCGATGACGAACAACATTCCGCTGTCAGGCAGAACGAACCATTTAATATTGGCAACGACAGCGAAAACTGCCAACCACCCGACCTAAGTGAGGATAGCTACATCTAAACTCAAGCTTTATAAGGCCGCCGGAAATGACGGCCTTCCCGCTAAGCTTTATAAAGCTGGCGGAGATGACTTAGTAAGAAACATCCACCAACTCATAAGCCAAATCTGGTCGGTTGAAAGCATGCCTGAAGAATGGAACCTCAGCATCGTTTGCCCGATCCACAAAAAAGGAGACCCTCTGAACTGCGCCAACTACAGAGGCATAAGTCTACTCAACATCGCCTACAAGATCCTATCTGCCGTAATATGTAAACGCCTGAAACCGTTTACCAACAACCTGATCGGCCATTATCAGTGTGGTTTTAGGCCAGGAAAGTCCACAATCGATCAAATTTTCATACTTCGGCAGATCCTGGAAAAAACCCAAGAAGTCCAAATCGATAACCACCACCTATTTATCGATTTCAAAGCCGCATAGGACAGCATTTATAGAGACGAACTATACAGAGCCATGTCTGGTTTTGGTATACCGTCGAAACTCGTCCGTTTGTGTAGGATTACGATGGAGAATTCTCGCTGCTCCATCAGGGTCGGAAACGACCTCACCGACACATTCGATACCAAAGTAGGATTTAGGCAAGGCGATGCGCTGTCATGTGACTTTTTCAATTTGATTCTTGAGAGGATTGCGCAAAACTCCCGAGCCAATACCAGAGGCACGATTCTCCAAAAATCGGTGCAACTACTAGCATACGCCGACGATATTGACATCATTGGTAGGACTCAACGTGATGTCATAGCCACGTTTGCTAGTATAGAGAAGGAAGCGGCGGCAAAAATGGGTTTAGCAGTAAATGAGGGTAAGACTAAGTATATGCTGTCAACACGAAAGGACACACAACATCGACGAATTGGACAGAACGTCACCATTGACAGATATAACTTTGAGGTAGTACGGGACTTTGTCTACCTCGGGTCCGCTATTAACTCTGACAACAACATCTCGTCAGAAATCAAACGAAGAATTACTCTTGCCAATCGCTGTTTCTTCGGGCTAAGAAGGCAGTTTAGTAGTAAAGCCCTTACTCGAACTAATAAGGAGATCTTATATAAGACCCTGATCATCCCAGTCCTGCTCTACGGCGCTGAAGCATGGACCGTATCAAAAGCGGATGAAGAAATCCTTGGTCGATTCGAGAGAAAAATTCTTCGAAAAATCTTCGTTCCCGTTTGCGTTGACGGGCTATGGAGACGAAGATTTAACCACGAATTATACGAGCTGTACAGCGACATACCCCTAGTCAAAAAACTCCGCATTGGACGTTTAAGATGTCTAGGACATGTAGAAAGAATGGACACCAATACTCCGGCTCGCAGAGTCTTCGATTCCCAGCCAGACGTCGGACGCAGTAGAGGAAGACCTCGCCTTAAGTGGCGCACACAAGTATAAACCGACCTCAATCAACTTGGAGTGCGCAACTGGAGGCAGTATGCTAAGGACCGGGCTAATTGGAGAGGCGTATTGGTTGAGGCCCAGGTTCATCCCGGACTGTAGCGCCACTTGAGTAAGTAAGTTCTAATCGCAAATTTGAAAATTTTAAAGTGTACCAAATTTACATAAAATGTTTTAACTTTTAGGCACAGTAATGACCTTAATTTTCTATGAATATGGTCGAAATTGCCCCAGACGTACAAAGTCGGCAATGAAACCTGTTGAAAAGAGCAAGTACTACATTGTTAAATAAACGCATTGACAGCTTAACCAAATATTGCATAAAGATCATTGCACTGAGTTTCTCTAAAGACAGTTGCCGTTAGAGTCGTTGCTAGAAATATGAAGGAACGACATCCATAGACTGCACAACCCTCGCTGTTAGATAACGGGTGATCTTTTAAGAGTTTAGTTTTTCAGATTGGCAGCACTGGTTAGTAATGGCGTCCAAACGTCATTAGTCAGAGTGAAAAGTTTTCAGTAAACTCTGCTATTTAAACATGGAAAGACTTACAAACGAGCAACGATTGCAAATTAATGAAATTTATTATCAAAATGCGTGATTTGTGAAAAAAATGCAAATCTGCTGTTTTATCGAAAAATTGTGTTCAGCGATGAGGCTCATTTCTGTCTCAACGGAAACGTAAATAAGCCAAACTATCGCATCTGGAGTGATGAACAGCCACATGCCATACAAGAATTACCGATGCATCCCGAAAAAACGACAGTTTGGTGTGGTTTATGGGCTGGTTGCATCATAGGTCCAGTTTTCTTCAAAGACGACCGTGGAAGAAACGTTAACGTGAACGGCGAATGATATCGAGCCATGATACGCGACTTTTTTTTGCTCCAGTATGCTGAGTTGAACTTGGTTGACATGTGTTTTATCAAGTCAGTGCCACATGCCACACAGCTCGTGGAACAATGGAATGTTGAAGGATGAATTTGGTGAGCAGCTTATCTCTCGAAATAACTCAAGATCATGCGATTTAACGCCTCTTGATTATTTCTTATGGGGTTATGTAAAGTCGTTATAGTGAATCAAACTCATGCCTTCTGCATGGCAGCTCATTGCACTAACAATCCCGCCACTTAGTTCTTCTGTAGGTCTTAGAAAAAACCGAAGCTACACAAGATGTTGAAGTGTGAAACTGCAGTCGGCCGTCCTAATTTGAGAGACTTGTAAGTGGAGGCCCTGGTTCACTTCAGACTGTTGATTTCTTATCTATCAAACGTTTCAAGTAACGAGAAGGAACCAATTGAAAACGTCTAAAATCAAAATAATCGTCAAACCATATAAATAACGGGTGATCCAAGTAGAGATACTTTTTTCAATAGCCTTTTTTGACAGATCACGTGTAAGTCCTGCTGTCATGTTATTTTTGTAATACTGGCATTTCATAATGGAAAGACTTCGCGTGAACAACGTTTACAAATTGTTCAACTTTATTATGAAAATTCACGTTCTGTGAGGAATCTATATTCGGGATCTATATGCACTTCTGCATATTCTGGATAAAAACGCAAGAAGTCCAAATCGATACACATATTTGTCGATTGATATAACGCCCAAGTTCAACCGTCTATGGAGGATAACAATGGAAAATTCGTGTTGTCCCATACAATTGTGCCACGAAAAAAAAAAAAAGAAATAGAAATATCTGCTATTTCTCTTTTAGTTTCTATTTTAATGCACCTAATTAAAACGGCAAATTTGAAAAGCTTCTTATGGCAGTGTTACTCTTGTATGTTTGTCAGACTTTCGAAGAGGTGGAAAAATAAAAAAAACTTAGGTGTTGCCACTTTCGGGGTTTGAATCGGGGATCCCGTGCTTAGCAGTCCAACGCAATAACCAGTAAGCCACTGCACCCACACTTGTGCAACGACCACACTAAAACATTCGATAACAAAAAAAAGTTTCAGACAATGTGACACAACGTCATTTAACATCCTTAACATCATTCTTTGGAAGATTGTACAAAACTTCTAAGCCAGCATCATGGCTACAGTCGGATCAAATGAGAAGTCATTACCGCGTCCGCATGTATAGTGAAGAAAGTGTCTACATTAAGTTCAGCAGTAAAGATGAGCAATGTAAAGTTTATTCTGTCAACGAGAAGGGACAAACAACATCGATGAAAGGGTAAGAGACATAACTTCACAGGGACTTTCTTTAACCTGTTTGCACTATTACCGCTGACAACGAAAATACGTCTGTGAAGCCGATTTGGTAATAGAAGCCTTACTCGAATTGCTGGGGACATGATATGTAAGATCATGATTATCCAAGTCCTTCTGTGTGGCGTTGAAGCATGGACCATAGCAAAAGCGGATGAAAAATCCTTACTCGCTTTGAGCGAAAAATTTGTCGGAAATCGTTGCTTCCTCATCGGTTGATGGACTATGAAGGTGGAGATCTGACTTCGAAATTTACTTGTACTGAGAGTCAAAGTTGATAGATATAACCTAGTTGAAACCCTTCTGTTTTCGCCAATGCATATTATCGCGAATATTTAGGCAAAGATTCAACAAAGAATGTTGATAAATCTGCTATTAAACAGCCGGCATAACAACATAAAGCTGGGTGGTGCTTTGGCCAGAAGAGATGTCAGTAGTGGGACTCGACAAGGTCCCTTTTTTTCCATCTTCTCTGGAATTGAAAAGTAAACGAGCTTTTACTCATCCTGGAAGCAGAGGGATGCCACGTAATTACCTACGCGGACGACGTTGCTATCGCAGTCTCAGGGAAATTTTTGAATGTACTCAAGGTACTGCTCTAAACCTCACTACACAGACTTTTCAAATGGGAAGACAGTTATGGTCTAGGAGTCAACCCACACAAGACTGAAATGGCCCTGTTCGCTAGAAAGCACAAAATTCCTCACAATAACCTCCGTTACTAAACGGAATCGGGTCTTATTTTGGACAGGCAGCTTTACTGTAACCCGAACATAACAGAAAGAGTAAAGAAAGCGACAGCACTTTATTCTTAAAAAAGAGGCATGGGCTCTATAACTAGGTTGTAAGACCGATACTTCTCTATGGAGTAGTAGTAGGGTGGACAGCGCTAGAGATAGCTATAAACAGCAACAAAAAAAAACTAGGCAAGGTGCAAAGAATTGCGTGTCTGTGTATCGGTGGTGCACTTCGTACAACACCTTGAACAGGCATAGTGAAATTCCGAGGAACTGTAAGGCTGATGAACTCACCAGCCTTACCCGATATGGGTACATACTCTAGGTATTCCTATTGCAACATGTTTACTAGCGCAGCAAGCTAGTAGCAAATCAAATCATAGAAGAAGTCTTGACACGACGTCCCAAAAAACCAGCCATAGCTGGATTTAAGAAGATCCAACGGACTGCTATCGCTCGCTAGACCATTCATTAGCGCTACCATAGGTGTCATCACTGGACACGGTCTAACACTGTCTTGGCACGCAGAAAGGCTAGGCCTACATTTGAACGACTTCTGCAGCAGCTGCATGGACGAAGAATAAGAAGAAACAATACTTCATCTTCGTTGTAACTGCCCAGCACTATCAAATAAAAGGAACTTCATATTGGAGCTTACTTCTTTCAAAATCTTTGCGATTTGGCAAACACGGGAGCGAGACGTCTCCTCCGTTTCATTAATAGCTCAGATTGGTTTTCTTACAGGAGAATGCACAAGATCTACGTGGTATCTTTCATCAAAACTGGTCTAGGTGTGCTAGAGAATCGCTGGCAGTTACTCTAAGCTTACCTAACCAAGATCTTGAAGACTTATACAGCTACATAGACCTCGTTGAACAACTCCGCATTAAACGTTTTAAATAGCAGAGCGAATGTTCACCAATACTACGGTCGACAGACTCTTCAACTCCCAGCCAGATGGCAGACGTAATAGAGGAATACCTCGCCATAAAAACATATAGAATGCGACCTCAATCAACTTGAAGAGTGAAACTGGAGGTACCTGGCTGAGGACCAGGATACTTTGGCAGACGTTTTGGTCAAAACCCGGGTATGCCCTGGACTGTAGCGCTACTAATCTAAGTATATAGGATGCGGCAACTATCTCTTTGAGATAGAAGCAGTTATATAAAATACCATCTCATAGGTATCACTATGGGCTGTTTGCTCTCTGATGTGGCGTCAAACTCGCATAGGCCTGCGTTGCCCCTTAGCGATACTAATTCCAGAAAAGAATAAAGGTTGATAAAGGGGTATAATGACATTTAATGTTTGTGGTGGTCCGAGTATCCAAAAGAGATAGTAACTTCAGCCTTAGCCTTTGCAGAAGCAATTGATCTGGACCATTAGGGTGTTTGCCAGACCCTGTAGATCGTGAAAGTAGTGGGTGCCAGGAAATCTTCTATGGATGTTGCTTATCACAGTGCAGTAACATAGCAAGTTTGGGTTTTCTTCCTTTACTTCAGTTTAGCAACATTTCCTGCTTAAATGAAGCATGGTGCTCAACTTCATTGAACTAGAACTCTTACCGAACGGGTTGTGAGCTTAAACTGATGATCTATTTAGTGATACAGCCTTGTTTAGCTTACTTCCGTTTATTTCCTGACGGAGTTATTCGTAGAACTTTGGTGTGGTTGCACTGATTAGTATTAGGCTATCTGCCTATTGTTTCTTTTTGTGTGTATTTCGTACATGTTCTGTTTATTTTTAAAGCCAACGAGGGATTTACCAATCTATCGGATAGGTGAGCGCTGTGTATCAATTCTAGTCTAGCTACTTCGTCTCCGCAATTTACAATTATTCTTCTTGGCAAAAATATAAGATCACACATACAAATTAATGGAGAAGATCGATTTGAAGTCATGCATGGGCCGTTAATGCCAGATATTTCATTTAAATGATATAAAAATTAGTAAGCCTTAAAAAACCTACAAACTTTGCGATTGGTGATTCTCTAATTTGAAAGTTTATAAATCTGTTTTGTAAAAGTACAACAGCAGCATCATTATAGTCAGCTATTATCTTCAAAGTGACATCTGATGTCACAGGTACATTCAGGATAACTTTACTTCAAAGAGATTGTTTGATCATAAGAGTAAGTGCCGTTTTGCTTATTTTTCACCAAAACACACGTTTCGCAAAATACAAGGTCGTCATTTTTGTATTCAAATTTAAAATAATATTTTCGCTTTGAACACAATTGAGTGCAATCCATAGCATTTATTATATTTTTTTGCATTATTTAGAATAATTGTAGGCACAGCTCAGAACAATAATTACCTCTTCACGACAGATGCCAATTCATTTACGGGTTGCATTTGACCATCGCCACTCGACTTTATTCGCACACAACATCCTCTCCTCGGTAATAGCCTCTGACTCTTGTTTGTAATTATGAATTTCGCAAAATACCGTGCACCCTTTCATTTTGAATTATTACGTCACTCCTACATCCCATAACAAAAGGTTAAATATCTTCCAGCCCATTTAATAATTTCGTACAACTCGAACGCAAGGGCTCCAAACAAAACAGCAAATTAATTGAAACTCAGCATTTATACAAAATCATAACGACTATATATCAAAAGGAAACTCAGGAAGAAGGAAAACTTCTCTAAAAGGGTCCATAAAAAGGGGTAGAGCACCATTGAGTGATTATTTTGTCTGGCATTCATTGCTTGCCATCATCCTTCGCCAACAAAACGCACAATTCCTTTTGATTTCGATAACACAAAAGCGCCACGATGATAACATAATGAAGAACGACAACGATGATGATAAACGGATATAAAGTCAAATTTAGATATTACCAAAGGGTATGACTTCAATTACTCGAGTCTTCCGCTTCTGCAAAAGGACAATTCAATTGAAGGCGCGCTCTTAAAGGGTTGTGAATATCGAAATGTCAATAATTTGACACGAGATAAATGCTTCACTTTGACAGCATGAAATAATGCCTGGTGGGGGCTGTTGTCCACTCAGAAATTAATTTTCCAGAAGTTGTTAAGAATTCTATAGAGTGCCGTAATTGTACTAAAAATACACTCATACAAGTCATACCGTGTGTACCATAAGACTTTCTACACATCGCTTTCTCTCGTTAGTCATTCATTCATTCAGTCATTTGCATTCGTGAGCAATTGTCCCGCATCATCTGTCAATTTAATAAAATCGCAATTCATATTCAACTTGTTGCCATATATGACAAGGTCACACCTCGGCATACAAAACCTAACATAATAAATTATTGAATAAAAATAGTGAGAAAAAAATAATAAGACTTCATACGCGCAGTGTCTTGAAGTCGGGTATACGAATTGAAATTCTGCCAACGGAAAAATTATCTACGATACAGTGATCATAAACATGTTTATTTATGAAATTCAATTCAAAGTAATAAGTGAGTTCAGATGTTAATTTTATTATTTAAACAAATTATAAATCATTTAAGCGGACACTTTACATTCAAGTCAGAGACACCATTACCTGTACCGATGAAATTGTTACGCTGCAATGAAATAGACGTAAATATATCGACCTGGTGAACAGGGACGGGCTTAAACTACTTCATTGACATGAGCAGAGATTTGTTGTCAGAATTTATTAACATAAGTTGCAAATTATTAATTTGCTAATTAATAGATTCGAATGTAGTGCATTTGAAGCAAGATAACAAAGTAAATAAATAGATTAATTAAATTTATTAAGCCGCGCAAGAGTTGTTTATTTTATAGTTTTTTATGGAACTTTATGTGTAGATTTTTTTTTCAAATAAAAATCTTTAATATTTTTGCTCTAGTTAATATTTTTTAAGCTTGTAGGTGGCAGATAAAACCCCACCAACCTCTTTAACATCGGAGAGATTTAGAGGCACAATTTTTTCCCAGGGATTAATGACAGATATCAAGTAAACTATGTCAAACTGTCATGGTATTTTTTGATCAGCACTGTTTGATATTCTATCATGGAAAAACTGGGATTAGTTTATGGTCTACAAATTATTAGTCGGTATTACGAAAATTAGCCTTCCCAAAGAAATGTATTTTATGCACATGGGTCAATTTTTCAACAGCTTGAAAACGTATTTTTCCGCTGACATTCACTTAACATTTTTTGTGTTCGTAAAACTGTTGAAAACTGTGCTTAAGGATAGTGATGCGATTATATGAGGGCACAAGCGTTCTCACTCTAGCCTCTCACTATCAACTACTACTCTCACCTCCACGCTGGTGACTGGTGGGTGCTTAGTATCTCGACTGGGTACGGGGTATTAAACCCCTGTGGAAGGTCGTTGGTGGCAGCAAACGAGAGAGGGGGGAGGAGTGTCCTCTCACTAAGGCACTCACTCTCAAGCGGCAGCGGAGGAATTCCTAGATGGAGTCAACGGTGGCGCCTACAGCTCCAGTTTGATCGAACTAGTAGTGAAATCCCTATATGAGCTGCTTCGACATATTTGAACACCAGAGTTCTATAGGGATTTCCAATACCGAGCCAGGGTATTGGAAAAGAGTTGGTGGTGGAGGAGCCCTCAATGGGACAACGGCAACGCTCATATCCCAAAATGGGCTACTGACCCAACAAGGGCCTGGCCCTCCAGGTTGGGGGTTGTGCTTTGGGTTAGCTACCCATCCACGGAAAAAACTATTGTTACGAAGCAACCAATAGCCTCGGAAAGGACTGATATTATTGTTGACGACCATGCTAAACGAAAAAAGGACAACGACGTTCGTATCTGCACCTGGAATGTGAGAACATTAAACAGGAGAGGTGCAGGCGAACAAGTAGCGGAAGCCCTAAACTGCTACAAAGCAGATATTACTGCCATCCAGGAAATACGATGGGATGGGCCGGGCAAAAAGAGGATGAAAAACTGTGACATCTACTATGGACCGTGTTATAGTGAGCAGAAAAAGCGACTATTTGGATGCGGATTTGTTATAAGTGCCAGACTTAGCCAAGAAGTCTTATGTTTTCAAGACATTAGCGAACGCATTGTAACAATCGGCATCAAGGCCAAATTCGCCAACATAAGCCTTATATGCGCTCATGCTCCGACGGAGGAAAAAGATGATACAACTAAGGAAGCCTTCTACGAGCTCCTCGACAAAACCTATGAGCGACTACCAAAGTTCCATGTTAAAATCGTGCTGGGAGATTTTAGGGCAAAGGTAGGAAGAGAAGACATCTTTAGCAGTACTATCGGAAAATATAGCCTACACGACAACACGTCTGGTAACGGACTTAGGCTAATTGACTTCGCTACGGAACGAAATGCCACATGGCGGTCTCCAGATCAACGAACAGTCAACCAAATTGTTCACATTGCGATAGACAAGAGGCACACATCCAGTATTTTGGATGTCCGAACATTCCGAGGGGCTAACATCGACTCGGACCACTACCTTGTTGTAGCCAAGGTAAGGATGCGGATATCCACCACACCACAAAACAACAGAAATACTGTGAAAAAATGTAATGTCGAAATACTGCAATCGCCAGAGACCGCTAAGACCTTCGCGCAACGCGTGTCCCTTAACCTCTCGACTCCCAACACACCACCAGCATCTAATGTCGAAGAACAATGGCAACGATGCCAACAAGCCATTAGATCAGCCGCAACTGATGTGCTAGGTTTCTCGCGGCCACCAGCAAGAAACCTCTGGTTTGATGAGGAATGCCGACAGATGCTCGCAGCCAAGAACGAGGCCTACAAGGCTAAGCTGCAGGTGAAGACAACAGCTGCCATTGAGCTCTATAGGCAAAGAAGAAGGGAAGAACATCGGCTTTTCAGAAAGAAGAAAAAGAGCAAGAAAAGCGCGCGATCGAGGATATAGAGAGGTGCCACTCCAGGAACGACGTTCGCAAGTTTTACCAAAGTGTAAAACGTCAAAGCCAATGCTACAAGGCTCGAACAGAATCCTGTCGAGATGAACAAGGAAATATTGTAGTTGAGACACAGTCGATGCTTAGGATATGGAAGAGCCACTTCTGCGGACTGTTAAACGGCGATGACGAACAACATTCCGCTGTCAGGCAGAACGAACCATTTAATATTGGCAACGACAGCGAAAACTGCCAACCAACCGACCTAAGTGAAGTGAGGATAGCTACATCTAAACTCAAGCTTTATAAGGCCGCCGGAAATGACGGCCTTCCCGCTAAGTTTTATAAAGCTGGCGGAGATGACTTGGTAAGCAACATCCACCAACTCATAAGCCAAATCTGGTCGGTTGAAAGCATGCCTGAAGAACGGAACCTCAGCATCGTTTGCCCGATCCACAAAAAAGGAGACCCTCTGAACTGCGCCAACAACAGAGGCATAAGTCTACTCAACATCGCCTACAAAATCCTATCTGCCGTAATATGTGAACGCCTGAAACCGTTTACCAACAACCTGATCGGCCCTTATCAGTGTGGTTTTAGGCCAGGAAAGTCCACAATCGATCAAATTTTCACACTTCGGCAGATCCTGGAAAAAACCCAAGAAGTCCAAATCGATACCCACCACCTATTTATCGATTTCAAAGCCGCATAGAACAGCATTTATAGAGAGGAACTATACAGATCCATGTCTAGTTTTGGTATACCGTCCAAACTCGTCCGTTTGTGTAGGATGACGATGGAGAATTCTCGCTGGACCATCAGGGTCGGAAACGACCTCACCGACACATTCGATACCAAAAAAGGATTTAGGCAAGGCGATGCGTTGTCATGTGACTTTTTCAATTTGATTCTTGAGAGGATTGTGCAAAACTCCCGAACCAACACCAGAGGAACAATTCCTCAAAAATCGGTGCAACTACTAGCATACGCCGACGATATTGACATCATTGGTAGGACTCAACGTGATGTCATAGCCACGTTTGCTAGTATCGAGAATGAAGCGGCAAAAATGGGTTTAGCAGTAAATGAGGGTAAGACTAAGTATATGCTGTCAACACGAAAGGACACACAACATGGACGATTTGGACAGAACGTCACCATTGACAGATATAACTTTGAGGTAGTACGGAACTTTGTCTACCTCGGCTCCGCTATTAACTCCGACAACAACATCTCGTCAGAAATCAAACGAAGAATTACTCTTGCCAATCGCTGTTTCTTCGGGATAAGAAGGTAATTTACTAGTAATGCCCTCACTCGAACTACAAAGGAGATCCTATATATCAGACCCTGATCATCCTAGTCCTGCTCTACGGCGCTGAAGTATGGACCGTATCAAAAGCGGATGAAGAAATCCTTGGTCGATTCGAGAGAAAAATTCTTCGGAAAATCTTTGGTCCCGTTTGCGTTGACGGGCTATGGAGACGAAGATTCATCCACGAACTATATGAGCTGTACAGCGACATATCCCTAGTCAAAAAACTCCGCATTGGACGTTTAATATGGCTAGGACATGTAGAAAAAATGGACACCAATACCCCGGCTCGCAGAGTCTTCGATTCCCAGCCAGACGTCGGACGCAGTAGAGGAAGACCTCGCCTTAAGTGGCGCGCACAAGTAGAAACCGACCTCAACCAACTTGGAGTGCGCAACTGGAGGCAGTTAGCTAAGGACCGGGCTAATTGGAGAGGCATGTTGGTTGAGGCCCAGGTTCATCCCGGACTGTATTGCCACTTAAGTAAGTAAAACTGTTGAAAAAGATCCACTGTTCGAATAAAATAATGTCCAGCGAAGGGCCCATTTCTGTCTGAATGTCTCCGTCAATACCCAAAATTTAGCCATACTTAGCCTGAAGAGCAACCCGAACATATTCAAGAGTGTCCCTTTTGTCAAGCTAAAACTACGGTTTGGTATATATTATAGGCTGGTGGAATCATTATTTCTTTAAGAATTCGGCCAAATAAAGCTGTGAATTTCATATTATAATGGCACGATAACGGGGTGCCATGGTAATTTGCTACCTGCAATTTAAGACCTTGATCTCGACAACATTTGGTTGCAACAAGAAAGCACAGCGTGCAATATAGAATGTGAAATTTTAGAAAAAAAAAACATATGAGAAGGCTACAATCCGCTGTGCGAATCGTTGAGTACCTATCCCATTCCATTCTTAAACAAAACATCCCCAAAAAGTGGGCTGAGACAGTTTATCAAAATCTTTTAAGGCTAGGGTATACAAATCGTTTTTTTAGGAAAAGCACCAAAAAGGGGGGATGGGTTCAAATGTTATATAGACGAAAATTCAAAATTTTTTGAATTTTTAAACTTTTGCCAGAAACTTTTTGTTTAATAAAACACCCACAGGAAGTGGGCTTGGCTAAAAACTTTATATGGATGAGATTGTCTAAATTTGTTATTCAGGCACTTTTTTGAATTACTGAACCTGTTACTGAACAATGGTCGCGCCAGTGGAGGACTTTTAAAATGGCTATAGATACATGTTCTGATTCGTCGGATAATGAGTCTATATACAAAATTTCTTCAATCTAGCTGAAAATTTAAGGCCCAAAAATCGGTTACAATCGGTGACGGACGTATAGACAGGCATGGCTAGATCGGCTCAACTAGCGATTCTGAATGGATCAATATATACTTTGAGGTATATCTATCGAAATGATTCCTCTATATTCTCTATATTACAAACATAATGTCAAAACTAATTTACACCTCGGTGAATAGTTAAATTAAGATAAGCATATGATATCATACCTCTAATATTTGATTCGTAAAGCACAAAGTCGGTTACGATCAATCGACAATCGATATTACTGGAGTCATTGTCCAAATGCCATCCAAAATGCTGGAATGCTTCTTCGGAAATTTAATCTTTATCACATATTAGCACGAGTGATCCTTATTATTCGAAAGAAATATTACTATTTAATAGATTTTTTTATGGATTTTTTTCTTTTGTATAATAACATTATTACACTACAATACAATTTTTTTTTGTGACTAACAGCTAACGCACAAGCATCTGCTAGACTGAAATTTAGAAAACACATCACAGTAAAAACTGTTTTTTAGTATTTTTTCATTTAAGCTTTCAATCCACTGTTTGATAGCTAAGAAATCCACAAACGCTGCCGTTTGGAGTCGGCATAAAACAGGAGGTCCTTCCAGCGTGAAGGAAGTACACACGCACACATGGATGGTTGTGAGAACAAGCCAGTCCCTGGGTACTAACGAGCATATTTTTTTTCATTGCATTTACATTTTACATTTTTTTTCATTGCGATTTGGAAGACTTATGTCTCATGGTATTTTTGGCAAGTCGTATAGTGCTGGTGCTAATTTGAGTGTCTATCCATCTGTTCAACAACTGAGATAAGGAAGCGAAATCAAGATCACTCCCGTTGTGCCGTTTTAGAAGCATTTACGGCAATCGATCAACATGCGAACGTGTCTTATAATTAAGGAGGAAGAGCCACAACGTTGGATAAAAAGTCAGTGATAAGTACAACTTTAAGAAGTAAATGTGTTCATCAATAACAGTGTCAACATCAAACCCACGAAATGCCGAAGATTGGCCCAAGTCCGCGGCTCCGTTTCAAATGGTCCATTCGGAAGGTCCAATTTTGCGTCACTTATTCGAGCATTTCGGCCGGTATTCCACGAATTACGCGTGTTTTGTTATCATGTAAGGCTTAAATCGTGTTCGGCTTGTCCACATAGATTAACGACTTTACATAACCCCACAATAAATAATCAAGAGGCGTTAAATCGCATGATCTTGGGGCCCAACTCACAGGGCCATTTCCTTAAACATTTCCATTGTTTCACGAGCTGTGTGGCATGTCTTGATGAAACCACATGTCAAGCAAGTTCAACTCAGCCAACCAAAAAAAGTCAGGTCGATTATGACGACCATAATATGGTCGTAACAAACGGTGCACATTTTTCACAGTGCACGTATTTTGATAATAAATTTCCATGATTAAATGGCAGAGTATACTGAAAACTTTTCACTTTGACAGATGATCCAAATGCCATTACTAACCAGTGCTGCCAACCTGAAAAACTTAACTTTTAAAAATCACCATCAAAATGATGGAAGCGGCTACAATGGCTTTAATACAAACTGCATATACCATAAAGGCATTCTCTGAACGATCTTATGTCAGAAATAACACGAATAAATATTCTTGCCAGTCGGTGTTTCTTCAGACTTTCTATATTCTAACTTTAAGGATATGCTGTATAAGACCCTGCTCAACTTTATAACGTTTAAGAGAAGACTACAATCACTGTTTGTTTTGAGAGCAAAATACCTCAAAACATATAGCGTTTGAGTTGACGTCCTTTAAAGTCAGTCGAAGATTTAATGACTAACTCAACAAGGTAAGTAAGTCATCCCCCCACCAACATACATTGGGTTCGATTAAGGTGTTACACGACCCGTGCCAACAGATGATTTGAGTATGCTTAACGTGAGCACCTGGCCTTTACGGCTCTTATCTCACGGTGGGCATACCCACATATCGGAACCTGAGAGAAGTGGAGTTAACACCCCAATGAAGACTCGGTCTGCATTAGTACATTTTTAAAAATCGTGTGTAAGGCACGAACTTCATCCTTGATAAGGACGGAGGTCTATCTGCACCTCTTGTATTCTAAAGTTGGTCACCACTCAACTTTAGAATACCATACCGCCCCAGCATTTTGGATAAACCACAACCACCACGATACTCCCACAAGGGGGCCTACCTCAAAATCAGCCTTAGGCAACTCTTAGGGGCTCCTGATTCCTGTGGTTTCATTCTACAGTTAATGGTGTGACTCCGCACCGATATCCTATGGGTTCCATAACAAACCCAGTCCGTTCTCGAAATTACTAAGCCACTACCAACCAGGTAGGTAATTAGTTGCAACACCAAGTAACTCTCCCACTTCATGCACCATTTACTCTAATTACTATTGCCTTGTCGAATATAAATTATTATTTATTGTAGCCAGGTGAATGCGGACCTACATGAAGTCGGTTTGGATTGGTTCACGATGGGCTTTCGCAGTAAACTACTATGACCTAATTCGCCGCAGATCGCTTAGTAACGAATTAACGAATCTTTGCATTACTGCGGGTAGCTCTATCCACCACCCGAAGGGGTCCAACCTGCCTATCCGTACCGACAATCAGCCTGACAAAAAGTCGCGAACGGCATATCCAAATACCTGACGACCTTAGGATGATCTAGGTGGACCTCCATTCTCCGCCACTCGTGGGACCATGAACAAAATGCTTCTAATGAGCTGGAAGGGAACTGCAACTACGAATGGCTAAGTTGAGATAAGCTTTTCTTGACAATTGACCGCGCCAAGCATCGGCACGTGGAAATCATCCAAAAGAGAGCAAGGACACTACATCCAATTGTCAGAGGAAACCCCTCCGGTCTCCAAACGGCCAAAACCAAAAATTACTTCAAGACCGCCAACGCTAAGCAATGCTCCAAAAGACCCTGAAAATGGACTGAAAACTTTGTACTGAATACTAACAGATTGTCTAAGAAAAACAGCGAAAATGTGTCAATCCATGGGTCAAAAATAAAGACGTGCTCTTACATGCTCCGCCTGTGCTTAATCTCCGCTAGAGATTAGTTCCGTCTTCCACAAGGATCGGTCTCATCAAACTCAACTATTTAAGAGATGGCAAGAAGTTAAAAAAGTCTGCTTTGTTGGGTGTCTGCGTACTGTAGTGAACTGTAAGACTGGAGAGCTTGGCAGACTTAGAACAAAAGTGACAGTTTTACATGGAAGGGCTCTACTCGGTATGTCGTAGAATATTGGTATGGAACTATACCAGACATATGCATACGTCAAGAGCCCATATAAGGTAACCTAACAAAAGTATAACCATGAGCAAAACGCAATATGCCGATCAAACCTTAGACAGTATACAGTTATAATACGTCCCAGTTAAAAAAAAATATGTATGGCTGATGCTGAGTCTTAAGCGGCCCAGAAAATTTAACTCATTTGAGAAACTTCACATTAGCCATAAGGTGTAGACGCAGAATACTGTTTTAAAGTCGTGGATCTATGGAAAAAGAAGAGGACAACATTCTTCATCCTCTCGATACCTGGCTAGCACCCTCAAATAAAATAAGGCTTAGCTACTTTAACTCTCTCTGCAAATTGTTCAACATATATGTGGAAAGCTTTCCATAGTTAAGCCCTTTTGACCTAACTTAACATCGGAGTAGGTTATATTCAAACTCTGGTAGCCACTATAGTTTTACCTAACATATGTACAGACAACCAGGGATGATTCAGATGATTTTTGTTAACCGTATACTTTTCTTAAAGCTTAGACCATGTTTCAAAAAAATATATATAGTCCAAAGAAAATATTCCTATTTGCCGATTAATTTACCTTCACGCATTACTGCCTCGGAACAGTACAATGCATCTTACTACATATTTCATGCATCGAGCATCCACCTAGATCCAAAGATCCGTGAAGTAGTGGAAAATATTCGTCCAAACCCAGATAAAGGCAGGAAGAGTATTTTTACGACCACCCCGGGGATCAGACCATGTCAATGAAGAAATTATTTCCCAAAGAATTATTTTTGATTTAGGCAAAATTATTACCCCCTCAGCCCATGTCCATGCAGGAGACGAAAAAACTGCTGAAACTAGAGAAACAAAAATATTCAACTGGGCAACAACCACCCCACTTCAGACTAAACTCTACGGTGGCAATATCTCCTTGACCCTTCCATGCGAATCCCCCTGAGATACCGAAATATAGTCATAAAAGTTATTGAACTCCATTCAGCAGGTACCTTCTGCAACAAAAGTACCCCCGTCATCCAGATATCTCCTCGCATATATCCTTGGCAGTTAAAATATTACCCGATAGAGGATATAAGGGCAAAGAAATATTCCTTCAGTGTTCCGTAAAAAAGGAGCTCATTCCGGTGAAGTGGCCAGTTGTTTTTATTACCTTTGCTGATTGGAATATGATATAGCAGAGGGATTTACTCAACGGTAAACTAAAACAATACCAATGTCGAAGGATATCTGAATTATGACGTTGGACTTATTTATTATAGAAGAAGTTCGAAGGGGCTGTAGTCCATATGCTGACGTTGTCATTTCCTACATGTGTGCCATTCTCTTGTGTCAACATTCATCATCTTCAAAAGAGTTCTCCGCATGCAAAGTTCCTGTGTAAGAGTAATCTATGTCACTTCATCATATCCCCGTCATCTTCATGATCTTATCCAATCACGGTCTTCACCTCATTAAGTTGACAAAATGCCACAAAATGTCAAGACGTCTTTGACAATTATTACGCTAAATGCATGTGGCGTTGAATTTTGTTCAGACACCGACGAAATATTATTCATAATCGTGCCCAAGAATGCGTGTGAATACCGCAACAGCTTCTATGCTGCTGACAATCTGCCAACGTCTCCTTCTGATGCCGGGGACCACCACCGGCGGTATCCATCCAGAAGTATAGCCATATGGCGGAGCGACTTCTGGCTGCTGCCTCAAGTGTTTATGGATGTGATGATTATGACTGCGCTAATGACACTTGAGAACGTAAATACGGTGGACGTGAAGTTCTGGAGGCGCACAGGAGACTGCTGAAGACTGGAGATGTGTCTATATGCAAAGTAGTGCTTGGACTACATGTGGCGTCGCGTCGGTGGTATGGTTATGATGATGGCAATGGTGCTCCTGGGGCAATTAGAAAGCCATCGGGTTTTTCACAGCCACGCTGATTGTGATGACGATGATGATTGCTGAAAGTGCCACTAAAATATGCGAGCAGGGTGTTATAGTGTTATTAGATTAGAAATAGAACTTGGAATGGGTAGTGAAGATTTGAGATTGCAATTGAGATGATGGTGATAGTAATTAATAAGACTAGCGCACTTCTATGCGTGACGGAAATTGTAATTTGAATCGAAGCAATTGCCGAGTTGATTTAGTGCCTCTAAGTGCCTTTGTGGTCGAAAAGAACTGTAGGGATTGAAAAATGTGCAACAGATCCATAAGAAACGTATGTAGGAATGAAAAGTCTTTTTCAGACAACTCTGACGAACAGGGTAATATGTTTTGAAGCTATATAGCTGAGATTGCTCTTTAATCTTGGGCTCTACTATATTCGCCGTTTCATAAAACCCACAGAGTCCATAAGCAGCAACCTCCTATTCTCTTCGATCCAATGCAAGCTACTTCTAGTTAAAAAGTCCATGCGCTATCGTATCCATGACGTAATTTCTTGATCCTTAAACTGAATGTTCGTTTGCCTTGACGTCTCGAAACTGATGGCTGAGATTCGATAATCATCTTGGTTGAAACATTATCTATAGTTCATTCGTTGAATAGGGCCGATCCAATACCTCCGAAATTTATTTATAAAGCTAGTTCCTTTCATCCTGTATGAATATAATCGACAAAGAATTTTTATTTCGAAAGTTCCTAGTTGCTCGATTCTCCTGTTTATCCTTTAGCATTCTGATCCGATTTAGCCAAATATTTAAACTTCGCCAAACCAAAATAGGACCGATTTTCAAACGGACGGGAAGTTTTTTTTTTGCTTGAATATAGTGGGTTTCGTGTTGCGCAGTAACGGACTATGTGTTTAAGTACGAAATCGAAGAGATAAGAGATGGCATATCTCTTTGCCGAAATACGGTACATGATAGCTAGAAGCTGGAACAATTCTGAAAGTTCCTGGTTTCAAATAACGCTGTTGGATGCTGCCTTGAAATTGATGATGTACATTTGTCAAAAATGGTGTAAATGTTATCACAATAAAAAAGTTCTATCACATATGAGGCACTTTATGGTTTTGTAGTAAACGCAATATTTAAGTCACTTTTCTTATTAAGAAGGCAAATGAAGTTGACATTTTAGTCAGTCAATATCTCAGCTCTGGTCAAGAAACCAAATTCTGAGTTAGAGTGTCGTCGTCTGCATACACGTCCTGTACTATGACGATTACGTTTGGAAGACTACCTCGCACTGTTGTTATATGGTTCCTTGAAACCCATTTTGTTTGCTTTATATCAAGATCCACTTTTATTTGTCCAGTCCCAAGCTACAACTCATTGTTAGAAATTAAAATAAAGGAACTTGTGTTATTGTAAGACTCTTCAATAATAGCAACGAATTTGTCAGAAGTGTTTCCAATACCAACCGATCTCCAGATGCATTCGCGGTCAATTCTATCAAATGACTTTTTAAAGGCGACAAACAATAGGCAAAGCGATAATTGTATATCAGGTGATTTATGCAAGATCGGCTGTTGCAAAAAAAACGGTTGATTCTCTTAAGTTAAGACTTGATCTTTATTGGATGCAGAATAATTGTTGCCATCCATTTTGAAAACATATTCAAAATGATGGTAACTTGCAAGTAATTGCAGCTCTACATTGGTAATTTCGATATAACTCTATCCTTTTATATTTTATTCCATGGAAAGATTTTGTTCTCTCAAACCAAACGCCCTGGAGAAGCAGAAACTAAATACAGGGTGCTGCCTATAAATCTGAATTCAAGAACTTGGCAGATACATATTTCATCCAGTCCCGCTACCTGTTAAAATAATTTAAATCGCTATTTTTACCTCTGCTGTTATTGAAAGCTTATGTCAAAGTCGCTGGAAAAACTATGTGGCATTTATACTCAAGTCAACATCAATTGGCACAAGGTGTTTCTTCCACCTTCGCAGCTAGTCAACCTTTCATACTCTTCGATCCTATATGCACGTTGCTTTCAATCGATTAGTAAGTGCACCATGGCATCCGTGCTTGATTTCAATGATTTTTTTGGCTGAAGTCGTGTTTTTTACTACATATATCCTCGAACTAGCTCATAAAGCTCTCGACTTCCCTTCCTTGCATATGCGACAAAACATTTTAAGATGAATTATTCATTGAAAATTGCACAATATTTACTCTGCCTATCCAGAAATCGGCACCATAAAGTAATTGGCGATGTTTTAAGAGTTAACTTTTTCAGGTTGGCAGCCCTCCGCCATTTCATCATGGAAAGACTTATAAACGAGCAACGATTGTAAATTATTGAAATTTATTATCAAAATTCGTGCTCTGTGAAAACTTATGGTCGTCATAATCGACCTGACTTTTTTTTTGCCCCAGTTGGCTCCGTTGAAATTGGTTGACATTTGGTTTCATCAAGACGGTCCCACATGCCACACAGCTCGTGGAGCAATGGAAATGTTGAAGGATGGATTTGGTGAGCAGCTTATCTCTCGAAATGGCCCTGTGAGTTAGCCACCAAGATCATGCGATTTAACGCCTCTTGATTATTTCTTGCGGGGTTATGTAAAGTCGTTAGTCAATGTAGACAAGCCGAACACGATTTAAGCCTTACAGGATAACATAACACGTGTAATTCGTGGAATACAGGCCGATATGCTCGAAAAAGTGTACTTACAACTGCTGAAGACACCACATTTATTTCGACCTATTATGGTCTGCTTATGCTTATCATGTGTAGTGGCACAGATTTATGGAAGATTTTGCTGTTGAAATCGAATGATAGCTTGCCATCTTCTCTAAATCCTCTTGGGTATCAAATGTTTCGGAAAGTCGTAGCTGAACTTCTTGAAAGAATAAGCTTTTTCCTTTTTTTCCCAGGACTTGTCTGCAGTAGTTTAAATATTAAATCAATTATAGACTTATTCAGCCGATCGCTACATTCTACGAGACCGATAAGCTTGTTGCTTGAAGGTTTAAGGCGATTATTATAAGCGATGTTAAGAAGACTTATGCCTCTATAGTAAAGGCAGTTTGTATGGTCTCTCTTCTAAAGGACCGGGCAAACGATGCTTAAAATATTTAGACCGAACAAAAATATTGCATATGAGTTGTGTATGACCCTAACTAAGTCATTACTCGTAGTAATCCATGTAATCCTTGTCAGCTTCAGTTTAGAGATTTCTATCCCGACTATGTTCTGTTAGATAGTAAGTTTCGCAATGTACTGGTAGGGCTAAATAGTTTAATAGTCGTCGAGTATTTGAACTCTTCAATCGGTACAGAACTTACCTACCTTAGGTCTTCAGAGAAGCTAATTCGCGTTACTGGCTATTAAAAAAACACATCATTATGAAATCAGTGGAAGTTGGATGGCAAGAAATGGAGAAGGATAATAGAAGAACGGTATATAAAACTCGTGACCTTTAACCGTGCTTACCCCCTTCACCATGAAAAGAACATCAAAGTTCCATCACTCCTACTCTCACCATTCCGTTCACTCCATAACCCTTTCACAAACACAATTCCACTCATCAACCGAAATATCCTCTCAAACAAATGAGCTAAAGAAAACTAAAACCAAACAGAAAGTGAATATCCAAATTTCCAGACCATTTGCCAGCGGTGTCGAATATCACTGCGTGCGAAAAATCAATGACCACTTGTAAGAAACCCCATTCCCACCATACCGATCGATTTCTCGTATCCGTCCGGTTGAACTGATGGTCGGGTTAGTCATTTGTGAAATCAAGAAGCTCATTTGTGCTACCTCAACAATTGTGTGTGTCTCTGTCTCTTGACTTTTGGACTTGTTGTCCGGTGGTGGTTTCCCCCTTTCGGGGATATGAATTCATATAAGTCATCACCTCCACACACTCTCTCCCGCTCCGGAGGCTTCCATTTGCGCAAACACTCCGGAGACACTGAGAACGGATATCAATCAATATTTAAATTGAGTTAACACAAAACAGGGGGTGTGATTTGTTGATTATAAGGAAGGACATTGATACCCGTTCATTAAAATCACTGAACACCGGATAAACATATACAGAGTAGGTATACTCATCACTGGACATACTGAACATACACACGATGACGACAACGCACGCATTGGGCACATTGATTGCAAGGATTCAATTGCTGCAACAAACATCTGCAGACGCGCATACATATACGAGGAGGCGTACGTATGTAGATAATACACATCTCATAATGTGTATGCGAATGAGATACTGGATCACTTTTAATTTATTTGATCGGCCATGTCCTGTAATTGATGCACTGGACACAATTGTGTTCTTATACCACCCGGGATGGCGGTGGGACTCTTCTCTCACTCTCTCAGTGTAAATGAGACTGAATTGTGACGGTCCGGTCGGTGATGGTGGTGGTCAGGCGGCATCTCATTTACCTTGCTCCCTGAACTGAACCTTTAGGTTAATGAGTTTCCTTTTGTTGTTCGCTAGATGCCTATACAGTTGCACTCATGGTAGAGCATTTCGTTCCGATGACAATGATTAACGAGTCAAGTGACCCCTGGAGGAGGAAGAAACAAATTTTTGCAACGACAACATTATTGCAATGAATCCGTATAAATCGCGGCTCTTAGGAGTTAAGTGGTCTGAAACACGTTCGTTTTCTTTATTATGAGAGCTCTTGGGGGCACACATCCGGTGTAGGTATGGTGGTTACAAATAATTGGGAATTTTTGCTTTAAGTGTAATGTGAGACTATGGGACTTTTTCGGAGCTCGTTTACGATTCATTGAGGTGATTCTTCAGTGGATATATTTTTGTATGTTAATTGTGGAGTTTGGATTGTTTATTGGAAGAGGAATGTTAGAGGGGCTTGAAATCAGCTAAGCAGAACATTTATTTAGGGGTAATACATACAAATTTATAATATTTAATATATCCGAGACAGGGTTTCAAAATAAATGTGCTATAGGATATCTCATCATATAGCTGAAATAAAAAATATACATGGCCAGCGATATGCAAAGTAATCGGCAGAGAATGGTGAGAAGCCTTCATAAAAAGGGTGCATATCTTTGGTGTTTGAAACTTATATTTTGACTGGATTGTTAGCTTTTATATATTTTATATGAAGAACTTAGTTAGATTGATATTTCCTAGGGATTGGAAGTTGATGACAATAGTGAACTATGTGGTTAACCAGCATTAGTAGGGAATGTGGTAAATCATGATCTATTATAGGGTAATGGCTTTCTTCCTTCTTACTAATTAACTTGCTAATATCCTACATAGAGTGGGACTATGTGGGAATTTGAATTCGCGGGTTCTTCATCATATTTTCTACAAAGAAAATGACAATATCAATCGAGCTCAAATCAGATATTAATTCAATTATTGAATCAGGTTCAGAAATTTGAGTTGAGTCCTTGTTACAGAAGTCTTGAGACGTCAAGGGTCTCTAAAGCAATACTAAAGTATAAATCACCTATTGAGGAATCAAACCTATTGACTGTCATCGGAGTGTATATTATCGCAGATCTTGGATCGATGGGTGCATTAGCTGCCCTTAATGATACTGAATGAAATAATTGACAATGTTTCTAATCCTGAAAGTAGTAACACATATTCACTGCCCCATCTCCTTTGAAAAGTCTGACAAACAGCTAAGAATATAAAACGTTCATGAGAAACTTACATTTGCAGTTCGGAATCAGCTTTAACGTGTTGCCTAAAGAGCTGTTAAATTATTTTAATATTCCAAGGAGACTCAACAGGATAGTTCATCTTACAGCTGAAAATGAATATTCTTACTTATCTAAGGGTCCGGAAGAAAGTGGACATCGACTAGCATGGCTATATAGTTAGAAGGGTTTACATATCTAACTGCCACCAGTTGTGCACTTCAAGTTGCTTGAGATGGGGTTCTATTTTAGTGAATGCCACATAGGCTAGACTGCTAGAGTATCCAAGAATATGCAGGAAGGATCATTAGCATTCATTGGCCTATCTTATATGTCCAATGCGAATACAAAACAGAGGTAATAAAGTTTGTATTCAAGCGTCGACTCTATAAAAAGTTAACGCAAACAGGACCGACGCATTTTTGAGGCTTCTGATATGATCTATGCATTGATGTTGTACGTAAGAGCTGAGATAAGTTAAAATCAGCATTTTCTATATGTACTCGAATCGATCTGGTAAACGAAGCTGATGTTCCCTTTTTTAGGAACGCCTTCTTCCGATTGCTGGTGGGTTCTAAATACTCCTATCATCCGGCTTTGTTAATCCTTCCGGGTTTAGTTACTTTGACGTGCATCGCCATTGGGAGACGTTGATATGTTTGAGCTTGTTGTTCCAGGAGCTTTACTTTCACAGCGATTTTTTATGTTTGATGTAGTTTAGGTATACTACTATGCTGTAGGTATACTAAACTTATGTGGATCGATTTCTGTGCCGTGAAATTGTAGTTGATTTTCAGGTCCAGTAACATTACAATTTTTTGAAAGAAAATAGTTTCCGAGTATACGGTCGTCCGAAAACGTTGTGGTTTTATCAAGTACTTGGAAGGTGCAGGGAATTTAAGATTGAACGTTAAAATGTCCCTTGCAAGTCCCAATACTCTTTCCTTAACCAAATGGTTTTTGGAGTAGCCATGCTTTATTAGTTTCTACTTCTGTCGCTAGCTTAATTACCACTTTTTTTTAGTAAGCTTACTTCGAAGCCGGTGTCCACGATTAGCTTGGCATGACCTTTAAGGCCTATGTCGGGCGGAAAAACTTGTCGGAATACCAGTATCGGGCTTCTGAAGGTACCTTTTTGCTTTAATGTTATTTTTTAATGTCGAGCCGGGCTTTTTGGGCCCAACCGTGAGGAGTTTTTCTGGTTTCCCGATTCCCATCTAACCTTTTGCCTACATTCGCTGATGTCATGGGTATGTCGGCCGCAGAAATCGCAAGATACTCTTACATTATAAACTCTTGAGGGGTTTGTTGTTGGGATGTTTGTCGAGGTGAAGGTGGAGGTTCGTCAGTCTCTTGCATCATGGTTATATATTTTGCAGTGTTCAGAACGGAGTGTTTTTTTTTTTTTTCAGGCAGTTAGTGTATTCATGCACCCTTTTCGAGCAAAAAATACATGTTATATGTGTCCTACTGTTATTTGGTAAGGAGATCGTAGGACTGGAGTGGTTGATATCTCTTTGTGGCATATAGGGGACACTATGAGACGGAACTAGCTGACGGATTTTCTGTGGCTTTAATATGCTATTATCTCTCTATGGTCAAAACGACTCCTCGGAGCCGCGAAGCCAATATCGGTGGGAAAATTCTTATATATTTGTTGATATTGGGGTGGGTAAAAGAGGGATTGAGTGGGAAAAGCAGTTGGTTGTAGATTCCCTTCTCGTTAGTGTTGATTCGTTCATTACCTTTTTTTAATACAATTGAAACGAGACTCAGTTTCGAGTTTAAGGGTAAAGTGGCCTTGCCCAGTACAAGGTTTTTACAGATTAAGGCTTCTCAAGCTATTACCAGTTATAAACTGTTGCTTCCTTCATCCTTCCGGCTCGCCAATTATTAGGTTTTGACGAACCAAGGCGACCACAGCAGAAAAACTTTTTATTTCATTTTCGTAATTTTGTTGTGCTTATATTAATCTTAACGATGGTAGAGTTTGTTTGATTTAACGTATCGTGCGACTGTTAATTGCAGTATAACTACACTCACTGAATTGTCTGCCCTGCCTAAATTTAGGGTTTTCATCTTCATATGGAGGAAGCCACGGTGAAGTTTAGGGATAAGGTGTTGCATCTTCTATATAAATATCGTTTAAAAAAAACAGCCGTATTAAAAATAAAAACAACCGTATTCAGTTTTTGAATACAACATCATGTTCGCCTCTACTCACTAATGCAAAAAAAGCTCTTTTGCTGCGTTTTTCATCACGAGCATCTCGGGTGGTATTACGATGATTTCGCATGAATGTTTGCCTTGAGATTCTCAATGGGGTGATGCTTGCTTTGCAAAAATTAAAAAAAAAAAAGAAATCCGAAGGGTTTAAATCGGAAGATATGGGTAGTCATTCAATGTGACAATCTTATGACAACACACATCCAGGGAATTTTCGTGCCAGAAACAGCATTGTATGATTTGCAGTGTGGCATGGCGCGGCCGGCGTACCGTCTTGTTGAACCCAGTAATCGTCCATTTGTATGCCTGGCAGACATAATAATCCAAACGGTGCCTTCCCTGAAGAAAATTGGCCCATTAATGGTTTTAACGTTAACGCAAGGCAATCACATTTTGGTAGCCCAATGGTGTTTATAGATGTCGTGTTGATTCTCAGTTCCGTAAATGCGGCTGTTTTGCATGTTAACGGTGCCAGAGATTGTAAAATGGTCCTCATCGGTCATTAACATTTGCTTCCAGAAATCCGGTTCATTGAACTGTTTGTTCATATTCCAAGAGACGTTATGCCTTATTTATTTCAATTGCACTTTATACAGAAAAGAACAGAAATCATCCTTTAAAATGCGCTGCAAGGTGGTTCTACTGTTGCCAAAATACTGAGCGAGGTGGCGTTACGACACATGTTTGGCACGTCTTGTGTTTTGATGAATGGCATTTCGACGATCTACCACTATTCCGTGATCAACGAAATTCAATACCATGTTTCTGTGTGATGTGATTGTTACAATTGAACTGAATTGACGTTTCAAAACTTGGCTACTCAAGGCAATCGGTTGATGAATGTCAAAGTAATTCAATGTTTACATACCAACAGAAAAGATGGCGTACCCTGTCCTGCAAAGGTCAGAGCAACGGCAAACAAGGCATCGCTTCAGTGACCTATGCTACATATCATAGAAATATCTTTTTTATCGGTTATTCTGATTGGCGAGAAATATTTAGGGTTTTCATGAAACAGGAGTTTCAGCTTGTGATACAGATAGAGAAGATGTTTTGTTCCTACTTTCAGAAAAAGACTAATTAGGGTATTTGACGGCATTTTTTCGGTAGTTCTGTCATAATTATTGGCACTACCTTCAGCAGTAGATATTTAGACAGCCCATATTGCCTTAAATGCTTCTTTCTTGAACACATGTGAACCAAACTAATGCAAAACCGCTCAGTTCCACATTGCAAACATAGTTGAGACCACCTTACCACTATTTAGCATTTCCCTAATTTTCTTTCATTAAACCGTTGCTATAACTTTCAGCCACTTCCAATCCCAAGTTCTTTGCATACCAAGTGAAGGTATATCCCGTGTATTCCTTTTCCCCTTTATAACCAACCATACTGAATCAAATTATGCCTAACAAATAAATAACGATAACTCCATTGTTCGCCATAAATCTTCAATCGTTTTCGGCAAAACACAACTTCGCAATCAAATTCTCCGCCGACAGTGAACCTAAGAGTTTTGAGTTCACTCTAAAATTGATCTCCTGCCATCTATTCCACCACACTAACCAGCAGTAGCACTCTGTTCGATCGCTCCCAACAATGGAATATCACAAACCCATAAAAACTGACAGCTTTCCCCTTTTGCCACAAAAAAAGGTGTTGACACATTGATTTATCTGGCATGCCATCATCTGAGCTTTGCCTCGTTCCATTTGGATCATCATCATGAGGCATCCACCCGACCAAAAAGACACACCAATCAAGTAATATCTGGAATTTCAATATTATGTCCTGGCTATCGAAAAAAAGAAAACACAAACAAACAATAAAAACCCAAGACAATCCATGCGCGCAGCTGGTCAACCCAACCATCTCAAGATGATACAGTTCCTGGGAACGCTCTCAAAAAAAAAAAAAACTCGACTGGATCATCTACGAGTATAACTGCCCACTTACGCCCAAATATGCTACAATTTTGAGACTCTTTTGCGGTCGTGTGGTTTTTGTCCATAGGCCAATTTAAAAATTCCAAATGAAATACAAATCGACCAAATTAATACAGAGTAGCGATGCGACAGGACAATCCTGAGAGAGAAATGTTTAAACCCTGCGCACAGAGTGCGGCAACGATGAACTTAGCCTGCTCACAGATCGAATGTGTGTCCTGCCAGAGGAGGAAGGGAAATTCTGAATTTTTAATATTTCAAAAATATTCTTTTTTTTGTTTTGTCCGCAACGACAAAGGGATGGCTTGTCGTCCGTTTTTGGGCTTTTAGTTGTTTTACTTTGCTTGGTGTGTTTTTGGATAAAGATGTATACAAAGAAGCTGAAATTGGAAAGTCGATTGAAATGTGGTGCCCTACGACCTATTTCGTGACTTTACTGTCCAACTTTCGTCAATGGAAAATTCGTCGATCACGCAATATCCCCCCGACAATAACAATTACCAAATGCATCACGTCGTAAACCTCTAAATCCAATCACCGCTAACAATCTCAAAACCCCAGTTAGATTTATCTGCAGCGAAAAAAAAAGAAAAACCTCAAGACCAAACAACAATAATAAATGAAATACCTATCTTTATAGCTGAATCTTTTTAAATGAAGAATTGTAATAACAATAAAAATTGCTAACAGCTACCATGCAAATTTTAGCTAAAGGCTTCTGTGTATCTAATTACCTTTCACCTCAAAAAGCGCTCATAATCGGCCATCTCGACACATACTTACAGCTCATCAACATTATTATGGCGCTTTATAGATGCTGGAAGTTGATTAAACGGCGCGTTGATCCGAGCCGAGCGGTCCGTTTTGGGCTGTTTTTGTTTTTGGCCCAAAGTACCTACACTCGGCTTCAGACAATCGATTAAACGTCCCGATACCGCGGTCGCTCATAACGATTCTCGCACACAAAACAAAACAAATTTCGGCTTCCATTGAATGAAAGATCATGCGCGCACTCCAGGTATGATATGTGGTTATCTGTTTCAGTGATATAGCGACCGATTACTGTTAGCCGGAATATAAAACACGACAATTAACAGCGTTTACTGGACATTAATCATTTTAATCGCTGGCGAATGATCGCTGTTGAATGAGCCGCCACTTTGGTATAGATAGTTGTGCACAAACGCGTACGAAAACGCATGTGTGTGATGTTGTCACAGCAGGTAGTTTCTCTTAGCGTGCTTTTTTTTTTGGGCATATAATGTGGCCTTAAGAAGGGCTGCAGTGTGTGGAGGTATATTTGACATTTTTTCAACCGGAAAATAATGCAGATGATCGAGAGAAACAGTATTTAGATTTATAAATAAGAAAGGTATAAGAATAAAGATACATTTGTAACAATGCCTTTTCAGATTTATATCGGATTTCTGTCAAGCAAGGACACTTACGAAAATCATTATTCATTAGGTGCGAACCCAAGAACTAGGCGTTCTTATAATATCTGTTGCACACAATTGGAATAGGAGAAGATACAAGCGCAGCTTTATGAGCGTGCAAAGATGAGGATGTAACGGGTGTTTATTTTTAGAGGTTGGTTTTTCGAATAGAGATAAAACTGACATTTTGTGGTCAATTCGGGCAACTCTAATGTCATATATTATCAGTTTGGTTTGACATTTCATCAAACTTATTTCGAAAATAATGGTTCAGTTCGCAAAGTTTACCGCAAGCTCCATCCATTTTATGGTCGACATAATCGTCCATCAGAGCAATTAATTCGGTTAACCATGGATCGTTTTCGCACTACGTTAACTCTATGTGATAATACGCATCCGCAGAGATGTCGAACAGTGCGCACGGATGAAACAATTGCCGCTGTAGAGCAAAGTGTTGAAGAGGACCCGAAAGAATCGATCCGCCACCGTGCACAGCAATTGGAGCTTTATCAATCAACTTTATGGAAGATTTTGCGCAATGACCTTGGCTTACTACCTTACAAGATCCATCTGGTGCAAGAATAAAAGCCGCGAGACCATGCAATGCGTCGTAATTTTGGTGTATGGGCGAAAATGAGATTGATCTCGATGCTGATTTTCATCGCAAAATTTTGTTCAGTGATGAGGCTCATTTTTGCTTGAATGGCTACGTCAACAAGCGAAATTGTCGCATTTGGAGTGAACAGAATCCGCATGAGACCCTTGGACGCATTTACATCCACAAAAACTGACTGTTTGGTGTGTTCTATGGGCTGGTGGAGTCATTGAGCCATGCTTCTTCGAAATGGTGCTGGAGAGTCAGTTACCATTAATGGAGACCAGTATAGAGCTATGATAACCGACTATTTTGTTCCCGAATTGGATGGCATGAATGTGGATGAGATGTGGTTCCAACAAGACGGCGCTACATGCCACACAGCGCACTTCACAATCGATTTATTGAAGGAAACATTGGATGAGCGCATAATTTCGCGGATTGGACCTGTCAATTGGCTACCAAGATCGTGTGATTTGTCACCATTGGATTATTTTCTTTGGGGATATGTGAAGTCGCTCGTCAATGCCAACAAACCAGAAACATTAGGGGACTTGGAAGCCAACATTCGTGCGTTATTGCCGACATACGGCAATAGCCGACAAATGCTCGGAAAAGTGGTTGAAAATTGTACCTCTAGACTTTGCTTTATTCGAACCAGCCGCGGCGACCACATGCCCGAAATCATATTTAAAATTATCCTTCCAATTAAAACGATTTTCTTTTGTTTTATTTCAATTCGAATTTCTATACCTCGGAAAAAACACCCTTTAGTAAAAAATGTAAAAAACGTCGACTAATAGTATTGCTCCAGCGAAAAGAATCTTTGAGTCGTTCAGACCAAGGGCCATAAAATGTGTATAAGATCGAAGAGAATAGAAAGCTTCCTTATCTCGGGAAGAGGCCGTCAACGGTTGGGTAAACAAATTCTGCAACAGTTGCTTTTGTGTAGAGTAGTCAGTCCTGCTGCATTATCGCCGTTTGGTCATATCTTGATATTTCACACCTTGGATATATTTACTATCTGTGTTTGGCTGTTTTAAGAAATAGTGTCCTTTGGATTAGTCAACGTTTTTTCGGGCTACTGTCGTAACTAGTAATCCCTAAGAAATGCGCTGGAACAGTCGAAGTTACGAGTTCGATTTCATTAAGTAAGTGTATCGGATTAAAAACCTTCCATGACCCCACAGTTATTTTTGAAGCTGTCAGTGCATATAGGTGACAAATTGTTATAAATCCTGAGTAAAAGCGATTACGTATAGTCAGTATATGTATCATATAATCGGTGAATGTGCGTCAACGCAAACAGGACCGAAGAATTTTCGAAGAATTGTTCGCTCAAAACAGCCATAGTTTTTTTTCATCGGATTTTAATACGGTATATGCTTAGAACCGTAGAGCATTATTGGGTGATCAAGTTCTTGTATAGATTCTCCTTAGTAGTTTGAGTCAGGGTTCGACTACTAAATTGCATTTTTTTCCCAAATAAACATCGTTTGGCAAGAGCAAGTCTTCGTTTTATTTCTGACGAGATCTTGGTGTCAGTGTTAATAGAGAAGCCGAATTATGCCTGAAACACACGTGCAGTGTTTCTGCATGCAGTGCGGCACGCAGTGCAGCAAGCAAAACACACGTGCATTATTTTTTTGTTTGACATACATGCAGTGCAGTGACTCCTGTCATCACATGAAGCTTCCTGTGGTGGTGTTTGCTGATATATAACTGCCTCATAGTGCTTCATTATATGAAATAAACAAAAAAATATGCATATGGTAGGAACTTGGGTTTCAGTTTGTTGAAGCATTCATTCCAAATACACATTCAAAAAAGCAATCTCATCTTTGATACTTTACTGGATTTACTTTATGCTCTTAGGTCATAATAAGATTGAATATGTATTCATTCAGTAATTGCTTCCTTAATCAAGCCATTCAAATTGGAAAATATTTTCATGTATATACATTCGTTTTGTTATGGCATTTATTTGTTTTTTTTTATGCGGATTAAACGTCAAAATTCAATGATGCCAAATATCTTAATATTACGTTTTTTTTCTTTTGTGTTTTGGTGCCATTGAATTTTTTGCAGTGGATTTAGAAATAGAGACAACTTGCAGTACTGCAACGCTTGCAGATTTTACATGTGTTCGCTCCCATTGAAAACTGTGTGTTCTATTTTTGCTGCAATGAAAATTCAGCACATGTGTTTCAGGCATTAGACATAATCCCGTACTACCTAAAAGTTATATTTGACAATGTAGACGTTCTGCACGCAGTTCGTCGATGTTGTGGGTTCTTTTGTGTTGGCAGCATATTTAAGTTGCTTCCTATACTGGCTATGACATCACTTTGAGTCCGATCAATGATATTAATTTCATCGGCGTATGCTAGTAGTTGCATCGATCTATGGAGGGTTATGCCTCTGTTGTTGTTTCGGGAGTTTTGCACAATTATCTCAAAAATGTGTCACATGACACATCGCCTTGCCTAAATCCGGTATACCAAAACTAGCTAGACATGGCTCTGTATAGTTCGTCTGTATAAATCCTCGGGTCGAATTACCACATCATTTATCGACTGATACGGGACAGATTGATATGGTTTGATATGATCGCTTGGCTTAAAATTAGGTTTAGCCTAATCGTCTCTTAACGGAATGTTCAGGTAGGGCCTATATTGAAAAAATTACTAATTTCTGCAGCCTTTACTGAGTTTATTAAAATTCGGTATCAAAATTTCTTATCATAATTAAATGTCGATCTCACTTGGAGCGAGTTCGTATGACCCAGTCGTACATCCACCTCTCGTTTTAAAATTGTGTGTCTATTACTACTCTGTAGTCTATGTAGGTGGCTCAAATTACCGATTTTATTGAAATTAAGGTTTGAATGTTGTTGGTGATCTCGAAACGCGATTGCCTCTAAAGATGCTTAAGCCAATCTGGTACAAATTAATAAATGAATTTATACAAGTACAAGTCATAATATGAGTTGGCTGCCATTTAATGAGAAATAAACGTTTATTTAAAGGATAAAGAATTGATGATGAAAATGAAAACCCCAACTTATTCCCCGGTTAGGGATTAAGTTGTTTCAATAATAGAACAGAGAACTGAACGTTCTAATAGCATCACTATTAGAATGAACACTAATGTCCAAAATAGCTATGATTCCAACCAAATAGTGTTGTTGTACACACGTTGTTGTTGTAATTTCAATCATTCAATCGAAAACCAGTTAATTAGTTAATTTGTGTATACGAATTTATTATATTTGCCACAAAGAAGAGACCTACGCCTAATCCGAACTGCAACTTCGAGAAGCTTTACTTGCATGTTTATCAGACTTTTGCAAGAGGTGATTAAAAATGTTAGGTGTTGTCACGTTTGGGATTTGAACCAGGGATGTCGCACTTAGTTGTCCAACGCACTAACTATTAAACCACTGCACTGTTGATATTAAGTTGAAATAAAAACATATGAGAAGGCTACAATCCGCTGTGCGGATCGTTGAGGTCTTAAATTTTGAGGTAGAGTGTTGAAATTTGGTATATAGACTCCCTGACTGATGAAGCAAAACAAGTGTAAACGTTTTTGAAATCCGCATACTGCCACGCCCCCTTTTTAGAAAAACGTAGTTTAAAGCCAAACCGTAAGGAATTTCAAAAAAGTGTCTGACCAACATATTTAAACAATCCTTATATCCATATTTCGTCCATAAAAAGTTGTTTGCCACGCCTTATTTTTGGGGGCGTTTTTAGTTAAAAACGCTTTTTGTCCAAATTTTAAAAAGTTTAAAAAACTTTTGATGCAAATACTTCCGTAATGATATAATAAACATTTTTTCTATAGATAATTTTAAATACGCCCACATTTTGGGGGCGTTTTCTAACAAAAACCATTTGTATTTTTTTTTGTCGAAGCATAAAAGGTTTTGATAAACTGTCTGAACAATAGCTATGTTGCGACAATGTCATTTTCTGTATTTCGTCGCCATAAAGCCTACATTTTGATGATATTAATTTTAAGGATAGGATGGTATAGGGTATTCAACGATCCGCACAGCGGATTATAGTTTTTTTTTACTCATATTTTTTTTTTACTCTTATCAAATAGCACAATACTATTCTTCATAACTTGTTAGAGTTGTGTCGGCTTTTAACTTTTTGGTAAATATCGGTTTAATATCCCTGGTATATCATCTCTTATATCATCGATCGCTCTCTACTCATATCCCTCTTTCGTCTTTTGCGAAGTTGACGTTCTCAGCAGTTTTGCAATTCTAAAGAATATTATCGGTGCTATTTTAATATTTTGCTTGTTAGCATATACGCTACAGTTTATCGAGAAAGTCGTCATCTGTCATCTGCCGATCGCAGTATGGGTAATATGTTTGAACGTCTAATGATTAGGAGACTTAAAATCATTTAGATGAGTTAAATGAGAATTCTACCATTACTTCTTAGACTATCACAAATAGGACAGTTGCGCTATAGTGAAATTCATTTTTCCTAAAATTAAAAAAAGTAAAAGAATTTTATTTATTATACAGGGTGGCGCACGAATCGTGCTACAAAAATAAAACGTAATAACTTTTTTTCTGTGTGAGTAATCGGCTTATTTTTTTTTAAATTGTAGGTTACTATTTAGATTTATAAAAATGGATGCTTGGGATACGGAGAAAAGAATTTTGATAGTGCAACGGTACCATGCTTTGCAGTCCGTCATTTCCGTCCAAAGGGAATTTAGGTGGGAGTTTGGCGGTAATCCCCCGAGTAGATGGACCATTATGAGGTTTGTAAACATGTTTGCCGAATCTGGAAGCATCGCACGAAGGCCGTACCATCGAGATGCCAATGTTCGGGTTCAGGATACAATCGCAGCAGTAGCATCTACAATACAGACCAATCCGAGCGTTTCGACCCGAAACTTATCGGGGCAAATTGGAGTTAGTAGACGGTCATTACAACGGATACTTCATGACGATTTAAACTTGTTTCCGTACAAAGTCCAAATTACTAGCAAGTTAAACCCTCAGGATTTGCCTGTTCGCCTGGAATTTTGCCAAAAAATTATATCAATGGCTGAAGAAGACAACACATTGATCAATTGTTTGTTCATGTCTGATGAGGCCCATTTTGATCTTAACGGCAATGTAAACAAGCAAAATTACCGTATATGGAAAGAGTCTAATCCAGAAATGCTCCATGAGACGGAACTGCACCCAGAACGAGTCACTGTGTGGTGCGCAGTTTCATCAAGGTGTATTGTCGGGCCGTACTTCTTTGAAGAAAACGGTGTAACCGTTACTGTCAATGGGGACCGTTATTTAAAGATGTTGAAGGAGTTTTTTTTACCCAGAACTGCGCCGAAGACGTATACCATTCAACAGCGTTTGGTTTCAGCAAGATGGAGCAACTGCACCTATAGCCAGACCAGTTATGGCGGAGCTAAACAAAAAATTCGCAAACAAATTAATTTCTAGGAACTCCACTCTTCGCTGGCCCCCAAGGTCACCTGACCTGACTGCACCAGACTTCTTTTTATGGGGTTATGTCAAGCAAGAGGTGTATAAAACGAAGCCCAGGAATTTAACTGAATTAAAGCAGTCCATAACGACAATAATTGAGGCGATCCCAACTTCAACTCTTCAGGCCGCAATGAATAATTTCAGGTGCCGCATATGCGTGGGAGAGCGTGGAGGTCATTTGCGATCTATAATCTTTAAAAACAACTAACTATTTAAAAAAAAAATTAATTTTCTAACCAATAAAAAAAAATGAAATACATCGATTAAAAAAAAAGTTATTTGAATTTCTTATTGTAGCACAATTGGTGCGCCACCCTGTACTTATTATAGACAACATAAAAGCTCTAACATACCTACATACCCTGCATTTAAATTACGTTTAATCGAAAGACATCCCAAGTTCCCCAAATAAACGCAATGTCTGTTTATTCATTACCCCATTCTGCTCCTTAAACAAAAATACAGAAAAGTTTTGTAAAATATTCGCTACAAAAAAAAACGAAAACCCCATTAAGTAAACTGTTTTCCCCGCCCCTGCTAAGCATCTCAATATCAAGAAAATGTATAATTTCTCTCCATGATCATAAGCTTCGTCTGTGTACACCCTCTTGCCACATTTATCTCAGGTATCATGTTGGAAAATCTTTTCTCAAGAATTCCTCACGTTCTCCTGAAAGCAAACAAAACATTTTCCTATGCCAAAAACTTCATCCAACCAAGCGTAGGTGGTGTTCCATAAAGAATAACGTGCAAGGATTTTCATTGAAATGAGAAAAAAACGTTTTTTTTTTTTTGGTATGTATGTATGATAGCCGAGTGGCAATGGCTCTGCACTCATCCATGCCTAACTCTAACTTCGCATGAATACCTATTTCACTCCCAAGGCAATTCAAGACCGGCTAAAGGAAGAAGGAACAAAATTAATATTCAACTTGAAGACATTTGAACGACCTTCATAATTTTACACACCATTACACCGATATTAGTTGGCACTGCCACAGGGGGTGGGTGGGTGTTGGAATCGGCAAAGTGATTGCCTCTGTCTCGATAGGGTTTGGGGTGAAATTTATACCCATGGCGTTAGGGGATCTCAGTCTGGTCCTTTGTGCTCGCTTAATACATAACGCAGATAAGGAATATTGATGGATTCTATTTTGTATCCAGATTGAATTTCAGATTGTGCACTGGGGTGATTGGATGATGCTGGTATCGCTAGTTCAGCCCCCCTCAACCGTCGCGCAACCCTCGGTTGGTGCAAATGATTGTGCTACGGCATGCAAATGTGTATAGATGTATCCATTGAAGACATAAATTGTTAAAGAGAGTGGATACAGCAGGAAGAAGGCGAAGAAAAAAACTGGAAATCTTTTACAATTTCATAAAGAATAGAAGCGGGTCTTTCTCATGTTAACTTTCACATTGTGACGTATTTATGGATATCATGTGCCACAATTCCACTCCATTGGCATCTGTCTTCAGTGTCATCAGCGCTGGAGCCCGAGGGTGACACACACAGGTAGCGACGGTAGCAGTGGCAGCATAATCTCCAGCTCTACCTATGAGTTGCTTCTTCCGATACTCGATGACAATGATGACGATGAGGATGATGATGTTGTGGAAGATTGGGACGACTTGCGCGTATTTGCATATTGGAAAAAAATAGTTTCGATCGACGACAACGAAGACGAACCATCCACTGGTGATATAAGATTTCAATGAATGAAGGCTGATGAAACAACCGTCTTGTTGAGGTTGGGGGTGATTAATGTATTTTGTTGACTGATACCGGTGCAAGTTAGACTGACATTACTGTCGCAACACTTGGACTTGACCGGAGTGAAACAAGTCTTCGTCTTTTCGTAGGGTAACGACTTTGACCAAATTCACTTTCTCAATGAAGTACAAAATTGTACAAACACACTGTTTGAGTGGCACGCACCAGTATCTTAAAACAATTGTACACCCATCGAATCACTCGCTCATGTTAAAACGCGATCAAGTAATATAATCCGTGGAAACACTTGAAAGGCTTTTATCAATAATATACTTCCTTCCCAGTCCGGAATGAAACTGGGACGCAACCAACATGCCTCTCCAATTAGCCCAGTCCTTAGCTAATTGCCTTTAGTTGCACACTCCATGTTGGTTGATGTCAATTGCTACTTTGGCTGGTAAACCAAAACTAGACATGGCTCTGCATAGTTCGTCTCTATAATTTCTGTCGTATGCGATGTTGAGGACACTACAGTTGGCGCCGATCAGGGGGTCTCATTTTTGTTGGTTCGGTTAAACGATACTGAGATTTCGTTCTCCAGGGATTTTCATTCTCAGCATTGATTGTATCTCAACTACGATCATTCCTTGTTCATCTCGATAGGATTCTTTTCGAGCCTTGTATTCCTGGATTTGACGTTTTACACTTCGGTAAAACTTGGGAACATCAATCCTTGAGTAACACCACTCTATATCCTTGATAGCGCTGTATTCCTTTTCTGTTTTCTTCTTTAAAGCCGGTGTTCTTCCCTCCTTCTTTGCCTACAGAGCTCAATGGCAGCATTCGTTTCCGCTTGCAGCTTAGCCTTATAGGCCTTGTTCTTAGCTATGAGCATCTGTCGACATTCTTCATCAAGCCAAGGCTTGCTTGCTGGTGAGTGCTAATGGCTTGTTGACATCGTTGCCATTGTTCCTCGACATTAGATGCTGGCGGTATGGTGTTAATCGAGAGGTTAAGGGATAAGCGTTCTGAAGGTGTTGGCGAGAATATTGCTAAAGATATCCTTCCTACCCTTGCGATAAAATCTCCCAGCAAGATTTTAACATCGTGCTTCGGTTGTAGCTCCGGTTTTGTCGAGGAGCTCGTAGAAGCAGTCTTTCTCCATATTATCTTTTTCCTCCTTTTTTGGCCTTGATACAATGTGTTTGCTGATGACATGAAAACATATGCATTCTTGGCTAAGTCTGGCACTTATAACAAATCAAAATCCGAATAGTCGCTGTTTCTGATCACTATAACAAATGTCACAGTTTCTAATTATCTTTTTTGCCGACCTTTCCTGGATGGCAGTAATGTCTTTTTTTTAACAGCTTAGGACTTCCACTAGTCATTCACCTTCACTATTTGATCACATTCTAGGTGTAGATACGAACGCTGTTGTCCTTTATTCGTTTATTATGGCAGTCAGGAATAAAATCTGTCCCTTCCGAGGCAATTGGTTGCTTCTTAACAAGACTTTTTTTTTCATGGGTAATAATAACCAATTACCAAAACATAACCCCCAATCTGTAGGGTCAGTTTCAATTTATTGTATATCCCTAGGACACGGGGCCATCAATATCCACTATGGCATTGAGTGCTGGCGTTGACCTTTCGGCAAATCCGCCAAATTCTCTGTTATAGGGGCCGGACGTACTTTTGAGATTCCTGGATGGCCTAATAAACCGAAACATTTCATTTAGATTGTTCACATTGTCCATTCTTACTGGGACTGTAGACGCCACCGTTGACTCCATCTTGGGATTTCTTCCGCTGCCATGCCGCCTGGAAATGGGATATGTATATTAGTGTGAGTACACGTCTTCCCTCCGCTCTCATCTTCTGCCGACAAGACTTTAAACAAAGATTGAGGCTCTATCTGCGGTCATGGTACTAAGCACTCAGCGGTAACCACGTGAAGGCTGAGAGCCTGAGTAAGTAGGCATCAGCTATATAAACTCAAGGTTTCATATAATCGCATTACCTACCATTTGATTTATGGGCTATCAGTGTTCATTTTCTAAGTATGAATTGAATACCTTGCTGCCGTAGAGGTAGAGTTACTGTACATTGAGATATAGAATATGAGTGACTAGCAATTACACTAGGTTGGGTGTTGTAGAACGAGGGTAGACTCTGATTGGCGTTAACTTGGCAATCAAAAGCGGATGAAGAAATCCTTGGTAGATTCGAGAGGAAAATTCTTCGAAAAATCTTCGGTCCCGTTTGCGTTGACGGGCTATGGAGACGAAGATTCAACCAAGAACTATACGAGCTGTACAGCGACATGCCCCTGGTCAAAAAACTCCGCATTGGACGTTTAAGATGGCTAGGACATGTAGAACGAATGGACACCAATACTCCGGCTCGCAGAGTCTTCGATTCCCAGCCAGTCGTGGGACGCAGTAGAGGAAGACCTCGCCTTAAGTGGCGCGCACAAGTGGAAACCGACCTCAACCAACTTGGAGTGCGCAACTGGAGGCAGTTAGCTAAGGACCGGGCTAATTGGAGAGGCATGTTGGTTGAGGCCCAGGTTCATTCCGGACTGTAGCGCCACTTAAGTAAGTAAGTAAGCAATTACAAAGCCAAAGTTTTAATTGTTTTAAGCACGAATATACATATTTATTCTCCACTCTAATAGATGGCACCACTGCACCCCCTACATTCACGCATTTTCCACAAACTGGACATTTTTGACTACAGACCAATTGTGTAACAAAAGATACTCGATATCAAAAAAAATCCATCTTTGGGATGAAAGTCTTTGAACTAATAGGGATGTTGCTCAGCACTTCGTGAATTAGTTCTAATTTTGTTTTTATTTTGACATAGTCCTACCAAAACGAATGGATTTTTCTATAAAGGTGTTTGGGACCTACACAATACAACTTAATTAAAAAGCGAAACAAATATGATATATAATACAAATTATCAACGAAACACATTTCGTTTGAAAATTTAGCTATGTTCCCCTTTATCGAAAACGCACCTTCAAATAAGCTCAAAGTCCAACGTTTAAGCCACCAGTCACCTCTCAAACTCATTAACTTCACTTGAAACTGCATATGCATAATCATCGATCACCGTGAACAGCTAGTGACATGCAGGACATGAGTACTGTAAATACTACCAACAGAAACAAGCTCACCATCCTAGTTCAAATCTAATTTCCATAAAATTCGACTTCAACTTCATTGCGTTTCAGGCTCTCCGCATATAGCTAAATAAACTTCAAAACCAAGTATACGAATACACAACACTTTCAGTCAAAGAAATAAATGTCCTTTCGCATAAATCTTAGCGAAATTAAATCTCTTCTCGCAATAAATTCATCAAAAGTCAGCAAAAAAAAAAATAATCAAACGTGAATACCACAGCTAACCATTGGCGCATGCGCATTCAGGTCTGTGAATGAATCGCCTCCTCCAGGCGGAGCACAGCGAACAGACCTAACCATCGCGTTGTCCGCGCACTCGTGGAACAGAGGTGTCAACGATAAACTTATTATTAAATAAATACTCTCACAAATGCATTTATAATTCGTTTATCGTGCTAAAATCAACTTTATCACCCAATTCACTGTGATTTCGAATTATTATAGCGCATACTCTGGCTGGAAGTGGTATGGTTACTGGTCCGACCATGTGATATACATATAAATACGATGGAACAGCAGCAGCGTGGAGTGACTTCAACGCAGGCGCGCACGGATTACGAGGCTGCTTTCGAACAAGCACACGGTATACCGTGCGGTGGACGACTGACAGGAGGCAGCAATAAGAAAACAACTAAAATTGATATTGAGGACTTGGGCGTAAACACACACGCCATGCCATGGCTGAATGAAAAGCGCAGATTTGCTTATGAAAGACAAAAATTGTGATGGTTAGATCGGAGGAAATCATGCATGGAGACATTTTTTTTCAGATCCTGGTTATATGATACCCTATGCTGGCGCTTGGGGTCAGGGCTGGAATCTTGCATCTTCATAGGGGAACAGTGAAATGTTGGCATTAATGCTAATTTTGAATGAATGGTTACGTACTTGTAAAATCACTTTTTCTAATTATAAGGGATAGTAATATATTAAAACCCTTATTGCACATTAAGTCTCAACATCTAAGTTTTTGACTAAAACGGCTTACGGCTTAAAAATGTGGAGTGTATCGAAAAGGATATTAAAAGAAAACGATACAAGAGAAGGGCTCAATTCAAATAAAGGGCTTACTTCAAATGTTTTAGGAGTTATTTTTACTGACTCATTGTTGGTACAGTTTTCTTAGGTATTGCCAATGCCGAATAACTTTAAGAAGTTATTGCGTGTCTATGTTGCTAATATTCAAGGAACTGTGTTTTGGTGTATTGAATAATTGAAATGAATAATAGTGTAAAACTGCATTTTCTACTAGATCCCATCAACCTAAACTCTGACAGTATATTATAACACATAGTACTCTCTGACACAAATCCTTTGTTTTATTCAGAGCGGTCCAGAATAATATCCTTTAGAACCTGTGTTCATCGCTATTTTTACTCTCACAAATTTCATTATCTATAGAAGCACTTTCACCTCAAGCTGTTTGCCTACTATCAATAGCAGCTACTTACCGTCCTTGAGGATTATATTGTCAAATGGTCAATCAAATTGACTACATCGCAATAATTGACCATCTCCCAATTTTTTCAATACAGTTAAGAATGCGGATATTCAGTACGCCATTACAAAGGTGAAATATTGTGATAAATTTTTTTGTTAAAAGACTGCATTCACCAAAGATTTCGTTCAGACTTCTTCTTAACTTTCACGAAGAAGAAAAAGGTATTAAGTTTAATATTCGATGAATATTTCTTAAGGGATTTTTCAGAAGGCCTGGGTTCGATTCCCAGCCGTAGCAACACCTGAATGATTTTTCACTGGCCCTCCTCTCGTGATGAACTGACAAATCATCCGAGTAGCTGTCAAGAATAGCTTAAATCAACTTAGCCGTTCGGAGTCGGCATAAAACAGGAGGTCCCGCCATCGTGCAAGAAGTACACACTTCTTTGTGAGAAAGCTAGGCCCTGGGTACTAACGAGCCTGTTGCGCCAAAAATTTGTATTTTTGTATTTTGATTTTTCAGTTTTCACATTTTCAGAACTTTGGTTTCAATTTGATTTTTCTTTTTGATTTTTTTTTAATTAATTATATTTCCATATAATAAGTGTCTTTTTAATTTGAGCTTCAGTATTAAAAATACAACACGTAAGGTGCGCCACCTTTTATATCGGTATGCGAATATGGAATACTACTTACTTAAGTAGCGCTACAGTCCGGGATGAACCTGTGCCTCAACCGACATGCCTCTCCAATTAGCCCGGTCGTTAGCTAACTGCCTCCAGTTACGCACTCCAAGTTGGTTGAGGTCGATTTTTACTTGTGCGCGCCACTTAAGGCGTGGTCTTCCTCTACTGGCTGGGAATCGAAGACTCTGCGAGCCGGATTATTGGTTTCCATTCGTTCTACATGTCCTAGCCATCTTAAGCGTCCAATGCGGAGTTTTTTGACTAGGGGTATGTCGCTGTACAGCTCGTATAGTTGAATCTTCGTCTCCATAGCCCGTCAACTCAAACGGGACCGAAGATTTTTCGACGAATTTTTCTCTCGAATCGACCAAGGATTTCTTCATCCCCTTTTGATACGGTCTGGGACTGGGATAATCAGGGTCTTATATAGGATCTTCTTAGTAGTTCGAGTGAGGGCTTTATTACTAAATTGCCTTCTTAGCCCGAAGAAACGGCGATTGGCAAGAGTAATTCTTCGTTTGATTTCTGACGAGATGTTGTTGTCAGAGTAAATAGCGGAGCCGAGGTAGACAAAGTCTCGTACTACCTCAAAGTTATATCTGTCAATGGTGACGTTCTGTCCAATTCGTCAATGTTGTGTGTCCTTTCGTGTTGACAGCATAAACTTAGTCTTACCCGCATTAACTGCTAAACACATTTTTGCCATTTCCTTCTATACTAGCAAACGTGGCTATGACATCACGTTGAGTCCTACCAATGATGTCAATATCAGCAGCGTATGCCAGTAATTGCACCGATTTTTGGAAAATTGTGCCTCTGGTGTTGGCTCGGGAGTTTTGCACAATCCTCTCAAGAATCAAATTTAAGAAGTCACATGACAGCGCATCGCTTTGCCTAAATCCTTTTTTGGTATCGAATGTGTCGGTGAGGTCGTTTCCGACCCTGATGGTGCAGCGAGAATTCTCCATCGTCATCCTACACAAACGGACGAGTTTGTATAGTTCGTCTCTATAAATGCTGTCGTATGCGGCTTTAAAATCGATAAATAGGTGGTGGGTATCGATTTGGACTTCTTGGGTTTTTTCCAGGTTCTGCCGAAGTGTGAAAATTTGATCGATTGTGGACTTTCCTGGCCTAAAACCACACTGATAAGGGCCGATCAGCTTGTTGGTAAACGGTTTCAGGCGTTCACATATTACGGCAGATAGGATCTTGTAGGCAATGTTGAGGAGACTTATGCCTCTGTAGTTGGCGCAGTTCAGAGGGTCTCCTTTTTTGTGGATCGGGCAAACGATGCTGAGGTTCCATTCTTCAGGAATGCTTTCATCCGACCAGATTTGGCTTATGAGTTGGTGGATGTTACTTACTAAGTCATCTCCGCCAGCTTCATAAAGCTCAGCGGGAAGGCCGTCATTCCCGGCGGCCTTATTAAGCTTAAGTTTAGATATTGCTATCCTCACTTCACTTAGGTCATGTGGTTGGCAGTTTTCGCTGTCGTTGCCAATATTAAATGGTTCGTTCTGTCTGATAGCGGAATCTTGTTCGCCATCGCCGTTTAACAGTCTGCAGAAGTGGTTCTTCCATATCCTCAGCATCGACTGTGGCTCAACTACGATATTTCCTTGTTCATTTCAACAGAATTCTGTCCGAGCCTTGTATCCTTGGCTTTGACGTTTTACACTTTGGTAAAACTTGCGAACATCGTTCCTGGAGTGGCACCTCTCTATATCCTCGATCGCGCGCTTTTCTTGCTCTATTTTCTTTTTTCTGAAAATCGGATGTTCTTCCCTTCTTTTTTTCCCTATACATGGAATAACTTTGACATTTATAATGTCAAAATCTGTGCCAATATTTAAGCCTAAAATATTTTGAAACATTAACACCAACAGCAATATTAATATGTTAATATGTTCACGTTTTTTTATTTCCTGCAAAAAAAAATAAAGAAACAACCGCCTTACTTAAAAATGTTTGTTTATGTTATATAAAGGCCTACGTTTGCACCGAAGTATCTGAGAACAACTCATCTTCGAGCTGTCTGCAACCAATTTAGCATACGTACCAAGGCTAGTACAATCATCTTCAAGACATACATCCCAGCTTAACTACTTCTTTAATAATAATAATATAATTTCAATTTGAACGCAATCATATGACCGGTTTTTAATATCGCTTAAAGGCATCACATGGTAGGTAAACGCAGAAATACCGAACCAGAACACGTCCTTAGATTATGGCACGCATGCGCGCACATTGCCGCAACTGCTGATGCCGCTCAACTTCAGGCATGCTTCGCACATTTCAATATCATTAACAGACATGCGCAGAGCACTTATCGATACTGCAAGTGCCGAAGATGCATGCGGGATGCATAAACGTTCTGCGCGAACGATATAAAATGATTGCTTATAAATATTTTCGTCGTTTGGAGCCGCGCATCGCCCATCACCATTATTATCAGCAATGTCGTGGCCTCATCGCGCCATTATGGCGGAGGGCCGCGATACCGGCTCATCCAACAGTAGTTATGAGACGACCGTGAGGGTTCTTTCGGATTTTGGGCCAAAATAAAAATGTTCACGTCCCTTGACCACGTTCGGAAGGAGCCATTGCGAAATTAAAATGGAAATCTCAGCCAATAAAGCTGAAGAAGTTATTTCGGCCATTAATCAACAACGCCATCGACTTCTACTGGATTGTGTGCTGTTGAACAATAACAACAACCACCGCTACCAATGCCAATACCACCATCACCGATACCGCTGCTGCCCTTTCGTCCTTTGCGATCGGCTTGCTACATCATCAACATCATCTCTCATGAATCTGTTGTGTGTTGTGTCGTTGTCGGTCGACATCAACTTATGATCATCATTATTGTTGGGCTGCGCGCATAACACAGCATAAGGCCCGAGATGTTCACCCCTCGTCCTGGCAAACATACAATTCCGAACAACCTTTATGTATATTTGCACGGAATCGAACAGAGAATACCGAGAGATCTCAGCGAATCACACGGCAGACAATAAAAGCAAAAGTTCGCCGAGTATCGCGCATAAAATCGGCCACAATCGGCGTTTGTATATGTCCGCGTCCGGCTGAGATGGTCATCCTTTTGGGATGCAACAGGGCTCAGATGGCCGACCGTCGACGACGAAGATGACGACGAGACATCGATGGATGGGAGCTCGCGTTAGCCGACCGACCAAGCAGTCAACCAACCAACCAACCAACCGGCCGGTCTATATGTAGGATGTTGCGCTAAAGTCAAAAGATATGTTGCTACATTATTACACGGGCTTTGTTTTTATGAAAATGTGCGCACTTCAATGAAAGGTACACGGTACCGAAATGATTTTTCGGCTTAGAGTGTCCTGTGTGAGTGCTTCTTTAGTTCGAATGGGTGTAGCTGGCCATGGGCTCAGGTGGGAGAACAAGGAGGATGGATCAATGTGGGGAAGTGATATTGGATATCGTTGCGAATGGAATTATATATGAAGGCATACTGACGCGCAACAGATGGTGTATAGGCGATGTTGGGAGAAGAGCAACATACCTTCGAAGGGAGGGAACGGTTTTAATAATAATTTGTACGCGATGCTAAAGCCATTAGCATGGAGAGAATGTCACAACTTAAGTAACATTGCCTTTGTAATAAATTCCACTGGGAACGCTTACAAGGATAAGTTTAAGTGCCACGATGGACTTAAATGCAAATCATTGTATCGGGTTATAGGGGTGCAAACTATAGTTTTTTTTTTTATGGTTGTACAAGTTGATATTGAAATGAAACGTATACAAGTTAAGCCAATAACTAAAGCTTTCTTTCGTTACATAGACGGTTTTAAGGTATTTATGACCGGAACATATTCCGACACGGGAAAGTCTCTGGAATTCTAGACTAGAGGTCCACTGTTTGACTAATTAATCGAGCATTAAACACTTTTTGAATAGTGCTTTCGATTTTGCCATCCAATGCTTGAATACTCCTACTCCTGAATACTTGAATCCAATGCTTGAATACTCCTACTCCTCATATATCTTTTACTTTAAATATCCCCATAGAAAATAGTTCAACGGCATCCAAAGACCACCAGAAAAGTAAATTCCTTCCTTCTTTTCCTCGTTCAATAACTCGGGGTTTCGTTGACAGTATGGCGCATGGCTAATTTGTGGCTTGTTGCCCATTAAGATACTACCAACATTCAACAACCTTAATACCCCCTAAGACATATTCTGAATTGAATCATGACTGTGGGTCGTATCCATTAAATAGCCAAACGCAATCTCAAACTGTTTGGCACACTATCTCCTAAATGCGTCCGCCATCTTGCTATAATTATTCGTATTGAATTATTTGATATTACCGTAACATGCAGGGCCTCAAATATTAATTTCGAAATGCACTAACCACTAGCAAAGAGGTATATAACTACAGAGTACACATCTGCGCACTCTATGTAGTTGTATACTCATTGCCACTAGCCACTTATCGAGTTTGTAATTGTAAAGTCCATGCGCGACCAGGTCTTGAATAATGTTCTCATATTTGAAAATCCGTCTCGAAACATACACTGAATTTCTTATATTGTATCCAAAGACGTGCGAACCGCGATTTTTGAAAGGAGCTTTGAGAAATCATCCCTGGACTGAACGAACTTCCATAAGACGTATTTCCACAACAACTGAAGAGCAGAGTCAACATGGATTGGTTATCAAACTTGTTCTATCGCACAACAACAATACGCCGTGTTTCCATGCGGTCCACCATCCCAGTACTAACCACGCACGAAACTACTTGATTTCAGTGATCAGACCAGAACCGATATTTCTCTTTTTCGTTACACTTTTTTGTTTCATAAAATCCAATTCACACCGTCCCAAAAAAAAAGTTTTACTTCACTTTTGCTTGCAGCAAAACCTTTAGAAAGAAGAGGAGTCTTCAACCTAAGATGGCCTTGTGGATGTATACAACAGTAGTGGTACGTCCAATTCTCACATACGGCTCACTAATATAGTGGCTCCCACTGAGTAAAGGCTTCAACCTCACAAAACTAAAAAGGCTGTAAATAACAGCCAGAATAGGCACCACGGGAGCAATGAGGTCAGCACCAATGGATGTCCATATACTTTGCTAGTGGATCTCTTGCCTCTCGACCTACACATTAAAGATACCGCTTTATACAGATCAGTAAGACTCAAAGAGTCAGGATGCTCGAATGCATGGCCGTATGGCCACAGTAATATGATATGATAAGATGACCCGTTACCAAACGGAATGGCCATGTTTTCAACAGACTACGTCACACCTACACTAAGCTTCAAGAAAGGCTTCCAAGTAGGCTTTCCTACCAGAGCGTAGTGGAAGAGGAACGAAATAGTAAGAGATTTCGACAAGGTCGTCTACACCTACGCATCTAAGATGAACTGTGGTGTGGGGTCCGGAGTCTACTCGAAATAACCGAAAATATCAGTATCGCTAACCGGATTTTGCCAGCGTATTCCAGGCGGAGCTACTGGCCATCTGAGAGGCTTGCACGCTACCGGGGCGTGACACTACGAAAAGCAAAATATTTCTATCCTCATAGATAGTCAAGCGGCCATAAACTCGGCTACCATATCCTCCAAGCTGGTACACGAATGCCGGAATGAACTTGCCCACCTGGGCGAACGCTTCAGGGTCACACTTCTCTGGGTTCCAGGGCACAGTGACATTAAAGGAAACGAGCGTACAGAGAAGCTGGCCACGCATGGCTTAGCTCTACATAGCTGACTTGCGGCAAGGCCTATATCCCGATAGGTGCGGTTAAGGGACAAATTCAGTCATACTTCCTGAAGGAGGTCGACACCCAATGGAGAAGATTGCGTCATATCAAGGAAGATATGGCCTTCTTATGGAAATACAAATGATAGAGAAACCCTTTCTCTTTTCATCTCAAATGTCCTGCGCGCAAAGCTGAGATCCTACCCATATTCGAAGCTGGATTTTGCCAGCGTGTTCCAGGCGGAACTACTGGCTATGTGAGAGGCTTGCACGCTACTGGGGCGTGACAATACAAAAAAGCAAAATATTGCAATCCTCACAGATATTCAAGTGGCCATTAAGGCCATTAACTCGGCTACTATATCCTCCTAGCTTGTAAAGGAATGCCGGAATGAACTTGCCAACCTGGGCGAACACTTCTCTGGGTTCCAGGGCACAGTGACATTGAAGGAAACGAGCGTATAGAGAAGCTGGCCAGGCATGGCTCAGCTTTACACGGCTGACTTGCGGCAAGGCCTATATCCCGATAGGTGCGGTTAAGTACAAATTCAATCATACTTCCTGAAGGAGGCAGACTCCCAATGGAGAAGTTTGCGTTATTTCGAGGAAGATATAGCCTTCCTACGGAAACACAAAATATTATCCATTACCTTAACCTCACAGGCTAAATCTAGAGAACACCTCATAATAAAATTCACACGAGTCGTGCTAACAAAAAGGCACATAAGTGCTACTTGGGTTCATGCTAAGCCGCCAACTTTACACCTACCTACCTACCAAAAAAGTAGTATCCGTCAAATGGAAATCGGAGTGGGCTCGGATATCTTCCTTTAAAATACCGTGCTTGCCAAATTTGAAAACTCGTGCAGTGTTTTCAAAGCTGAGATCCTAGCCATATTCGAAGCTGCCGAAACCACATTGGTATTGAAAATATCACAACAGGAGATCTTCATTTACCTGGATAGTCAAGCGGCTTAGACCTGAAGGCTCTATGTAACCAGTACAAATTATTTAGGTGAAATTATATAAGAGAATTGTGAGAAACGTTGATGCAGCCAAGCTAGAAAGACTAAAATTACCTGGTATCACTTCTCTAATCGAGAGTAGAGGCAACCCTTTACTGGCTTATAAAAATAGATAATAACCGAACATATACAATCAGTCAATGGTGACCGCTATAGAGCCATTATTACCGACTTTTTCGTTCATCAATTGAACAAACATGATTTGCAGGAACTGATTTGCTGAAGAAAACGTTCGGTGAGCGCATAATTTCGCGTTTTGGTCCTGTTAATTGACCTCCAAGATCGTGCGATTTAACGCCACTTGACTATTTACTGTGGGGATATGTGAAGTCGGTAGTCTACGCAAAAAAATTCGCTTTAAGGACGCAATGTTTCAAAACACCTTTTGAAATTTTTAAAAAAAATAAACCATTTGTCGTCATTCAATATTTTTGGATTTTAATTATGAATATATCAAACGTACTGGGATATATAACACTATCAGATCTGTGTCGTAGCGAGCTTGATACAAGCGCATCTACGAGCAGAGATTTGCCACATCATATAATATGCATCCACAGGCTCATATGAGTCTTAACCCTCACAGAAATCCAAAATTCTTATGTTTTTCTATCGATTAAGAATTTAAAATTTATCACTAAAAATACAGATTTGAAACAGTTGTCAAACAAGTTTTAAATACGTGTTTTCGAAAAAATAGGTAATTCGTATTCTAGTATTTAAAATGGTTGTCAAAACCCCATTATTTGACATCTAAACACTTAAGTGGCATTTTATATTATATTTTATATTTTCCGCATGTCCAAAAGATACTCCACCAACAGGATGGCTTCAATAATAAATTGAAAGCATACCCTGAGCCAATCGCAACCCAGCATCTCATCAACCAATTCCTATCGCAGGTATAACATATTCAATTCTCCACCTTTAAAGCATCAACTCCAAAACAAAATTACCAACAAGACGGGGCGCCATTATAAAAACAGGTAACCCCGACACGACTAACTCATAAATCCTCATAACCATGGTATCGAAGATGACAGCTGAATAATGAATATCGCGACTATGTTGTGCCATGCACAATCGACTTTCAGGCCATCCTCCGCAACTTTATCTGGTCTGGTCACCCTCTTTGGCTTCACATCATGAGATTTCCGACCATTTGTTGCGATTGTACATACTTATACAGAGAGAAGGCCCAAGCAACGTTTTTTTTTTTGTTTCTTTTGAACTTTTGTATGTGATGACGATGATGACTGGGATTGGAAACCTGCGCGAGCACCACAGCTCTGCGCCAGTTAACAGAAGGAGGAGCACAAGAGTACTGATTCATCCGCTTTGGCAGGGAAATGGTTGACGATGGTGGGTTCTTTATTTTTGTTGTGAAAGACGTGAGATGGCCGCGACCATTATTTAAATAAAAAAAGGGTAGCTGTTTTTTAGACAAAAATAATAAAAAAAAGTGTAAAGTTTATTGGCATAACTGTACTCCATTCGATTGTCTTTTTTTTAAATTCCTTGGAATGGAGTCTATTGGTTTTATCAACAGGTCTGACAAGCTTGAGTTAAAGCTTTTCAATCCTATTGATCGATCTTAAAAATTGTAAAAAAATACATTCACTTTTAATAGGACTTACAAGTCGCAAGAATTAGGTTATTTAGGCCACGCCTATAGTAATATTGTGGCAAAACGAAAAAAAAAAAATAAAAACGATTCCAATGTCCAACGTTTTTCAAATTTCTCATGAAAGTTTTATGCTCTGGATCTCCTTACCTATGCTCGTAAAATGGGAAACAAGTTTCATAAAATCGACGAAAATTTCGCTAAAGTGTTTTTTTTTTTGCGCAGTAAATCTTCTAGGTCACTAAAAATTGTGGTGATCAACTGATATTTAGCTGAATACTCTTAAAAGGTCCTTGCAGCGATCTTGCATTAAATGCTTTGCTAGGGGCCACTTACAATTCTCATCATTAAAGCTGATACTGATACATGAGGAAGGGATAATCACTTAGGAATCTTAGAATGGCCCTCTAAAATGGCAGGTGTCAACGAAAAGGTTGCTGCAATTACATTGCATACTATAAAATGGCTGAGGTTTTCTACTTCCCCAAGTTACTCCCCCACTGCGTCTACCATCCGGCTCGAAATCGAAGACTCTTAGAGTTAGAGGTTTGGTAACCATTTCCTCCAAGAAAATGACGAAGGACCGCTTTTGACATCTTCTATTCCTCAGCATCGTAAGGTAGGACTTATACCTCAGGTTCTTACATACACTAGTCGGCATAAGTATTTTGGCGAAATAAAAATCGTGCATTTTTGAGTTTAACTTCTAAATGGCTTGACAAGAATTCATGTTTATTTTTTCATTTTTATATATAACTAATACAAACTTAAAAATAGGCAAACAAATATTTTTTCATAGAAGTCAAAAAAGATATAAATTAATTTGTAATTTCGTGTGTTGGCATAAGTATTTTGACAAGTATATAACTCTAAGAAAAAACATTTTAAACTTAACAAAAGTAAATAAATAAAGAAGAATTTAGTAAAATATATAACCTCCTTTGGCTTCAATAACTTTTTGAAGGCGTCTCGGTACTGAATCTACTAAATTTTGAAGAATCTCTGGAGATATCTCTTCCCAAAGGGAAGTGACCTCAGAAATCGTCTCCTCTCCGGTTTTATTTAAAGAAACTGTTCTTTTGCGTTTCAAAAGAGACCAAACGTTTTCTATTATATTTAACTCTGGACTTTGAGGTGACCAGTCCAAAGTGGCAACACCAACATCCTTCAAACATTTAGTTATCATCCGGGCTTTGTGGCATGGGGCATTGTCCTGTTGCAGGATAAATGATTCACCAATAAGCCTACCTCCGGAAGGAAAGGCATTATCATTTAGGGTTCTTAAATATTGACCTTGGTTCATCGAGCCGGTGATAGGAACCAATTCACCCAGGCCATTATACGCAACACATCCCCAGAACATGACAGAGCCTCCACCATGGCTCACTTTTTGACAAACGGGGCGTCTTTTTTGCCTTTCTTACCTTTGGCAATCTAACGTAAAATTTGTTTTTTGATGAGTTATACTCAAAGGAGCTTTCATCTGTCCATAGAACGCTTCTCCAGTACTCCTTTGGCTTGTGCAGATGTTCCTTTGCGAAAGACAGTCTTTTAAGCTTGTTTACCTTTGATATGTACGGCACGTCCTTAGCTTTAAATGTTTTAAAATCTCCTTCCATTAAACGTCGTCGGACAGTGCGCTCACTGATTGGATTCGTTGCCGTCAAATTCCATTGATTTGCAGCAGTTTGAGGCTTCAGGAATATATTTCTTTTAAATTCCCGTAGAAGGGTTCGGTCTCCAGTGGGCGTTGTTTTGCGCTTAGCACCTGATCTCATTAGGTTTGTGATGTCATTATGCTTTTTAAACTTATTGATTTGATAGTGCACAGTTTGACGCGACACATTAAACTCACTTGCTATGTCTTTTACTGCCGTTCCAGCGTTAAACTTCGCTACCATTGAAGATCTGACAACCAAACTCAACTCAGCCGTTTTACCCATGGTTTTTAATAAATTTTAATAAATTTTTATTTTGTTATCAACGTTTAATGTAAATTAAAGTTGACTACACAAGTTTTTTGGTTATCACGTGCTCAAAACTTTTAAAATATTTACACAAAGTTTCCGTCAAAATACTTATGCCACGTAAAAATTCTTTGTCTGCATGCGTTCTTATCAGCAGAAAGAGAATGCAAAAGGTAAACAATACAAAACTTGGCATGCATAGAGCTAAAAATAGATTCTTTGTTTCGCGCATCATTTTTGCACCGTTGTTTTAACGATACCAAGCAAAGTTAGTCTCAATAGTCACAAAAAGTTTTCGTCAAAATACTTATGCCGACTAGTGTAGTTATAATATTTAGAACGCCTGCAACCCCCTAGGAGACATTTAATGGTATGAGAGGACCCCTTACTGCGGACCACTCTAAACAGATGATAGATCTCGAGACTAGTCTTCTCAGCTTTGTTTTAGTGGTACATTGACAAGTATGCAGGACTCCGTGATAATACTGGTTAATATGTAAACAATATTGGGTCTTATTTGAATTAGAGGCTTAGACCTGTTGAAATGGCTTTTGTAGTACATTCAGTTATTCCATCATTCCACGAAAGCTTTTTGTCCTGTACAAGTCCATGATATTTGGTTTTCTTTGAGCATTTTATTATTTAGTGCCGTTGATGATATTTAAGGTGATGTTTTGGTTGTCTGTGTAAATCCCGAGGTTATTATTAAGCGGGGTAGGTTATCTATAGTTATACTTACTGGGACACCTACGTTGTTGCTCCCCTTCTCCTTATTGCTGTCTAGACTCAGCCTTTTCCCGTATGCCTATATGGTTGTGTCCTATAAAGACAATGTTATGAAAATTCCATGGGCTTACAAACAGGCATCAGCTTATTATCCAAGAGTCCAGTGTGTTTAAAACAAGCACGCTGTTGATGACCAGGTTCTACAGAAGAGGAGATTGTACGCTTTAGGCGTGATTTGACGTGGCTTTCTCGCAAGTTAACTAATGTCGGAACAGGAGGTGAGAATGTCGTCAGTGAGGTTGCAGATACTTTTTTTTTATTAATTTTTAAATAGGTGAGACGAATCTATAATGCTTCAGGAGCACCCTGAAATGATTCTTAAAGATGTTTATTGTTTCTGCTTTTGAAGTGTTGAAAATTGTATATAGGTGGAAATACATCTTCCGCAAGTTTGTTCTATAGTTTGCTTGTTCTGTAAACAAAATTTGTGTTTTGTAGCTCCTTTAGAGCTTTAAGTTCTTTTTGTGTAATTGGAAAACGAATGATTTTTAAGATTGGGCATTGTGATAGGCTTTTTTGTGATTTGGAGAGATACTTGCAATCTATGGCCTACTTCATGTTATATCCCGAGAGTTTGTAGAATATAAAATATATAAGGCTATCATTTTGCTGAGATTTTAAGATTGTGTTTGAAAACATACCTGAAATAGATGTGCCCCATAAGTGCACCTAGCAAGTTGTAAATGCATGTACCAAATCATTGAAATCAATGTTAGAACCTTTTATTGGCCAGCAAGAACTTGACTATTTTCTACAATCAAGAAGGGACAATTTTGCGATGTGATATCCCCAACACCTGGCTGCAAATATCACATTCCAAATTAATAGTCCACATTATTCCACATGACTGACGATGAAACTCTCCGATAAGATGTCAATCTGATCTCTCCAATTGATCAATTGTAAAAAGACCTCGGGCTACAAGACTTTACGATTGTAAAGTAAAAATTTGACATTTCCTTTCATCTGCATTAGTGCGACGAGAGTGTATTTCCCACGGAATTTCTTTTCAAAACGCAAATGCGATCTTTGTCTCTGCTCCACATCTCCACACAGAGTATGCAGACAGTAACGCAGTGCAACCATGCCAAGACCACACTTCAGCCAGTCGATAACTCCATGGGGACCCATGTCACTATTATTCCGATACATATTCATTAATTGAAATACATTTGCAAATGGTGAATATTTATGCACGCGAAACAAACAAAAAAAACGGAAGAAGGAGAAGCACAGAACGCAGTTCAAGGAAAATGCAAAATACAACCGTAGCCTGACCAGACCCCTCATCCAGCTCCAGCCTAGCCACTCAACTCCGGTGGGATGAAAGAGGCGGAAAAAGTTTAGAAAACTCGACAACGTCATTGTTTCATGCGCAGATAAATATTTTATTCCGGACTGGATTTTTCTAAATTATTTCCTCGATCGAGTACATTTATCTGAATTAATGAGAACGAAGGAGCGAAACGGCTTTTTACAATCGGAAGACACAATGAACTGAAAGATGGCATCACATTCGCAAACGAGTGAGACACGAGAGCGTTTCCATGGTGGACGGGACACGGGACGATGACAACGGTTTTGACTTCAATCATATCGTCAGGCATTTTGATGCTAGCACATGCATAGTCTTGACATGATTACAATCGATTGCGGGAGCGACTGATTAGATTGATGGAAATGTTTGTGGATAAGAGTTGGCTATTGTACGAGACCGGGGCTAATAAAATATTAAAAAAAGAGGTCTTTCGAGTCTATCCGCAAATGAGTCTGATTGATGGGGAGTTCATCAACCAGTGGCATCACAGGATGACTGGTAACATAAAGTTATCTATTTAATGATCGACGAGATGGGAATGGGAGTTGAAACTGCACTCGGTCGTATGGAACAATTTATTTTTTGTGGGGGGTCTACATGAGATTGTGGGTTGGCTAGTATCGTTTCCGTATACAATAATGAGGTGAAGGGTTTTCTAAGTTCAGATATGTACATTGATTTTATGATTCAAATTAAGAGAGTCCTTTGGCTTTTATAGAGTCTAAATTAAAAGATTTTCAAGGAGGTACAAAATTTATCAAAAGTGGGTTAAAAAAGCTACAGATTTTTAGATACCTTCTCCTCAAAATAGTAATACTAGTGGGGATTTTCAAAAAAATAATATTTTTTCCATGTGTGTGACGAAGGCGTTAACTAGCAATTACCTATGACATAGATTTCTCAGATTTCTTCGGCTCAAAAAAGTAATTCGAGAGGGGAATTCCAAAAATATTTTTTTCATGTGACGAAAGCGTCAACTAAAACCAAAGGTGTTTAAGAACATGGCTGTATTAAATAAAAGGATGTATTCTATTAAAAAAAAGTCACGGGTTTTCAGCTTCCTTCTCTTAAGACTAGCATTTTGAGTTTTTAACTTTCTCTAACAAAGAGAAAGGTATTGTTTTTGATGGATCCTTGCATTACGATGACAGCGGAACCCTAAAAAGTGGTTTTTGGAATGGTATCTCTAGCCTAAACGGCTTTAGCGATTATTTACAACTTCGAGGTTTTTTTGGTCATAATTCTAGACCATTTTTTACTTTCTATTACAAAGAGAACGGTATAGTTTTCGTGAAAGTTTTCGACGTCGAGATTTTGATTGATTCTTACATAACATTAGTGGAACCCAAACAATTGTTTTTTCAAATTCGGTCCGTCGGTCAGTCTGTCCGTCTGTGCGTCTGTCCGTAATAATCTCACCAGCCTAAACTAAACAACTGAATCGATTTTCTTCCAACTTCGTATGCAGTTTTTTTTTTGGTCATAAATCGAATCCTCAATTTTCTCTTAAACGGCTCTAACGGTTTTGATTAAACTTTTAATGTACCATAAGCATATTACTTCCAAAAAAAATGCATACCCAGTTTTTTCAAGAAAACCCATATAACTGATTTTTACATATAGGCCATATAGAGAAAATCGTCAATATCCCGCAATCAGTTTTGTAAAATTGAATGAAATTTAGTTTAAATATACTACCATTACTATTTGCAAGAATTCCAAGTAGTTAGTTTTGGCCCAATTGTTCCATAACAGAACTTTCAGTTTTGATCAATAACAGAAAATCACATAGACACCGATTCCTTCAAATTCCGGAATAAACATTCATATAATCACATATAATCACATTTCGAGGATCTTCGATGTCCTCAGCCCCCAGGTTTGGGAAGACAAGGAAGCCAGAACCTCCGTTTTAAAGACCAAGCCATCGCGGATGACAGAGCGCTTGGTCTGGACAACAGCGTTCCCCGGATCGTAGAGGATGGAAGGCTGCAGTGTCTCAGGCAGAGACTCTTCACGGGTCGGGAGCCCGATAAGTAAGTAAGTAAAATCACATTTCGACATTCTTTATGTCAATTTTAGAAAATCATGAATGCTCGCTGTGAAAAAGGAAGTTGCGTACGACCCAGTAGTGTACCAACCACTCGTTTCTTAAAAAAAAATTGTTATTAGTCATGAAATTTTTAACTATCAACTTTGCGGACCAATAAAGAGGATCTGGCCAGAGCTACTGCATTGAATAATCAAAGAGGTCCGCAATGATTATGCTCTCCAGAAATTCGAACTTCAAAAGATATTCTTCACATTTTTCTTGCAAAGGAAGGGTAGTCACATAGATAACATAGCTCTCTGCTTTGTCTGTCGTGCAATCGATGGACTTAACTTGATTGAAACCTATAATTTCACCTCAAATTATGTGGAGCACTTCCAAGTAGCAACAGAATGCATCACATCACAGTGTTTGGTGAAATATTGTTTATTTGGTTCATGAAATTTTTATGTGTTTTTTAAAAACCCATTGTTCATATTTTCATCAGTCACCAAATTGAGGATAGTATCGCCCAAAAGTGTAAGGGAATACAATTTTGGCTTGGGCCTTCTACCATCCATTTTTTTTTGTGATTCGAGTCTGTAGTTGCTTAAGACGTATAAAAATTGCCTCACAAATCAGAGGAACTAAGCAATAAGGTTGGCAGTTGCAGTTGCTTTATAGTAATTAAAAATTATTTAAAAAAAAACCCTATCTGCGATCAGTCATCGGTTTTGAATGTAAGATTCTGCATAATATTCAGTTCAAGTCAAGGGGATTTTAGGAGAAGGTCTGTAAAAAAACGTTTTGTTCCTTATGAGCAAATGAAATCAAGAAGTTGTTTTTGTTGATAATATTCCAACGTACTAAGCAATGAGTCACTATATCCGCATTTTGTTTATCATTGCCTATAACTAGCATAGCTAACGACCACCAAATGTTGACAGATTTTTTATTTTCTTTTTAAGTTATTTCTAAAGGGCCAACTATACCTAATGTTACTTGTGATTTCTTCCCTTCGTCCTTTTTACATAAATTAAAGCTCCTACTACGGTATAAGATTATTTCGCTGTCTAAGCTTACAGGGAGACTCATAGAAACGGAATATAAAGTATATAAAAACATTTGTTGAGGCTGCGCTTCACGCTCGAGTCTCTGTTACTTGAGGAAAAAAACTACATACTTACAAGTAATACAAAAACTTTCAAATTTGCCAATAACTTATTTTTACAGGCTTCTGAGGTCATCGAAATGGATGGATATAGGTGAATTAACCATGTAGGGAAAAGGAAGGACGTGGGGTATTTTGCATTAACAGCTATCACTATAGCATGTGGCTAGGTAAACGTCACTCTAATTCATCGACCCGTTAACATTGCCTAACCTTAGCTCCTGCCCAAGTAGTTCTAAAAGTATATGCATATGATAACGTTTTGGGTGCAATTTTTTAACATATAAGCATCCTAGACATGGTCAATTCTACTAGTAAGACAAAGAGGACATGCAGTTTGTCTGATATAAAATATTTAGTTGGTCTCTAAAAAGTAGCTTAGTCTAAAAAATAATGATTTGGCATGATAAACAATGATGCCTTTGAATGATACAAAAATCTCTTCTTCATATTTTTTTGTTTATTTTTTTGTGAGAGGAAACACATGCTATCAAAAGGTTAGTGGTTCCATACACATAGGAGTTACGTAATTGCATTAGATTTCGTTCGCTCCACGCGATATCCTAAATTTTTTACGACAAACGTTTCATACATCAAATAGTTGTATGCTCAATCCCGATCTATAGCAAAAGACAAAAATTGTGTACTATTTTGTACTATATTACTAATAATCTTCTGTGGTTGATAGTAGTAGAAGCTGCCTCACCATTTTTAATCATGAGCAGGAATACATAAGTGGGTTAATGTCCTTCTTAGGGTTATAAAAATATCTGCGAATTTGGTTAATCCTGTAGTTCGTCTTAAAAAAAATTGTGAGTACTTGGTCTTATATGGTCTCAAGAGGCGAACTTTATATCTTCCCTGATATAGTAATGTTTTGTTTATCGATGTATTGTTGGTTTTATCTTTCTAGAATGATTGCTATAATTTTATAAGAACTAAATTGTACACTCCAACCGCTTTTAAAACATCGTATCTTTTCTGAGATAACTATCTACAACTTGATCGCTTTGTTGTGTTGAAAACCCTCTTGACTATCTAAGTAAATGGATACATCTCCTTGATATATGTGCAATTCAAGAACACATATGTCTGACACAAGCTAACCAAGAAGATGTAGTTCAGATACAATTTTCAAGACATTCGACGTTATTCCCCATCTTTAACCATATTATATGGTACCACAAGCCAAAAAATACAACAGTAAGGTTAGTCCTCAAGTGAGGATACCCTTACTTTTCTGATTAAACAAATTCCAATAGCCAACGAACCATGAATACCATGATGCTCATTAATTCCCAAGATGTCTAAAAATAGATACTCAACAACATATGAATATCGCAGCCACCAGAGTCCTTAAAAAACCGTTCGCTAAAATGAAGATATGCAGATGAAAATGAATGTTAAGCCTGGTTTACTAAAGTCAAGTCATTCTATGAGCATTAACGACATTTAAATAACCCATAAAGAAAATTAAAGGCTCCAAGCGCTCATGCTCATATAATAGATAAGTAGGTACCTAAAGCTGAGCATAGAAATTTGCAACAACAAGCCAGAAGCCTATCGCTGGAACATTTGTGGAACAAAACGTGTCTAATTCCATTGCTGCACACCACAGCGCAACGCTCAACTATCATAAAATGAGGATCCAAGAAGAAAGAGAGAGCAAAAGATCTCCACCACAGTCTCCATTTAGTCGAATATAATGCGCGCTTGCGCATATACATCTCTAACCATAACCACCCGTATAGAATCGCTGGTTCTTTCTTCAGAGCTAAAACTTCTTGGCCAAAGATTCAATTGTTTAGACCGTACCAGACAATGGTCCGGGGTGCAGAGTACGGACGCATATGGAGAAGAATACAGAACACAAAGTGAAATCCTTTTGAACAGATAAGGAACCAAGCCGAGTTAATGGTAACAAATGAATGCGACTAAATGGTGTATGAAGATATCGAAAAGCGAGACACACTGTAGGAGGAGGCTGGCATATTGGTTGTGTGTGGGTATGGACTATTGCGCGGTGACATATAGTGCTGGTGAACAAGAATAAAAGGTAATCCATGGATGCTGCTGATGCTGCCGCCGCCACCACTGAATCCACGCGCAACATATTGGTATCAATTGTTGTCATCATTTTTGGCCAGGGAAATTTTTTTTTTGTTTCCAGAAGAATATCTGTGTCCTATGGATATAAATAAATAAAAACTATGTAGAGTTGTGAAGGATTCGCTATGAATAGTTTTGGGAATTTGTTTAAAAGATAATCAAAAAAGCTTATTTACTTTTTAAGGTGAAACTTCTGTAATTCAAAACTTGTGGAAACCTATTTTTGTGAAACCATTTTTTGTGAATAATTTGTAAAATATAAGCACTTGCTGTTGTCGTACTTCCTAAGTATTAGAGTATTAGAAGTAAGTCAGTATATACATAAGTAACACCAACAACAAAAATCCTTTTAACCTTTCAAAGATCACTATAATTTAAACAAAAAAAGAGTCTTTCACAACACGATATGTAATCGTTGAACTAAGTTAAAACATGATGTATTTGAGATCTAGTTGACCTTCAAAATTCAAATTAGTAACATTCACCATTGTATTTTAAAATTTAAAAAAAAATGTTTTAAAAAGTTGTACGTAAAAAAGTATGTTATGCCAATTTGTTTTTAATAACTTTTTTTTTATAACGCCCTGAGATGACGCTTGCAAATGTTTACTGACTCTGCTCTTGAATTGTTGTAAATTTTATATTGGTGGGAAAAAATCTCCTGTAAGTTCGGTCCACTATTTGTTTGTTCTGTAACCAAAATTATTATGACACCGCGTTGTTCGTGTCATTGTTAGACGGACTGTGTTTCTGTGAGGTGAAACTGCGCGTTTTTTAGGTCGTTAAAATGCAAGGAGTCTAGGGATATTTTTTGTAAGCTCCTTCGAATATATTGCGTTATATCTGTTTATATAATATCAGATCTCATACACGTCTTCAGTGTGCGGAAAGTTGCATATTTAAACACCAATTATGAGAATAATATTTAGAACTAGGTCTTACTTCGGCTTTGGCAGAAGAAGTTGGGCTGGTGTAAAATTTTACATTTAATTTTAAGCTCTGAAAAGGTAATCTTAGTTTAGACGATGCTAATTCGACAATAAATAAATGTGGTTGTCATGATACATCTTACCCAATTATTATGCCTAGAAGATGTATGTATGCTCCATTTCAAAAAACGAAACTGTTAACTTGTGATAACTTCAGCTATTGGGTGATGAGTTCTTATCCAGTCAATTTATAAGGATAAATGTTGAATAATAGTGCCGCAGGTTGATCGCCATTTGGGGATGGACAAATGCAGCACATGAATTATAAGATTCCTTGAAAAAGCCATATAACATCGCGGCTTCATTAATTCCTCTCTCTGGCATGCTCGTTCAGATCTTATTTATGCACTAAGACCACCCTTAAAAGGTAGACTTGGGAGATAAGTTTGTCCCGTAATCGAGTTCATTTTGATTTCTGTAAAGGCCAGAATGTTTGGTATTTCTCTTTTGGAGATGTTGATATACATCATAAAGTGAGTGATTAATATGGTTAGTTACTGGCAGGTCCTCGACCCACTAATCAAACATTATGCCTTGAGTCCTGCACACAATTTTCCACAACGCATACTTCGTCGGAGGTTCAAATTCCATTCGAGGTAGGTGTCATCGAAAAAAAATATACTACACAGTCGCGTCTAAAACCACAGACGTAAATAAATTCCGCAAAGGATGTTTGTGTCTGAGCAACCAAGATACGTGCTTGAAGATTTTGTCGCAAAGGTAGAAAGCGAGGATATCGTTAGCAGTGTTGTTGGAAAACACAGCCTACGCCAGACAAAAAAACTGACAATCAAACCGTATTGCGATTAACCAGAGGCACCAACTCGGACCGTTTCTTGTTGCGGCCAAAACGCCGTGACAACGCCGATATACTGTGAACATTTCAGTGGATAGTCCAGACCTTAGCTAACCACATATCCCTTGATATGTATTTAAAATCATATCATAATCATGCCAATGGCGATGTTATCTACCCTATATACCCTGTTATCGAACCCTATATATATCGAAAGCAGCAGCATAAATAAGCAACGAGGGCTTCTTTCGCCTACCATCAAGAAACCCCTTGTTTGGCGAACAATACCGGCGGATGCACGTAGCTGACCAAAACGATTGTTAGACCATAACTCAAACTACTAAGAAGATCATTTAAAAGACCCTGACCATGCGATCTTAATAAACAGTGCAAAAAACAGGCTAAAATTTATTCGAAAAATCATTGGTACAATTCGACGGCTTATGCATTCCACCACTAACTTGAAGAGTTCAACTCCGTGTTGTTAGGTGAGGATATGCAAAGCGAATGTGCAAAAGCAGGCTAAAATTTATTCGAAAAATCATTGGTCCCATTCGCGTTGACGGGTTATGCATTCGACCTCTAACTTGAAGAGTTCAATTCCGTGTTATTAGGTGAGGATATGCAAAGCGAATGGACACAATGCTCCAGGTGGAGGCATTTTCGATTGCTAGCCTGATAGGAAAACCAGTAAAAGTAAACCTCGAAATAAGAAATAAGCTTACATGTGGAAACCTACCCCAACGAACTAGGCAGGTATCTAAAGACTGAGGTAATTGGAAAGGCATATTAATTATTGGTCTGTAGCGCAACTAAAGTAAGTAAACTTATGGGGCTACCAGTACTGTAGCACTACTAAGGCGTTTTTGTTTCAGACTTCTGTCGACATCATTCGAAGGATCCTCTAGCAAAAATCTAAGCTGGTCCGGATGACAAGTACCGAGACGATTACTGTCAATAAAATTCAACGATAATTAATTATCATTGAATAATCTCATTCATTTTAAAAGTATTTCTACGTTCTAACCAAATAAAAATTATTTTTGTTTTAAAATCTCTCTTACTGTACTAAATGTTTCTCAACGATTCACTGCCCTTGTATACTCCCGTAAGTAAAACAAACCTTCCAGCTTCCACTATATCATCAAACTTGCACATATACAAAATGAATTTATTCACCAATAGTTTAAACCTCGTAAATTCTGTTAACTCGAAACAAAAAGCCTAGAACTATCCTCGAAGTTATACGCCATGCCGTCATCCAAAAGAAAATAAAATACTACACACACTCAATTCCATTGGGATAACATAAGTTACACTGCCATCAACATTAGGTGAATACATTAGGAACAGAGAAAAATTCTACATGTGGAGAAGGATAACCACTCTCCGGATCCTCGAACAATAACACACAAAACCAGAGAGAACTAAGGAAACAGGCAAAACCGAACGAAAAAAAATTATTTGAAATGCCCGCTACTGGTCAGCCTCTATTCCTTTTTGCAGACCGCCACCACCACCGCCGCCGCGACCAGCAGATATGCTCCTATCTTGTTTATGCACAGATATTGCTGTAATATCTAAGTGTCCTTCTTGCTAGCCATAGTTCGAATAGTGGCATCCTCGCTACCCGAACCCTATGTACTCGTACATACAACACACAAAAAGCGCGTGTACCATTTCGCAATGTTTATTGCGGCGGTTGTGAAAATTAAGAGGCCATGTCATCTCTGCCGCTGGGAAGAGGAGGGCATGGCCGACATCCAATCGCCAACATCAGCCCTAGTATGCACTGCACATGCACGCACCGTTTGGCAATTGTACTCGTAGATAACCACCTCTTCGCTATATCTGTTTTTATTGCGAACAAGAAGCTACAGTTAAATTTGGTCCTAATCGATGGACATTCGGGGGCTCATGGAGAACGCTTTTTCCAAATCCCTCTTTGATCTGCTGGCTAGCAAAGCCTACTAGCGCCGATTGTGCACATATGCGCCTTTCTATTGCACAGACTTCAGTTCTGCATATGGATATCGTGACATTCATTCGGATAGAGGCAAACAATAGGGCACGATGTTGTGCCGAAATTGTGGCATATACAGAACATACGCACAATGTCTTTTCCATAGCCAACACGAATCCTTTTGGTAGCATGCGCTTTTGAATCGTAATCGAGGCAAATTTATTTCACACGCTACCAAATCATACAAAAGGGATAGATGTAACCGCAGGCTTTTGAAAAGAAAATAGGGATTGACGCAAAAAAAGAAGAGCAGGGGCTCAGTGGACGGTAGGGAGAAGATAGGACCGTTTCGAGTGCTTTTGGGAGTTACATCTTCATTTTGGGAAATATTGCACGCAGCCCATAGCTTGACCACACCGCATTTGGTGAGCACACAATCACACACCGAAACCGTTCCGATTGCGGCCAAAGGGAATATCCAATATGGAATTGATATTCGAAGCAATACTGCCAGCGATGGTTGGAGTTTGAGGGGTACCGCATTGTGGGTTTTAGCAGCACAATTTTGGATAAGGATATGCAAGAATAGTTATAGTTGGACAGAACCGTGTTTTCTAAAACAGATCCCTACATTTGTATTGCAATCCAGAGCTGGTGAGAGCGACTAGAACATTGATATGTAAGATGTTATTGTTTAAATGAGGATTTACGGACCTTACAACGTCTATTTTTTAAACTCCCGAACCGAACCAAATTACGTCATTTTCACGAAGTATTTTGTAGTTCACGATTATGTTATATATAACTCTGGTACAATGAATGAATTGTACCAGAATTTGTAAAACCTTTAAAAGAGAACGTAACTCCTAACAATAAATTAAGGCCATATATGATATGACGGGTCAGACAAAAGGAGAAGGTTGGTTTTTGTAAATGCTTATTTAAGGGAATTACATCTGCCCTACAATTTTGAAATTCGAATTTCGTCTAGATATCTCATGACATCGGAATCTTTCCCGGAATCCGGTACATGTTTGGCTATGTTCAGATGTATCAATTTTGACGGAATCCCGAATTTCGTCACTACTCTATAAAGTTCTAGGCTGTGGATACTATCACACATCTGTCTAGACTTGAAAGCCGTTGTTCTTTGCCATGATATCTATACAATTCGCAGGAATGTGCCTCGGCATTTTTTGAAAGACATGTGTTCACTCCCCTTGAGGAGAGGACTACCTCTACCGCCTCTGTCATCTGTCTGGAATATGGAATTTCTGCGGCCTTAGTCTTAGTGCCTAACAACACTAAATTTCACCACCCTACTAACAATTTCGCTTCGATAAAGCACTATAATAGCTATTTCCCCTCCAGCAATATTACTTGTAGTAAGTCTTATGGAAAAACATTTGGCGCACTTTTAGGAAGCTATTTACTTCTATAAGACTTCTTTACATACTTCTAATAAGCCTGAAAGGAAAATCTTAGTTTGCTTATAAAAGGCCAGTGAGGCAAATTAAAGGCTTCGCAAAAAGTTAACCCGAAAATATTTGCAAATCTTCTCGAAGTTGAAAAATATCATTATTTTTTTATTATTTTCTTTTTGTTTTCATATTTTCTTATTATTATTATTTACGTTTATTAATTCTAATATCAATCTCTTAATTCCAATTTCAATTTCTTATAAACCCAATATTCGTTATTACGAATGTATGAAATTCAATGCAATTAATTATATAAAAACTATCATCTTACTGGGATTCGAACTCGGGTTCTCTCGCACGGTAGTCCAACACGCTTTTTTTTTTTTTTTAAATTCATTTTTATTTTAAATTCAACTTAGAACTAACTTACATGCTAGACAAAAATTATTGAAAAACTAGCCTACTTATCTACTAACTTAACTAACTTACTTGTCCTCTGCGGAAACCCTAAATTAAATAAAAACAACTTAAAAACTAATTCCTTTCGGCCTTAAATCTAATTAAATTATTTATTATATATTTATCTCAGTCCAACACGCTATCCACTAGGCTGTACTCTCGAACATGAAAGACGAGTAAGTACAACGAAGTTGTTGAATCGTGTAGGTATCTCCGGTAGGTTCCCGATATTTTCACATTTTTTTCCAATCTTTACACCTTGTCCCGATCTTTTCACCTTATTTCCGATCTTTTCGCCTTCTTTCGTAAGCTCTATACGTGCTATGCTTCGGATTAACTTGTGCGAAGTTCTACCGAAACATCTTAACTTATGGTACATGTACACACATCTCCGGAAGCTTAAAAACACCCATACAGAAATTTCGCTTTCACAATTTCGGTTATGCTTGTGAATTTTCCTGCATTATGTCTTAAACAAGCTTTTACCCAAACAATCGACTGCCAAAATGCTTAACCTCCGTGCACAAGTAGTGTGTAAGGCCTATAGAAATAATTGCTTGTGGAAATTACATTTTTGTGCCTTATAGATGAATAATTGTTGGTTGGGCAATCATGCTGGTATTTTTCATCCCTGTATTCTCTCAACTTAAACAGAACTGTGGGGCTATTTGGCTGAGGGTTACTCAGTTACTAACTTAAGTGGCGCTACAGTCCGGGATGAACCTGGGCCTCAACCAACATGCCTCTCCAATTAGCCCGGTCCTTAGCTAACTGCTTCCAGTTGCGCACTCCAAGTTGGTTGAGGTCGGTTTCTACTTGTGCGTGCCACTTAAGGCGAGGTCTTCCTCTACTGCGTCCGACGTCTGACTGGGAATCGAAGACTCTGCGAGCCTGAGTATTGGTGTCCATTCTTTCTACATGTCCTAGGCATCTTAAACGTCCAATGCGGAGTTTTTTGACTAGGGGTATGTCGCTGTACAGCTCGTATAGTTCGTGGTTGAATCTTCGTCTCCATAGCCCGTCAACGCGAACGGGACCGAAAATTTTCCGAAGAATTTTTCTCTCGAATCGACCAAGGATTTCTTTATCCGATTTTGATACGGTCCATGCTTCAGCGCCGTAGAGCAGGACTGGGATGATCAGGGTCTTATATAGGATCTCTTTAGTAGTTCGAGTGAGGGCTTTACGACTAACTTGCCTTCTTAGCCCGAAGAAATAGCGATTGGCAAGAGTAATTCTTCGTTTGATTTCTGACGAGATGTTGTTTTCAGAGTTAATAGCGGAGCCGAGGTAGACAAAGTCCCGTACTACCTAAAAGTTATATCTGTCAATGGTGACGTTCTGTTCAATTCGTCGATGCTGTGAGTCCTTTCGTCTTGACAGCATATACTTTGTCTTACCCTCATTTACTGCTAAACCCATTTTTGCCGCTTCCTTCTCTATACTAGCAAACGTGGCTATGACATCACCTTGAGTCCTACCAATGATGTCAATATCGTCGGCGTATGCTAGTAGTTGCGCCTATTTTTGGAAAATTGTGCCTCTGGTGTTGGCTCGGGAGTTTTGCACGATCCTCTCAAGAATCATATTGAAGAAGTCTCATGACAGCGCATCGCCTTGCCCAAATCCTTTGTTGGTATGGAATGTGTCGGTGAGGTCGATTCCGACCCTGATGGTGCAGCGAGACTTCTCCATCGTAATGCTACACAAACGTACAAGTTTGGGCGGTATACCAAAACTAGACATGGCTTTGTATAGTTCGTCTCTATAAATGCTGTCGTATGCGGCTTTGAAATCGATAAATAGGTGGTGGGTAGCGATTTGGACTTCTTGGGTTTTTTCCAGGATATGCCGAAGTGTGAAAATTTGATCGATTGTGGACTTTCCTGGTCTAAAACCACACTGATAAGGGCCGATCAGGTTGTTGGTAAACGGTTTCAAGCGTTCATATATTACGGCAGATAGGATCTTGTAAGCGATGTTGAGTAGACTTATGCCTCTGTAGTTGGCGCAGTTCAGAGGGTCTCCTTTTTTGTGGATCGGGCAAACGATGCTGAGGTTCCATTCTTCAGGCATGCTTTCAACCGACCAGATTTGGCTTATGAGTTGGTGGATGTTACTCCGTTAGCTTTATAATGCTCAGCGGGAAGGCCATCATTTCCGGCGGCCTTATTAAGCTTGAGTTAAGATATTGCTATCCGCACTTCACTTAAGTCGGGTGGTTGGCAGTTTTCGCTGTCGTTGCCAATATTTAATGGTTCGTTCTGCCTGACAGCGGAATGTTGTTCGTCATAGCCGTTTAACCGTCTGCAGAAGTGGTTCTTCCGTATCCTCAGCATCGATTGTATCTCAACTGAGATATTTCCGTTTTCATCTGGACAGGATTCTGTTAGAGCCTTGTATCCTTGGCTTTGACGTTTTACACTTTGTTAAAACTTGCGAACATCGTTCCTGGAGTGACACCTCTCTATATCCTCGATCGCGCGCTTTTCTTGCTGTTTTGTCTTCTTTCTGAAAAGCCGATGTTCTTCCCTTCCTCTTTGCCTATAGAGCTCAATGGCAGCTCTCGTCTTCACCTGCAGCTTAGCCTTGTAGGCCTCGTTCTTGCATCCAAGAGCATACTGCGAAAGCTTTCTCTAAATCAACCAGACATGTACCCGTGCACTGCATTTTGGCTCCATTGCTCCATTGCATATAAGTAATTAATTTGGAGGCGGCATAAATAGTAGCATGGCCCGGCTTGAAACCAAACTGGGTCTCTTATATAATCTTCCTCTGTCTACTTGGAAAGATTCCAATTGAGAATTTTTTCGAATACCATGTTGATACTCGGTAGGAGACTATCGACCGGGATTTGCCGGATTGGATTTGTTCCTACCCTTTAGGGAGAAAGTGTACCACCGGCGCGGCGTATTAGTTTTCCACTAATCTGACCCTACTGATGTCAACGTTATAAGCATCTTGGGAATTAGTTTCGTATCGTCGGAGAAAATAAGAAGTGCTTTAGTGAAAGGACATACTCTACTTAGCTTCCATCTGATGACATTAGGTTTGGCACCCAATGTTATAAAGTCAAGCCAATAGTCATGCAGTGGTTTTCACGTGAACGTGAAGCCTGGCAGTCGGAGTTGTTAGGTAAGTAAAACCGACCATTGGTATGCGTCAAAAATATAATATCGCTTACTTAAAAGGACAGACAAGCTTGATATCAAATATTTCAGTATAAAGGTTATCTAAATGTCGCACTATACAAAGACAAAGCACCAAGTCAAAGAAAACCCTTGTCCTTTGATAAGATTTTCGCCTATATTTTTACGAGTTGCTCGATAATAAAACCTCCGATGTCACATGTATCAAGCGTATCTTAAAATTATTCCGAATAGTTCAAACTGTCCCAATTTTTGTGGGCTATACAATTTTGAACAACACACTCGGTTACATGCATGAACTATCCCCATTATACGTGTGACCATATTGAATTGATTAGAACCATATAAGTTCACATAAATTTAATATGCTAAACGAAAATGCAGAATTTTTATAACTCAACACCGTTAAACAAAACCATTCATCGAATTTACAGACTGACTCCACCATAAAACACCAATAACCTCACCACAGAAATTAAAAAAAGAAGAGTTAAATAAAATTATAAAGGTCTGGCCACCCAAAATACTATTTGCATTAGAAATGTAAATTTTCCAGCCATCATTAGAGACGTAATAATTATTTTAATTGGGTTCCCGAAATGCAGCATTGCGTTTATGTAAATTAATGCGGTTTGGTTGTATTAATATTTATAAATTTCACTAGCGCAGCTAACAGGATGGTGGACACTGGCAACTGGACACCTAATCGCCTACTAACAACACTAAACGCACACCACGCTCTCGCTGTGTCTCTTGCGAACCCGCATGCATAAAATAATATTGAATTTAAAATTTAGGCCGGCTTAGAGTGCGCTTGTGATTGTGAATTTATCGTTGATTAAAAATTCCTCTATGCAGCGCAACTTGTAATTACAATTCACGTGAATTAAAGTTCCCATCGGTGATGTTGGATGCGCGCTGTGGAAAATGGGGAAAGGTGTGTGGATAGACGCCATTTGCGACGCATCCTTATGAAGATGCCACTTAACTAGAAGTATATGTATATACAGAGTGCACGAAGCCTGTGCGCATTAATGTAGGTACATCTTGGGCGAATGGCCCCTCGTTAAAGATCCCCAGCTTATACGATGGAGGGATAAAAGGTCTGCGCATACTAAGGGTATGACATGAACAATTTGCATTTTCAACATGGGGATTGGTTATTAGCGAGATTTATGAATATCATATTTGGTGGTGGTGTGTGTGTGTCTTCGTCGTTGGTTGATGCGGTTACTCTAAACGTTTGCTATAGGTTTAGCAGATGGAATAAGCGCAGGCTCTGTGCGAGGATTATAAAATGTAGAAAGGGAGTTTGCTTGTCTCTTTTTTTAGTTCAACTGCGAGTGGATTCTAAAAGGTTTTCTGATGTTGAAGATAATGCTTCTTGATAACTGAAATGGTATCCGAGGTTAATTAATTGAGATAGTCTGGATATTAATTTGTTGGCAAAGATCAGATTTTTTTGAAAGGAATGTAGTTGCCTTTTTAATGGCAGTGAATTATATTACCGTAAAGATAAATTGTCCATTCTGAATAACTACATACTCATTAAAAATAATGATGGATGGACAAAAATATATCCAAGGAGTACAATATTCTTCAATAACCGAAAAACCTCCGCTCCAAAGTATGGGCCGGATGAAGAAATCCTAAGTAATCTTAGACCTTCGCGCAACGCGTATCCTTTAACCTCTCGACTCATAACACACCACCAGCATCTAATGTCGAAGAACAATGGCAACGATGCCAACAAGCCATTAGATCAGCCACAACTGATGTGCTAGGTTTCTCGCGGCCACCAGCAAGTAACCCCTGGTTTGATGAGGAATGCCGACAGATGCTCGCAGCCAAGAACGAAGCCTACAAGGCTAAGCTGCAGGTGAAGACGAGAGCTGCCATTGAGCTCTATAGGCAAAGAAGAAAGGAAGAACATCGACTTTTCAGAAAGAAGAAAAAACAGCAAGAGAAGCGCGCGATCGAGTATATAGAGAGGTGCCACTCCAGGAACGATGTTCCCAAGTTTTACCAAAGTGTAAAACGTCAAAGCCAAGGATACAAGGCTCGAACAGAATCCTGTCGAGATGAACAAGGAAATATCGTAGTTGAGACACAATCGATGCTGAGGATATGGAAGAACCACTTCTGCAGACTGTTAAACGGCGATGACGAACAACACTCCGCTGTCAGGCAGAACGAACCATTTAATATTGGCAACGGCAGCGAAAACTGCAACCACCCGACCTAAGTGAAGTGAGGACAGCAATATCTAAACTCAAGTTAAATAAGGCCGCAGGAAATGATGGCCTTCCCACTGAGCTTTATGAAGCTGGCGGAGATGACTTGGTAAGTAACATCCGCCAACTCATCAGCCAAATCTGGTTGGATGAAAGTATGCCTGAAGAATGGAACCTCAGCATCGTTTGCCCGATCCACAAAAAAGAGACCCTCTGAACTGCGGCAACTACAGAGGCATAAGTCTGCTCAACATCGCTTACAAGATCCTATCTGCCGCAATATGTGAACGCCTGAAACCGTTTACCAACAACCTGATCGGCCCTTATCAGTGTAGTTTTAGCCCAGGAAAGTCCACAACCGATCAAATTTTTACACTTCGGCAGATCCTGGAAAAAAACCCAAGAAGTCCAAATCGATAGCCACCACCTATTTATCGATTTCAGAGCCGCATACGACAGCATTTATAGAGACGAACTATACAGAGCCATGTCTAGTTTTGGTATACCGCCCAAACTCGTACGTTTGTGTAGGATGACGATGGAAAATTCTCGCTGCTCATCAGGGTCGGAAAGGACCTCACCGACACATTTGATACCAAAAAAGGATTTAGGCAAGGCGATGCGCTGTCATGTGATTCCTTTAATTTGATTCTTGAGAGGATTTTTCAAAACTCCCGAGCCAACACCAGTGGCACAATTTTCCAAAAATCAGTGCAATTACTAGCATACGCCGACGATATTGACACCATTGGTAGGACTCGACGTGATGTCATAGCCACGTTTGCTAGTATAGAGACTAACTCTGCCAACAACATCTCATCAGAAATCAAACGACGAATGACTCTTGCAAATCGCTGTTTCTTCGGGCTAAGAAGGTAATTTAGTAGTAAAGCCCTCACTCGAACTACTTAGGAGATCCTATATAAGACCCTGATCATCCCAGTCCTGCTCTACGGCGCTGAAGCATGGACCGTATCAAAAGCGGATGATTCGATTCGAGAAAAAAATCTTCGAAAAATCATCGGTCCAGTTTGCGTTGACGGGCTATGGAGACGAAGATTCAACCACGTACAGCGACATACCTGGCTAGGACATGTAGAACGAATGGACACCAATACTCCGGCTCGCAGAGTCTTCGATTCCCAGCCAGACGTCGGACGCAGTAGAGGAAGACCTCGCCTTAAGTGGCGCGCACAAGTAGAAACCGACCTCAACCAACTTGGAGTGCGCAACTGGAGGCAGTTAGCTAAGGACCGGGCTAATTGGAGAGGCATGTTGGTTGAGGCCCAGGTTCATCCCGGACTGTAGCGCCACTTAAGTAAGTTTCGCCGTATGCTCTATCTAAAGCTCACCACACAAGACATAAGTACCTACACCACTACTATATATGCTTCATGACATTCTTATGGGCATATCTAGACAACTTCCTCAGCAAACAAATTCAAAATGACATGCCTCACATCTGTGTGAATCATATGTAATTCATATTTCATATTCATACAAAACCAACCTCTTCAAGGAGTACCTATCACATAAAACAATTAAAAACAATTTTTTTCTCCCGTTTCCTTGCTTTCGAAACATTAACTTTTAATGAAGCATGCATTCCTTCTTAAATCGTGTAAAATATTTTTATCGAAATTAAAACAACGTTCGGAGTTCCTCTCAACATTATCATTTAAGAATCTAGAGCATTTTTTCCAACCAACAGACAACATTCTGCAGATTTGTCACATAATCTGTGCGCCACCCAAATGTTCAGAACGCGCGTTCTCATCGTTGTTCTCATCGTTGCCGTTGTCGAAGAACAATGGCAACGATGCCAACAAGCCATTAGATCAGCCACAACTGATGTGCTAGGTTTCTCGCGGCCACCAGCAAGTAACCCCTGGTTTGATGAGGAATGCCGACAGATGCTCGCAGCCAAGAACGAAGCCTACAAGGCTAAGCTGCAGGTGAAGACGAGAGCTGCCATTGAGCTCTATAGGCAAAGAAGAAAGGAAGAACATCGACTTTTCAGAAAGAAGAAAAAACAGCAAGAGAAGCGCGCGATCGAGTATATAGAGAGGTGCCACTCCAGGAACGATGTTCCCAAGTTTTACCAAAGTGTAAAACGTCAAAGCCAAGGATACAAGGCTCGAACAGAATCCTGTCGAGATGAACAAGGAAATATCGTAGTTGAGACACAATCGATGCTGAGGATATGGAAGAACCACTTCTGCAGACTGTTAAACGGCGATGACGAACAACACTCCGCTGTCAGGCAGAACGAACCATTTAATATTGGCAACGGCAGCGAAAACTGCAACCACCCGACCTAAGTGAAGTGAGGACAGCAATATCTAAACTCAAGTTAAATAAGGCCGCAGGAAATGATGGCCTTCCCACTGAGCTTTATGAAGCTGGCGGAGATGACTTGGTAAGTAACATCCGCCAACTCATCAGCCAAATCTGGTTGGATGAAAGTATGCCTGAAGAATGGAACCTCAGCATCGTTTGCCCGATCCACAAAAAAGAGACCCTCTGAACTGCGGCAACTACAGAGGCATAAGTCTGCTCAACATCGCTTACAAGATCCTATCTGCCGCAATATGTGAACGCCTGAAACCGTTTACCAACAACCTGATCGGCCCTTATCAGTGTAGTTTTAGCCCAGGAAAGTCCACAACCGATCAAATTTTTACACTTCGGCAGATCCTGGAAAAAAACCCAAGAAGTCCAAATCGATAGCCACCACCTATTTATCGATTTCAGAGCCGCATACGACAGCATTTATAGAGACGAACTATACAGAGCCATGTCTAGTTTTGGTATACCGCCCAAACTCGTACGTTTGTGTAGGATGACGATGGAAAATTCTCGCTGCTCATCAGGGTCGGAAAGGACCTCACCGACACATTTGATACCAAAAAAGGATTTAGGCAAGGCGATGCGCTGTCATGTGATTCCTTTAATTTGATTCTTGAGAGGATTTTTCAAAACTCCCGAGCCAACACCAGTGGCACAATTTTCCAAAAATCAGTGCAATTACTAGCATACGCCGACGATATTGACACCATTGGTAGGACTCGACGTGATGTCATAGCCACGTTTGCTAGTATAGAGACTAACTCTGCCAACAACATCTCATCAGAAATCAAACGACGAATGACTCTTGCAAATCGCTGTTTCTTCGGGCTAAGAAGGTAATTTAGTAGTAAAGCCCTCACTCGAACTACTTAGGAGATCCTATATAAGACCCTGATCATCCCAGTCCTGCTCTACGGCGCTGAAGCATGGACCGTATCAAAAGCGGATGATTCGATTCGAGAAAAAAATCTTCGAAAAATCATCGGTCCAGTTTGCGTTGACGGGCTATGGAGACGAAGATTCAACCACGTACAGCGACATACCTGGCTAGGACATGTAGAACGAATGGACACCAATACTCCGGCTCGCAGAGTCTTCGATTCCCAGCCAGACGTCGGACGCAGTAGAGGAAGACCTCGCCTTAAGTGGCGCGCACAAGTAGAAACCGACCTCAACCAACTTGGAGTGCGCAACTGGAGGCAGTTAGCTAAGGACCGGGCTAATTGGAGAGGCATGTTGGTTGAGGCCCAGGTTCATCCCGGACTGTAGCGCCACTTAAGTAAGTTTCGCCGTATGCTCTATCTAAAGCTCACCACACAAGACATAAGTACCTACACCACTACTATATATGCTTCATGACATTCTTATGGGCATATCTAGACAACTTCCTCAGCAAACAAATTCAAAATGACATGCCTCACATCTGTGTGAATCATATGTAATTCATATTTCATATTCATACAAAACCAACCTCTTCAAGGAGTACCTATCACATAAAACAATTAAAAACAATTTTTTTCTCCCGTTTCCTTGCTTTCGAAACATTAACTTTTAATGAAGCATGCATTCCTTCTTAAATCGTGTAAAATATTTTTATCGAAATTAAAACAACGTTCGGAGTTCCTCTCAACATTATCATTTAAGAATCTAGAGCATTTTTTCCAACCAACAGACAACATTCTGCAGATTTGTCACATAATCTGTGCGCCACCCAAATGTTCAGAACGCGCGTTCTCATCGTTGTTCTCATCGTTGCCGTTGTCGAAGAACAATGGCAACGATGCCAACAAGCCATTAGATCAGCCACAACTGATGTGCTAGGTTTCTCGCGGCCACCAGCAAGTAACCCCTGGTTTGATGAGGAATGCCGACAGATGCTCGCAGCCAAGAACGAAGCCTACAAGGCTAAGCTGCAGGTGAAGACGAGAGCTGCCATTGAGCTCTATAGGCAAAGAAGAAAGGAAGAACATCGACTTTTCAGAAAGAAGAAAAAACAGCAAGAGAAGCGCGCGATCGAGTATATAGAGAGGTGCCACTCCAGGAACGATGTTCCCAAGTTTTACCAAAGTGTAAAACGTCAAAGCCAAGGATACAAGGCTCGAACAGAATCCTGTCGAGATGAACAAGGAAATATCGTAGTTGAGACACAATCGATGCTGAGGATATGGAAGAACCACTTCTGCAGACTGTTAAACGGCGATGACGAACAACACTCCGCTGTCAGGCAGAACGAACCATTTAATATTGGCAACGGCAGCGAAAACTGCAACCACCCGACCTAAGTGAAGTGAGGACAGCAATATCTAAACTCAAGTTAAATAAGGCCGCAGGAAATGATGGCCTTCCCACTGAGCTTTATGAAGCTGGCGGAGATGACTTGGTAAGTAACATCCGCCAACTCATCAGCCAAATCTGGTTGGATGAAAGTATGCCTGAAGAATGGAACCTCAGCATCGTTTGCCCGATCCACAAAAAAGAGACCCTCTGAACTGCGGCAACTACAGAGGCATAAGTCTGCTCAACATCGCTTACAAGATCCTATCTGCCGCAATATGTGAACGCCTGAAACCGTTTACCAACAACCTGATCGGCCCTTATCAGTGTAGTTTTAGCCCAGGAAAGTCCACAACCGATCAAATTTTTACACTTCGGCAGATCCTGGAAAAAAACCCAAGAAGTCCAAATCGATAGCCACCACCTATTTATCGATTTCAGAGCCGCATACGACAGCATTTATAGAGACGAACTATACAGAGCCATGTCTAGTTTTGGTATACCGCCCAAACTCGTACGTTTGTGTAGGATGACGATGGAAAATTCTCGCTGCTCATCAGGGTCGGAAAGGACCTCACCGACACATTTGATACCAAAAAAGGATTTAGGCAAGGCGATGCGCTGTCATGTGATTCCTTTAATTTGATTCTTGAGAGGATTTTTCAAAACTCCCGAGCCAACACCAGTGGCACAATTTTCCAAAAATCAGTGCAATTACTAGCATACGCCGACGATATTGACACCATTGGTAGGACTCGACGTGATGTCATAGCCACGTTTGCTAGTATAGAGACTAACTCTGCCAACAACATCTCATCAGAAATCAAACGACGAATGACTCTTGCAAATCGCTGTTTCTTCGGGCTAAGAAGGTAATTTAGTAGTAAAGCCCTCACTCGAACTACTTAGGAGATCCTATATAAGACCCTGATCATCCCAGTCCTGCTCTACGGCGCTGAAGCATGGACCGTATCAAAAGCGGATGATTCGATTCGAGAAAAAAATCTTCGAAAAATCATCGGTCCAGTTTGCGTTGACGGGCTATGGAGACGAAGATTCAACCACGTACAGCGACATACCTGGCTAGGACATGTAGAACGAATGGACACCAATACTCCGGCTCGCAGAGTCTTCGATTCCCAGCCAGACGTCGGACGCAGTAGAGGAAGACCTCGCCTTAAGTGGCGCGCACAAGTAGAAACCGACCTCAACCAACTTGGAGTGCGCAACTGGAGGCAGTTAGCTAAGGACCGGGCTAATTGGAGAGGCATGTTGGTTGAGGCCCAGGTTCATCCCGGACTGTAGCGCCACTTAAGTAAGTTTCGCCGTATGCTCTATCTAAAGCTCACCACACAAGACATAAGTACCTACACCACTACTATATATGCTTCATGACATTCTTATGGGCATATCTAGACAACTTCCTCAGCAAACAAATTCAAAATGACATGCCTCACATCTGTGTGAATCATATGTAATTCATATTTCATATTCATACAAAACCAACCTCTTCAAGGAGTACCTATCACATAAAACAATTAAAAACAATTTTTTTCTCCCGTTTCCTTGCTTTCGAAACATTAACTTTTAATGAAGCATGCATTCCTTCTTAAATCGTGTAAAATATTTTTATCGAAATTAAAACAACGTTCGGAGTTCCTCTCAACATTATCATTTAAGAATCTAGAGCATTTTTTCCAACCAACAGACAACATTCTGCAGATTTGTCACATAATCTGTGCGCCACCCAAATGTTCAGAACGCGCGTTCTCATCGTTGTTCTCATCGTTGCCGCCACATCGTGTGCCTTGTGAAGATCTGTTCCATGTTACTGTTCTGCCTCTCGTTAACAATTCGAACAGATGCGTTCTACACGCGGGACAGAAATTATAAAACAAAATAATTCAAAAATCCAAAGAAATTATTATTTCTAGACCGAGACATCTTTGTCTGGCTGGTGTAAAATTAAAATCTGGAAAATCTTTGTGTCTCGCGCCCTTAGCCTGGCAAAGGACAATAAAGTATGCCGGGCTGCGAAAGTCGTAGGCACTTTCTCATTTTCCACTTATTGCAATTTTCTCAAGAAATACAATTTCGCGAAACCACAAGTGGCGGCGGATTTTCTTCATATTTACGATGCGACGACCGAGGCGAAACGCTTTGGCCTGAGCGATAAATAATTTTCATAAAGTGTCATATGGTAAGGGAGGTGTTTTTTTTTTTGCTATCCCACAGACAGCGATAGTGTGCCAATTTATTCCGCTGTCAAGAGAAGAAGGGTGTGGGTATGATGAGCTTAGTGTGTTCAAGATGACTATGGCTAGACACGGCAGCACACGGGCGGTTATTCTTTCCCTTTGATTACGGTGAGCTACATTAATATTTCGCATAATTCATTCGCATGTGAACTTGCTGTATGGAGAAGTGCAAGACTCGGATTGGGGATAAGTGGAAACACATTTTGATCATATAGTTTGGAGCATGGAATGAGAATATCAATATAGCGGCACGACAAAATGCGGTTGTGGTTATTACAATAAAGGAGAGAAATTACCTTAGGGCAATGCATAAACGGGTCTAGGTAAGTCTAGTGACATATACTTAATTCTTTTAGTGACGCTGCCGATCGCATTGAACGTTAGCCTCAACCAACAGGCCTCTCCAATTAACCCGATCCATATCTAATTCCCTTCAGTTGCGCACTTCTCTTAAGGGAGTTCTTCCTCTACTACCTCCGGCATTTTGCTACGAATAGAATACTCTGAGAGCCGCAGTATTGGTTTCCATTCCCTACATTTCTTATATAGAATGTGTAGACCGTGTTTTCCGATTTTTTTTTTGTTAACTTTTATCAGGTGACGCGAACTTATAACTCTCTAGGAGCACCCACAGATGATGTTTGCAGATGTTTATTGACTCTCCACATCTTCTGGATATTTGTTCCATTGTTTGCTTTTTCTATAAGAAAAATAATTTTTCATTGTGTTGTTCGTGCCGTAGTTAGATGGACAGTGTGGCTGTGTGTGCACCCGAAAATTCGCTATTTTTGTTCATAATACTGCTTTTTAGCTTTTTTAGCCTCCTTCTGGCGATCCAATTGTACATATTTCCTAGATTTTAGTAAAGTTTACTTATTAGTGCAGCTCAGGGCTTCCGCTAAGTGTTCGGGCTCACGTTTTCTGTTAAATGTTTTAAAATAACATGTCGTATTTTTATCTGATTGTCATGGTTCTCAACAGTATAATGAGTATTCAAAACGGGATTTTGCGCTCCCACTGGCCTTCCGGCTCATCTACAACCAAGGGTTTTGACTAACCCTAAAAAATTATAAAGTTGGCTTGTTGTCCAATTATGTAGAACCAGCATTAAATGTGTTGCTTCTTGGAAGACAGAATAGCTTTTATACGATTCCGATAAGACTTTAAAAAAGGGTTCACATCCTATCTATACGGTCAAGATGCTATCAAGTTACTATCCACCAAGCTAAGAGCCCTTGGCCATAATGTAAGACTCTGCTGGGTTATTGAAATAAAGCCAGAATTGGATGGCCGAAGAACTGGTAAGAAATTGTTATTGCAAGATTCTGATCAGGCACTCTGAACAGTCAAACCACGGCTCTGTAGTCTAAGATAACAAGAAGAGTGCAAGATGAACATGAAAGCCAGGTTGGAATCTTTTAGCACCTATAACATAGCACGGAAGTTTTGACCAAAATACAACAAAAACTGATTCAACAAACTTTGAGCTTGTCAAACAACATTACTGTTTAAGTTGCTGATGGGCCGTAACCTCTTAAGAAACTACAAAATGTAAATAAATTTCAAGGATTACGAAAAGGTACACGAGGACAAGAAATCTATGTCACTTGAGGGGGAGAGAGGAGGGAGAGGGAGAACACTTGGAAACTACTACTTCCGAGATATCTGGGAGCTATCCAAAGTCCCACTACCTTCTAGTTGCTAATTTCCAAGCATTTCAGGGTGTCTGAATAAAACTAAATGATCCATTGAAGAAGAAAGAAGGCCCTAAAGACGAACTTCCATGAAAATGTTTCATAATTTGTAGAGGTAGAGAACACTCTACTCCACCAACCCGATAACCTAACTATCAAGTGGGTTATTGCATTAGACTGCTGAGCGGAATGTTTAAACACCCGCTCGTACGTACCGCTAAACTTAGGATTAGTGGTATGATTATCGAGGGGTGGGAGATGTTCATATTCACACCCGCAACCTAAACCTATCGCAATGAATTATACATAGATTCTAAGTGTTCAGGTGAAATGTAGTAGAATCTATAAAAATTATGTCTTTATTATTAACATGAATTGTTAGATGACGTTCTCCGAACGTTTCATAATTTTTCAATAAAATGTCCCCACAAATTTCCGCATTTCTTGTTTTTGACTTAAGTTTTCTGACTTAAACTAAGCTCTCTTCCCATTATGTTCCCGACTCTTATAGAGGTAAGACCCTGAACTAATAAAGAAGTTTGTATAACACAAAGCCACATATACTTACTCCCAACTTTCTTCTTTTTGATTTTATTTCCAATTGTGCCCTACAATTGGCGACCCCAAATATATCGAAGAAACCAGCACATCTCCAAAAAACTAAAAAGTTTCCAAGTTACCCTGCAACCCCCCTCAACACTAACACTTGTGTTATAGTAATTTTTCATTAGCGATATATTTTAAAAAGTGAGTCAACCGCATCCTGAATCTGTATATACTGTTTTACTTAAGTCGAAATAACACATTTCGATGCACTGTTTCATATGGCTATTTGAACACCTACCTCTCGAGTCTGCAGTTCCTTCTTTGACGGGTGCCGTTCCATACCAACAGTTTTATGTCCTTTTAATAATTTTTTTGTTTTCAAACCTAACGATGCGCATCCACACCGTTGCGTGCATTTATGACACTTATGCGTAATTAAACGGAGGCGCTAAGTTGTCTGTGACGCCGACGATTAGATTCGTGGTAATTGAAACACGTTCCGAGAATTTAGAGGGCACCCAGGCCACTTTCATATTCTATGTCAAATACGTTCAAAAGCCCAAGTAAACTTTTAAAAAATGTGACTCCCAGTCAACCCCCTTTGTCGCAAATACCTATTGATTCATCCATCGACTCCTGCGCTAATTGTTTTATCGAGCTATTTGCTTCTATTAAAAAATCGAGTTTGAAGATTTGCGCCTCTTCGCCATGCCAGCAGCAGCCTTACTCTTGTCGGCAAGTTCATCTCTGTGCATCGTCGTGGCCTTAGGGTGGTGATGGCCAGCAGTTATGCCCAGGCCTCTACACTCCACCAAGTCATGGCGGATTGGTGATTTTCCTTTTAACAGGTTTTTTTGTGTTTTTTTTTTTACTCGATGCCTCCAGAGTAGTGTATCTGGTAGTGCATGCGACCGATCTCTCTGAATGTAAATCGAATCCGACCTTGCTGGCGCGACCCACCTGCGTTTTGCATTTTCATAGATCCCGCGCGCACTTCACGTGCATAGATACACACACAGCGCTTCCTTGGGCTGTACGCCGGCCGTTGGCATTTCACGTTCGATGTTTGTGTGCGCACTTGAACGGTGTTTGGATTTGGATGTAGTCCGTATAGCCGTCGTCGGTCGTCGTCACTGGCATGCTGCCGTGTCTAAAGAGTCTTCTAGGCATGCTGCTGCTGCTGTTGTTGCTGTTGGCAATGGACAAGGGCACACACATCGGATAAGAGAAGCTCGCGATCTGTGGGAGCAATAGTCAATTTGCAGAGGCTGAATACTGTTTATTATGGCTCCCGATAGCGTCTTACAAATTTTTCCCATGTCTTAATTCATAAAGGAAGCTTTGGTCATACTGTGTGTTTGTAGACGGTACTCTGTACTGTTCATATGCTACCCTCTGGAGTGTTGGTTTTGGGTTTGGTTTGTATTCATTTGCGATCAATCTGTTGCACACCGAAAAGCCGAAGCCATTCACCGACCGACCACTACTGGGACGGATTTTGGCATTGGACTAGCTCTGGGCTAAGGTGGTGACTATATATTTATTGGAGATGATAGATACCGACTTGGTTGCATTGTATGGTATATACGATGTATATGGCGTTGGAAGACTTTTTTTTGAATCCTTGTATTAGGATATTTAGAATTCGGAAGTACCATGACCAAGTGTGGAGGCAGTTCGTCTGTATTCAGAATGTAAATTCTTGAGCTGTCGGTAATATCGATGAAATTGAAATTAAAAGTTAGTCGGATGGGCTAGGCTAATTATATGTGGCTACTTACTTGGTATGTTAGCATTAATTAAAAATGTCTGCAGTATATGGCAACTTTTCACTTCTAATTAGAATCTATATCCATCGTCTTAAGATAAGATGTATCTTTTATATAAGGCCCTCACCCTGTAGAAGCCAACACTCGACTTTTTATAAATGCATTAGAAACACAAAAAAAAAAAACAAGTTTTAACCAGTTATGAGAAGTTATTTATGCGATTGTTTCTTACTGAATTTTAGCTCTGGCATTCGGGGTAGGTATACACGGAAGTTAAGTATTTTTAATGCCTGAAAAATATATAATAGATATATTTATTGCACTTGCTAGTATCCCATCGAAGGCGTCCTTATGTGACAAATACAGGAACGATCTATAGCAATGCAGGGTATGTTGGAAATAAAATACAATTCGCAGACCAAAATCAGGTAGGGATATGATCCCAAATCAAAAAATCTCTCTAGATGGTAGCGGAAGAAGAAGGAACTAATGGTTGCCTCTACAGTCACAGTTAGGATGTTCGAAGTGAAAACTCCATGAACTGCTCTGACATATTCACACAACAGGCTATATAGAAATTGTAAGGGTTAGTGAAGAACAAGTTCATGTGAGAAACAAGCAGAAGCATTAAGCTGTGGAAAATCAGACATTTCTGACGTCCTGGACATACGATTGTATGGGCCAGGCAAAAGGAGCATGAAAAACTACGCCTTGTAGTGACAAAATACGGATATCCACTACAGCACAACAAATGCGAAATATTGAGACAAAATTTAATGTTGAAAGTCTGCAATCGGAAGATACCGCCCAGGCCTCGCAAAAATGTGGATTTCAAGACAAAGGTACTGGTGAAGACGAGGGATGCTAAAGATAATGCTATTGTGCTATATGATAAAGAAGAAGGGAAGAACACAAACTTTTAGAAAGAAACAAAATGAACCAGATACAGCGTGCGATAGATAAAAAGATAAAGAGGTGGCTCTACAGGACATATATTCGTAAATGAAGAACGTCAATGTAAGGGATATAAGGACAAATAGAATCCATTTGACAATATAAGAACAGAATGAGAATATAAAAACCACGTAGATCCGGTTTTTCAGTGCGAGATCATCCAAGTTTCGGGATTAAACTCGACCTTACTACAGAAAGTTGTTTTTCAGTCAATTTAAATTTAAAGTTAGCTTCGAATTAACCCAGCAAATCTGGTGAGTTAACCCACAATCAAATGTTTTTGACAGATGATGAAATAGCAAACAAACATTTTTTTTCAATGTCAATTGTGTGGGCAGTTTATTAAATTTTAAGTAACTTAATACAGATTTAGACCCCAGCGACTAGAAATTGTTTAATATATTAAGTTTAACTGCTTTAAGAAGAAAAATACTTAAGATAGCGACAAAAGCATTTTCATCTGTTTGGCGAGATGAACAGCAGCTGATAACAGAACTACTGCAGTTTCTATACATTTCGATAACTTTTTGGCAGCAAAATTGATAAATCATGAGTGCTACCAAATAAATTGCCATATAAGAAGTCAAATTTAATAGTGCACTGAAAAATTGTTTCATGATTTAACTCTAGATTAACTCAGAGTTAACTCAGCACTGAAAAACCGGATCTTAGAAGGAGAAAACAAAAAATGTCCAGCTAAAGAACCATTCAATATTGACAATGACCGCAAAAATTATTAGGCACCCGACAAAAATGAAGTGATTTACTTAAAAAAAATCTTAACATGGCTGCTAAAAGGGACGTTGCTCCTGCTTAGCTATATAAAGTCGGTGGAGATGAATTGGTAAGTAACATACACCAAACCATTAGCATTATTTGGTTGAATAACATTATTCCTGAAAATGGAAGCTTAAATAGTTTACCTGATCCACAAAAAAAAACAGGAACCCATGATCATATCTGCCGCAATTCTGTACTGCCTAATCAGATCAGATGAGGGCTCAGTGGCGCGATGGTTAGTGCGATGAACTGCCGCGCAGAAGGTCTGGGTTCGATTCCCAGCCATAGCAACATCTAAATGATTTTTCACTGGCCCTCCTCTCGTGATGATCTGACAAATCGTCCGAGTAGTATCAATTGTCAAGAATAGCTTATCTCAACTTTGCCGTTCGGAGTCGGCATAAAACAGGAGGTCCCGCCATCGTGCAAGAAGTACACACGCACACATTATTTGGTTGAATAACATTATTCCTGAAAATGGAAGCTTAAATAGTTTACCTGATCCACAAAAAAAAACAGGAACCCATGATCATATCTGCCGCAATTCTGTACTGCCTAATCAGATCAGATGAGGGCTCAGTGGCGCGATGGTTAGTGCGATGAACTGCCGCGCAGAAGGTCTGGGTTCGATTCCCAGCCATAGCAACACCTAAATGATTTTTCACTGGCCCTCCTCTCGTGATGATCCGACAAATCGTCCGAGTAGTATCAATTGTCAAGAATAGCTTATCTCAACTTTGCCGTTCGGAGTCGGCATAAAACAGGAGGTCCCGCCATCGTGCAAGAAGTACACACGCACACATGAATGGTTGTGAGAAAGCTAGGCCCTGGGTACTAACGAGCCTGTTGCGCCAAAAATTTGTATTTGTATTCTAATCAGATCAGCAACAATAAATCGACCCTTATCAGTGTGGTTTTAGGTCAAGAAAGTCTACAACTGATCAGATCTTCACACTTTGCCAGATATTGGAAATAATTCCAGTCTAAATCGACATCTGTAGTTTAAAGTCGTATATACGTCAGCATACAAATCAATTTTTAAGTTTGGTATACCACCCAAACTTGTCTATCTCTGGAGGAAGACGATGGAGCTTTTGCTGCTCCGAAACATTATATACCAAAAAAGGTCTAAAACCTTACCTTGACAAGGTCGATTGTTGAAAAGGTGGTGCAAAAAAAAGTACCAATAAAGAACACGACCTTTCAAACATTTGATATCAGAGCTCTAATGGCCGCTTACATAGATTGCTTCTAGTATGGCTAAAGTATCTCCTTACCTAATGTAGATATCCACGAACTTTCTTATTCATAAAATCTGTCATTGATTTATGCGAAGTATAAACAAGCAACCTTTCACTCAACCACCTGACACTCCGCTTCAATAACTTATTAACAACTTCAATGCAAATGCAAAACCTACATTACGCAATTGGTTAAAACTTGTCTGTTGATAAAAACTAGATCCATACAAAAATCGATGACGAAACACAACTAATGTTTGACATTTTATTAAACGCTATACAGCCAGCCTACAATCGCGAACATATTAAAAATAATTGATAAAAATGTAATACAATTAATTAAAATACTTTGTTACAATTCACACTCGAACAAAGGTCATTTGATTTTACCCATACGGATATGAGTTTTCCAATTAATTGCTCCATTAAGCGAACCCTTGAGTGTAATTTTTCCTCGCTATAAGTTTAAATCAAAAAACCTGACATACATTCCCGGTCTAATAACAGTCAATTAATAAAATTTCTGACACAAATTTGTATCTTATTTTGCTGGGAAAAAATAATTAATGGCGCTCTTTAGAATGTCCAAGCAGCGTATTAATTCGATCATTAAGAGCACTTTCACATTTCGTCCACATATCACGTAAATAAAAGTCCCAAATTAAATTTATTTCCTCCGACCGATCGGACAATTTTACAATTGAAAGCCACAGCGCACTCACACAGAGACATGTGTCGTAAAAAATGGCACGTCACGCCTTGACGACAATTAACTTATAAGAAAGATGATGTAGATGCAGAAAGTTGAGAGCATTGCTATTTTATTGGATGCGGTCCAAGAACACAAATTCAGATAGGAGCGGGCGATGCATCCACACCGAGTTCGGCATATGCCGCTGAGGGGCAACCTTCAAAGTGTCAATTTGGTCTACCACACCGCTCACACACTGTTGATGACTTGACACTCGCTGGACACAGAGCCAACAATATTTTCCTCACCTAGCGCGCTGGTGGTTGAAGATTGTTAGTTGGGGTTCTCTGTTGGATGTGTCCCGGTGCTATCTGGTCTGCCAATTCGGCACACAAATACACATATCAGTGATTTGGGATCACGAGTGGCGGTGCACTTCACAAAGGCCAAAGGAACCCTCGAAAGATAGCTAGCGCGGCGCGACTGCAACGCGACGGCACTGAGTCCTAGATGCGGTTGATGACGATGATGATGATGATGCGATGATCTTCGCCAGGAGATTGGGCTATTGGAATAAATGTCGTGACACAAGTGCAACGCTTTTCCGCTCTATTATAATGGAATAGATGGGGCTTTAGCTTCGAGTACAAAGACGTGAATGTCGTCGACGCCGCCGTTGTCATCGCTATATAGCATCGCGTAGTGTTGTCTCTGCTGGGGCTGTTCGTTTAGGCTAATCATCGTGAACACCTCGTGGAGCGTGCTAGGGAAATTACTCGAAAAAGTGAGAAAACAAGAACGTTTTCAACAAATCGCAAATTTCTCGTTCTTCCAGATGACACATGATCTGAAAGTGTTATGTAGAAGCTGAAGGATGATTTTTTTTTCTAGAATTCAGATCTGGAGCAGAAAAATCTCTGTACGAGCGGTTGTCATGTTAGACGTCATGTGTGGATCGTGAGAGATCTTTTGAAATTAATCGAATGGATCTAGTTAAGAAGTGTGATTGGTGATGATACTCGGTTTGAGAAGATTTGTATCAGTAAGTGCAGTTGTTATGCAATGTTATGTAAATAACATGTGAATGGGGAACATCTATTTCGTAGCATAAAAAATAAGTAGACTAAGTAGCACTCAGAATGTCTCCTGACTAGATTGGATTTGGTATTTAATTTAAAATCCTGGAAAATTTAACCTATTATGAGTTGTCCAAAAATAATAAAATTTGATGTTGAAGTTGCTCGGAAATATTATTTTGGTTAGCAATTTTTTTTATGAAACAACGGATCGTATTGGGACCAAAAGCATTCAACGTCGATTCTGATTGAAATATTTGAAAAGCTTCTGATGAATAAAAAAAAGGTTTCCGTCACAAATAAAAGAAATCGAAAAAACTTTAGTTACCTACTAATACACTTTTTGGGGATGGAATATGAATGGGGTAGGGAATTTAACGATTCGCACAGCGGGTCGTAGCCTTCTCATATTTTCTTTCTTAATTTTCCGTTTAAAAATATTTTTTTACACAAACTAATAATAAAAACTGCTCTCTTTAAAAAAAGGAAATAAATAGGAGATTTTTGACTTTAATAACATTAATCGAATTTTATTGTAGGCACTGCCGTTGTTTAAAAACATTTTTTTTTGATGTTTGGATAGTGAAAAATGTAAACATTTGCTCACTCTAAAATAAAGAGTTGCCTTTATATTTGTATACGATTTGTATCGCACTAACCACATCTGACAATTATACAGGGTGGCCCAAAATCGTTCTCCTACGTATATCTGAAATAACTTTTGAAAAAAAAGTTATTAGCTCATTACACATAAAAGTTTATTTAAATTTTGTAAATTATGTATGGAAATCATATCGATTAAGTGGCCACTATTAGAATACATGCACTCATGGGCTCTTTTGCTGACATTACCCATGAAAATGTAGATTTGTTGTAATTTGAGTGATTTCTGTGCAAATCTTGAGTTTCAGCTCCTGAATAGTCTGTGGTTTGTTAATGTAAACCTTTTCCTTAAGGTAACCCCATAAAAATAATCCGGAGCAGACAAATCAGGCAATCGCAATGTCCATTTAAATTCACCGTTTTGAGAAATTATAAGGATTGTTCTGTAGTGTCACCCATTGACTGTATTTTTTTTTTAACTTTCTCTTACATAAGAAAAGATATTGTTTTCGTGATAATTTTCAACCTCGAGATTTTGATTGATTCTAACATTACGATGATAGCGGAACCCAAAAAAGTGTTTTTTGGAATTCCGTCTGTCCGTAATGGTCTCCCCAGCCTAAACGTCTTGACCGATTTTCTTCAAACTTCGTATCCAAGTTTGTTTTGGTAATATTTTTAGGCCATTTTTTTTTTGTTTGCTTTTAGCCATGTTAATAATGGTACCTGCGATAAAAAAAATTACACATAACCACAATTTTCTCAAAATCGGCTCTAATGATTTTGATAAAACTTTATATTTACTATTTCTTATGTTACGATTCGAATCTCTGGATCCTAGCTGGATAGACTGATACTTTGCATTGCTTGCATATTACGCAGCTAACTCAAGTCGGATAGGAGTGAGTTATAAGTCCGAAGGTAGCCAGACGTAACAAAATAATTGTTTTTGCTTTTCAAGATATAATGCAATCGGTTGGACAACACTTATTCACTGCTTGCAGCTTTTGCATTGAAAAAGATAATACGTTGCCTTGAGAATTTCATGTACAATGTATTAAAATTTTAAAATGTAATTTCATAAATTTTTAAATATTTTGTTAAAATACTGATACAATTATAATTTAATTCTTTTATTAAGTATATACTTTGGTAAAATAAACTTTTAATCAAAGAAAACAAAAATTCACTCAATACTAATCGAAGATTGTGCAGAATTTTTTTAGAATATTTTAAATCCTACCAAACTATCACTATAATTTTGTAAAAATACAATTTTTATATTAATTATTATTTAATTTAAGTTGAAATTTTGGTCCAAAATGGTCCAAATTACTTTATTTAAATATTTATAAGTACCTTTTAAAATTACAAAAACAGATTATTAATTTTAATGTTCTTCTTTGTTTTTCTTTTAGTTAAATTTTTAAATTAATCAATTTTTATTAATGCGTTGATTTTAATTCGACATATCTGGCACAGCACACATTGAATAAAAAAATTAGATAACTACTTGAAAGTTTCTTATAATTTTCCTACTAAATGTTTCTGAATATTTCTATGTCCAAAATAATGGTCGACACATAAAAATCTTAAAACAGCTAATCGGTTTTTAAGCGAAAATTGATTTTGTTCAAACTCCATATTAGAGCATAACACTTCACATTCCTCTCGAAGTTTATTCGAGTCGTGCAGGACCTGTTATTTTTGTTCAATTACAGTGTTGAGAGTTCACATAATTATAGTTTCTTAAATATTTTGTCTGAACAAAACTTATCTGAACTTACCCATACTTCAAAGTAAAAGTGATAGTTGCACATAATCCAGTTGTTCACCTACCAAAGATATTGCAGACTTTAAAAAAAAGTAGATGCCAGTATTTTGAAATTATTCCCAATGCCTTTTTTTAAATACTAACCTTATCTTGACCTTTTCCATCTAAAAAAAAACAAAACTAAACACAATTTTTGTTAATATTGTTAATAATTATTTATTTATTTCTAAATTTAAATTGTAAGACCTAGATTACATATACATATAGCATAAATACTCCTACACACTAATCTGTGATTTTTTTTTAAATATTTATTTTTTATATAATTATTTTACAAAACTTAATGCAATTTTTTTTCCAGTAAATGCCAACGTATTGCTAAGACATCTAGCGATATCTACAGAAACGATATGTGTTACATCATCAAACTTAGTTGATGACTTTTCATCCCTTGACGAATTCATCGTGATGAAAGTCCTTTTTTAATGTCAGCGGTTGTTGATTGTTAAACTGTTGATGGTGCTGTGAGGGTCCGTTGGTGGGACTCTGATGTGGACTTCTAGAATGTTTCTCATCCACAGGTGATTTGTTTATTTGATCTAAATTTGGAAGGGGTGGGAAGTTGTATGGAGGTCCTAAAAATGGTGCGAATCCCATTAGATCAGAATATTTCTGAGCACTACCGTTTGGGAAGGGAGGTGGTGGAAGGCCGGGGAATGATCCTGGTGGTAGGTCGACGGGCTGTTATGGAGAGTAAAAAATAAAAGAAAATGCGGCACTTGTTATCGAAATTGTCTCAAGGAAGGTCGTTGATATTTTAAAGTACCTTTGGTTGTAGACCATTGAAAAATGGTGGTAAATATGGAAAGAATATCTCTGGTCTGCGGGATAGGAGTTCTGGGTCTTGATGAGTACCTAAGGGTGGTAGATTAGGTCTATGCATAGGAAGTTCTAATGACATGCGTCTACCACGTCTGGAGGCCGGATTAGTCCACATATGAGTGCCCATATGAACCTGAAATTATCAGTTTTTGCATGTGGGTTTTTCTATATGAAGGTTTAAAAATCGTAGCTTACCTTTAGATTTCCCTTAGTTGTAAAAGCCTTTTGACAGACATTGCACTGAAAAGGCTTATCCCCAGTATGCGTTCGCATGTGGATCTGTAATGCAGAACTAGAACTGAAATTTCTTCTACAGACTGTACAAAAATGTTTATTGTTCGCCGGCTGTTCTTGATTTTGTTGCAGCTCTTGTTGTTTCAGCACCGAATTTGGAGTGAAACGTGTTGATTCAGATGATGAATGTAGCATGTGTGACTCATTAGGTAGGGAAGAAACTAAGAATAGAAAATATCAAAATGTCCTTAGTCGACTTTTCAAACGGATTGAGTCAATGATATTCTTACGAAGTTGCATCTTCATTAAGGAATGCTCAGCATCACCGCCGACATTATTGTCAGAGGTCATTGTCGATGATGATCCTCCACTGGGAGATAATGGTTTTTGATTATCATTTGTGGTCAATTCAGTTTTAAAGATCCGATGATTTGCTTCCAAATGTATTTCGTCATTGGAGTAATTAGATGAGTTTTGATTATGAGTCGAATCACTAGAATCTCGACGAAATCTGTGAGCCAAAATGTGATGATGGAATTCTTCCTGAAAATAAAAATACATAGCATTTGTACATTGTATCTGGGTTTGGGAAGATTTTTTTTTTTTGTATGTCGGAAATAATTCTTGAGGTCATTTAACAAAAATTGTGTGTACTTCGAGTTATTAAGAGCAAATTAGTTAGCACATTAGTTTAAAAAAATAAGAAGCTTCATAGAAGCTAAACAAACATTAAACTAATTAAGGATTCCAATTTCAAATAAACTGCACTACATATTTTTAAATCAAGTTAAAACGTCGCACATAATCTGTGTGAAAGTGATTTTTTTCTGCTTCGAAGTTTGAAACATTCCGTGTTGCAGTAAGCAAACATTATTATCCGATTCAGATGTGTTATAAAAGACAATCTTAGACAAGAAGTCTTATGCTTCGACACCATTGGCGAATGCACTGTAATAATCCACACCAAATTCGCCAACATAAGCTTTAGGTATATGCGCTCATGCTCTGACAGGGAAAAACCATGACATTGCTAAAAATTACCGACGTTAAAATCGTTCTGGTCGATTTTAACACCATGATAGGAAGTAAGAACACCTTTAGCAGTATTTTCGGAAAACACAAAATAAAATCACTACGTCTGGTAACGGAATCAGACTGCGCCTATCATACAAGGGCATGGCGGTCTCCATATCAACAAACGCTCAATTAAATCGATCGCATTCCTATAGACAAAAGCCCTGTCAAACCAACAATGCGTCAATGCAGATATAACACTATGCTACAAAAATGCGAAATATTGTATAACATATTAACGTCGAAAAACGGTAATCCAAGAGACCGCCATAACATTTCCCAAGCATTTATTGTCGAAGACCAATGCTGAAGATGTCAACAAGCCATAAGGTCGGCTGCTATCCTAAGTTTTTCCCCCACCAGCAAAAATGAAAGCCTCAGATGCTTGCAGCCAAAATGGGGACCATAAGGTAAAGCTGCATATAAAGACGAGATCTGCCATTAAGATTTAAAGCAAAGTAGGAATAAGGGTTTTCAGAAAAAAAAATGAACACAGCGCGATCAAAGATATAGAGAAGATCCACTCCAGTAAAGATGCTCGTAAGTTCTTAAAAAGTATAAAATGTCAAAACTAAGGATACAAGGCCTAAACAGAATCCTTACGAGATGAACAACGAAAAAACGTAGTTAAATCACAGTCCATGCTGAAAATATGAAGGACCATTTCCGCAGTTTGCCAAAATAATTTGTAGCTACCAGGCAGTAGAAAGCATTACATAGTCTGGACGAAAGCTAACACTAAGAGCCACCTGTCCTCAAAAACGACATTGGTGTTGAAATGACGGCCATCCTGCCAAACTATATAATTCCAATGGAGAAGATTTGGTAACTAACCTACTCCAGCTCATTAGCAAAATTTTATCGGAAGAATGGAACTCAGCATAATTTGCCCGATCAACAATAAAAGCAGACCTACTAAACTGCAATAACTATAGAGGCATAAAACTCAAAAAACCTCAACATCGTATCTGCCGTAATACGTACATGCCTGAAACCGTTCACTAACAGCCTTATTGGCCCTTATCCCTTGTCAGTGTTTTTTTAGACTAAAAGTCTAAAACTAGTCAAATCTTCATACTTCGGCAGGTCCTGGAAAAATCCCAAGCAGTAATCGATACCCACAACCTATTCATCGATTTCAAAGGCACAAACGACAGTATATATTCAGACAAACTATGTAGGACTATTGAGTGTCATGTATAGCAATTATATAGCGTCTATGCAGGAAGACGATGCAGAATTTTCGCTTCTATATGAACTTAACAAAACAGTCGATACCAAAAACGGATCAATATAAGGTGATTGTCATGTGACTCCTCTAGCTTAATTCTTGAGAGGATGTTGCAAGAAACTTGAGGCAGAACCTAAGGCATAATCTTCCATAAATCTATTGTATTACTAACATACAATATTGACATCATTGGACGAACTCAACAAGAATAGACACACAGAAAAGGAACACAATATCGACGAATGGCATTTGAAAGTCGACATATACAACTTTGAGGTAGTAAGGGACTTTGTCTAAAACGCCTCCCCTATTTAACTTACCATTCTATTTTTACCCTATTCCATAATTTCGATAGATATTCCTCAAAGTATATTTATCGACTCAGAATCGGTAGCTGAGTCGATCTAGCCAATTCTGTCCGTCCGTCCCTCTATGTGTCACCTTAAATTTTGGCCTTAAATTTTGAGCTACAGTGTAGACTCTCTGTCCGACGAAGCAGAACAAGTGTAAACATTTTCAAAATCCGCCCACTGCTACGCCCCCATTTCAGTAAAACGTTGTTTTTGACTAAACGGTTAAGAACAATTTCAATATCTATATTTCGTCCAAATAAAGTTTTTTGCCACACCCACTTTTTGGGGGCGTTTTCTTAAAAAAAACATTTTTCGGTAGAATTTTAGGAAACCCGAAAAAAAACGTTCGATGAAAATATTTCAAAAATGATCATTTAAACCCACGCCCACTTTATGGGGGCGTTATTCTGGAAAAACGATTTGTAAAGCCTATCCTATAGGCTATAGCATATTCATAAAAAAACGTCGTTTTTAGTTGAACCGGAAAAGGTTTAGATAAACGGTCTGAAAAAGATTCATTAAGTTTTAAGCAACTCCCACTTTTTGGGAGTTTGATTATTAGTATAGGATGGGATACGGTATTCAACGATTCACAGAGCAGATTGTAGCCTTCTCATTTGTTTGTTTTTTCGTGCAAAGTCTTTTTAGTAATGAACCCATCACTCGACTACTAAAGAGATCCTATAAAACCCTGACCCTCCCAGTCCTACTCTATGACACGGCTACAAAGCATAGACCGCGTAAAAAACTTATGATAAAATCCTTGGTTGTTTTGGGCAAACAATTCTTAAACAAATTCTTTGTTCCCCGTTTGTATTGATGGGCTATGGAGACGAAGATTCAACCGAGAGGTTCCCGAGGTGTACAGCGACATTGACTTCAAAAAACTCCGAAGTGGTCATTTAGACCCAATGAACACAAATATTCATGCTTGCAGCGTATTCAATTACCAGCAGTTGCGCAACTTGAGGCGGGTAGCTGGGGAACTTACTTTTTTATCTCCTTAATAAAAAGGAATGGGTATACATTTTAAAATTTCATCTATTTAAATCCCGTTTATGTATAATAAAACAATTTATATGGCGGGTGCTTTTAATTTAAAATTTTTATTTATTTATTTTTTTTAATTTAACTATGAAAAATAATTTGAAGAACCCGACAAAAATATCTCAAAAAATATTCATTTTCGAAAATCACACCAAGTTCCCCTCGAGTGATACTGTCATTCTATCATATATTCCAACCGAATGTTTATGCACACACTATACGCAGCTGCTTACATACTGAACGTCTTATTACACTCTATGCACGCGCCGTTTTTCTCTGTAATTATTTAAAATTTTCGATTCATTAAAACTTTCTATCGAATATGTCGGGTAGAGCCCACCCGATGCTCTAAAGAGCCAAAATTGCCATTATGACAATAGACACGGCCACCGTACGCGTACACTCTACGCTCCTACAAGTGCGTCTATCAGTGCGGTGGAGTGGCGAATTTCACTGCGAGGACATTTAGGCTCAAACAATGCGCGATGCAGATGCACTCCACAATATTTGTGACCACAACGCCGCCTGGGGGGAGGATAATGCATGTGTCGTCGGAATGAATTGTGTCTGCGCAACAAAGAATTTGGATCATCTCCAAAGAATCTCCTGTTTGTCGTTTTGTTGTCGTCTGTTTAGTTGGTTTGAAAATAATGAACATTGTCATTAGTCATAGTTACCAGAGATGATGGGATATATCATATCGTAGACGGCATAAAGCGATACATCAAAATATTGTGGGGTGCCATTTGGGGGACTGAGCAGGGCCGAGCCATGCATCTTGCAGATGAAAAACGTTTTATTGTCGTGTGTAAATTATTTTTATGTTGCCGATGTAGACAGACAACAATGTCTTGGTGGATCTTAATCGAATTTTAAATGGAGAACAATATTGTGGAATGTACGTAATGTGTTTCTGCAGTGTGATTTAAGGAAGCACAGTTTTCGTATATATTTTTGTATTTTTGTTTTATTTGCAGAATAGAATGTTATGTAGTTTAATTTAGGAATGGGGTTTTATTACAGTCATGCAGAATGTGGGATGATAAGTTTCAAAAACACATCATATGTCAGGGTAAATTGTCTAGTAATCAAGTTTTAATGAAAAAAAAACGTTTTTTTTTATTTCACTTTAAGTAGTGCTCCTAATTTATAGCGATCTAGTGTCTCATGTAAACCTTTTATAAAGTTTCTTTTTTAACTTTAAATTCACATATACTGTGAAATGTAGGTATTTATATCAACTAATTACATTTAGCAACTAGTTTGATGATACAAGCCTATGAGGTCACTATAATGTAATTTAACAAACAAAAAAATTAATTTGATAAAACATGAGTGCCATTAATGGTGTCGCTAAACTTTTGCCCTATGGATTTGTTTTTAATTGAATGACTGCCCACCTGTTGCGAAATTCTGAAGAAAATTCAAGGGTATGTAACGAATCTCCTCAAGCCAGGGCCATTAATTTATGTGAAGGTTTTTTTTTAAACTTTATCATAGAAAAGTATTTATTGTTTTAATGAAAATATTTGAACTCGTTTTTTTATGTTTAAAGAACATGCTTAAACAGTATTTATACAAAGTGGATTTTCGGGCTCGCTTTGATTATGGTGTTCAAAAAGACATCATTCCTTTATGTTGGTTAATTTCACCTGAATTTTACATTTGATAGGATGGACTTTTTCTTGTGGCGAACTTGGAACGGTTGAGTTGAGATAAGCGTTTTAATACATTTCATATAACGCAAATAAGTTTTCAGATAATTTCAGGTCATAAGAAGGCCGTACTAAACAATAACTGGTGTTGCTATGGTTGTGAATCGACCTTTTCGAGACACAATACCACGTCCGCGTTCCCTAAGGGTGGCTGTATCCTGTCACTTTTTATTATTTTTATTTCTGATTGAGGATTTGATATGCATTAGCTACCTTTGGACAAAAATTTGAGCCAAATAGGTCAGCGCTAGATTTTCTAAGAAGTAGAGTCTCAGATGAAGCTTCCTTTTCTTGAGAGAGCTGGACAAAAGCATAGGAGGTGAGTAATACGTTCCTCCTCTTTTTCGTGCAAGCAGCTTCTAGAGAAGTCATTGTTGAATAGGCCTAGTCTTTTTGTGTATAGGGCAGTGTCCTGTAAGGAAACCGATTATGGTGCTGATGTTTAAGGTGTTCAGTATAGTCATGCAGATGGAGCGCTTTTGGTTAAAGTTTGGCTGGAGTTGCCTGGATATTTGGGAAGTTGTGCAGTTTATCCATCTGCGGTTTGCTTTCTTGATCGCATCCAGTTTGATCTGTAATTTGCATGAAGCGAGGGCATGAAGTTAGGGCATAAATAACATATCTACTGGAGGTAGAATATCAAAGGTAGTACCCTGTCTGGCAAGCTCATCTGACCTGCAATTCCCTGGTATGTCTTTGTGGCCCGGCACTTAAAAGAGGTGAATGATCAAATCCTCTGCCATCTCGTTAAAAGACAGTCGGCATTCGTGGGCTGATTTCGAATTGAACGAGATTGCTTCCAGGGATTTGATTGCCGCTTGACTGTCGCTGAAGATGCTAATATATATACTTCGCGGATATTACATTCCTTTTCAGCCTGGGCAAGGCTTCTTTGATTGACATGATTTCCGCCTGGAAAACGCAACAATGACCGGGAAGGCGAAAGGATAGGCTAAGGTTAAGCATCTCGGAGTAAAAACTTCCACCCACTCCAGATTCTGTTTTCGACCCGTGCATGAAGATGTGAATCCAGTTATTGGTTCGAATCGAACCCAACTCCCATTCAAGGCGACTGGGAATGGTTGTCCTGAAGTTGTGCTCAAAACTGAGTGGGGTAGTGGTGTGGTCCGCTAATGCATATGCAAGCTGATCTTTAAATTTAATATAGTAGGTTGCGGTTGGATGCTGTTTCCAAAGCCGTCCACCAGACTAAGATACCATACAGGAGTATGAGAAGAAACGCGTTGTAGCTTTTAGTTAGCAAGTAGTTCTTCTGAGCGGTTCACTGGATTCCGACATGGAGATGCCATATCAAGCGATTTCCTCAATCACGTGCTGGAACAGATAGTGCATAGCATAGGGTATGTGTAAGCATGATAGGTACTATATTCAACAAAGCCGCCTAGCTACTGTAATACGCAGACGATATCGACATCATTGGTCGATTGGTATAGAAGCATTAACGATAATCGATGATAGGGGAATCGCATTGGTATTGTATAGTTAACGAGGAGAAGATAAAGTATTTTCTAACCTTAGTGGAAATTGACCCTTGACAAACGTTCCTACTCTGGTTTCGCCAAACAAAAAGGATCAAACTCCTAACTCGAAAGTCCAAATACTCTACTCTACCATATCCTACCACTTCTTCTTTCTGCTGCTCGCCGAAAACGCAAAATACTTCGTCAAATATTTGGTCCTGTATGCAAGGAAGGTGAATTGAGAAGAAGATAGTACCACAAGCTTTATAAGCTGTACCAAGATTTGGAATTGGTACTTAAGGTAAAATCACGCCGACCTTATTGGATGGGCCACATGAGTTAATGGTAACGCTCCAGCAAAGAGAACCTTCGAATCTCAGCCTGGAAATTTGAAACGACAAAGAAGACCGAACCTCCAGATCATGTGTTTGCGGATTTCTGGGCACTTGGTGTGAAAGATTTTGGGTTTAATTTTTTGATTATATACAAGGTAACGTTTTTCTGTACCCGCTCGATTTTATCTACATGTATTGCTGGAATCGAAACACTTTCCATAATGGATCTAACTAGAGAACAATAAATTGGTTTTAATGTATAAGGGTCTTTGAAACCAAAGGAATTTCTTTTCAAGATAAATAGTAATGAAGTCGCCCTTGATACTGTTACATCATAATGTGAAGTGAATGTGAATTTGTTTATGAAATCGAATGTCGAGACCGGATATTTCATAAACTCGTTCTTAAACAGTTTTATTGCCTGCGTAAGTGAACATAATCCAGCTGCCTACGTTCAAAGTTAAAGAATTTAATTTCACCAGCGAAATAAATTTTGAAAATCAGATTGACAATTATCTTAGTCGCCAACAGATTTTGACTTCCTTGAGTTACACCATTGTTTGCACTAAAGGGAAGTGATGTTGAACTACCCAGTTTGACTTTTTGTTTTCGATTTGCCAAATAAGATTACAAATTAAAACTTATTCAGTCTTGAGTGAATACCAATAGTGATCCATCTTATCGAATGCTTTGGATAAATTAGTAAAAATAACATTAATTTGCATATCGGCCTCAATACTCTCAAGGGTATATTTAGTAAACAGTGTACGATTAGTGGCCGTTGATCTACCATCTATAAAACCCTTACTATGTCAGAATATATTACCACCTCATAGATCTAAGTTGATAATATACAGATATTATAGATCCAAATACACATCTGATCTAAAATAAATTCTAGAAAATACAGACTGTCCTGCTTGTCTCACTCCCTAGTGCACTATATATCGATATAAATCGATATTAAATTATAACTAAAAAATGTCCTTTATTACTTTAATTTCCACAATGCGAACAATTTAACAAGCATTTTCAATTTAAGTCTCAAATCTGCATCAGTTCCCATAGATCCACCACATTCCCTGACCATATCGGATTAACCTCAAAACAATCTTTACTATGCACATCATCACTCATCGAACGCATCAGATATACGAGTACAAGAAATACCAAAGCGAAATTCCTAAACTCCAATGCCGCCGTGGAATACATTTTTAATTAACGGCCTTACTAATCACGTCCATCAAGGCATACAAGTTACTCAATCAGCAGGGAATTCAGAATAATTATTGTTTCAATTCCGATAAAGTGGTGTGTGCTATATGGTGATGGTACCAGCAATGCTTTGTGTGGTGGGTGACAATCTGCCACTAGTATAGTGTTCTGCCGTAATCAGGCATCTGAACTCATCCCGCATCCAACAAATAATCAAGTGTGCTATATACCATCCTCCTCACACCCCCCAAATAGTATCGTGTAACAGATTCTGATCCTGTCAGTGTGGAGCGCTACATATATCCCATCCAATGTGACATATTCGAGCTGGTTTGTCCGTCTGATAGATTCAAGCATATTTAAGTGGAGGAACCCCTCTATCAGATGGAGGAATAAAAATAGCACTCGAAGACTGCCGACCTCCCCGCGTTAAACATAAACAACATGACTAAAGGCAACACGAACCGGCTCCTTGTCGAGTGTCACTTTCGTCAGAATAATTCTGTGTGTCCCTTCGGACGTGGTTATTACTTTATTGCTCGACTCTTATGGGGAACATAGACGGTATAACATATAGGCTATTAGACTGCTTGCTATACGAAGTATGTCCTTCGATCCCGGGTAATTAATAATCTGCTCATAATTTGTTGTACATGGTGCAAAATGAATCCGTTTATGGTTTGATTGAAGCTATCCGACTTTTTTTTTTAATTAATACAATACAGTCACAAAGTAATAACGCACAAAGTCGGTGAGATTATGCCACGCAGGCAGCATTATGTGGACGAGGAAATTCCTTTCAGGATTAATTAAACATCTCTAGGGCATTGGCCGTAAGTATTGATTGACATGCGACAAGCGTCGATAGTCCAACAAGTTGTTAGGATTTTTCCAAGTATGTAATTATTTTTTTTTTTAAATAAGGATAATGCAAGAAGAACAAAAAATAATAAAAAAATAATTGGTATTAAAAGGATCAACTTACTTTTGTGGCGCAGCCTTTATCACAGATGGTGCACTTGAAGTTATCCTCTTTGGTATGAGTCCGAATGTGAAGATCCAACTCGGTTGTGTTAGGAAAAATGCGAAAGCAAATGTTGCAGATGTTTGCCGCACCACGAAGACCAGCTGAAAAAGTGACATAAAGGGTATCCATATGTTAGAGGTACAAAGACTATAATTCAATAAAGTTAAGGTTTGAGAATGGTATACGCATTTTTTTAAAGGTTTTCAAAAAAGGAGTTTTCAAGATATGCTTTGGGATAGGTTAGACGGGATAAGAATATCACTACAGTGACTCTCTACAATACTGCTTGTTTAAACATACGAATAAGGGAAAACACCACTTCTAGACAATATTAACTACCACGTGTGTACATTTAGCATACGTGCTCCATATATTAATATATATCAATGTTTTGACAGGATTTGAGATCAAACATGACAATAACTAGAGCATGCGGAACAGTTGTAATCCTCTAATCCAGATCATAGGTTGATGGTGATCGGAGGCTTACCAGACCGCTGCCTTTTAGATCTTATAACACAAAACTGCTTATTTCTATATGATTCCCAAATCAAATCAAATCAACAACCAAAACTCCTCTTACCCCAAGAGAGCCGTTCAGACAGTCGACTCATTTTCACATTCCCAGCTGTCGTTGAAGATTTGTGCATGACAAAGGAATTAATGTTTGTCTTCCTGGCGCTAACCTTAAGGCATTTTATGAAATATGAATTACCATTCTAGAGGGGGATAAAATACTAACACATCTCCATATAAGATCTCGTGAAATAAACTTATAATTCGAAGGATAGCTTTCAAATTATCTTATGTCTTTAATCCGAAATTTCAAAACTCAGATCATATCTTTATAACTGATGATTTATTTAAGTTTTTCAGGTTGGCAGCACTGGTTAGTAATGACGCCCAAACGTCATCTTTCAAAATGAAAAGTTTTCAGTATACTCTGCTATTTAATCATGGAAAGACTTATAAACGAGCAATGATTGCAAATTATTGAAATTTATTATCAAAATTGACCGGTGAGTTGGCCGCCAAGATTATGCGATTTAACGCTTCTTGATTATTTCTTGTGAGGTTATGTAAAGTCGTTAGTCTATGTGGACAAGCCAAACACGATTGAAGCCTTACAGGATAACATAACACGCGTAATTTGTGGAATACAGGACGAAATGCTCGAAAAAGTGACACAAAATTGGACCTTCCGAATGGACCATTTGAAACGGAGCCGCGGACAACATTTACATGAAGTTGTCTTTAAAACGTAAATTGGAAAGGCCTATTTATCGATTACAATAAAAATTTTGAATATTTGATGTAAATTTCAGTGTTTTATTAGATTTTTAAAAAAAGTACGCTTAAAAATCACCCGTTGTAAGGACTAGCTGACACGGCCAACCTTGTTTTGCTATATAAATTATTCTTAGTGAATATTTTGGTTGCTAAATTAATAAAGAGAATAACAATCGTTTAATGTCCTATTCCATTCTATTTTTGAATTAATCATACCCAAAAAGTGGGCGCGACTAAAATCTTTACGAACTAGTACATAGAAAATGAGAGTTTATCAAATCTTCCAACACCTTGTTGATGATTTTGGGCTGTAACTCAGAGATTGCTGGGATTAGCCTTAAGTGTTTAAATCATCCCCACAAAAAAGTCCAAAGGGGTCAAATCGCAGCTCCGAGGCGGCCAATTGACATCGCCAAGACTGCTGATAACAAGATTTGGGAATTTGAAGCAAAGATCGATTGTGGCATGGAGTGCAATCCTGCATAAATCAGAAGAAATGTGGGCTTTATGACGATAAAATATAGAACATGACATTGTTACAACATATTGTTCAAACAGTTTATGTTTATATTATTTATCATAAATTCATAACCAATGATTCTTCATCAAATTTATTTTCGAATATTTTCAAAAGGGTACCGAAAAACGTTTGTTACTGAAAATTCCCCCAAAATTAGGGCGTAGCAAAAAACTTTACATGGACAAAATACATATATATATATATATTGAGATTCTTTAAATATATTTTTTCAGACACTTTTTTAAAATTCCCTACGGTTTGGCCAAAAACCACTGATTTCAAAAATGTTTACACTTGTTCTGCTGGGAGAAACAAATTTCATCTTTTTGGATCAACATATAAAGCCCAAAAACTGGTGGCGTACGGACGGACGAACGGACGGACGAAGGGACGGACAGGCATGGCTTAACTGACTCAGCTATCGATTCTGAGTCGATCCATATACTTTACGAAATTATTTCTCTATGTTTCAAACTATGTATCAAAACTAATATACCCAGATGGGATGTAAAAAGTCGGTTAACATGGCTCTTTAACCCCCACCGTAAATCGAAACGTAATTCCCAGTCTCATTTTCGAAGAAAAAATTTCCAATGATGCCACCACTTCACAATCCGCACCAAACTTTCACTTTCTGTAGATGCATCTCGACAATAACGTGCGGGTTTTCCGAGCTCCAGATGCGGCGAATTTGTTTGTTAAAGTAGCCGCCGAGATGAAAATGCAGCTCGTCAGAAAAGATGATTTTTCGCCTAAAATCGTTGTCTAATATAAGCTGCTCTAAGGCCCAAACTGCGATAACAAAGCGGATGATCGTGAGCCTGTAATTGCTGAGTTAATTGTACTTTGTAAGCGAATAATCCGAGATCTTTGTGCAGAATTCTCCTCAGGCTAGTGTGTGAAATGTTGAGCTGTTAAGATCGATAGCGAGTTGATGTTTCTGAATTGGGTCTCACACTCTTGGCTACAGCAGCCACTCGTCTTCTCGTCTGTACGACCCGTTTGACGAACTTTTTGCACAAACTTGCTTTTTTTTATTCAAAGTTTTTTTCGATTTTTAACTTTCTCTTACAAAGAGAAAGATATTGTTTTCGTGAAAATTTTCGACCTCGAGATTTTGATTGATTCTAACATTACGATGATAGCGGAGCCTAAAAAAGTGGTTTTTGGAATTCCGTCCGTCGGTCTGTCGGTCCGTCGGTCCGTCGGTCCGTCTGTCCGTAATGGTCTCCCCAGCCTAAACGGCTTGGCCGATTTTCTTCAAACTTCGTAACCAAGCTTGTTTTGGTCATAATTCTAGGCCATTTTTTTTGTTTGCTTTTAGCCATGTTATTAACGGTACCTGCCATATAAAAATTACACATAACCTCAATTTTCTCGAAAACGGCTCTAACGATTTTGATTAGACTTTATATATACTATAAGCATATTAGTTCCAACAAAACTGCATACCCAGTTTTTTCGAGAAAATCCATATAACGGATTTTGTCATTCAGGCCATATAAAGAAAATTGTTAATTTCTCGCAAACTACTATGTCAAATTGAATGAAATTTAATATACATACTACTATAATAGTTTTAAACAATTCTATTCTAATTCTAAACTATCACTTAACGGAATTTGCAGTTTTGGCCAATAACGAAAATTAATTATTTTTCACATAGTCACCGATTCCTTCAAATTTCGGAGTCAACGTTCGTATAATCAAATTTCAACATTTTATATAATTTTTAGCATTAATAATCAAAATGCGCACTATTTGATCTAACGCCGAACTCGCTGTGAAAGAGAAAGTTGCGTACGACCCAGTCGTGCACCCACCACTCGTTTTTTTTTTTTTAAATTTGACCGAAAATCGTTAATTTAATAAAACCGTCCCAAAAATGGGCTTGACAGAGAAATTTTTATAAATGAAATATGTTATTCAGACACTTTTTCGAATTTCTTAACCGTTTCGCCAAACAACGTTTTTGTGAAAAGTGGGCGTGCATTGGGCGGAATTAAAAAAAAACATATGAGAAGGCTGCAATCTGCTGTGCGGACTTAATACCCTATCCCATCCCATCCCTGAAATTAATATCCCCAAAATGTGGGCTTTATGGCGATAAAATATAGAAAATGACGTCAAAATCAAAATATTTTATGGTTCGACAAAAAACAAAGTTTTCTTGTTGCATATACCTTGGGGTAGGGTAAATATAGGGTTTTTGTAGGAAAACGCCACAAAAAAGTGGGCGTGGGTTCAAATGGTGAAAGGAAAAAATTGTTGCAGCAATAGTTTTTTCGAATACCTATTTTAAAGTTTGACCAAAAAAGTGGACGTGGCAAAAAACATTATATGGACGAAATATAGATAGTGAGATTGTCTAAAAGGTACGCTTTTCCGACATTTTTTTCAAAATTCTAAACCGTTTGACCAAAAATAAGGTTTTTCTAAAAAGTAGCAGTTTCAGTGCGAGGATTTTAAAAATGTGTACACTTGTTCGAATAGCACGTAGAATGTTCACATATACGAAATTTCATTATCTTAGCTCAAAATTTAAGGCCTTTATCTACTTAGCTAGCGATTCTGAATCGATCCATATACTTTATGGTATATCTACCTAAATTATTTCTCTATGTTACAAACTATGTATCAAAATATCAAATATCAAAATACCTAAATTATTTCTCTATGTTACAAACTATGTATCAAAACTAATATATCCCTATGGGATAGGGTATTATTACATTTGTTCTGCTGGGAGCAACAAGTACAACGGTACAAGTGTACCGACATTTTCAACATTCTAGCTCAAAATTTAAGCCCCGTACGTACGGACGGACATACTGTCAGAACGACATACATGGTTAAATCGACTCAGCTAGCAATTTTGAGACGATCCATATAATTGAAGGTATATCTGGCTAAATTATTTCTCTATGTTACAATCATGGTGTCAAACTATGTGTCAAAACGTATATACCCCTATGGCATAGGGTATAAATACCTCATATATGAAAATCAGTTGATCTTCTTTATTCAATAATCACAAACCGACATAAAATATGGCGCACCCTCTGTAACTTTTTTAAAAATATTTTAACATGTGTACAATATTATAAATTTTCTTTGATCAGATTTTTTGGCGGGTGGATACTCCACTAGAGTGACTCGGAAATCAAACACTCTTTGATTAATTTCCCTCTGTCATTTGTTCAATCACTTCCACTACAAGGCCCCATAAATCTATATTAACAGAGAACTGTTGAAATGCCAAAGTGTTCTGTACTCTATAACTAACTAAAAAACAAACAGATGGATATACCGCCAACCGCTCGTGGCTCTTCAACATAAGAAGACGTGTCTTTACCATAGAGTAGGCCATAAATTTCCTGTCATTTAAGAGAAATTAAAAACTCCTTTTATTGTACGTTGTGGTATGTGTGTTTTGCTTTACGTGATGCACACACACACACACTTGATTTTGATTTAATTTGGGAAATCGGAATCCAAGACAGCGCACTGTCGGTCTTTGTTCGCGGTCCAATTGAATTATGGTATCTGAGTGCGCAGTAAATGCGCGCACTTGCTGCTAATTTCGAATCTTTACGCTCTCTGGGTCAAAGGTAACAGACAAAAAGAGTTCGTCATTAAATTCGTTCTTGTGGCATGTGGTGCTGGGTTTACATATGGAATGGTGAGGCGTTGAACGCAACGCACGATCAGAGTGCTGTGTGTCTGCTTGGGGAATCTATTACTGGATACTTGGGTTTGACAGATGTCATCTAAGTGAATGTGATATGTGTCGCAGGGATATAAACTTTTAGCGAGTTCACCATTTATTGTTTATTTTTGGATAGGGGATTCTTAATCGGATGTTGTTGGAATCTGTTTTTTTGTTGTGCTTTACTTTGTTGGGACTTTTTAAGAGAAATGCTTGTTTCAATACAGGAAATGCATGTAAAATCAAAAACCAACGTTTTTGAAAAGTTAAAACTTTTAAATAATTTAAAAGATAATTCCGATATTTTTAACTTTCTCTTACAAAGAGAAAGATATTGTTTTCGTGAAAATTTTCGACCTCGAGATTTTGATTTATTCTAACATTACGATGATAGCGGAGCCTAAAAAAGTGTTTTTTGGAATTCCGTCCGTCTGTCCGTCTGTCCGTAATGGTCTCCCCAGCCTAAACGGCTTGACCGATTTTCTTCAAACTTCGTTTCCAAGCTTGTTTTGGTCATAATTCTAGGCCATTTTTTTTGTTTGCTTTTAGCCATGTTAATAACGGTACCTGCCATATAAAAATTACACATAACCTCAATTTTCTCGAAAACGGCTCTAACGATTTTGATTAAACTTTATATTCACTATATGCATATTAGTTCCAACAAAACTGCATACCCAGTTTTTGCGAGAAAATCCATATAACGGATTTTGTCATTTAGGCCATATAAAGAAAATTGTTAATTTCTCGCAAACTGCTATGCCAAATTGAATGAAATTTAATATATATACTACAATTATAGTTTGAAACAATTCCACATAATTAGTTTTAGCCCAACTATCACTAAACGGAATTTTAAGTTTTGGCCAATAACGGAAAATCATTATTATTCACATCGACACCGATTCCTTCAAATTTCAGAGTAAACGTTCGTAAAATCACATTTCGACATTTTTTATATAATTTTTGCATCAATAATCCAAATGCATACTTACTATTTGATCTAACGCCCAACTCGCTGTGAAAGAGAAAGTTGCGTACGACCCAGTCGTGCACCCACCACTCGTTTTTATGGCATTAAGAAAATCCTTTGACATTTCTATCAATGTAAATGGTTTTTTATCCCGCATTTCTACTAACGCACTATAACCTCAATAAATTACCAAGTTCCAAGTGCATCGGATCTGATAAAGCTAAGAAGTACTCATATTTTTCTTACTCTTGGATATTTACCCAACTTTTGGTTTTGGGGAGACTTAAGTAAGGGATTTCGATTTTTCATGAAGACTGGTTTGATAAAAGGATCTATTAAGGGACTTTCCCAACACGATCAAACTGTTTGAGTTCACTCCGTGTCTAATTCTATTTTTGCAACCTCGTTTAATAGTTGGGCAGGAACGTATATACGTACTAGGAAAGAACTAGATCAGTACATAATGTATGTAATCAAGATACCTGACAAGCTCTTAGATTAACTAGTCTTATCTATATAATGCGGGTTCTGTGCATATCTACAACGATTTCTCAAACCAAACCGGCAAACCCGCACTGTTACTAACAGAAATACCAAATTTGTCATCTTCCCGGGCTTAAGCTAGGGTATTTCATTATTGTTTGCTCTACTTCAACGGATTTTCTTAATGAATCATCCATAACTTTAAAACTGCTAACTCAAAAAACGCAGGTCTATCAAATGCATCAAGGTCAACCTTAAGTGTTCTGCAACATGTTGGTAACTGACTTAACTATATTTCTGCCCTTAAGACATTAAGATAAACCAGAATTAAACCCGGTGTGAAACCGCGGGGTTGTGATGGCTATAGTTGCACAAAATGTGCTGGTATACGCGAGATTTCTAAATCATTTAAGAAAAGCTTCATAAAATCGCCTATAAATAGTCTTGTAAATTTCTTACTTAGAGGAAAGCTCCAACATTTTAAAAGGGCAAGATCCATCAGATAGATTCTTCTTTACAGTTAAACCTGACTTTCCAGAACCCTTATATTTCAGTCAGAAACTGAAGTATCGTAGGTGATCTAAACTAAACTATTATGCATCCTTGGTGGTAGTTCACATTAAGCTTGTTATCCACATATTAATCCGGAATATCGCAAACGAAACGGAATATAATGGTAAAACTTGATAAAAAGGCATAAGAATACTTTAAGGGTCTATTATTGGAGGCCGACCATATGCTACTTAGATTTTCGCGTCCGATGAATCTCCTTAATCTGATGACAAATCAACATCTGATGAGCACAATAAAACCAAAGAGGAAAGGTCTGCTGTATCTTGACAAGGTGCTAAAAAACTGTGAATTCTTCTCTATAACTTAAAGTTAGCTTTCGTAAACTTAACTATATGCCTTGCTGAAGACTGCGACAACCTTGTCCTTATTCAAGGACTATGGATGGTACGTGGAGTTGTGTTTGTAATAATGACACGAGGATACACACTCCTACATGCTAATATTTAAAATATTTAAGGTAAAACCAGAGTCTATATGCTTGCAAGATCTATCCCAGACCTTAATTTTTCGTTTTTACCTGACGATCACCCATAATACACCGTTGTACCTACTGAATGTTTTTAAGGTTGCAAGGCGTAGGAGACTCTAATCTTGGAAAAAACCTAACCCTAGAGTAACATCATCCATACATACTTAATGAAAAGATCGAATGTACCAATGAATTTTGTCGGCTTCGCGAAGCCCTTACCAAATCATAACTTAGACATAGTTTTCTCATGCACTTATGTGGGACATGTGTATATTCGGGATTTAATTCTCTGGGACTGCTGATGGACACTAATTTCCAGACTGAACTCCAGCTACTGAAAACGAACGGCCTGGCAAAAAAATCGAGACATTGAAGTTGTTATCCAACTATTTGCTGGCGACCACTGATCCTTACGTTCTACCAAAATTAATTAAGTAGCATAAAAAAAAATCTCCACTTACCAATAATTCTTAGCGGTCCGAATGGCAGCATCGGAAACTTCGGTGGACTCCGATTGTCTCTCGCCATTAGAAGAAAATTCGGCACTAAGCTAACCCCAGTATTTTCCGAGCTTTTCTCACTGTCTGCACTTTTCGCCGACAAGTCCATTGCACCATTCTCGTCCGAATTACTTCCACCCTCCGATTCGTCGATACGTTCCTTTTCGTCGCGTCGTTCCTCACTATTCGCCTCAGTTGGCGACTCCTCCTCACTTGCCATGGTGAAATCATCAAAGTCGCCCTGTGACGATTCCGATCTCTGCCCAGAGTACTCCGACTGGGAAAAGTCCATGTTATCCGAGGTACATATCGACCGTGTAGAACTCTGATCCTCGGTATTGGACATCGACATTTCACTGTACTTTGCCCGATCAACGTCTCCATCGTCCAGAGTATGTATCCGAATGTGCTGTTGCAAGATAATGCCATTGGAGAACTTTTGATGACACACCGGGCACTTGAACTGACTACGCATTGGAGGTTTGATTTTGTGAATGCTCATGTGGGCTTTTAAGTTTCCCTTTGTGGCAAAAGCCCGTCCACAGATTCTACAGCGAAACGGCCGCTCCCCAGTGTGGGTGCGAATGTGCATTTGCAAGGAGCTACGACAGGACATGACTTTTTGACAGAAAATGCACTGGTTGGGATCGGTTAACTTGTTTTCAATGTTGTCCACTAGTTGTTGGAGTTTTGATGTTTCAGAAGTTTTATCGATCTCAATGAGGTCCTCCCAAGATTTGTCAATAAGCCGTTCCATCTGAGCTAGGGAATACTCGGAGGGAATTTGTTCGAGACTTGTAGCTGATCCTCGGCTGAGCGAAGATCGTCGCGACGACTTTGATAGATTTTCAGGGATATTTTCATCCATAGGCCTTGACGGTGGAGGATGTGACTCCCTTGGACTTGAAGTTCGCTTTCTTCTGTTGCTTGGCGGAGGAATGAGCTCGTCTTGGCGTTTGGTTGCATCTTTCTTTGGTTTCTCATCATCAGGTGTGTGATCTTCACATTCGGCGATCGCCTTTCGAAGATCCTGCGCCTCAGTCTGTGGTTGCGATTGTGGCTGAGATTGGGATTGGGTTATAGGTTGTATTTGCGGTTGTGGTGTAGACTTCTTTTCACAAGGCGAAGGCTCTTTTTCAAGGATCGGAGAAGTGCTCAGTCGGAATGGAGGTGTTTGGACGAAAGGAGGAAAGGGCAGTCGTAGGGGTGGATTCCCAGGTGGAACCATGCCTGTATGATTATATTGTGGATAATGCTCATTATTTTGTGAAGGAGGCATCAACATTGGCGGGAATATCTGAGTATGCCGCTGGTAGTGCACCTTTAAGTTGCCCTTGGTTGTAAACTTACTTCCACAAACATTGCACTGAAAGGGTCTTTCTCCGGTATGTGATCGCAGGTGTATCTGCAGAGCAGAATAGGAACCAAAGATTTTCCCACAGTACTTGCAGCGATGTTTAAATATCTCCCCTCTGCCCTGACCGTCCTTCTTCGAGTAGTCATACTCGTCATTCAACTGGTTTGCATGAACGCTCTGTGAAGCTGAGTCGAGGACCTCCTCAGTCCGTCGCTGGAGCATCTCCAGACAATTGGGTTCATTGGGCGGTGGTGGAGGGTCGTGATTGGTGATAATGCTCGAAGCAAATGACGAACTGATGTCACACAGGTGCGGTTGGAATGCCTTTGTGCACTCCTGCTCCCCGCTGGGTTTCTCCTCCTCCTTCATTTCAGTCTTTTCATTCTCTGGGATGTGATCAGTGCTCTTACGAGGTATATTCCCATCATCCTCCTCCTTCAACGTAAGCCTTTCCTCCTCTGGTTCCACGTCGTCTTCCTCATCATCATAATCTTCTTCTGCGCGATGCTTTAGCTGCGACTGCAGGTGCTGTATCAGCTGCATCTGCATGAGCTGCTGTCGCTGCACGTTGAATATCGTCGATTGCACTACGGCCAGATCACTCACTGCTTCGTCATAGTTCTGCGAGTTGGCTATAGCCGTGGCGGCAAATTGCGCTACAGCCACCTTCGTGTGCTGCAATGCTTCGAGGGCGACGTGTCCGGTGGCCGGCAATCGTGACATCACCGACAAGTCCAACGCCTCCTCCACACTGTCCTCCTCCTCATCTTCATCATCACTCTGGTTAAGCTGAAGTCGCGGCTCTGGGCCATCACCCCCGCTGTTGTTATTGCGATCTGGGTCATCTTTGATAGAAGGTGGTTCATTGGTGGCATCGCCACCACCTCCAGCGCCACTCCTAGGACCTCGGTAATTAATTCGGTTGTGAAAAATCGAGCACATCTTGGTACTGCTGTTGCTGCGCCGGGAGTCTGCAAAGAGAGCAAAGGAAAATTGGTTATCTTTGGATGCATTTATTCGAGGAATTGTATTAAGCCAGACGCTCCACGCAATCGCAGTCACACACTGTTATGATAAAATACTTTTTGAATATATGAATAGGACATGAATAAATGATTGGTGTCGCATATGATTAGGTTACTAATTTTATTATCTGAAAGTACGCCCCCAGATTGCGCAAGTTGCCGGCTGGACTGGTTTTAACATGGTCACAGAAAATATCTAATTTATTGATAGAAATCGGAAAGGCTATTTTACTGGCGCAACTAGAATACCTCCAAGGGTTGGTGGTTAGTAATTTATTTGCTTACAGTCGATCTGACAAAAGTTGGCAGGATAATTTCGTATATCACTTTTTTTTGCTTTTGTTTGATTATATAACTGATAAATGGATGATGGATTGAGGCGAGAATAATGAATAAATGTTTTCCATTGAATGTGCAATTATTACGACTGGCTAGAACGGAGTTGCATTGCAATTTCGGAGATTTTTATTCGAAAATGGAACTGAAATGTTTTTATATTATTTTTAAGAAATTAAAATTGCCATCTTGTTCTGTGTCAGTGAATTATTATGAGTAAAGGATTTATCTGTACATTAAAAGTGTGCAAAGTAAATGAAATAATTTAAAATGAATTTTTAGGATCCGACCTAAATTAATTTACTTTGAATTCAATCGAATACCAGCGGCTACCAAAATAGTTGAGACCTCTGTAGTAATAATTAACTGCGACTACTTGTATTACCTATGATACCAGGTAAGACTCGAAGACTTGATAAATTTTGTCTGTTGGGCTTTTGGAAAAGCATATTTTAGGGACCAGCTGGACAAATGCTTTTTTCCATCTACTCGGAAAGAGTTCTGATGAGTAGGGTAGATTGAAACGCTTACACAGTGGTTTTGCCAGCGTGAAAGAACATCTCTTTAGAATTATGGGGGAGATACCATCTTGACCAGACCAGTTAAGATCAAATAATACTCTTGCGACTTTACGAGTACGAAAGTACAGGAGGAGACGGAACACTATCTGGCAATGTTAAACCGGGCTCCAAAATGAGCACCAAGCAGATTGGCTTTGTCTAGATGTTTTGTCTTAATTTTTTTTATGAACGACCTAAAGTGTTAACTACCTTTGGGACATAATAGAATTTGTTGCTTCAATTTGATCGTGAGAGAATTAGACATGCTTAATGTGGGCGTTATAGTAATTTCGGGCTCGTTTGAGCTTTATTCGGCTTTGCTCAGTAGGATTGGTTTTTTATGACCTAAAACTTACCTCTTTAAGCCTAAGGATTTCATACCCATGCTAATGTTCAGTAGCATCAACGTCACTATCCAGGATTCATAGTGACCAGTTTAAATTCTTATAAAAATCGTTTAGAGCTTCACAGTATTGCCATATGGTTCTTGTTGATTAGAGTACAAGAAATTAACCGATACGATGCAGTGGTCTGACGACCTAAGACCCGATAATACATTGATAGTGTGTTTATTAGCGTGAGAGGTCAGAAATATGTCCAGAGTGTGCTATAGTTTTTTGCATATTAAATATCTCCACATATGCTGAGTGTCTAGAATGTTGAACTCATGTAGGATAGTGTTAAATAAAATCGTCTGTACTATTACTCTGAAGAAGAAGAAGAAGATACGACTGTTTCTATAAAATATTCGCGATTCTAGTAGCAGATACAAAATCCCTGTCGCCAATTGTGTTTTGAGATATGTATATCAATGAAGTCAGTCCGTCAAAGGTGATTGTCAAATGTGACAAAGCAACGGGTAATCTGCTAAAAAAGGCTATCAAAAGATAGAAATTGATATTCCGATCACAGTGATATTGTGATCTGTTATTTTAAAATTGCAATCACAACCTGAGAATATGCATACAAAATACCTGTGATATCAGTAGCACAGATTATTTTCACTCATCTGGAATGTGATTGTATACCCACATGGGATAAATATAAGAGTGATTCAAGAAGCTGTGGAACACTGCGAACTAGATTTTCAGAATGTTTTTTTTATGTCGTGTGTATATAATATTTCAGATTACTTCTAGAATCATAACACCACCCTACATTCATCGCTTTTAAAGGCTATATAAAGGGTCCGCCAAAAATGTTTTTTTTTTGAAAATACTATAAAAAAAACTACTGAATATTTTCTCAAATTTCTTTTTTTATTTGAAAGTACAATCCTTCCGGTTACTTATGGAAGATAATTTCATTCAAATAGCTGCCTCGGCTGGCCATGCAGTAGCCTACATGATCGGTCCAATTTTTAACCACATTATCGATTGTGTGCAGCTGTATTTCACCACTGGCTTCACGAATATTGTCCTTTAAAGCGTCAGTTGTCTCTGGCTTATCGGCGTAACACTTATCTTTTACGGCACCCCACAAATAATAGTCCAACGGTGGCAAATCGCAGCTCCGAGGTGACCAAACGACATAGCTTCGGCTGTGTGGCACGTAGCGCCGTCCTGTTGAAACCAAATGTTGCCAACATCCTCCTCTTCAATTCTGTGAACAAAAATTCGTTCAACATGGCCCGATAACGATCGTCATTGACTTAACGGCCACTCCTTGCTCATTTTCGAAGAAAAATGGCTCAATTATGCCTCTGGACCAAAATCCGCACCAAACAGTGACTCGTTTTGGGTGTATCGGCTTTTGAATGTATGCGTGCGGGTTTTCTGTGCCCCAAATGCGACAATTTTGCTTGTTTACATACCCGCCAAGATCAAAAAGAGCTTCACCTGAAAAGATGAATTTTTTGGCACAATCGGCATCTTCTCTAAGTCGATCGCAGGCCCACTTAGCGAAGCGAAAACGCATTGGATGGTCAGTTGGCTTCAACTCCTGAACCAATTGGACTTTGTAAGGCGTCATACCAAGGTCTTTATGCAAAATTCGTCTCAATGATGTCTCCGAAATGTTCAATTATTGAGAACGACGGTGAATTGATGTTGATGGCGCTTCACGCACACTTACTACCACAGCAGCAATATTCTCGGGTGTACGCACTGTTTTTGGCTTTTCACGCTTTGGTTTATTGATGAGGATGCCAGTTTCTTTCACTTTTTCACAAGATAACGAACATACGGAGCTGGCGGTGCTACTCTTCTTCCAAAATCCGTACGCAATTTTCGCACACATTCTGCAACATTACCATGATTTTCAAAGTAATGTCGCAATATTTCCCAGCATTGTTCTAGCGTATACATAACCATATTCGTTCAGCGGAAGGAAACTAATTATCTGTCAAATCAGACATGAGCTAAGTGTTACCATTCACGAAATAAGCACTAGTTGAAAAAAACGTTAGATGGCGGACCCGTTATAATACTTTTTTTTTTAATTTTATTCGTCATTGATATGGACATCATCGCCACTTTTTAATGATGAAGTATTCTATACATTTTACAAATATCGTCGAATGGCAATTTATTTTTGATTTTGTGAAGCAATCATGATTATAATTTCTATAAATAATCAATAAAATAATGTGAAATATAAGACAAAATATTTTTGAAGTAATTTTGGTCATCCTGGAAGTCTCTCTAAGGGCCTATACAACGTCGCTGCAGTGGACGTATACATCCTGGAGGCTCGATATTGTCGCGATACGTAACTAGTCTTAGCGAAAGAGACACAAAATCTGTCACCCACCAGGTAGAGCATCCGCAAAAGAAGTGGAGAGCTGATCGCCCTAAGATATAATGAAAACAATAAAAAATGCAATAAATAGATGGAAATCAAAAATAGGCGGCAGCCACTTTAGCGTTGGAGTAATAGGCTAACAAACTCTTCCAGCCAACGAAAAATGGCCCTTTTAACAATAATATAAGAAATAAATGCAGCTGCCTATCAATACGCGTCTGGTTCTGCATAGGAGAGCTCTTCAAAAACGGATGTGATGACTTAGAATTGGCCCTTTTAACAATAATATAAGAAATAAATGCAGCTGCCTATCAATAAGCGTCTGGTTCTGCATAGGAGAGCTCTTCAAAAACGGATGTAATGACTTAGAATTGTTCATGTGCCAAACTATCAACCATGTTTGAATTTACGAAAGCTTGCCCGATGAATTGAAGAACAACTTCTAATGTTCCTTTCTATAAGAATGGCGATCCAACGACTTAGCTCAATTACCAATTGATCAACCAGAATAAAAGAAACGTATCAGTGTTGGTTCTGGTAAGCAGATCATTCAGGTAACAATTTTTTTGGCCTTTTCCAGGATTTGAAAAAGTGAAAAAAATTGAATTTCTAGTCGAGCCTCTTCACCTTTTTAATGAAAACACCTTCTGGAGATCTAAAATGCGATGATCGAATTCTGGACGAAGTCTAAATTTTTGTTCCCCAATGATTGCCTTACAGGAACTCAACGCTACTTTTCCTATTGGTTCCGAGTGTTAAACGATAACCGGGAAAGCGGTGAAAATGTTAGCCATATTTGAATAGGTTGATTGTCGAATATTTTAATAAAAACAAATTTTTTTCTTGTCATTGTCAAAATGTCCAATCAAAGCTTACATTTGGGTCTTAAGGAAGATCCTAAACTAGTGGAAAATAATGAAACTAGCTACAGAAATTCTGAGTCGGTGGTCGCAAAATTATTAGCACTTGCTCCAATATTCGTTTTTTTATTCCGGTTTTTTTATGATTTTCGGTTTTTTGAAATGAATTGGATTTTCGGGATAAGGAATTGAGTTTAAACACCACACAGTTGGGAGGAATTGGGAATATAGGCGATTTTTGCGTAATTTGGGCTACACCTTCAAAATTTAAAATAAAATCAATAACTGAAACCTGTTGATCGAATAAAGCAGCAAAAATTCTCCGAATGGATTTTTCAAAAAAATAATACTGAATTTTATCGAATTTCAACTTCAACGTTGAAGCTCATTTTTGGCTTAATGGCTTTTTCAACGAACAAAAATGTTCTGGTGGTTATATAAACGAGATAAATTGCATATCTATTTAAATTTAACATGTATACTACACTTGGATTAAATTTCAGTCCGAAATCTCAATTATTTTTTGTTTTATTTAAGTACAAATTGTGACGTCCTTATGTGTTCTAATAGATCTAATAAATTGATCGAATGAAAAAAAAACTATTCAAATCACAGCCTTGAGGTTCCAAACGGCAAAGAAGACGAACCTTCGGTTCACGGTTTAAGAAATGCTGCTGATGCCAAGAATATTTGACAGAAAAATTTGATGCCCTTTGCCCAGGTTCGGATAAAATAACCCCTTCCTTGGTTGTTATGTAATATTTTCAATGTGAATACATAAATATGTAATTACTGTTCTCCTCAAATTTGGCTCCATCCAACAAATCTTAAATTTAACTTAGTACCCATTGCAATCATAGCACGCATACCAAAGTGTAATATATTGGAGGTACCTAACACCATACTGTAAGCATGCTCTTTTATGTAGGACCCTGGGTCAACAGCTACTAAAATATCTAACAATATGTACACAAAATATAAATTCATCTTAATTCCAGTAACAGATTCCGGCCGATAAAAAATCCAGCCATTTGTATTGCTGCTATAATTTAATATCCACAAATTTCTTTAATCCCTTCTTCCGACGACGAATGAGCTATCAATATCAATTCGACCACCCCATCTCATCAGAGCAATGAATTATACATTTCTAATCAATTGATGAAAAATCAAAGGAACGTCCAACAAGAAGCCGGCCAACAACATTGAAAATTTATTTATTTACAATAAACAACTAGCACCGCAATCCAATTGAAATTCAACATAAATCGAGAATGGTCCGAAAATTGATCACCCGAAAATGTGTATCTATATAGAATGAAATAGGAGAAGAAAAGCTGTTTTCCCAACAACAATCGAGTACCGATCATAAAATTAAACAGAAGACTGGTAATATAGTAACAGGGTTACTGAAGCCGGAGCAAACTAAAAAGAAAACAAAATTTCAAAAACAAAAAAAAAAAAACTATACCGCGCACACGAAAGGATTGCTTTATGAGTATTTTCCCGCCAATTATCGGAATTTATGCACGCACACGTACTATCTAGATACAAATACCGCTACACCACCGACCTCCTCACGTGATGTACAGGAAGACAAATTAGTCAGACCGATTGCCTTTGAAAAGTCGACATTAAGTGTATGTTAGCCGACTCACTTCGTGTCTCACCTACCACCTACCACCGACAGCCACCTTCTTCATTGCGGAAGCGCGAGCCATTATCAAAAAAAAGTTAAATTTCCATCGGCAGCCCTCTTTGGCGGATTTGAGATTTTTGTGTTTTGTTTTTTATTTTTGGGAATTTTTTGTTAAAGCATGTTGAGTGCGACGAAAGGAAGCAATTCTGGAGAGGGCGCACCGCTCTTATGTATTTACACACCCGCGTAGTTATGGATTTTCTTTTTTCGATTTCAATGGATAGACAATCCATATTCATTGGATGTGTATCTATTGATGGTTTTTTTCATAGATCAATTGCAGCCAAGTCAATTTGATTTGAGATTTTGAATTTGATCGATCAAAAGCCATTGAGATGGGAAAATTTGTGGGTGGGGGGGCTTTACTTCTTGCGCTTCTTGTTGACGTACATAAGTGAAGAGGATTTTTTTCGCCATCAATCAGAGAATGTAATCAATAAATGGAGGTCTTTGGTTTTTTCTTCGATGAAGACCATCAATGATGTGTAGGTCTGGGTATGGTACATAGATTAAGAAAATAGATTAGTAAAATGGACGCCGGAAATGTTTTTCGAGCTGGTAAGCAAATAACTTATTAGATCTACTGCTTGGAGGGAAACATTTATCGAAAAATGCATAATGAATGGAATCGATTTGTTTTTTGCTTAAATGATTAGAGATTTTTAAATTATTTACTAGAAACATGCATTTCATTACAACAGAGGAATATACAAATATATGGAACACATTAATATATGGGACACTATATGCATAGTATGGTTTCAGTTCTACTGATGTAATTTTAATCGAAGAAACACATGTAGAATTAAGTAATATCCAGGCATGGATGGAAAACACCTTTAAAAGGAACACGAATCAACATTCCTGCTTCATTGTAATCGAGCAATTGGGACTTTAAAAAGCTATAAATCCAAAGTGAGCAAGAAGGCTAAAAGTTGTTGTAGTAGCTTAGTTAGCACGTTTGAATAAATCAATTGGTAGAACATCCTCTACAATCGAGGTCATTAGAATTCTTTTGCAGCGGAACTTCGAAAAAATCTAGAGATATTATGATAAAAATTAACTTTCTAGTATCTGAAAATATCCTATTAAGGATCCCGTGTACTAAGGTCTCAAGTGGTACAAGAAAGAACTAACACAAGCTGGTGATCGTTTAACGTTGATCCATCTCAAATGAAAAAGATTCGAGTTTTTGAGAGGCAGTGTCTAAGTGTCTTTGGGTGTTTTAGCGGTTTAATACCGTCTACAGCTGATATAGGATAGATTGGAAATAAACGATGTGGACCGAAGAACTATGGATAGTCACTTCCTCTACGATAGAGACGTCATCGCTCAAGGCGGAAGAGAATGTCTGGGTCTTATTAGGACAAGAAAATAAAAAAACTAAATAAAAACATAAGAGAAGGCTACAATCCGCGGTGCGGATCGTTTAATACCCTATCCCATCCCATCCTTTAAATTAATATCCAAAAAATTTGGTATTTATGGTCATAAAATATTGAAAATGACGTTGTGACAACATATTGTTCCGAAGGTTTATCAAATTCTTGTATGGTTCGACAAAAAACAAAGTTTTTCTATTGCATATGCCTTGGGGTAGGGAAAACAAATGGTTTTAGTAAGAAAACGCCCCTAAACAGTGGGCGTGGGTTAAAATGGTCTATTGAGGAAATGTTCATATTAATACTACCAATGATTGTGCATCAATTTTTTTTTCGAAAAGTTAAAAATTTTACTAAAAAAAGTTTTTTTTTTAAAAAAAAACGCCCCCAAAAAGTGGGCGTGGCAAAAAACTTTATTTTGACGAAATATAGATAATTCGATTCTCTAAATATGCTGCTCGGACACTTTTTTAAAATCCTTTACGGTTTGGCCAAAAAATCGTTTTCTTAAGAAGGGGAAGGCGTGGCAGTGGGCGGATTTTAAAAATGTTTACACATGTTTTACGCTGATTCTGAGTCGATCCATATACTTTGAGGCATATGTAGCTAAATTATTTCTCTATGTTACAAACTAAGTATCAAAACTAATATACCCCTATGGGTTAGGGTATAAATAGATTAATAGAAGGAAGTTGCTTGCTGCGGCTCTTCTATAGTCCCTAAGTTGTTTTTAGCTTAAGAGGTTGGTGTCTGCTAAAAAAAAAAAAATAATTTATTTCGGCGTTAAAATGGAGGTCCTCTTCTTTGTGGTAAAAATTATAACTTCACATACACAAATAAGGAGAAGGCTAGTTTTGAGGCCCTTTTTAAAAGAGCTAAATGCGATAACCTGGTGCGCATAAGATCTGGGTTCCAATTCCACCCTTAGCAAATATAAATTTTTTTTGGTGGCCATAAAATCTAGTCACCTATCAAATCATCCAGTCGTATATTTGTTTTGTATGTTTTGTTATATGCCAAAACATTTTATTTTTTCGTGACGGAGTGGTCACGATAAACCCCAGCGCTGTAGACTTCGGTTTGATTCACTATCATAGCAATGCCATTTATTGTCACTGATCAAACCCATCAATTTATGTTTTCCAGCTTTTATGAGCAGGAGACGTCTCGAAAAATAATTCAGTTTTCGAATTTATTTAAGTCCTAACCAAAATAAAGAGCAAGACCATGAATCAAGATACCTCCTCAAAAATACTCAGCATATTGGGAATGCTTAAGATCAATACCTAATGGCATTGGTTAGTCGTCTTCATTCCTTAATTCGTATTGTATGTGAACCATCTATAGTTTCCTAAAAAGCTGAATAAGTTGCCGATTTATTGATATTTATTGGGTCAACTGCTTTATAGAATAAGTGGTTACCGAGGTGATTTCTTCTTTTATTGGTCAGCGTCGTCTCCTCCTCATCCATATAGCTTCTTTTTCATGTAGGACCTTGGGAACAATGTTGTATAATAACGGTACTTATACTTTCAGCTCAATCAAACATAAAAAGCGCTTCTGGCTATAATTTGGTCAGCATTGCCTTTAAAATTGGCCCGTTGAACCATTTGTCCTTCCAGAGTTTGGTTTCTTGAACCTTTTTTTACCTGTAGGTAGAGGCATACCTTATATAAAATGTTTGGTAAATATCTTAGCTGGTGCACATCCTAGCAAGCTTGGTTATTGGTCTGCTCGATTTCTATTGTGGTGGAGCTCTTATTATTACAGATGCGGTCCGTTTGTCAAATATCTATGGGCACTAGGTCTGTGGAGGAAGTAGCTCTTCGACCTCCCCTAATATATATGCAAGCTGATCTTTAAGTTGTGGTTTGATAGACTACTTACTAAATATTAGTCAATGTTATGGTCACATAAAACCAGAAACTAGCTTGTAGTTGCATACGCCATCTCTGCTAGATTGCCTTTTCATATGCATAAATGCCTACGGTGCCTTACGCCTTTCAGTTTAATTTCTTTTGGGGGCCAAAATGAGGAACCTTGTGTTTTTTGCTGAAATGAATCAATTCGTTTTTTAAATCGTTCCCAACCGTTTCTCCATTTGGAGAGCACTGAAAAACCATTTTGCATTAGCAAAACCTTTCTCTGTACATATTAATTTCATATCTGTCAAACTTTTAACTTTGACAAAAATATTTAAAACAAGTTAAACATATGTGACCAAAAATGTAGCTCCAACAACGAAAATAAACATCTACAACCAGTTGGTTTCGAGCTTAAATCAGATTATTTTTTTTTTGTTTATTTTTTTCATAATTTTTTTTTAAATTTTCTTTTCGTGCAAATCTCTGACGTCAAAACATTATGCATTACCCACTACCTCGACTTGGTTCGACTTATCTGCTCGCACTACATTAATTAATATGAACATTTTCGGGTCGTTTCGTTATCATACCGATTTACCTCGCCGTCGTTGTGCCGTATTTGCGTGCATTATTTTTTGCATTAATTATGCACCCGACAAAAAGGAGATGCCTTAAGGAAGCACACGAAGGCGCAACGATATGGCGACGTTGGAAAAGACACGAGTGGATAATGTCAGGGATTTATTACTGGATGCGAATGCTTAACGCTGCTCCTGCTGTATACGTATTTACAACGAAATATTATGAAGACCACTTTTATTGGTTATTGCTTAAAGCGCAACCACTAATTTTTTAATGGAAAACCTGATTTAATAAGTGGAACCAGTAAGGAATCTGGATTTATGGAGAAGTGATGGAGAGTAGCTAATTAGTGCAAAGGAACTTCAAGAGAGATATTTTTAGTAAAAATAAATAAATTATGTTTTAACATGCGATAGTTAAATGAATTGGTTGAGGTATTAAATTTAATATGGACAGTGTCTACTGTCTATTCAGAACTTTAAGAAAAGTGACCGGAATCGGAATATCAAAGTGAGTGTAGTAAGAATATTTTTGGTGTATTTATTCTTAGGCTTTTTTTTTAATGTCTATAAATAATCAGAACCATAGTTTTAAACGACTCCACTGATACGCAATTGGGATATTCCGCTGTATGTTGTTTCATATTCAGTTTTAATAATCCCGGTGATCTCTAGACGTCTTATTTTATAACCCATATACGCTATGAATGTGAAATACATACACTTAAGATGTCGATAAAAGTATTGCTTTTTACGGTGTTATTCTTTAGATATAATCAACTTTCATCAAGTTTCAACTCGGATTCGTCATAGAACTGTAGGTCCAGCCATCATGGAAGAAGTGCCGCAAGCATACATGATACATGGTTGGACGAAAAAGACAAAACCAAGATCCAAGTTGATTATTTTGCAGTAAGCACATAAGACCCATAGATCGATATTCTGGCGAAATAATGAGTTCTGACAAAATGTTGATCTAAGACTTCGACATGGGACATTTCTAAGCTCAGCAGTAACTCGTGTTTCCTTGAGCTAAATAAATAGTTAGCATTACTACGTTCTTTAATTGTAAGAGAAAGCTTCTGTTTGGTTTTGCTTTTTAATAAAACAAAATATCTGCGAAATACCTTTATCATGGACTTATTAAGGATAAGTTCTGGCCTTTTTCAGCTATTCGTAATGTACCTATACTATCTTCATTTCTGTCATATTAATTTCAATTTTTTATTCAAAAATGTTCTTTTTCACTTCGATTTTGGGATTTTGATTGTCTATTGTCGTTACCCATGATTTTTTTTTATCCGCAAACTTTTTGATGCCGCTTATGTTCTGAGATTTCACTCTCTTGTGCCTTCTTTCTATCAGCTAAATATGGAGTCTAATAAACTCAAATGTGCCCGAGTATTTATTTATATTTATAACTTCTTTGTTTTTCGTCATTTATAGCCAATAGTTCGTGAAGAGTTTGGACATCTCCAACAGATTTCTTTATTTGTTCCTCCAGCTGGTAGTTAGCGTGATGTTGGAGGTGTGCTTGGGCTACTCAATCTTTTCTGTTTTACACAGTATTAACGAACAATAGGGTAGATGGTGCCCTCCTTTGTAAAAAGACAGAATCAGTCGATTTATTACGTTTGTCATGAGTCTTACCAGCATACCAGTTGGCATTTTGCAAATTTCTGTCACTTTTTTGACCTTCAAATTTAGGAGGTATCTTAGACGGTTGACATAAACGCGAGATTTCAAAAAGGTGTGATTCGTGAGTGCGGGTTGGCCACTCAAAATCACCCCTTATATTGAGATAAAGTGCGCCAGAAAAAATGCGCACAGACTGCCGTGAGAATTGTAAGATTCAATCAGTCAACGTAGTGACCCATTTAAGAATAGATTAGCGGTCCGGAACTGGGCAAAACGGAGCTACTTTGAAGTGAAGTGCAAGCGCTCCTGTTACAATGCGTTTGGCGACGGACCAGGTGGGGAACACAACTTTAAAACCAAGCCTGTCAGCTCCATTCTGTAGCGCTAAATTTGAATAATGGAGGTTATATTGACATAACTTGTACAATGTATAGGAAAGCAGGGTGAATAAAAATTTTCAGCACCATCTTAAGAAACCCTTTTGGCATTATGGGTTCTTCTCAGCTGAGAAATGTAGAAATCATGAATCAGTATCGATACAAATTTAAAAACATATGAGAAGGCTACAATCCATTTGCGGATCGTTCCCATCCCATCCTTAAAATTAATATCCCCAAAAATGGTTCGACAAATAATAACGTTTATGTATTGCACATGCCTTGGGGTAGGGTATACAAACGGTTTTTGTAATAAAACGCCTCCAAAAGTAGGCGTGGGTTTAAATGGTCGAAGAACGAAATGTTCATTTCAAGTTTATTAACGTTTTTGCAAAAGCTTTTTTACCTCTCATTCGAAAATGGTTCAAAAAGACCGATATTTCACTGGCAAAACCAAAATCCAGGATACAAAGATCATCAAGAATCGTAGAAAACGTGGAGGCTGTTAATCACTCTATTCATGACGATCTTTACCTTTCAATTCGTAAGCGCGCAAGTGCTTTAATTGTGCATACATCATCATTACACCTTTTTTTACAAAGACCTAAAGTTGCAACCCTATAAAATACAATTAGTGCAAGCGTTAAGACTGGCATCCTGGCAGTCAGACTATAGTTTACCAACATCTTTCAGTAGGAAGAACCAAAGTAACATACGTCCAAAACGTCTCTGCCATGAGTTCCTGAAATTTGAACAGCCAAATCGATCTCTAAGAGATGTGATATAAATTTGTCTAATGTTACCCCTATGGAGCTTTTATAGTTAGGCTAAATGAGTATCGGGAAGGCCAGGAAAGTCTTTCAAACTTCGGCAGATCCTGAAAAAAACCCAAGAAGTCCAAATCAATAGCCACCAATTATTTATAGAGACGAACTATACAGAGCCATGTCCAGTTTTAGTATATCGCCCAAACTCGTCCGTTTGTGTAGGATGACGGTGGCGAATTCTCGCTGCATTCGATACCAAACGAGTGGTGGGTGCACGACTGGGTCGTACGCAACTTTCTCTTTCACAGCAAGTTGGGCGTTAGATATAATCATAAGCATTTTGATTATTGATGCTAAAATGATATAAATAATGACGAAATGTATTTATACGAATTTTTACTCCAAAATTTGAAGGAATCGATGTCAATGTGAAAAATAATGATTTTCCGTTTTTGGCCAAAACTGAAAATTCCGTTTAGTAATAGTTGGGCTAAAACTAATTATGTGGAATTGCTTCAAGCTGTAATAGTAGTATATGTATTAAATTTCATTCAATTTGACACAATAGTTTGCGAGATATTAACAATTTTCTTTATATGGCCTAAATGACAAAATCCGTTATATGGATTTTCTCGAAAAAACTGGGTATGCAGTTTTGTTGGAACTAATATGGTTATAGTATACATAAAGTTTAATCAAAATCGTTAGAGCCGTTTTCGAGAAAATTGAGGTTATGTGTAATTTTTATATGGCAGGTACCAGTTTTAACATGGCTAAAAGCAAACAAAAAAATGGCCTAGAATTATGACCAAAACAAGCTTGGATACGAAGTTTGAAGAAAATCGGTCAAGCCGTTTAGGCTGGGGAGACCGTCACGGACAGACGGACCGACGGACCGACGGACCGACGGACCGACAGACCGACGGACCGACGGACCGACGGACGGAATTCCAAAAACCACTTTTTTAGGCTCCGCTATCATCGTAATGTTAGAATCAATCAAAATCTCGAGGTCGAAAATTTTCACGAAAACAATATCTTTCTCTTTGTAAGAGAAAGTTAAAAAGGATTAAAGCAAGGCGATGTGCTGTCATGTGACTTCTTCAATTTGATTCTTGAGAGGATTTTGCAAAACTCCCGAGCCAACACCAGAGGCACAATTTTCCAAAAATCGGTGCAACAACTAGCATATGCCGACGATATAGTATAGAGAAGAAAGCGGTAAAAATGGGTTAAGCAGTTAATGAGGGTAATACTAAATATATGCTGTCAACACGAACGGACACACAACATCGACGATTTGGACAGAATGTTACCATTGACAGATATAACTTTGAGCTAGTACGGGACTTTGTCTACCTCGGCTTCGCTATTAACAACATCTCGTCAGAGATCACACGAAGAATTACTCTCGCCAACCGCTGTTTCTTCGGGCTAAGAAGGCAATTTAGTAGTAAAGCCCTCACTCGAACTACTTAGGAGATCCTATATAAGACCCTGACCATCCCAGTCCTGCTCTACGGCGCTGAAGCATGGACCGTTTCAAAAGCGGATGAAGACATCCTTGTTCGGTTCGAGAGAAAAATTCTTCGAAAAATCTTCGGTCCCGTTTGCGTTGACGGGCTTTGGAGACGAAGATCCAACCACGAACTATACGAGCTGTACAGCGACATACCCCTGGTCAAAAAACTCCTCATCGGACGTTTAAGATGGCTAAGACATATAGAACGAATGGACACCAATACTCCGGCTCGCAGAGTCTTCGATTCCCAGCACCAGTAGAAACCGACCTCAACTAACTTGAAGTGCGCAACTGGAGGGAGTTAGCTAATTGGAGAGGCATGTTGGTTGAGGTCCAGGTTCATCACGGACTGTAGCGCTACTTTAGTAAGTAACAAAATGAGTACCGCAAACGCGAGCGTTCACATTTGATAAATTTAAAAAATAGATATCAAGCTTGTGTACTTTAAAAATTCATAGAAATGTTTCTAATGGTTGGCTTTGTTTTAATCGATCCACTTAATATAAACCTTTTTTTTTAGTTATTTTTTAACTATCTGCATTTCAAGAAAAATGTATTTTTTTCTAATAAAATTGTATTTTAGTAAATTAATAAATAAAGTAAAATGAAAAAATAATCATTTGGTGGCAAAGCTAATTTTAAGGTGATCGTTAACTTTACTTGATTAGAAAATATTCTGTTTGTCGAAACCATAAAGCAGAAATAAGCTAGTTTTAAATATAATTTTTCAAAAAAAAAGGATAACAAGATAAAGAAACAGAATATGCTATATCTATAGATTAAAAAAATCTCAGCCCATAAAAATCTTTTATTGTTACATAGAGTGATAAATTAAGAAAAATTATGATATAAAACTAAACATATTCATAATATTGATATTAATATTAATATCTCATACATAAAAATAATAATTTATGTGCGATTTTATAACTCGCTTTTAATGATATTCTTATAACAATTAAAATTCCATTTCGCGTGCGTAATTGCCACTCACGAGGCTATAAAAGAATGATAAAAACAAATGCCTTGAGTTCTACATCAAAAAAGAAATTATGAATCCAACAATAAAATTTTAAATTTATGAAATTTTAAAATTATTTATGACGACGGCTGATCGTATAATATATTAATATTTTTTTATAGATATTTATAGAAAAAATAATAATTTAATACTTTTATTTTCATCTGCTTCAAATTGCTCTATTCGATCCACGAGAAAGTATTTTTTCTTTGTTTTTAATAATTTAAAATAAAAGATGAAAGCATAGATGAAATTTCTCTTTAAAAAAAAATAAAACACAAATATTATTTATAGATACAGATACAATAGAACAAGTGATTTGTGATTCGAATCCACAAGCGACGGAAATCTTTTTGAAACGACAAAGTTTTCTCGTGACAATCATATCTGTTTGTCAATACACTGAATTGCCTTTTACACATCGTTTGCTCTTATTGACAATACTAATGAATGGTCATTTAAATACTCTCAAGGCTATCATGAACAAAATTTAATTTGTAAGCGATTATTTAAAAATTCTATCAGATATGGCGTTTAAGTATCACATAAACTCATAATTCAAAAAGTTTTTTTTCGCTTGTTGAATGCAATTAACGATACATATAGTGTAGACAGCGATCGAGGAAGACAGACTACAAATTCAAGAACTACTTTCGAGGCAATTTTAATAATTTAGCCGCCCACGTGCGACACTTATAGAGATTGAAACCTGTTGCTGTAGATAAAATATATTCTGTACAACAAACAACAACAGATATTTGCGGCAACAAAAAAGTGCCACGTTAATAGCTAATTTATTGTTGTAGGTTATAAGTTAGGCTGATAATTGGTTTATACTTTTATTTGAATGAACAATCTAGATCATTATCATTAGGCAAAGTATTTTAATGAAAAAAAAATCTTAATAAAAGTTTGCGTAAATTTTAAATTCAGATTTATTTTTCTATTAGCTTGAGAGCATGTGTTGATGTATTGGAAAGTCTTTGTGGTGACCTGTGACGACAAATTCTGTTAGGCAAACAATAAATTTCTGCGTCTTACGTTCGCGTGGTGAAGATAAATTTACTTGATGAACTCGCCCATTTGGCTCGAAGTGTAGGTTGTATCTTCTAACAATGTTGGAAATACTTTCAATTTGTTAGATGGTTTGGAGAGCGTGTGGAATATTGTGTGATTAAATTAATTAGCTGTGCCAGCACCTTAAACATGGCGGATACAGATAATATATTTGAAATATTAAGGGATGTGCAATCAAATGAAAAGTATTGGGCATCGTTCTTTAAAACGCGTGATCTTCAAAGCGAAAGGACATAGGTATCACGTTGGATTTAACAAGCATTTGAAATGCTTTACCATGCCGGTCGGTGGACGCTTATGCGTCAACAATTGTTATACTTATGATGATCTTTTGTTTACGAATGTTTGTATGTCCCAATTAAGACATTCCTCAATTTACCGGCAAATTAAAGAATTCTACAATAAAGGGTAGGTATAGTTCCAGTTTTACAAAAAAAACTTTTTGAACACTTTATTTCGACGTTTTGAGATTATAGGTCAATAAGATACCCCTTTAGTACTAAGGTACAACTACAGACTAGTTAGGTTGTGATTTGGGAATTCTGCTCACTCACGTGTTAAAACCAATTGCTACAAGGCACCCTAAAGCCTAAGAAAGGACAGATGTTGTAGTTGGCGATCACACTTAATGAAAAAATCTTTGAAAGGCATTAAATTTTCAACGATTTCAAGCTAATTGATGTTGTTGCTCAGCAAAATGTCACAATAGACAACTCATGGCTACTAAATCTTAAAAGCGTTTCTGTGTATATACAAAAAGCACTCATCCATTATTTTTGAAGTCCAACTTTTCCTAACGTCGATTCCAACCACTTTTCTGTTGAAGCCAGTGTCGAAGACTATCTGAAGCAGTGTCAACAACAAGCCGTTAGCCAGACCATAACTGGTATGCTGGGATTCTCATACTCACAAATAAAAAGAACCTATAATTTGACGATGAATACCAAATACTTAAAAATGATGCCTACAAGACTCGCTTGCAGATAAGGGCAAGAGCAACAATACAAAAAGTAGTCACTCTAAGCTGCGCCAATTACAATGGCGTAAGTCCTATCTGACACAAGATCCTAATCTCCTCTACAAGCCATAGTGACGACCTATAAAGACCCATGCCAATATTTTCCATATTGCTCAAATTTATGGATATGTGTAGAATGACGATGTGAAGTGCTTGGTGCTTTATCAAGGTTTGCAACATCCTTTCTAAGCATTATCAGTTCATCAATATGTTTTTGCAATGGTTATGCGAAACTACCGAGCCAACACCAGAAGCACAATCTTTTATAAATCTTTGCAATAGATTGCATATTCTGATGAAATTGTCAAAATTGACTCAACGAAATGTCATTTCGACATAGGGATGGAAGAGGCTGAAGTCGGTTTACCAGTAAACTAGGAAAGATAAAATATATTCTGTCAATGAAAAATATCCAAAACAGTCCCGAAATGAACAGAATGTCACAATAGAAAGCTAGAATATTGAGGTTGTAAGGAGATCACTTCGTGCGTCGCAGTTTTATAAGAAAAGATCCAACAAAACAAGTTACAAGCTACACAGCGGTGAGGACCTCGTTAAGTTAAGAAAACTACGCTTTGGGATTTTATTATTAAAAAATATGACTATTGCATGTAGGGCCAATGGGCATTAATGTCTTTGATTCCCAGACATTTGCTTAATGCTTTAGAGACGTCCCGCCGTCTAAGTAGCACAAACATAACCAACTCGAAGCGCGCAATCAGAGGCAGTTTGCTAGGGACTGTGGTAAATGGAAAGGCATACAAATTGAGGAAGCATTCAATGTAGTGTAAGCAATGGCCAATTCATGACTTTTGCGACGAATCGGGATGTGTGGCTAATTTCGAACACATTTGCATTGGTAATATTTTGCGTATTCGTGCATACCAATATGTTTAGTTAACCAGCCACTGGACCTCTTTCTTCAAAATATCCAACCATTAGGTGCGTCTTGGTAGGAATCAAGCAAATCAAAGCAAAAACTCGTCACCAAAACGCATTTGAGTGTTAAATTGAGTATTTAAGGATATCCCCGTAATTACCAGTCATATTTACTTGTTGTATTAGATACGTGTGTGAGCAGTAGCAAGTATTGTGCAAATTCTGGACTCCAATACAATTATGAACCTCAAACATTGGTTGTTTGAAGGAATTGACTCCGTAGCTAAATTGACATTGACATAATCAGAATCTTGTAATTATGTCATTTGTTGACAACAACAAATTACATTTTTTCAAGAACAGGAAATGGTATTTGAATAAACTCCAATCGAAAACAGAATCGATTCACAAATACAAAAGAAAGGATATCTTGTTTACTATTTAACCTTGTCTAACAGCAAGACTCATCCGCTTCTACTGATGAGTCATATATCAAACCAGAACATTTTTATACCCTATCCCATAGGGGTATAATAACGTTGATACATAGTTTGTAACATAGAGAAATAATTTAGCGAAATATTCCTTAGATATATGGATCGAATTAAAATCGCTAGCTGAGTCGATTTAGCAAAGTCTGTCCGTTTTTGGGAGTTAAATTTTGAGCTAGAATTATGAAATTTGGTACATGTACTCTTTGTTGCGTCCAGCAGAACAAGTGTAAAAAATTTCAAAATCCGCCCACTACTACGGACACTTTTTAGATAAATTTGTTATTTTTGGTCAAAGCGTCTGAACAACAAATTTAGACAGTCTCAATATGCCCACTTTTGGAGTATTTTCGTATAAAAAAAGCTTGTGCGATAGCTCATAGGGCTGTATTAGTACGTCCAAACACTTTGATCTATGATTTATAAACATAAGTGGGCATTTTAAGCACACCCAGCCTTAAGGGATGTTCATTTTAACGATAGGATGGGATAGGGTATGAAACGATTGGCACAGCCGATTGTAGGATTCTCATATGTTTTTTTGTTTCCTTTACTATTTTGACTAAAATCAATGCACGTATCTTCTTGTACCTAATAGCAGCCTATTCGTTTACCCGAAACGGAAGCCGCATCCACTGTTACATCAAAGACCCAATTTAAAATTTTAACGCAAATTCAAACCGAAAGATACATAAAAGAAGGCAGTTTTCGTCTACATGTGCACCTGAATTACGCCGTTTGTTTTCCTGTCTTCGTGACCTGACATATATGTATAGGAGTCACACAAATGCCGCAAAGAGTATCTCAAAAAATTCAACTGATCTTTATCAATGAGGTCGTAGTCTGAATTCGTAAATTCGAAATAAATTTATGAATCAATATTCCTTCCTTATAGTTCTCGATCGCTACAAGGAAATAAGTCGCATTCCTACTTATAATAAATATCTATAATTCCCACTCCTTTTCCGGGTGGTAAAATGTTGTCACCAAATGGTTTAGTAGGTAGGTAAACGAAATCATGAATCCATGGAGTCTTGTTTTGAAATTCAGAAAATTCCCTTGGGATATGTCATTAATGTGGAATGCCACCGAAACGTCATAACTAATTAATTGATCTTGTAAAATTGATTAGGTAATATTTTCTGTTTGTTTTTTAAGAAGGCCGTTTTTTATTATCCTTTCATTAGGTGTTAGATATGTCAAACATGAAGGGTTATTCCTTTGCCATTTTATCCCCTCAAACCGCCTTCCCAAGTCGGATTTATTCCCCTGAATGCATTACGAAATCAAAACATTGCAACAAACAAAAAAATCCTTGCCCCAAATTATAATAAAAGAAAACCTGGCTAAGACGATTTTTCCCACCGGATTTTGTTTATTCCATTGACCATTAAATTTACGAGCTGTATGTGCAGCTCACGAACGTCATGACTCGGTTCTTATAATGTTCTTGGAGTGTGTTCAGGGAGAACAGACATTTTATGAGAGATTTGCATAAATTTTCTGTAAAGGGAAGCAGCCTTTTTGCCATACATATATGGAGCAATTAAAATCATCAGACGACAAGGCATAAATAATGGACTTTAATCTGAAATCAGAATGAGCAAACGAAGGTTGGAAAGGAGCAAGTGTGTTGGCATAAAATGGTGGGCGACAGAGGCCCATTGTTCCGAGTTTTCTTATGCAATTTAGCAATTTATTAAAGAAAGGGACATTTTAATATATGAACACATACTTGAATAAATACTTTTACACATAGGTAAATTTAAAATAAATGAAATTTATGCATCACAGAGTTGTTTATTTATTAAGGCCTATAATATAGAAATGCCGGACGCGCGAATAAAAAACCATTGTATGGATATGATCAGCGTTGCCGTTTGGATTATTTTTAAAAGTAAATGCTCAAATGCTAAAATCATATTTATCACACATCCTTTTATGGGCCTTAATAGTTTTTCTAGGGCAGGCACCCAGAATCATTTGGTGGCGCTACAGTCGGGGTGTTTGCAAAACTCAAGATCAACCAACAATGGCATATAGTTAGACCGCATTCAATTTCTGACTGAAATAGACTTTGTATCTTATCTTTTGGTAATCTGAAGATAAAAGTGAACACACAGAAACATCAGTTCATCTAATTCGATTTTATACTCGATGATTCTTGTTAAATCCTGGAATGATTTTGTGGATATTCTAGCTTAGGTACCTCAATATGTTTATAAAACCTTTTAGTTTGCTTTGTTTACATGCTTACTTCGTGTCATTTTTTTGAATCAGTTTAAAAACTTTGATAAAATGTGAATTCTAAAAAAAATGTAAGAAAATCCCACCTTCAAACGACGTTCATGTAATGGATGAGATCCTATAGGTTATAAGACGATCAGAACAATAGGTTGTACAACTCTAAGATATTTTCCTGTAGCTATGTGAAGATGTTAGTGATAATAAATCATTTTTCCCAGTATTAATGAACTTGTGAAAAGGCTCAACGAATATTTTCCATATCATGTTAAATGTTTTACGGAGGTCTTTTAAAATCTTGTTGTAGTGTTGTAGACTTCATTAATTCAGCTAGGTGTATCAACGCAGTCGTACGAAATGATCAATAAAAAATCTCCATTGGACAAAATTTTCCAAAATTAAATTCAACTAGGTATTTTCACCAAAAAGTAAAAAAAAACTTCGACTACAGCGAATGAACATTAATCCTAAAGCCAAGAAGATCTTGGACTACATGCTGCTTCAAGGTCTGTTATATAACTTTGAGGTAGTATGGGACTTTGTCTACCTCGGCTCCGCTATTAAATCTAACGACAACATCTCTACAGAAATTAAACGAAGAACTACGTTTGCCTACGCTAAGAAGGCTTCTCAGTAGTAAAGCCCTCACTCGAACTACTACGGAGATCCTATATAAGATCCTGATCACCCTAGTCCAGGTCTACGGAGCTGAAGAATTGGCAGTATAACAAGAAAATTAAGAAATCCTTGGTCGGTTTGAAGTCGAAGCCGACCTCAACCAACTTGATGTGCGAAATTGGAGGCAGTTAGCTAAGGACCATGCCAATTGGAGAGGCATGTTGGTTGATGCCCAGGTTGACTCCAGACTCCAGACACTTAAGTAAGTTAGTAAGGGTGTTGCTTTAACAGCATAACACTCAATCTGGAGGGCAAGTTCCGATTTGTTAAATATTCTGAGACTCCCAGATTCTATCAGTATTAACTACGGAATTGAGTGCTGTCGTTGGTCTTTTGGCTCACCCAGCACCATCTCTGTTCTAGGGATATAATTAGCCCCTAATATTTCTAAATGACCTGTTGTCCGAATATGTCAAACCAGGTCATGCACGTTGTTCACTTTATCCATTCTATTTGTGATTTTAGACACCACCATTGACCCCATTTTGGGAGTTCTTTTGCTGACGAATTGGAAAAGCAATATGAAACATGTCAATTGAATTATCAAAAAAATTTAATTATAAAAATAAATTATTGGGTGCAATTAATGTTAAATTATTTCAAGTTTCGTTTCGTAATAATTTAAGAATTTATCCCAAAGCGGGAGTCACAAACTAAAAAAAGGCGAAACAAACAAGCTGTCAAATAACATGCCAATGCAGACAATAAGCAAGAATTACTCTCACTCATGCTCGATTAGGTACAACAAAGTATGAAATCTGAGAGCAAAATGTGAAAACCCTAACCGAAAAAAACCGTTAAAAGTACATTGATCGCATAATTATGGCAGACAATTGGATCTTCGTGAGATCATGCGAGCTAATAACTTCGCCTTCAACTTTTTTAGTATTTCGTTGTAGGTTTTCACGTCTAATCGTTTCCTTAAAACTACAATGTCATTATCCCAGCAGTGTATGTCCGCCTCGTCTCTGAAAATGATTACTTACTTACTTACTTAAGTGGCGCTACAGTCCGGAATGAACCTGGGCCTCAACCAACATGCCTCTCCAATTAGCCCGGTCCTTAGCTAACTGCCTCCAGTTGCGCACTCCAAGTTGGTTGAGGTCGGTTTCCACTTGTGCGCGCCACTTAAGGCGAGGTCTTCCTCTACTGCGTCCGACGTCTGGCTGGGAATCGAAGACTCTGCGAGCCGGAGTATTGGTGTCCATTCGTTCTACATGTCCTAGCCATCTTAAACGTCCAATGCGGAGTTTTTTGACCAGGGGCATGTCGCTGTACAGCTCGTATAGTTCTTGGTTGAATCTTCGTCTCCATAGCCCGTCAACGCAAACGGGACCGAAGATTTTTCGAAGAATTTTCCTCTCGAATCTACCAAGGATTTCTTCATCCGCTTTTGATACGGTCCATGCTTCAGCGCCGTAGAGCAGGACTGGGATGATCAGGGTCTTATATAGGGTCTCCTTAGTAGTTCGAGTGAGGGCTTTACTACTAAATTGCCTTCTTAGCCCGAAGAAACAGCGGTTGGCAAGAGTAATTCTTCGTTTAATTTCTGACGAGATGTTGTTGTCAGAGCTAATAGCGGAGCCGAGGTAGACAAAGTCCCGTACTACCTCAAAGTTATATCTGTCAATGGTGACGTTCTGTCCAATTCGTCGATGTTGTGAGTCCTTTCGTGATGACAGCATATACTTAGTCTTACCCTCATTTACTGCTAAACCCATTTTCGCCGCTTCCTTCTCTATACTAGCAAACGTGGCTATGACATCACGTTGAGTCCTACCAATGATGTCAATATCGTCAGCGTATGCTAGTAGTTGCACCGACTTTTGGAAAATTGTGCCTCTGGTGTTGGCTTTGGAGTTTTGCACAATTCTCTCAAGAATCAGATTAAAGAAGTCACATGACAGCACATCGCCTTGCCTAAATCCTTTTTTGGTATCGAATGTGTCGGTGAGGTCGTTTCCGACCCTGATGGAGCAGCGAGAATTCTCTATCGTCATCCTACACAAACGGACGAGTTTGGGCGGTATACCAAAACTAGACATGGCTCTGTACAGTTCGTCTCTATAAATGCTATCATATGCGGCTTTGAAATCGATGAATAGGTGGTGGGTATCGATTTGGACTTCTTGAGTTTTTTCCAGGATCTGCCGAAGTGTGAAAATTTGATCGGTTGTGGACTTTCCTGGCCTAAAACCACACTGATAAGGGCCTATCAGGTTGTTGGTAAACGGTTTCAGGCGTTCACATATTACGGCAGATAGGATCTTGTAGGCGATGTTGAGGAGACTTATGCCTCTGTAGTTGGCGCAGTTCAGAGGGTCTCCTTTTTTGTGGATCGGGCAAACGATGCTGAGGTTCCATTCTTCAGGCATATTTTCATCCGACCAGATTTGGCTTATGAGTTGGTGGATGTTACTTACCAAGTCATCTCCGCCGGCCTTATAGAGCTCAGCGGGAAGGCCGTCATTTCCGGCAGCCTTATTAAGCTTGAGTTTAGATATTGCTATCCTCACTTCACTCAGGTCGGGTGGTTGGCAGTTTTCGCTGTCGTTGCCAATATTGAATGGTTCGTTCTGCCTGACAGCGGAATGTTGTTCGTCATCGCCGTTTAACAGTCTGCAGAAGTGGTTCTTCCATATCCTCAGCATCGACTGTGTCTCAACTACAATATTTCCTTGTTCATCTCGACAGGATTCTGTTCGAGCCTTGTATCCTTGGCTTTGACGTTTTACACTTTGGTAAAACTTGCGAACATCGTTCCTGGAGTGGCACCTCTCTATATCCTCGATCGCGCGCTTTTCTTGCTCTTTTGTCTTCTTTCTGAAAAGCCGATGTTCTTCCCTTCTTCTTTGCCTATAGAGCTCAATGGCAGCTCTCGTCTTCACCTGCAGCTTAGCCTTGTAGGCCTCGTTCTTGGCTGCGAGCATCTGTCGGCATTCCTCATCAAACCAGGGGTTTCTTGCTGGTGGGCGCGAGAAACCTAGCACATCAGTTGCGGCTGATCTAATGGCCTGTTGGCATCGTTGCCATTGCTCTTCGACATTCGATGCTGGTGGTATGGTGTTAATCGAGAGGTTAAGGGATACGCGTTGTGCGAAGGTCTTGGCGGTCTCTTGCGATTGCAGTCTTCCGACATTAAATTTTTTCACAGTAATTCTGGATTGTTGTGGCGTGGTGGATATCCGCATTCTCACCTTGGCTGCTACAAGGTAGTGATCCGAGTCGATGTTAGCTCCTCGGAATGTTCGGACATCCAAAATACTGGATGCGTGCCTCTTATCTATCGCAATGTGATCAATTTGGTTGACCGTTCGTTGATCTGGAGACCGCCATGTCCCCTTATGGATATCGAGGTGAGGAAACCGTGTGCTGGCTATAGTGGAATTTCGTTACGTAGCGAAATCAATTAGCCTAAGTCCGTTACCAGACGTGTTGTCGTGTAGGCTATGTTTTCCGACAATACTTCTAAAGATGTCTTCTCTTCCTACCTTTGCGTTAAAATCTCCCAGCACGATTTTAACATCGTACTTCGGTAGTCGCTCATAGGTTTTGTCGAGGAGCTCGTAGAAGCAATCCTTAGCTATATCATCTTTTTCTTCCGTCGGAGCGTGAGCGCATATAAGGCTTATGTTGGCGAATTTGGCCTTGATGCGGATTGTTACTATGCGTTCGCTAATGTCTTGGAAACATAAGACTTCTTGCCTAAGTCTGGCACTTATAACAAATCCGCATCCGAATAGTCGCTGTTTCTGCTCACTATAACACGGTCCGTAGTATATGTCACAGTTTTTCATCCTCTTTTTGCCCGGCCCATCCCATCGTATTTCCTGGATGGCAGTAATGTCTGCTTTGTAGCAGTTTAGGGCTTCCGCTAGTTGTTCGCCTGCACCTCTCCTGTTTAATGTTCTCAAATTCCAGGTGCAGATACGAACGTCGTTGTCCTTTTTTCGTTTAGCAGGGTCGTCAACAATAAAATCAGTCCTTTCCGAGGCTATTGGTTGCTTCGTAACCATGTTTTTTTTCTGTGGGTGGGTAGTTAACCCAAAGCACAACCCCCAACCTGGAGGGCCAGTTCCAATTTATTAGATACCCCTAGGACACGGGGCCATCAGTATCCACTACGGGATTGAGCGCTGCCGTTGGCCTTTCGGTTCATCCGCCACCATCTCTGTTCAAGGGGCCTGACTAACCCTTGAAATTCCTAGACAACCTGTTGTCCGAATATGTCAGAGCAGCTCATCTAGGTTCGCCTGGGACAGCAGGCCGGGTATTCATCCGTGCCATTCTCACCAGGGTGTTTATAGTGTTGCTGTTTTTCGTCGTGTTATCAACACTCGCACTTATCGTTTAGCAAGTCAAATCCGGTTGGATGAGACCAGTATCCGATGGTTACCACTTGGAGGTAAAGATAAGCACATTTGATGTGTAGTCAAAGTTGCAACACTGGGCATTGCCAAGTTAACGCCAATCAGAGTCTACCCTCGTTCTACAACACCCAACCATCTGAAAATGATTATTTAGTCATAATTTTCCAACTTCTCTAGAGAAAAGATGCTACTCGTTGAATGGTCAGTAGGCCTCAGTATATTAAGCCATTTCAGTATACCCTTTACAAAAGTACTCACTATATTTATAGGCTTCCAAATAAACATGGCCCAGTCGATAACGCGTTAATAACGGAATAGTAACCATGAGCGTGATAATATATTTTGTACTCAAATCGACAAAAACATGGTCCACCGCTACATATCTTTATTCGTTTTCCTAAAATTATCTTGTCCCAATCAAGTAAATGTAAATTGTGTTTCCACTTTGTTTTGCTAATTAAAACTGCCTGGTTCAAAATTTGTTCACTAAATATTTGCTAATTTTCTTTGATTTGGAATTATTTAAATCGATCTGTTAATTGATAACTATTGTCACCCTAATAAGCATTTTTGATTTCTACCAAATGACTCACTGATCAAGTTAGCATTCGGTTAATCAGGTGTGACGTGTGACATATTTCTTTACGTACAAGGTTTCCAATAATTTATTGTTTAATTTTAATTAGATATTGTATAACATAAACAACGCTACATGTGTTAAACGGGAACCAAACAGTCGCACAAATTTAAATATTTCGGGGGCGAAATTATCACTCAAAACCGTGGGAATTTTTCAACACCTATCGATTATTGTAACGTCTTTGAAATGGTGAATCTATTAGCATTTTGCAAATTCGTGTTTGTCTTTGTAGTGTTTGTTGTGATTTAATTTTGTTTGGAATAAAATAGACCTCATTGATATGTTGGAAATATGTAGTTTGATGATAACTTCAAAACCAAACTTTGAACTGGTTAGGAAATACACGTAAGGTATTTATTGGGGTTCGAAAAATGAATATACCAGGACAGATTAGTTTCTGCAGATCTGTGTAGATAATGATCCAGTGGAATTCTCCATATGTCTCTTGTATGTACTTTACAGTGACATTTTCCTTCTTCCCATATAAAACTTTTTGGGTAGAAAATACAGCATTTTAATTAGAAAGCTTAAGTTGTTTTTTTATTAATTGATAGAGTATACAGATTGGGGTTATGTATGGAATATCACATCGGACAAATGGACACCATGGCTTTGCTGGCAAGTACGTGCTCTTTTATTGAAATTATCTATCATCATTTCATATAAATGTAGCTGCAATTCATTAATAAACCCGCAAATTTCCTCGCGTTGGTGGTCGTAGGCTTGTTTGCATAGATCTTTGACTTCAAATAACTCCAAAGAAAAAAGTCCAATAGCGTTAAATCGCAAGATCTTGGGCAATTCTAATCCCAAAGACGGCCGATTATACGATTAGGAAATGACTCATGCAGTAATTGAATTGTTCTCTGGCTGAACGGCATGTGGCACCGTCTTTTTAAAACCACATGTTGGTCACATCCATATCTTGTAATTTAGGGACTCAAAACTGGGTTATCATGTCACGACACCGAACATCATTAATTTTTATTGCCTGACCATCAGCCGCGTTTTCGAAGAAGAATGGTCTGATAATAGCTCCAGCCCAAAATCCTCACCAAACAGTTATGCGTTGTGGATGCATTTGTTTCTCAACAATTACTCGCGACAATTTTGACGATTAACTAAGTCATCAAAATAAAAATAAGCTTCATCACTGAAGATGATTTGGTTTGAAAAATCAGCACCCACTTGTCGTTGTTCTATAATCCATTTAACGAACATATCTAAATATTTTATTCACACATTTTTTCAAAATACTAGTTATATAATTTGACCCAAAAATACTTTTTCATATTTTGAAAATGTTTGTGGTAGTACCCCTTTTTTATATTCTTAATTCTTTAGCCAAACATATAAGACCCACAATTCAGTACCGAACAGACAGGAGTCCGTGATCCATCAACCATTTTTTTTAACAAAACATAATTCTGCTGGTAGACTCTCTCATATAGCTCTCTCATATAAACTTCCACTACCCAATGTGAATATGTCCCATTGTCTTAATTAAAGGACTATACGTTGCATGGCCTTTCGAGACCATTTTATCAAGCGATAAACAACATAATGACAATTAAATTGGTGTTTAAATATTTTGTACCATGTAAGGCAAAACCTTGCTGTAAAATGAACAAATACGTCTCTAGCCTTACCGAATGTTTACATTGAAAAATTATGTGTCGGTGTGTTATTTTTATAAATATTTATGTGATATGAAATGTTTTTGAGAGATAGTTGCCTTGATAAAGCATAGATAATTCTATATCTTCATCCTATACAGATTCGGCAGCAATACGAATCCTGAATAATTTATCCATATTTCTGCTTCCGTTTCTGACTTTTAAATCGATGAACAGTTATTTGATATCAATTTAGACGATTTTTTGGTTATTTTTTGCAGAATCTGCGTAAGTGAAATGGTTTTACTAGTTGCCCAAAGAACTAATTTGGTTGTTGGTTAACGGTCTTTTATATCTTTGAAACACTGGTGGTATGACATTAATACCATTGTATTGGAAATACCTTGGGTGGAGACATACGCTTCATGTATAATGAGTTGACAAACGGAAATTGAAAAAATATACATATTTCTAAAATGTATCACTTAGGAAGAATGGCGCTACGATCGGTAAAAATGAAGTATTAAGCCACACAAATACCAGCGAGATGTTTACTGACATATAGGTGGTACTTCCGTATACCATAGTATTAACACCACCTGTGCATAAAGTCTTCAATAGAAATTTACTTATTTGATGTGGTATTCAAGGATATTTATACCTATACAACCATCAATTGGTAGCTGTTGCTTCTGTTCTACTTTCGGCAAAAGCTTTTCTGATACTTATTGAGAAAGGGACCCAGTGGTAAGTACATTACTATACTAAGCACTGGGTCTCTGATTGCAATGCCAAATATTAACAAAAATACAAATTTTTGGGAGCAACAGGCTCGCTAGTACTCACAACCATCAACCAGCTTTTCTTGACAATTGATACTACCTGGATGATTTGTCAAATCATCACGAGAGGAGGGCATTTAGGCCATTTAGGTGTTGTTACGGCTGGGAAACGAACATCGCTCCACTGAACCCGCTGCCAAATATACCTATTGAGGAAATTTAAAACTCAAGGCTTAATTGAAGATGGGAATGCTTGTACTTAAATTAGTAAAAATATTATGAGACTTTATCGGTCCATACAAACCCTAAAACATTTTCGCTATTTATTATGAGTGCGAAGTTATATTCTTGGCACCAAGTTAAGTTAAGTTAGTGAAATATTTAATGAAGTTTAATCATCTAGGCTTCTATAAACCGTTTAGATTTACCTAGAAAAGTGTAAAACAGTCTTCTACCAAAACGATAACTTTAAACATACCCAAATTTAATGCACAAACACTACAAAGCTCTATACAAGTGATTACTTCTCGAAATTCTCAGGCCATAGGAAAACGGTGTATTGGAATGTCTGTTACCGATAATAAAATGTAAAAGTTATTTGACTTTACTAATTTGATCCAACATTATAATAACTTCACAATCAAGCCTATTTCGACGAACAAAAAACAACACCACATTGCGTCGAAACGTCTACAAATCACTTGCCTCAATTAGTTGCCCTAAGTTATAACCTCCTCCCATTTATTTCAATTTAGTCTGCGTGAAAAAAACTACCAACCTCATCAATCACCAGAATAAAGTTGACAAAGCTCCTTATCGATTATGAGGTGATAAACGCTCCCAAAATTCCATGCACTGAACTTTTTTCAATGCCTAAAAATATCCACAATATGTGTAGATATTTTAAACAAGCTTAAGCGATGTCGACAGACAACATACATATGTATAGCTTCCTATAGTTTATTTGAGTAGATACTTCTCTCAGTTGTCAGAGGCCAATGCGTGTATCGATAAGCACGCATTTAACGTAACGCAATGTAAAAATAACAATTAAATGATGAAGAACAGGAAACTTTGAACTAAACGATACTAATTTTCGATCTAAATCGATTTTTTTTTTGTTCTGCGCATCTAAACATAGCTTAACTTTTGTTTTAATTTTGGAACACACAATACCGGCATATGCGTGTCACACTTAAATTACACACATACCCACACAAACACACGCCGCACTCATTCACCGTTAAGCACGCAGGCGAAAGGCCGGCCGGTTGAAAGTATTTAAATAATCACATCGTGTTCTGTTTGGCACATGCTTTCAGAACTCAATTCATGTGTTCCAAGATGACACCTGTCATCGTAATTGTTCCCGGGAGAGAGATAATTTTGACTCAGAAATGTCAAACATGACAATATATCAAAATGAGAAAAGTCACTTGGCTGTGTAGCTTTTGGGGATGGATTGTTTCCTGTATGTTGTCGGTGGGGGTACTACTTGTCGTAGGTACGGACGACGACGACGACATGAATGTAGTCCAAGATAATTATTATCAAAGTTGGGCCCACAGGGGATGTGTACATGTCTGGGTATGTGCTTGAAAAATGTTTGGGCAAAAAGTAAAAGTGTAAATTTGAGTTGCTGCATAGCATAATTGGCTTTCCTCCTCCAGCCAACAGGTGGGTTGGGCTACTCTTATTTTTGTGTGTTACGTATTTGGGGTATTTCCGTCAACTTTCCGTAAAATGGAGAAAAAAAACTCGTTCAGCTGATTTAATTTGCAAGTAGAATGACATGGACACCACATGTTGAATATTTCAGTTCACGACAGGTATAGGTGCTACCTACCCGATGCGAACGTAATGAACAGTTTAAGTGTGAATATTATTTCAGTTCGGTATTTAAATTACCAAATATAGCGCTGAATCATGCCATTTTGACTTCCTTGAAAGATTTTGTTTCTTTGTCAATTTCTTTAAGTGTTGCACGGAATAGTTTGTGGCACTTTAAAACAACTTTTAGCACAGTTTATGATCTTGTATGGGAGATCATTATAATATATTTGTGTGACTCTTTGTTATTCAATTATTTATAAAAAGTTGTTTTAAGTAAATTATGATACGATCCAAGCTGCCGAACTGGTACTTAAACAACATACCTTTTGAAATTGAAAATTAATCAGCAAATTATATTTTACGACTGCGCTGTATCTAAGACTCAAAACAAACAAATTATTACTTTTTAATTGCGTTCATAAAACAGGAACCGATGATAAGCGCTCTTTGTTCTTGTCAGAAAGATTAATGTAGTTTTTTATCGAACGTAGCAAGAAAAACAGGTCCAACGCAATTAGTTTTTGATGCATTATTCATTATATTAAAGGTATACTTTTAGAGTTTGACCTAAATTTAGGCACGATGGTGAATTTGCAAGAAAATTGACAGGTTAATAGTTTGTTCTAGGTATAACATGTAAAATTGATATAGTTTTGTGAAGAGGCTAAAAGCAGTGTCGGTCTTAGACATTTGGGTGTTTTATTTAATTGCAAACTTTAGGTGATAGGTTCTCCTTATGTTCACGGATTTGCTCCCTAATTGTTTTGACACAGATTCGACCGTTGGCTTAAAGCGATTCGGCGTCTACACCATTTAGCCTAACTGAGCTGTCTGCACTTTGTAAAAGAAGATCTTAAGGAACATCTTAAAGTCGTTTATCAAAATGCGCCGCATGATGTGTCAATGGAGGTGTCAATGAAGCCTGCACGATATCCCCATCCATACAAACGATTTTAACAAAGGAAAGAAAAGGTTCCTTTCAGGAGTTCTAGAAAAATACAATCTTCAAATTCTTATCATTGCGGCAGATTCTGGAGAAGACCTAATATTATCTAAAAACCCAATTATGGCTGAATGAGATGTCGAGGGTTTTTATCTATGCTAAGCTGAAATTACTTAGCAGAAATTTCGCTGTGTAACAATTAGATGAGACTTTACACTAACTTTGGACATCACCAAAGGATAAAGGACCCGCATTGTCATGCAGTTTCTAACATATCGTGCTCGAAAAGGTAGTGCCTAATACCCAGCCAAATGCGAGGGCTACTTTCTATCAAGATAAAAGTCATTAGAATAGAATCGAATACAAACAAGAACATGACTGGTAAAAATTGATTTTCACCACAGACTTGGTCAAAACAAGGCAATTGATAGGTAAATACTGCAAATATGGTATCAGTAAGTAAATTAAACAAAGAATTAGTCTAGGTACTCGCAGTTTCCTTGGGGGGTTTTCGGGGTGTAAAGGCCTATCTCGAAAAATGAAGGTGATGCTATACATGACACTCATAACTACGAGCTGGGGCATACTTATAACGCTGAATGAAGTCTGAATGAAGTTATAACGCTGAATGAAGTCTGCGACTTGTTTTCTTAAACGGAAAAAACCGTATGACGTGGATGATAAAATGACAATCTATACGTACTTGAAAGCGGCATAATATGATACGACGAAATAAATACTTAACGGTTCCGAAGAAAACGTACTCAGACGCTTCAGCACGTATTAAGTCTTTGAAGCCATACTATAGAGGAACGAAAAAACATTGGCAAATGTATGTGATGTCGCTTTGTACATTTAAATTTCAAGACATTTCCCGTTGTCCTTCAGCATTTGGTTAATTTTATTAATATCCTTCGTCGGATATCTTAACGTTAAGGCTGCAGATTGTTAATAAAAGATGCAAATACTAGACGACTCCTTTAAATTTTAGAAAGATAGAAATATAATTGAGTAGGTACAAACTTGGATATCTTGTCATTCTTGGATTTGGCGTTTATGTACGATATACTTAGAATTGAATTGATGAACAACAAACACGAGCATAACTGTGTACCAGCATTCAAGTACTACAGACTACACTTCTATTTGCTTATTTATATTAGCTGTTCAATAGGAATACCATTTGATATCCTTTCTGAATGTTCGGTATCAAAGGTATGAAGTTTTGGATTTATTATTGCTCGATTGCAATCATAACCTCGGTGGTCGGGAAATTTGAGGACGAATCCTAAAAATCCTACGAATCTCAGAACGGTATATTGATTTCATCCACACCTAGACTTTTAATTAAGTTATAACTCTATCTAAGGGGTCATAATATATGTTTCGTTGTTAGTAAAAGGAGAAAGAGAATCGCATAGCTACTTATACATATTTTGTAGAAACATGATAGAACCATAAAAGGAATAGCTGTGTATAATGACACTGTTGGTGCCGTCGCCTAGTATGGTTATTGTGTTGGTCTACTAAACATGGGATCCCTGGTTAAAATCCCGAAAGAACAACAACTACTTATGAACACTGCCAAAGTCTGACACACATCCAAGAGTTTAAAACTATTATAAGAAGGTTCTGAAATTTGCTGTTAGGACTTCAGAGTCAGCTTTTAAAAGGAGGTCTTTGTGTCAAAAAATATAACTTCGCCAAGACAAATAAAGTTAGAAAATCTAGGTCTTACATGCCAGATATGTCGAATATAGTCTAGACTTTATTATTCGCTTTTCTAAGCTCTTTAAATACAAAAAAGTGATAAGTGAATTTTAGCCCTATATAACTTCTCTTTTGTTTAACCAGTCTTGAAAAAGTTAAAAGACTATTGTAGCTTAATCACCGAAAATATCAGTTTCAAACCGATTTTGCCAGCGTATTTCAGGCGGATCTACTGATAGAGGCTTGTACGCGTGATACTTCGGGAAAGCAAAATATTGCTATTCTCAAGCCAAGCGGCCATAAAGGCAATCATCTCGGTTACCATATAATCCAAACTGAGCTGGCCAGGCAAGGAACAGTTCTTCAAGGCCCACTTGCGACAAGGGTCCGTATCCCACTAGGTGCGGTTAAGGGACAAATCCACTCATACTTCCTGAAGGATGCACACTCCAAATAGAGAAGGTTAACAAATTTCGTCATATCGGGGAAGATATGGCCTTCTTACGACAAGAACAGAACAAACGATCTACTAAATAGAACCCTCCCAGATATCGCAAGAATTACGGCAATAGTCACGGGGCGCCCAATATATTCTTTAATGTCTGCTGAGGATTATTTCCGTGGATGTTGGATTTATAGCCTCTAACATGACATCTCTTCAGATAAAAATGAAGAATTTCTCTTGCTAAACGATGTTTTTTCGGGCTAATAAAACAATTTATTAGCAAACACTTCACTCAACCTACTGAGGTGATCCTATATAAGACCCTGATCATCCCGCAGTCATGCTCAAAAGTGGGCATAGAATTCTTTGATTTTTGAAGCTAAACATTTTTCGAAAAATTGTTGGTCCTGTTTGTGTTGGCGGACTATACAGCCATAGGACCTGTCAAAAAGTTCTGCATTGGACGATTACGAGGACTAGGACATGTAGAGCGAATAGACACAATATTCCGGCTCGCAGAATCTTAGATCCTCAGCCAGACTTCGAACGCATTCTAAAAAACCGAACCTTAAATGGCGCGTACAAGTAGAAACCAAACTCAACCAACTCAAATTGTGCCACTGGAGGCAGTTAGGTCCGTGAGGTCGAGAGAAAAGTTGGTTGATGCCCAAGTTCATTCCGTACCGGAATAAAGCAAGTGAGTTGGGTCTGATGAACGATCTGTGCTAAGTCGTCAATTCTGGATTTCACGAACAAGAATCGTATCTCATATGATATGTGCAAGGCCAATCTTTTTGTAACTGCATTATTGGTTCGATATATTTGTAATGGTCCAGTTATGTCGATTATGAAAACGCACCAGGAAAAACTAGGTTTGTTTCATTTATACTTTAACCGAATATTAGTCTGAAAGTTATGGTTACAAATAATAAAACAAATTCGTTGAATACAAATTAGCAAACAAGCAGACATTAACACGTTTTATTAGCTACAAATTTAATTTTATTAATTTTTCGAACTGAAAATTGTTCAATGGTGTTTAAATGCACGTTCTAAACGTCATGTTGCTCAATTTCCTGATGGGTTTCCCTGATTGATACAACTGACCCGTAGAGAAGGTATATAAGAACTTTTAAGAGCAGTATGTATGTAAAAGCTTAATTATATAAACATAGATATCACGTGCATGGTATGTACTTCCAAAAAAATTGCTTGTCAACAAGATAAATACTCCAAAGTTATGTTTTCACCTGTCAATTTGTAACTTATAAGCGACGAATTTAAATAAATTAAAAGTGAAATGAGTGTAGTCCTTGTCAATGGTTAAAAATGCATTTTCATGACAAATCGAAATTGGTGAAGTGTGAACCAAAAAGTCAATTCATCTTTAAGTGGTACCGGACATTACTCAGGCATCTTTTTAGAAGCATAAATCAGACAAATTTATTAAATCTTATGAATGTATTTATTTGCTAATTTTGGCATTGCAAAATAAATTCAATATCAACATTAGACGAAGAATTTAAAAAAGCCAAGGAAAATATAGTTTTGTATGGTACTTGCAGTCCTCATTTACTCTCAGATGCTTAATTCAGTGGTTCGGTAGGTACAGAGACACTAGAATGCGCGGACAAAATATTTCAATTATACAATTAAGACGCAACTGGAAATATTGCAATTGAACTGACAATGACGTTGGATTTTAGGTAGGAGTAACCTCTAAAACACAAATGACAATGTAGTTGGAGCTAAGGTAGTCTTAAAAATACCTTGTCCGATTATATATTTGAACCATAGCTACACAAACCTTAAGCTGCTTTATTTTGGTTATCATATTTCTTTTTATTAAGTAAAACTCGATTTTAATTATATATGTATATTGTTTATTGCTTGAATATTTTTATTTTGCTTCACAAACACTAAATGATGAACCTGTGACTGATATAATGATAATAAGGCAAATCTCTGCCCGTAGCTACTAGTATTTAGCACGTTACGACACAGATATGACTGATAAATATAAGATAGATAATGTCAAATTTAAAATTTGGGAATTTATAGTTTCTTTTAACAACCCATGAATATTCAAGTTTAAATTTATTTTATTATATTATATTTAAATTTAAATTGATCTGGTTATTTAATTTTTTTTTCTGAAAAATTGAATCTATAAACAAACTAAATAAAAAATGAATGTTTAAATAATAATAAGGAACTAAAAACAGAGCACATTTTCACAATACAAAAGTATTTCATTTAATATTTAAATTCAAGAATATTTAATAAATTTTTTAATACTTATTTTATAATTCAAGAAATTAGAAATAAAATAAATATTAATTCAAACCTTTTAAAATATCTCAGCTACTATCCATTAAAATCGTTCTACTTCAGATTGTATTTCACACATAAAATAACAAATTCACACTCGATTCGAAAAAAAAGTTAATGCGATATACCGTCGGCACTTTGGTGATTTCGAAATTCAATATTTTTCAAATCCAGGACCAGATATTCATCCCTTTTCATGTCAAAGTTTTCAATAAATTGACTTATTTCAACATTTCCAGTTGAACTGACATTCGAAACGTCCCGATTATAACACCTTCACCAAGATAAAAAAAAATCAAATTTCACAGCACATAATGACACTTCATCGGCAGTTAATTTAAAATTTATTTTGAAAAATATACAATTCTAAACAAGGAAGGAAACAACAACAATCCGAAATTCAATTTAACAAAAGGAACTAATTATTACAAGTAACAATAAAAATCTCGTATAGTATCCCGACAATAGAATTTACAATAGAATCTGCATTAGCAACGGACAAGTAGTTAAAAAAGTCACCACCTAGTCATCCTTATTTGGATATAAAAAAATACTAAAATTCCCTCTTTGCGAAAATACCAAAATATCCTGAAACTGCAAAAGATACACTTAACCAGTGATACTAGGAGAGAGACCGCACCATAGTCATTGCTTATTGAGTGCTTTGGATATGGAATTCTATTTGCACATACACTCACACTAGTCCATCCAACGGAGAGCGCGAGAGCAGACCAAAGATACTATCATCATTTTCTACCCCCTATCAGTGTTTTTTTTTTTCTATTTTCTTTTTTCTCAGTTTTCTAGTTTGGGGGTAGTAGTCAGTTCAGGATTTGTTTTTTTTTTGACATCAGGGGGTTACTTTCTATGATGTTTTTTTTTTTTGAAGAGAAAAAAAATGTAGATACACGTGAAGAACGAAGAAAAGTTTACGAACTTTCCCCAATGGTGGTCGTGGCGGGGGAGGATGAGAATGTCTACTAGATTGTAGCAGCAAAAGCTTACTAGAGCGCATTCGTCGTGTTCGTTAAACGAGACACTCTTTTTGAGTGACTGTCGAATATGAAATCGTATCTATACATATAGCACGTATATAAACCGAACAAAATAAATACGTTGAACACAGTTACACAGCAGCCTCATCGGGGGCAATCAAAGGACGCGCGTTCGCGTTTCAACGAGACGAGGATACACGACGGCGAGTATTCTCATTCTCTCTCCAACCGTACTTTGCACACAACTAACTTAAGCGCGCGCAAGTCTCATGCTCTTCTCGTATAGTTGGCCAAGGATTTTCTTTCAATTTTTTTGTTGTCTGTCTGTTCTGCTGTTGTCTTCTTTCCTGCAAGAAGCAGAACAACAAAAACCGATTCAATCCACAACCACCTTTGACGTGGGGGAATCCAACAACATGCAGAAAGTATCCATATGGGGGCGGTTGTCGTCTACAAAATGCATTGTTTCAGGTTGTACAGTGTTGCCGACCGGCAGTAACAGGTATATCGCGTGATCAAATTCGCATCTTCTTCTCGCAGATATGTTTTTCCATTAAATAGATACTTCAAGTTGCAGCCGCAACAAAATAAAATCTCATGTGAACCTAACCACCAGGAACGATGCGTATAAGCATCTTACCATTTACATGTCAATTTCGTTATTGTTCTAAAAAAAGTTGTCGTCGTATTTTCGTATCTTTTAGATACAATTTTTCGAAATTAAATCTATTAAGAGAACCATCGGTTGGAAGAGAGTGTGGTGAGTTTCGTTTCGCCACCCAGAGTGGCCTGTATAAGAGATATATTTTCGAAATTGGATTAAAAGATACTTCTCTCCCTCTATGGAGAATCGTTCCTTTTCATTTGAGTAGAATATTTTTTTTGTACACCTTTCTTCCCCACTACTTTTCTTGTTAAACAAAAAAAAAAAGTATCCATCTCGAACACAAGCAAAAGTGGCATTCGGGTGTGTGTAGGACAAGTCGATCGGTTGGCAGTCAGTTACTCAGTTTTCATATTCATGGAAAAATTATGACAAGGTTAGGCGGAGCGAATTTTTTTTTCGGTCTGTTCAGGTTTGCCGCACTTCTCTCTCACAAGTTATTGTTCCAGGCAGTATAAATGGTTTTGTTTGTGTGTGAGTAATTCTGTGTTCGTATATACATGATAATTTAATTCACCCATCTACTTTCATATTTCATATAAATTTTCAGCCCTCATTCGATAAGATAACACAAGACCGAGCGCGTTTGCGAGTAGCGACGGCAAATCAAAAATATGAAAAGAAAATATCAAAATGTTGCCGCACTTGAAATTGAAGTAACGATGAATTTTGAGTGGCTGTTGGATTTTTGGGTTTTGTGAGCAAAGCTGGGGTGGTGTACATGGCAAGGGAATTTATGACACACCTTGTATATAAGGGTCGCCTTTTTAATATTCAATGTGGGTGACTTTATGATTTGTGGAGTTTGAATTTGATGTTAATATTAATGATGATCTGCGTAGAGGCGGAGTTTTGAGACTTTTCCAGTTTCATTCGCCCATAAAGGGAATGAGATAAAATTTTATTGGTGTACGTAACCACTTTGCATGGAAATGATTAATGCAGATAAGATGGCTTTAAATATCTTATGATGAGCCATGAGCTTAAATTTTTTTTTATGAAACCAGAAATGTGTTAAAACTTTTGCGTGGGTAGGTACCTATAATAAAAAATGAATTTATTGATATTTTATAAGCTTTCGCAATGACTGAAAGTTAGATATCAAAGATAAGCAAAATCTTATTGGAATTGATTCGGGGGAGCAAAACATTCATAGGAAAATAGGTGCCTATAACCATTGGGCTGTTGACGTCCGTGTAGAAATTATACAAACAGCGAAAATCGTAAATAAAAGTCAACATAGGAATCGGTTTTTTTCGTAGATAGATAGGTACCTACAGTAAAAGTAAAATCACATTCTTGCTAATATTGACTTCATTTCTTTATTGATTATCAATAAATTTGTTTTTCATTTTTTGCTTCATTTTCAGATCAACATTGGGTTGTTGTAAAACAATTTTTCATATGCATTTTCGGGTCGCTATAACTGGCGATATTCTGAAAATTTATTTTCACAAAAATAGAAAGTTTATTAAAATTACGATATCCTGATCCCTACAATTATTTACAAATTATTTACAATTTATAGGTATTACGTCTTCTGATCAAATTTAGTGGAGTTAGAGGTAGAGTAGGTAGGTATCAAATAAATTAGAAAGAAAAACAAAGAATAACAATCCATTATAGAGGGTGTTTTTTTCAGAATTGGAATAAAACAAAGATTTTTAAATTGACATGAAATTTACTTTATTCGAAAGATAATCTTCTGACATTATAATTTAAATATGATTTTTGGCATATGACCAATACGGCTGGCTCGGATGTAGTCTAATCTGGAGGTCCAATTTTCGACGATTGTCGATTTGTGGCCGTATGTCGGCAATAACGCGACGAATGTTGTCCTCCAAGTGGTCAATCGTTTCGGGCTTATCGGCGTAGACTACCGACTTCACATATCCCTACAGAAAATAGTCCAGCGGCGTTTAATCGCACGATCTTGGAGGCCAATTCACAAGACAAAAACGCGAAATTATGAACTCACCGAACGTTTCCTTCAACAAATCAATTGTGACAAGAGCTGAGTGACATGTTGAGCCGTCTTGTTGAAACCACAGCTCCTGCACATCATGGTTGTTCAATTGATGAATGAAAAAGTCAATAAGTCAAGTCAATAAAGCTCACCAAACAGTGAGTTTTTGTGGATGTAACGGTGTCTCAACATACACTTGAGGATTATCTTCACTCCAAATACGGCAGTTTTGTTTATTGACGCATCCATTCAGCAAAAGTGAAATTCATCGCTAAACAAAATTCGCTTATGAAAATTGGGATATCTACGTATTTCGAACAGAACAATGATTTTCAAAATAAATTTGCACAATTTTGAAGGGTTGTTTAGACTTCAGTATATTCATGTTGATATGCCAAACCAAACTAAAAATAAATCACTTGACAGCTGACAAAATTGCCGCAAGTTAAAATAGTGTTGCCAATTTAAAATTCTATAATTCTAAAAAAAAAACACTCGCTATAAACATTACATGACATTAATTAAGACCTATTCAAAACTACTGTTTATACGGTCTTGATTTTCATCGAAAAAATGGTTGGATAGGTACATAAAAATATTTAGGTAGCAACTTTAAGCATTTTAAAGGAGGATATTATAAGCTACTAAAAATATGAGAGAAATCTAAGTCTTATTAAAAAAATAATCTGATGACTACTAATATTTCAAATGAGTAAGTAAAGTGCTTTGGTTTTATATTGCTTACAGTTTTACAGTATTCTATAGGAGAGATTTTACTTAGTCTAAAAGAAAACCTATGCCCGAGTAATACAAACATAAATTCAATATTGTTTTGTATTAATATCTAGGGCAGTTTAGTAATCATATTTTGAAGGTGCAAAGTGATTAGTACTTTGGACAACGCAAATGCCGAGAAATCTTGCAAGAGTCTGACAAACATCCAAGACCGTAAAATTGTGACGAGAATCTTCACAAATTGCCGTTCGGAATCAGCGTTAAACAGAAAATCCAATTTTCTCTAACAAACAGAATTAATGGAAAATAATGGAAAAAAAAGGTTTAAATCTCTGGACGTTAACTTTTTGTTTTACACCGACAACTTCGTGAAGGGTTTAGACAATTTGAAGATAACAAGTTATGAAGGTATACGCATAGTTGTTGCTCAATCATATGGTTACCTACCTCATTTACTTAAAAACCAAGAGCTATTTTTCCGGTTTATCTATTGTAAAATGTTAGATTATTATGAAAAAAAAGATATATTACATATCTAATATTAAAGATCGGAACGGAAAATAGCATATATTTTATGAGATAATTTTAAACATGGTAGCAGAAATTTAATACTGAAGATCATTAACCCAGATCAAATACATAATGATCCACAAAATAATATTGAATGGAAACGATTCAGGTTTTGACTTTTTCCCAAAATTGCCAAAGTCATATAAATCATTTTTAAACAGGTTAATCTTTACATTCTCAATATGTTCGTTATTGTAGGGTAAGACATATACTAAAATGAATCCTGTATACATATAGTTAGGCATTTCTAACTTATAATTCATGAAAAATGTAGGTATGATGGTTCATCAAAGTAAAAACTCTCCAATATTAAAATTAGCATGACGTGACTTTTAACCAAGGCAAGTACAGCGAAAACAAATTTGGCTCAAGTAGTTTTTCTAAATGAAAAAGATTTGCGAAATTAATATTCACATGTATATTTGCACATATTAATACAATTCGAAAACAAGGATTATCAAATCTAAAATCAGTTTTGGACCTATCCATAATTAACACCGGAATAAATTTAATCCAGAGTTAAAACACGAAGCAGTTTTTCAGTGCAGTATTAATTTTGACTTTGTGTGTAGTGATTAATTTGGTAGCACTCATGATTCATCGATTTTTTTGTCAAAAAGTTATCGAAATGTATAGAATCTGCAACAGCTCAGCTAACAGCTGTTTGGTTTCTTTTTCCCCAAACAAATGAAAATCTTTTGTCGCTATCTTCCAAGTATTTTTTTTCTTTTTAAAACAGTCAAATTCAATATTTAAAAAAGTTTCGAGTCGCTGAGATCTGAATCTGAATATACCGTACACGTATTTTGTATTTAGTTTTCCATATTTTAATAAAATGTCCACTCAAGTGGAATTGAAAAAAATTCTTTATTTGTATCATTTCGTTCAGGGGTTAACTCACCAAACTTGCTGGATTAACTCGAAGTTAACTCTGGATTTAAATTGACTGAAAAACTACTTTCTCGAGTTAACTCGAGTTTAATCCCTTAACTAGGATGATCTCGCACTGAAAATCGAGCCCTTGAATCTAAAGTATAATAGAAAAGTTGTACCTATTATACGATTTAAAAAAATATATTTTCTTGAAATATTTATTTAGATGAAACACTGTTTTATTAGAAGTATCCACCCTAAATCAAAATCAAGTTCGGAGAAAATGTTGGTCGTAAAATGGTTATAGCACCACCTTTACAGACAAATCTTGCATTTCAAGATTTTATCAGTGATGTCATCTATAATATAGCAAAACATCAACATTACTTTTGATATAATGGTGTTTAATTGATAAAATTGTTGTCTTTCGAAAATGGAATATAACATCTGGACCGAATTGCGTAAATTGCCCATAATGGACATTCGCTATTTTATTGCACAAAAATTACATTGAGAGTTATCTTCAATTCTTATACCAGTTTATTTATTGCGTATAGAGACCATACAGTGTACTAATTACTTACTCCTTATTTACAGTTTATAACTTAAAAGGGAGGTGACTATTTGTACATATAAAATTGCAAACATCTACATTTAGTGCTTTGTTATCTGCCATTGAACTTAGAGCACAATCTACTGCACAGACTTGAATATCTGAAATTTAGGCATACTTAAGGCTTTATCTCGGTCCTTTATTTTAATTATTTACATATTTTTCTAAGTGTTCAGTGGCGTGATGGTTAGTGGAAGTTCGATTCCCAGCAGTAGCAACATCTAAATTATTTTTCACTAGGCCTCCACTGGCGGTGATCATCCGAGTAGTATCAAAAAAGACTTATCTGGACTCAGCCGTTCGTATTCAGTGTAAGACAGGAGCTCCAGCCATCGTGCAAAAAGAACACATGCACACAAGAATGGTTGTGAGAAACAGCTATAGGTCCTGGCTACTAACAACCATGTTACCCCAAAAAGGTTTATTTATTTTTACATATTTTTCAGGAAAGAATGGAGAGACTTGTATTGAAATAAATGCTCAGGACTTTGCAGATACTCTTATTAAGGCCACATGAAAATTAAGATATGTTGAAAATTTTCTAAACTTATGTATATTGTTTTCAATAATTCTACATAAACTATCTTCTGACGATTATTAAATTAATGATTATATTAAGATGAGTAAATAAAAAATTTGATCCCTAAAGTTTTGTTGTCAAATGATAATACATTTTTTAGCAATATTTCCAGACGTTTTCTAGAAGGTCCTCACATGCGTTCTTCCGAAAAATGAAGTCGCGTTCCGAGATTTTTTTGCATAATCACCAACATGGTAAGGAATGGAAGACTGGTAAGGAATGGAGGGTTTCATTGACAGCTTTCAGACACCGATGGATCACATACATAATACTTTTTCAATCTTTATTTTTTTTTAATTTCCTACATTTGTACACTGAGGAAGTAAACAATAAGCCTAGAACAATATATATGAAAAATATCATTTCTTATATAAAGCAAAACATATAAGACAACTCAATTGTTTGTTATAAAATTAGTCAACTGGTGGCTTAAGATATGTCATCTGAAACAATAAAAACTAAAAATTACGAACCAGCTATGACCAGACGTGGAATTTTCTTCCATAGTTTTCTATTCTATACTCATATACCAAAGGTTGGTTATAATAACTTCAAAACCCAATTCGCTTAATTAAAACCAATTATACTAAACATTTTTTATACTAAAATCACTAAATCTGTTTGAGAATTTCCTTTTTTTTAAAGAACTTTTACGGTTTTTGAGTGCACAATTGTACAGTAGTAGTCTTCTTAACATTTTTCGTAGATAAAACTTCAGTTTTTATAGAAGAGCTGATGTTTAATTTTTTGTAGAGTTTCTAGCTTCCGAAAGTCTTTGTTTTTATGCAAGAGGAGCCGTAACTCTGATAATGCTTCGGGCTTGAAGCAATATTAAGAAATATCGATAAGCTACATCTACCGATTAAATGTTTATTGAAGTAATCAATTTCTATTATTTTAATAACGAATAAGTAGCTTATTATTTAATGCTTTATAGAGTTAAAAACTACTTGTCCTATAGCATAGACTGGAATAGCATGTTGCTTTGAGTTGGAAATAGTTGCTTCTGCTGTTTCTTCTGTTCTAAAAGCTGTTGTAGTCGAGCAAATTAAATTTGACATAGTCAAAACAGAAAGATAGCCATTCTCTTAGCAAGATTTTATTGACAACATGACTTTAACAGCAGTCGAGAGCTATATTTAAAGACTTACAAAATATTGGATAGCATATCCTAGCGGGAGGATCTTACTATCATAATGCCACTATTCAAAGACATCAGTATCTAGATGAATGTTGTATAAGATTAATGACACTTTTCTATTTACTTATAATTTATTACCAACACTTTTAATTGGCTCTGGTATAAAGTCCGATCAAAATAAATTAAATTTTGTAAGTATTTCTAGGCCTCACAGTTATTCCATATATACAATAACAGCAAGATGCAATATCTAATCCCAAATCCGCGGGTAGCATTAAGTATTTAATTTTTTGAAAAACAAAAATATTATTTTCATTTTATTTTCCATTTTAGTAAAGGCATGTCAATTAAGAAAAATTATACAAAAGAGCTTAGCAAAATAATTCCAAGACTTGAGACATTTGAACGATCCACAATATAGGCAGTTGCAGGAGACAACCCTATTAAGATTGCGAAGTACATAGACTACACAATACCAAAAATATTTTTGTTAGCTACGCAAGTATTGAACTTTTTGAACCTTTTCCTATAAAATCGTCAGCAATTCAAGAACAGAGTTAACGTGTTTTTCGCCGTTATTAATTTGCTTCATCTAAAAGAAGTGTAAACAAAAATTGGAAATGCTCGCCTCTGTTTTCTCTGCGATCGAATTAGAGAAAATGCTAAAATTTCAAGAAATTTCTAAACGCAAAGTCCAGTGTTTATGAGTACCTACTATCCATTGCCATTCCCAACCTACGATATATGTATATACCTATGAATGTCAGAAATTAAATTCAATAGATACTAGTCCCTACCACATACATAATAAATCGCCATATTGAGTATGGCATAACCATAAATTAATTTCAAATATTCAAAATGGCGAATATGACATTGTACCCTTTGCTATATGTTTTCCACTCACATTCTACCCCCAATAATAAATGCATGCACATCTAATAAAACGATTTTCCATGTTTTCATCATCATCACATTCGTCTATTGTCGCACCGTGATTATCTTCCAGCATAAAAATATACGTTAACATCTACATCGCCCATATCTAGCTATAGTCTTACACACAAACACAACATTATACTTTCTGCTTATTAATAATTCAATTCAATCTCCCTCCCAGCGGCATGGTTGATCATCAAGCCGACAGAGGAAATGAATTCAAATCCTTCGAAAAGGGAATCCGGTTATTTTTTTTTCCGAATTTTTATTCATAACACATAATGCATGTTTACAGGTAGATATGTAACCGTCAACGGCATATATAAAAAAAGGGGTTGTTCATATACATCCTTCGTACAAAAAAAAAATAATTAGCTATAGGGAGGATTAATCGTCCATTCTGTATGACACACAAAATGCAAACAACAATCGCACAAATTTACTTTCGCTTAAATGAATTTCGATCAAAAAATAATGTTACCAGTAAAAAAGGACGAACATGTGATACATAACCGAACTATTATTTCATCTGCGTATTTAAGCTGTGATCTCTGATCTCCTTAAATTCGCATTTGATACGCGCCCCAATAAGGATGCAGACCGTATGCAATGTCAATTGTTTGTTTAGGTTTGTCACATTGTGTGTATGTTTTGCCGCACAGAATTCTCCCTCTCTAATTGCCATGTGGTGAAAGTTATTATTTCTTAATTTGGTGAAAGATCCTTAAGGATTATGGCGACGCACTCACTTGGACATAATAATAATTTTCATTCCATGCATTTTCTGTGAGAAAATTCCAACAAGGACATTCATGAATTACATGAATTACTTTAATTTTTTTTCCTTTAAATCAGTTAGATTGACATTTTTGGGAAAATCAATAGAACCCTGTCCTTACTGAGTGAATGACATCGTGGCGGTGTCGATTTTCGCAAGTCTGTGACCAAAAATGTTTCCGGTTGATCCTTTTGCTTTTTATTTCTGTCTACCAAAACCATCAGTGTACATATTAACACTGTAAATACAAGTACTACATACAGAACCGACAGTACATAGGCTGACATTGAGAGTTACAAGAAAATCGATTAGGTTAACATGGAACATTTGCAACCAAAAGAGCGAGTTCCGAGTTCTCGAATTTCCCGGCATTGTGTTATCCTTGTTTTTATACATATATGTCGGTCTCGTCTTGCTATGCATATATATTATATAGATACAGATTCACACACCGAATAGTGGGGACATCCTTTTAAATGCCTCGGCAAGAAGGAACGACACATTGAATTCAAACGCTTTAAGAGAAAAGACATTTAGTTGTATACGGCTAATAAAAGGACAATGGATCCACTCTACATCCACACATCCAGCAGCTATAGAAAAAAGGACAACAAACCAGCCACCAGCCCAAGCTGGAATATATACCTACAGATATGGAGAGCGAGAGTTGTTTCTTTCTTTCGTCCTTTTTAGCTTTCATTTGTGTGTAAACTGGGGTTTTCTTCGTTTGGTCCTCTTGTCGTTTTTTTTGGCAATTGTTGCACTTGAAAATCGATAAATGTGATGCTTCTCTATACGTATATGCGGGTGTAGTGCTCCCACCATATCCACGACACTATATAGCAGGGGGACAAAAACAACAAAAAAAAAGCGAACTCGAACACAAATTGGAATTAGAACTGGAAGTCGATGTCAGACTGCAGGTTGGGTGGGTGTATTATGTTAATCAGGTCAATGACACATTCATCGACGTTGTCGAACGTCGTCGTAGTAGTAATCATCATAGGCCATCGACTTTAAGTTAAAGATATCAGATACAATTTTGTATGGCTCTTGATAGACATGGCCTACTGAAAGTGTTTTTGGTTCTAGTAAAAAAAAAACTTAGATATAGAGCAGCGGGTTCGTTTAAACACTGTTTGCATTTGTAATTAGAGCCGTTGAAGGAGTGTGGTTATATTGGCTACCGAAACGATGCTGTTGTTGTTCTTTTTTTTTTGCGTCATCTGGTAGGAGTTTGAATGGAATTTAAAATTAACTCACTTTCTTCGATGTGGATGTTTAATATTTGGTGAACATTGGACTGACAGTGGACTACATTTCTTTAAAGAGGCATGACACACTGTAAATTCAAAGAAACAAATATAGACAATTGTGCATATGGTGAGCGTGTATATGAAGATTTGCCGACGGTATTTTTAAGTATTGAAATGTGATCGAAATTTATTCAATTTATAATGTTATCTGTTAGATAATGTTTTTTTATGAAATGTAATACTGACACCCAAAATGGCTTGAGTTCCATTGTCAATCCTGCAACATCTATTTTTATTTTCATAGGCTCTTCTTTCAATTTGGCTCTAGACAAGCTTATATCAAATTAGCCGATTCAGCAATGAAGTGTGGGTTTCGAAGTGCATGCTAACACATAAATTATTATCCGAAAAAGGCTAGGCCGATGGGATCTATGATCCAATGGGGAAGCAAGCTATTACTACGACATTCATTATCGCGTCGGGGCATACATCTTCCATGTATCTTATGTGACCGAAAACTGTTTCCTAAGCTTTACTCTATATTAGTGCTCCTAGTGCTAAAATAAGGCTAAAAGTTTTGAAAAATAAAAAAAACATTCAAAAATAATGACCGCAATTAGCTGAGTACAATATGTGCTTCTCATTCGGTATTGTCTTGTTTAAAGGACAGATCTTCCGGGCCAGATCAAAATACTATGTCAGCAATCAACGTTCCCATACAATACCAAAATAGATTTTGATCAACAATTCCCTGATTCGCATTATATTACCTCCTTTCCTTCAGCAGGTTGTAGATTTAATCTAAGAAAAATCGTCCTTAAGGCAATTGGTCATATTTGAACTATGTATCGAGTAAGCTTAGTGCATGCTTTGGATGATGATTGAAATTACTTGTTGCTCCATTATTTTCTCAAAAAACGACATGAAAATATTTGATCTCATATTCAATATTGTAGTTGACTTGAGGCAATTTTGCAAAACTCGCAAACAAAATAAACGGCTAGCACTTAAATGTGGATAAGCACTTTATCTACCTGTGATTCCAATTCTGGAAATTTCTATTTGTTACAAATTAAACGAAGAAGTAATCTTCTTTAACTAAGGAGGGTTATTGAGTATGAGGACTAGATACATAGAATAAAGGTATCATGTGACAAACCCTGACCAACTCAATCATTTTTGTTACGCTATTTTCGAAAGTAAAACTGGAGGTACTTACCTTATGAGTTGGTGATGGTTCTAAATCATCCGCAACAACATTTTAATGCATGATGCAGTTACGTTAAGACCAAAGACTATTACCGAAATATCATTCCAAAATTATTTTTACAGTCAATATTGCGGTATGGTTAATATTGCTTCTATGGTGTGTTATCGGTAAGTACTGATTGGGATCACTGCTTAATCGAAAATAAAAGCGGTACACCAATTTCGCAACCAATATGTTTTAAAGTACTTACAATCCAAAACCTGACACACTACAAGTCCACCTGTGATAATTTTCAAATTTGAAGGTAAAAATTTAAGCTTCCTTATTCTGATATACACATACGATATCGATTTTTCACAAACAATTTTTTTTTTTTGAATCGGGGCCTTGAATAAAACGTACATTACTATTGATAGAACCAACTTTAAGGTAGATAGTTAAGAAGTTCATCAACCTCAGAGTCAACATCAACCTCTATTGTGACACTATACTTAATTACTTAAGTGCCTGTAGGAATGAACTCGGATCTCAACCAACATGTCTCTCACGTTAACACGGTCCTTAACTAAATGTCTCGCAGTTGCGTACTTAAAGTCCTCCTCTACTTCTTCTACTATAGGTCCGACGTCTGGCTGGGGATCGAATACTCTGCAAGCCGAAGTATTGGTATCTATTCGCTCTACATGTCCTAGCCATATTAAATGTTCATTGCGGAGTTTTTCGAGAACGTCTATGTCGCTGTACAGTTTGTATAATTCGTATTTTAAATTTCGTCTCCATAGCCCCGTACCGAGGTTGACAAAGCCCCGTACTACCTCAAAGTTATATCAATGGTGACGTTCTGTCCAAATTCATCGATGTTGTGTGTCCTTTCCTGTTTACAGCATATATTTGGTCTTACCATATTTACAGTTAAACCCATTTTTGCCTCTTCCTTCACATAGCAAACTTTGCTATGACATCACGTTGAGTCCGACTAATAATGTCAATAACGTCGGCGTATCGGCGTATGCTAGTAGCTGCACCAATTTATGGAAGATTGCGCCTCTGGTGTTGGCTCGGGAGTTTTACACAATCTTTCTCAAAAATGAGATTAAAGAAGTCACATGACAATTCATCTATTTCTCTTAATCCATTTTTGGTGTCGATTGTTTCGGGGAGGTTGTTTCCGACCCTAATGAAGCAGAGAGAATTCTCCATCGTCATCATGCACAGACGGTCGAGTTTGCGAGTAATACCAAAACTAGACATATCGCTGTATAGTTTGTCTCTATACCTGCTATCGTTTATTTAAGAAAATAAATTCGATAAGTACGAAAGGCCTGAAGTGATCTATATGTTGGAAGAGTCCGAACTGTGAAGTTTCAATGGAAATGTCTTCACTAAAATGTTTCACGTTCTGGAAAATAGTTAACCAGCTTTACCAGTAGATCTGCCAAACATCCTCCAAAACATCCCGTGAACGAACAAAAAACAGTAACAAGTGTGTCATAGCGCAGCACAACCCAAATTCATGTCTCATCATACCAATTGACTATTTATTTTATCTAGGCAACATTCTGTAAATAACAACAAATACAAATTTGGCGTAACATGATCGTTAGTATCCATGGTCAAGGTTCCTCACAACCATTCATGTGTGCGTGTGTACTTCTTGCACGATGGCGCGACTTCCTGTTTTATGCAGACTCCTTGAGATTTGATATTACTCGTATGATTTGTCATATCTTCATTAGAGAAGGGTCAGTAAAAAATAATTCAGGTGACTAGACCTTTTGCTTTGCACGGCAGTTCATAGCACTAACTATCGCGCCACTCAGCCCGTCAATCTGTTAATTAAAAAAAATATTACAAATGATTATAAATGATAATGCGTTTATGAGAATGATATAATGATGAGTTTAAGCATACTACTTTCTTATTTTGTTTTGATCAAAAAATATGGTCGGTGAAGTTAACCTTAATCCACCATAGAAGCAAAGTATTCCCACCGATAAAACATTCTATCGCTTTTGCATTTTATGATTTCACCCTAGCTTGAAACCAATACATACACATTACCGGTCATGACTCCAAGGTTATGCATTTGCTATATTTTTAATAATATTTAGTTTTCAATATGTTGTCTATTATATCCCGTGAAAGTATCTATTAATTAACCCAATTAACGCATAACACTCTGCCAACTGTACCACATATGCCAAACTGTATACCGATCAAAAGTCAATCACCATCATGATCGGTCCTTGGCCAACTGTCAGCGATAACACACGCACACACAGTCCGACAAATTCAATTCTTTCCCCAATAAACATAAATTACCAACTTTAATCGTTTCGTTTGAGGTCTTCCAAGCAATTACAAAAAACATATCGCAACGACGAACGCAACCAAATTATTAAAAACCCATTATGACCAATTTGTAACGATCCATAAATGCACAGAGTCGAAAAAAGAGAAAGATAAAATTCAAAAATTAAATACCCATAAGGAAATTCAATGGGTGTCCAGACGAAACCCACCAGTAAATAGGATATGGACAGTTGTTGTTCTCACTTTCATAACTTTACCATCACTCAGAAAAATCATAAAACTCAAAAGTGAATTAGTAGATCCTTTTGCAAGAGGTCCCGACAAAAAATGAAAAAAAAAAAGACCAAGCCAACGGATAAACCGGTGTGTGGTGATGGTGATCCGCAAAAAATAAGCAAGGTTATTTATTTGTAACCATTTGGGAGAATTTACGAGCCTCAGGCTAGCGATAACTTTATTCGGTATCCGCGCGTACACATACAAATCGATATCATCTTCATATCTATGAATGAGCATTTGTATCTGCACAGTGGGCTCTCGGCTTCCTCAGGAAGTGCAATCGATTGGAGGAGAAATACAATTTTTTAAGGGTCTTTGTTCCTGTTTTTTATTTTTATTTTTTTCATTGACGACGTAAAGTTATTGCGCGACAAATGATTGCAACGGACATATGTTTACATAGAGGATGCACTTACCATGGGTAGAGCTGGTGACATTGGTACGAGGGCTATGGAAATCCTTCAGGGTATATACGACAAATTGACAGGGAGGAGGAATTGGGAATTGATGACAATTGCCCGAAGCGGCTACTAAGGTATCCTGCTTTCTGTTGTCCTTCCTTGTTGTCGTTATTTTTTTTTATTATTATTTGTAGGGATGACAGTCAATAAATAGAGGAAATGTTTTGGTTGCATTAAATTTCAATATAAAACACACAGCAAACTAACAATATGTCGTTCTGAGGACTGGTATTGTTTGTGCGTTGTGGGTCAGATGACAATGGGTGCTATTATGAATGGTAGAGTGCGTGCATTGTATTGAGTGTATTTACTTTTTTATGGGCGCATGGTGCTTGATATGACAAATTAGTGCATACATGTGTAATTTGTAATCCTTATAACGGAACAATTTTGCGCTTATGATTTGGAGTGTTGAGGGGGCTGATTTGTTTGTTTTATACAGTTAAGTGCACATTTTAATGTATGGAATTGGGCACATTGGCAAATTTTTCGTGTGTGGTCGAATTCGCAGAGATTGTGATAGGAGGTACTATTTCTAAAAGCGCTGTTTTTGGAGTTATTATTGTCAACTGGTTTGTCTATATTGCGTTTGCGTTCAATATGCATTCCCATTTCATCATGAATCGACTTACGCCGGAAATTGTGGGAACTTATCTCCAAAATCAGTGCTCAGTTATAGATAGAAGAATTTTTCGACCACATTTTTGGTCAAAATCGTCTGATTTCGACCCAATTTTACACTATAAGACGTTCATGATTCATCCAACAATCATGGTGCGTAGAGCCCGTAATAACGAAAATATTGCAATAGCAGAGAGTATTCGTGAAGACCGTGATCAATTAATTCGTCGCCCTTCGCAAGGTTAGAGCATCTCTTGTGGCGTATTTCGAAGCGTGATCCTTGTTTAAAAAAAATACATCTGTTTCAGAATTGTAGCCGACAGACTTTGGTTTACATGTTAAATTCGGTTTGTGGGCCTTGAAAAAGCTTTGAATTGATCCTTTTGTTTTTAACGACGAAGCTCATCTTTGGTTAAAGTGATACGTTATTAAGCAAGATTAACGTATTTCGACCGATTAACATCCAGAGGCAATTATCTTTAAACATTAAAGGGGGTCTCAAACAGAATCTGGAGTGGGTGGAGGTGTTTTCTCTAAGATGCTTAACCTAAGCATATCCTTTTGCCTTAACGATCATTGTAGCATTTTCCATTCGAAAATCATGTCAATCAAGCAAGCCTTGTCTTGGCTGAAAAGGAATGTAACATCCACGAAGTATATATCAAATCCCTGGAACCCATCTCATTCAATTCCAAATCAGCCCATGAATGCCAACTGTATCTTAACGAGATGGCAGAACATTTTACCATTCACATCTTTTGGGTGCCGGGCCACAGAGACATACCAGGGAATTGCAAGGCAGATGAGCTTGCAGGGGGGTGCACTACCCTTGACATTCTACCGGCAGTAGATATTTTAGGTATGCCCCTTGCTACATGTAAATTACAGATCAAACAGGATAAACGACACAAAGTGTCAAATATTAAAGCAACTCTGACCTAACATTAAGCAGAAGCGCTCCATCTGCTTAACAATGCTGAACAGATCAGACATAAGCATCGGTGTCCTCACCAGACAATGTCTTATAAGCCTACACGCAAATTGACTAGACCTCTTCAGAAATGAGTTCTGTAGAAGCTTCTTAGACGAGGAAGAGGAGGAAAGTATTACTCACCTTTTATGCTGTTGTCCAGCTCTCTCCGAAAAAAGAAACCTTTATCTGGGAGATTACTTCATCGATAACCTTGGTGAGCTAGCTATAGTCAGAAACCTCCTACGCTACATAGCAAGCTCTGAATGGTTCAATTGGGCGAACGAATATAGGGAAGTTGACGGATCCACGTGGTACCACAACAGCCACTACAACCTCACTTAACCTAACCTACATACATCAATATGTTCACACGTGGTAACATGCGTTTAGATACCTCATGTGCTTTAATGTCATGCCATCAGTGATTTGACAGTGCTCTTGGAGAGCGCGAATAACATTATTTATGTGTCTTTATTTCTAGTTATACCCTATCCCATAGGGGGTATATTAGTTTTGATACTTAGTTTGTAACATAGAGAAATAATTTTGCTACATATACCTCAAAGTATATGGATCGACTCAGAATCGCTAGCTGAGTCTAATTAGCCATGTCTGTCTGTCCGTCCGTCCGTCCGTCCGTCCGTCCGTCCGTCCGTCTGTCTGTTCGTCACCGATTTTTGGGCCTTAAATTTTGAGCTAGGATAATGAAATTTGGTATATAGGATCCTCGTCCGTGCCACCAGAACAAAAATTTTTGAAATCCGCCCACTGCCACGCCCCCTTTTTAGGAAAAGTTATTTTTTGGCCAAACCGTAAGGAATTTCAAAAAAGTGTCTGAGCAGCATATTTAGACATCCTAATATCTATATTTCGTTCATACAAAGTTTTTTGCTACGCCCACTTTTTTGGGGCGTTTTTAGTAAAAAACGCGTTTTGTCCAAATTTTAAAACTTTCGAAAAAATTTTTGATGCAAATACTTCCGCAATGGTAATATAAACATTTTGTCCATAGATCATTTTCACCTACGCCCACATTTTGGGGGCGTTTTTTTACAAAAACCATTTGTATACCCCATCCCAAGGCATTAGCAATAGAAATACGTTGTTTTTTTGTCGAACCACAAAAGATTTTGAGAAACTGTCTGAGCAATATATTGGGACAATGTCATTTTCTGTATTTCATCGCCATAAGGCCTATATTTTGAGGATATTAATTTAAAGGATGGGATGGGATAGGGTATTCAACGATCCGTATTGCGGATTGTAGCCTCTCATATGTTTTTTTTTTTTAATTTTACCCTCGAAATGATATTGCAGCCTTCTTTTTAAAAAAAACCATTGTGGCCATAAGTGATTGCTGTATTACAAAAATTCCCGGTGTATCAACATTACAATAAAAACGATGAATTATCTTAGCAGATTTGTTATGCTACAAAGCAGTTCTCCGATTAATTAAAAAAAATTCTCGACACATTCAACCATCGATTACTGTATTGAAACTAAGGGATTTTTTATCAAAAATTTCCAAAAATCAATATCTGCGTTTGGTTACGCGTAAAAAGCTGCGCTCTGATTATGAATGTTCACCAATCCCGAGTATCCTCACTTATTTTAACAATTTGATTTTTGTCACAAAATGTAACGTGTTCTTTAAACTGCAATATCCCTCAAAACTACTATACTCTCAAATGCAAGGTTTCTTAGTTTTTATATAGCAAGCTAAAATACCCACGACTTTTTTACATGACTTAGCCTTTGTATTTTTTTCGCTGACAACGCTACTGCCTGAGATTTTAAAGGGACAATTATTGTATTGTATGTATGGCCTGCTCAATATTGATAGCAGAACACACCACTTTAAAAATAAAACTACAAAATTGTAATTAAATTTCTGGTAATCTGCAAATGTTGTACCTCTAGAAAATTGCATTGGACTCCAATTAAAAGACCCACCAGAGCCTAATTTATTTTCATGACTTGATAATCGCCTGACCTTTATAAACTTTCATTAATCGAATTTAAAAAGAAAAAAAACAATACAATCCCTACACAAACAGGCAATATACCGCCCAATGAATCAATCGTTAGTATATTTTTAATTAAATTAAATGACTTATGGTCTACTAATACTCCGTTTCATTAGTATGCAACACGCATAAATCACGTTGCTTCACTGCTGCAAATAATCTAATTAAATACGGCAAATAAAAAAAATGTATGTAGTCACAAATAAAATATCTATACAAGTAGCTATGTATATATTTAGGTATGAAGGTATATAACCAAGGAAATTCTTTAAAACAAAGGTAAAATTCCTCAGCATTATTCGAAAATCTATTGTAGTGCAATTATGCAAAATTTAACACCAACATTCACATGAACATACGAAGCTTCTATTTTCGCCATATAGTCACAATATCTCCACCCACCAATAGACGAGTATAGTATATCTTCAGTGTAACAAACACATGTTAAATGAATGCAAATCACCTAGCATGTTATTCTGTTATGCGAAAATAATACCTAAAAAGGATTATCTTCTCTTGGTGGAACAGTAAAGGATAAGTTAGAATGTTTTTGTGGCATACCGACCGATGGGGTGAGTAGGTGGGGCATTTGCGCGTTGCATTTCGTACACCTTTGGGAAGCTATTCTATTTTTTTCTGTTTGTTCTCATATCCTCAAGTATGGCAGAAATATAAATCCGCCTACATACAAGTGTGGTGTAGTGGAAGCCACACCAACGTTAGACCATTGATAAAAAGGAAAACATTAAATAGGAACATTGCATTCGAATACTGTTGTATGTTTCCGTATTTTATTGCAAATGCTAATTTTCTCTTTATTAAGCACATTTAGCACCACATTCATTGAACTATAATTTGATATCATATCAAAGTGATGATGTTAGGATAGATGTTAACACCTGGTATTAGAAGGATATACGCTTTAGTAATGACGGAGTCTTGTAGCTTGCGTTTGGATATATTTGTAGAGGGAAGATTAAAAGGCGGTGCAATGCAACTAGCATTCTACTGAGTTTTCAGTAGCGTGGACAAATTACGCATGCCTGTTTTTTTAATCACGTTTTGATGTGGCAATTAATTTAGAATGTCAACGTTTTTAAAATCGTGTATAAGAAAAATAGCTGTATAACTGATTGCTTCATTAAAATAAATTCGACAATCATCATAATTTGTTGTGGATATTTATTTCCAAAATTTGTGCTGATTTAAATATGTTTATAAAGCACAACCCTAATTTAGAGGTCAATATATTCGAACAAATCGACTAAAGACAAGTCACTGACAGAAATGCGCTGAATTCGCATAGAAGAAATATCGGGACCGTTTTAATTTAGTATTATCCTTCTACAATGTATAATCTTTTGTAGTTCTGAGTTGATGCAGATTTTTACTAGTTTAGCGGCATGACGCGACGTGGCTTCAAATAATTAATTTCTTCTTTAATGTAGTCTTTCAAGTCTCGCCAGGTCTGTGGTTAATTTAAGTCAACGAAAGCCTCAGAAAAAAATCTGGTGCCATCAGATCTGAAGATCACAAATACCAATGAGCTCTTCCTTGGTCCTACCGGAATAAATAATTCTCACACAAATTTTGTTTATAAGTATATTTTGGATACGGCATCATCTTCTTCCAGCAGCACGTCTAACAGAACATATTACATAGTTATTTATGAACAATAACTGATAAGCTATTTTATAACAGAACTTCTTCTTTCTATATCCTTATTCGCGAGCTTTTCTTTCCTCTTTTCTTCTGACTAAAAGGCCGATGCTCTTCCCACCTACATGTTCCAATGACAGTTCTTGTCTTCAATTGCAGCTTAGGCTTGTATGCATTTTTCTTGGCTATTAAAGAAGTGTCGGATGACAGGATAATCTCCAATCTCCAGAAAAATATATGTATCCTCGATCATTTGTGATTTGTCATCACTAAACGATTTTCCGTAGTAGTTTTTCCAGCTTTGAAGCCAAAATTATATGAAAATCATGATGCTTCTGAGATCCTCCAATAGAGGTCGTAACGAATAATCATATACTCATAGCCCTTTTTTGTTGCTTCTTTCTCTCAATTGGCGGTGATTTCTTGTTAATTTCTAATTATGATGCCCATATCGTCTGCATATTCAAAGAATTATCAAAATATTTGCTATTTACTACAGTCCGTGGTATAGTGGTCAGAATTAGCGGCTATTCAAGTGATAATTAGAATAGCCGATTAGAAAAATAGCTTACACATGAACTTATACAGGATTTCGATAACGGCAGGAAATATATTACAAATATCCGCATCAAGACCACATTCATCAACAAATGCTTGATAAGTACATATACGCCCAATTGAGGAAGAGTGTGGAATCATTAAGAACTGTTTCTACGAGCAACTTGAGAAAACTTATGAGCGACTGCCGATATACGATTAAAACGCAAGTTAGCAAGAAATTATATCTTAAGCAGTATTGTAAGAAAACACTGCCAATACACCGTCATATCTATCAATGCACTTGGGTCTATTGACTTCACTTCGAATCGAAATTCCACTTTAGTTGTCACGCTGTTTCCTTACCTCAATAAGAGAACATGACGAACCATTTAACGGCTAAGGATCATACTGCGATAGAAAAAACGTATGTAATATTACTTACTTACTTACTTATCGTGCTCCCGACCCGTGAAAAGTCTCTGCCTGAGACACTGCAGCCTTCCATTCTCTATGATCACGGGCTCGCTGCTTCCAGTTGTCTAAACCAAGCACTCTGGCATCCGCGATGGCTTGGTCTTTGGACACAGCTTAATCAGTTTTGCCGGGATTCCGAATTCGGTCATCGCCATATAGTGCTCCTAACGATCTATACTATCATACGCGGCATTAAAGTCGATGAAAAGGTGGTGAGTTTCGACTTGAAATTCGTTAATCTTTTCTAGGATTTGCCGGACTGGAAGCCACACTGGTACGTGCCGATTAGTGCGTTGCAGAACGGTTTTAGACGTTCACACAGTACGTTGGAAAGGATCTTGTATGCGACGTTAAGCAGGGATATGCCTCGATAGTTTTTGCAAGACATAGGATCGCCATTTTTGTAGATGGGGTATATGGAGCTGATAGTCCAGTCATCGGGCATGTTTTCTTCCACCCATACTACCAAAACATCACCACCGTTTTTAAAAAGCTCCGCTCTCTCTATATGATGCCCATTAGGCAGCTGTTGGAAATGCTGCCTAAACACATCTACTATTCCTTGCGCGTCGGTTACTAGGTTTCCTTCTCTGTCTCGAAGATCCTACGTTCCGTTTTTGTAGCCAGCAGCCAGTTGCTTGGTCTTTTTATAAAAACCTCCGGATGTTGTTACAATCGCACGACTCTTCGATCCATATGAGCCGGGACGCTGCATAAGCCCTCTTGTTTCCACCAGGGTTTTCTTTTCCTCCCTTCTAGTATCTATCTAATCTTTTAAATGTCTTAAACCGAGAAAGACAATAATAAATATAAGGCCTGACCAGAATCCTGTCACAGTCAATATTTAGAATATGGATGCTGCATTGCAGACTCGTAAGCGACGAGCACTTCCTTTGCCAGATATATTGAACCATTTACTATTGGCGAAAACTTCTAACCGTTCTATTTATGTATATGAGGTGAAGATATCAATATAAATATATAGCTTAACAAGGCTGCCAAAAATGACGACCTTACTGCCGAGATGATTTGATAAGGAATATGCTAACTTATGATTTTCTTCTGTTACAAACGAAGTGGACCATTCAATCTGCCTCTGAAGGTGGCATGATTGAAATCATGCATCACACACAAAATCCACAGTTAAAATAAAAAAAAAACATGAACCATCCACCTTCAGATGTATTGATATAATAATAGCTTTTCCATTAACTTCCGTATACCGACAACACCTAAAAATTGAAAACCAAGAACTAAACAAAAAAAATTTTAAGAATTTAATTGAATTACCTACTAATGAATGGTAGAAACACGGCAACCTTAAATCCCTTACAATCCGATTTGTATCAACTGATCAACAAACACCAACAGGCAATTGTTGGTGTTGAAAAAAAAAATTCTATACAATTATACATTTATTTAACTTTACCTTATCCCATTTTTTATACTAGTCAGCAATTATGTGTAATGTGTATATAAAACGGCGAATAAGTATATTAATACAATTTGTAATCCGCGGTGTGTACCGGGTTTCTTGTGTCTGTGCGATTAGAGGCCCATCGTAAAGTCTCGAAGCCATAGACAAACCGATGTGTTATATCGAAATTCTTGTGTAATTTCATTTCTATGCGGTATTAAATGACCTATAGTGTGATGAATACTATTAGTTACAGTTGTGTTTTAATCGTAATACAATGTTATATGGTAGATGCGAATGGTATGGAAAGTATATCGTGAGCAATAACTTTGTGCATGCGATAAATAAACGGCCAACCTAGCAGTATAACTAATCTGAAACGATGTCTGTCTGACTAGCGAAATGTTGATACAGGTTTTTAAGGGTTCCTAAAGTACTTACTCACATATTCTTTAACACATTTATATTTTTCTCAGGAAAGAGGTTTATTGATTTTTTTTTTAAATATATGTACTTTGATGTTGTCAATTTGTTTTTGGGATAGGAATCCATTATTTTTTAAATGCATGGATTGGTTTCATAAATTAATATGCGCACTCAAAAATATGTTTTAAAAATGTTATAAACAGCTGTTATTTCTACTGTCAAATTCCACCGGGCATATAATGCTGCCAATTCTGAGACATGGTTGTTCATATTAAAACCGGGTTTTGCTTATTACCTACATCATTTGTTGTAGATTTTACAACTACAAAAATAGTGAATACAACACCGTTCGTTGTTGAATGTACAGCCCCACTTGTAAAATAAACAACAATTTTGTGTAAAAATACAGATTTTTCTTGTAAATATTATACAAAACTCGTTGCTTACAAAATGAAATTTGTAAATTGAAATTTATGGATGATTTTGCGCAAAGATCTTGGCTTACGACCTTAAAAGATCCAGCTTGTGCAAGAATTAAAGCCGCGAAACCATGCAATGCGTCGTGATTTTGGTGTATGGGCGAAAATGAGATTGATCTCTCAATTTTGGTTGAATGGCTACGTCAACAAGCAAAATTTCCCCATTTGGAGTGAAGAGAATCCACATGAGACCCTTGAGACGCCATTACATCCACAAAAACTGACTGTTTGGTGTGCTCTATGGGCTGGTGGAGTCATTGGGCCATACTTCTTCCGAGATGATGCTGGAGAGTCAGTTACCGTTAATGGAGACCGGTATAGAGCCATGATAACCAACTATTTTGTTCGCTAATTGGATGGCATGAATGTGGATGAGATGTGGTTCCAACAAGACGGCACTACATGCAACACAGCGCACGTCCCAATCGATTTATTGAATGAAACATTCGATGAGCGCATAATTTCGCGGAATTGGCCACCAAGATCGTGTGATTTGACACCATTGGATTATTTTCTATGGGGATATGTGAAGTCGCTCGTCAACGCCAACAAACCAGAAAAGTTAGAGGACTTGGAAGCCAATATTCGTGGCGTTATGGCCGATATATGGCCCCAAATGCTCGAAAAAGTGGTTAAACATTGGACCTCTAGACTTGGCTTTATTCGAACCAGACCACATGCCCGAAATCATATTTCAACATTAATGGCAAAAAATAATCCTTCCAAAAAAGCCGAATTGATAGACAAGAAAACGGATTTCTTGTATTTTATTTTATTTCGACGTTCTATACCTCTAAAAAAAAACACCGTTTATAATTAAGTTCGTGCATGAGTTTGATGCTTGACAGCTGCATGATGACCTTGGTGCTACATTACAGATGTCTTTTACCCAATTTGCAGTGCTCAACTCGTTAAATGCTGTGCTGCACTGTGTGTACTAAATAAACAACACATTATTTGATTTGCTGAAATAAAAACAGAATAAGATATTTACACTTCTTTTTTCCACTTTGATAAACTGCAGCCCAAGTTTACTGTCCGGGAATATGACATGTTTTGAAGAGATGAGTGGCACTCTAGGGTTGTCTTTGAGTTTGTTGAGACTGATTTGATTTGACTGGATATTACATTTTCTTTCAGCCAAGATTCTTTGATTGCCATGAGTTCCGCCTAGTAGACGCTGCAATCAGGAAGACGGAAAGATAGGTTGAGGTTTTGCCTGTCGGAGAAGACGCCAGAACCCCTTTCGTCATTTGTTTTGGAGCCATAGGTGTAAAAATAGATCGAGCCATTTTGACGATAACGATCTGTCTGGGATTGTGACCAGGAAACTCTTATCAAAGTACCTGGTAAGAGTGTAATCGGAATTTTAGTAATATTTGTGTATTCGTTTAGAATTTTTGAGGGGCCAGTTTTTATATTTGGCCACAGCTGGATGGCTTTAAGTCCGATGCATTAGCTGCAATTTGCTTGCTAAAAATTATGATTACTGATGATTTTTCGGCTCTCATATAGGATGTGATTGACGATATGTAGCTTCCAGAGATAAAAGCGGTCGTTAGTGCCGTTCTGTCCAATTTGATTTTCTGATAACAGTTTTTACTTGGTCTAATCCTTATTTACTGTTAAACAAATGTTTGCCGCTTTCTTTCCTATACTTGCAAATGTGGCTATGACATCTCGCTGAGTCCAATGATCCAATATGGCAGGCTAATGCTTCTATGTTACTCATTTAAAAACATTTGGGATGGAAGAACATGGAGAATCTAGAGTTGTTGTCTCTCATTTACATTAAGTTTCGCACAGAGTTTTGTTCACTACTCGTGATGATCTGACAAATCATCCGAGTAGTATCAATTGTCAAGAAAAGCTTATCTTAACTTAACCATTCGGATTCGTCATAAAACAGGAGGTCGCGCCATCGTGCATGAATTACACACGCATACATGAATGACTGTTAGAAAACTCGGCTCTGGGTACTAACGAGCCTGATGCGCCAAAATTTTGTATTTTTAAACGATTTATGTATTTTAAATAAATAAATCAATAATAAGATTTCTGAAACTCTTGTAACCAGTAACCAGATGTAAAATATAGGTTAGGCTGTTGCAGGAGCAGATGGTTTTTAATTTTTGCCCATTGATGGTTACTTTACTGTTTATGTTGTATAACATTATGGTCCTGATTCCAATAGGTTCTTGACTTTTAAGACTGACTAGCTGGATCTTCCAGCATTTTTTAGTTAATTATCGTCTCCCTCCTATCTCCAATTGCTAAAGTGATGGAAACTCTTATAATTGGTAAGCTTACGAAATATCTCGACAAGAAAACTTCTTAATGACCGACGGTATGGTTTTCTTAGCGTAAGTTGGACTAATCATTTGATCTCAAATTACAAAGGCATTTTACATGGTATGCATGGAAGCCCTTTTATAGAAAATGCATGCATTTGGAATATATAAAAAAACTTGTTGTATAGATTTAAGTTCTTTTGGGCGGTGCTCCAAAGGCTCTGTTTTGTCTCCGACTCTATTTCTCATTTTTTGTAAATGATTTGCAATCTTCAAATTCTAATCCACTTCTTCTTCATGCATCTTTACACAACAAAAACAATATGGCATCTCCTATATAGGATTTAAACGCTTGCGGGAATACTTATATAGGAGACATAGAAATAGCGAACTTCCTAGTTTCTCTCGAGCATCATCTCAATACACATCTCTCTCAAAAGTTGCTGATCATTGATTTGGATTGTATTTGTGGATGAACGGGATAATTCAGTCCCCACAAGCAATTGGGTTATTTTTATGGCTATCTTGCCTCTCCCTAAGAAAGCCATAGTTTGAGGTTTGTTATAGATAAGTTCATAGCTTATAGAGAATGAAGTATATTTGAAGAAAATCGAATAATCACCAATAAGTTAAAGAAGATTAGAAAATATTTCGGAATATATTTCAGGTTGTAGCACTTGCAGTATGTTCTCCATGTTCTCCATTCTACTGGAAATATTTAACTCCATATGTAAAATCTATGACACTTTTCCATAGAGCCACATGTTTTGGTCCATCTTGTGCATTCAAAATCATTCACGTTTAATGTTAAAATATAATATTAGATGATAATGAGTTCTTATTTAATCGGTTGAGACATGTATCTGAGCGGCTCAGATTCAATTCCTTTAAGAAAAAAATGTTCGCAGAACTTATTTTATGTGTATGTGAACAAATAAATATACATATTACGATGACGTACCCTCTGTTAATATAAACCCTCCTTTCTTGGTCTACATTGCCCATGTGCCAAGCGTTCTTCAATTTCATCCAAAAACTAGGTGATCTTTAAAATCCAAATAAAACACCTTTTAACGACCCATTACCATCGACGGACCGCATGTGGTGTGGGATTGGTGCCGCTGGGCTTCTAACCATTATGATTATTGTTATCGCGCTGGTTCACAATACCGTACATGAGCTCCTAATTCAATTGTTGTCTTTTTTCAAATGAAATTGAATGAAAAGGATTCTCATAAAATTTTTTAATTGCCCTTAATGGACACCACACTCACTACTTGGATGCGCAATGCCCCTGAATTGTTCGCTGTACCAATGGAGGGTATATGATGAAAGATTCTATTCCGCATCCGCATTCGCATCCATGACCTCGTACTAAACATGAATGGGTTCTCGTGTGTATATCCTTTGGAACGTGCCATCTTGATTCATATGTTGAAAATGGCAAAAGGATGTTCGGCTCTCTCATATACACGACGAATATACACTGCAATGACAATGGGGGTGCTATACTATTTTTAGAAACAAGGAAAAACTAATTTAGAATTTTTGTAAATTTATGTACCGTTATGAAATGTCACATCTGCTCCTAGTGAGAAGTGTGGGTGGATGGATATACTCGAAAGGAATGTGTTAGCCCGTTACTTGTCTGTTGATTGGGATAAGTGATATATTATTTGGGGGTGGACATTGCATTCAGGATATATGAGAGCGACTTTAATTATCCTGACGAGTGTGTGTATATAGTTGCAGTTTTCGGTATTTTAATGGGTTTGAGCACGTGTCAAAACCCATGGAGTGAGATAGTTGGAAAATGTGTTTTGCTGAAAGTCTGCTCGAATGGATGATAACTCTATTATAGAAGCACCACCATTGCCGTTTTTAAGGAGTGGATACATTATTTGATAAACTTTCACTGACCACTTGCATTGGTGAAGGTATTTTTCCCATAAAATCGATTACTTATCAGGAGGAAAATGCAACTAATTCAACCTCGCCTACATTTCTAATTAGTCGCTCATCAATTGCGTTTACGTCCCAACACTGTCCGATACAGCTCGATTCGGGTACATGTCACGAGGCTAATTGAAGTCTAATTAAAAATTCCCAATAAGTTTGTTTGTGCTTGTGTTTTTTTTTTCAAACGAGTAGGTCTTCTCCTTTCTTATCGTTTTGTTTCTCGTTTATGTGTATTTATGTCTAACGCAAGGATCGCTGGTGCATACTTTATAGTGGAACTGCTGCTGCTGATCCTATTCAGCGATTTCAATAGGCTAGAGCACGAAATTGTCACCTATCGTTTGAGTATCTGGCGTTGTTGTTTCCCCCATTCGCGGGGTTGAGTGAAGCGCGGCTTCTATAGATGACGCCGATATGTCTCTGAAGGTTCTAAGCCAGCTAACCCAAAGCCATGCACATATATCTTATCGCCACCCAAAATCAGGGATGCGACGAATAACGAGCATGGAATAAATTACCTATCAAACTGAAATAGTTGACTGGGATAGATAGCACTGCGCGCGGACCCGGTATAGGACCGGGCGTTATGTGGGGCATTAATTTACGTTCTATAGCTGCATCTAATATGGAATAGATTGACGGAGCGGCTTTTGTTATTTGCTTTGGTTTTTTCTTAATTTTTTTTTGTTTAGTTAATTTAATGCCCCTAGCATTGGAACACATAAAATTTAAAAGGAGTAGGTAAATATGTATTTTGTTGATTTCATTGTGTGGGTTGCATGATGAATTTTTGATTTTTCCTTGTTTTTTTGGTGTTTTCTTAATTTTTATTTTTTTGTTTTTTTTTTATTGTGATTATAATTTTTGTTTGTCCCTTTGTGGCTTTTATTTAGTTTTTTTTCTTTTGGAATTTAAATAAAATATCAGTTTCCGTTGCGGGGAGATCCCGAGTCGATAAATAGAAGAAATCTGATATGAGCTTATAGTTGTAACCAATCTGCGTTGATTTAAAGAGGAGCAGTAAAAGTATTTCTCTTATTTTTGGGCTTTGAATGGTTTGTGTGAATTAATGTAAATATAATTTTCTGTCGTGTTGAATTGATTACTTACATTTTATTGCCTTTTTCAGTTGTTTTATTGTTTTTATTTAGTTCTGAAACCCATTTTATTTTGTTATCTTGGATTTATCTATCGATTTTTATCTCTGATGCGAGTCTATAAGAATTTAGTATATACATATTAGAAAATTTGCATTTTTATTGCTTTAGAGAAAAAACAGGAATATAGATAAAATTATTTTTAATAATTGTATACACCGGGGCTGTAGGCATGTGTTAACTAGTGAATTTAAGGTGATGAAGAAGACCACCACAATTCAATAATTTCAAAAAGCTCAACATGACGGAAGCTTATGTAAATATTGAGAACTTCTACAGCTGAGTTTCAAAACATAGTTCATATTATGTAGGTCATATGATATCAAATAGTACCATCTATGACCTGAACATGAGAAGTAAATGGAAAAATTAGTAATAAGGGGCATCATGTTATCACTTCATTGTTATCATTTTTTACAAAACTTATCTACTACTTACCAAAACAGGATTAAAGCAACTGCACAATATCGCACTATAATGGGTTCTGGGACATTATTGATTACGTAAATGATTCTATATGCCATTTGCTAAGCTCCGCAATTTAGAGCTGTCCTACAAGTGGTCACATCTTGACTATTGCTGTCCAACTCTTGATACCAATACGTTTAGTTTAGTCGCTGATTTAAATAAGATGAGAATCTTTTAACTAACATCCTATAGCCTAGAACGGAATTGGCCTCCAGCGAATTCAGCAGATCCCAAACAGGCGAAGAAGAGCAAGAATCCTCTGCAGATGTCCCGCTTTCTCAAAATCCAGCCAAATTGTATACTTCCGATCTGAAGAATCTCAGTTGTGTTGACATTTGGAGACCTTGTATAGTATACTATAGGTTGTATAGATCCCCATTGGAAACATGTCGCAGTCTTTAGTGCAATGATTTCTTAAATAATTTGTTTTAATTATTTTATCACAAAATGTGAGTGGGCCCAGCCACTGGTGAATGCGTTGAACTACTAAGCTCGGGGTCCCTGATTCAAATCCGGAAAGAAACAACACCGAAGTTATTTTATTGCACCACCTCATGCAAAAGTCTAACAAGCCTCCATGAGTCTAAAACACTCATAAGAAGACTCTAAAATTTATCGTCCGAAATTAGCCTTAAACACAAATATACGGAAAAGCTAATTTTGAGACCCTGTAAGAAGCGTTGATGCCAGCAGTTAACATCTAACTCATACGTTTAACCTCAGTGGACTTTATGGCCATGGAGAGTACAGTAAATTCTCAATTTATTACGTATCTTCAAATTCATAACATTTTTAGTTCCGGTCTATATGATTTTCGTCAGCAACGTTTAAGATGTGATTTAAGGTTCTCAACCAAAATGTCCTTCCAGTTAAGTAAACGTAATCAGTTGCACATTTAATAGCATAGTGTCATTGATTGCGCTATACCACACAAGGAATTGCAGAATGACATTTATCAACTTTGCTAAGGCTTCCTAAAATGGATTATTAGCCTTTTTAAGTAACCGGTCAAAAACAAATGTTTGATATACTGATTAAAAATATTATTAACGACCTGGTTTTTCTATTATATTAGCTGATGAAACAATTCTTGAATTCAATTCTATCTTCTATCCACAAAAACTTAAATCCTCTGAACTGCGCCAACTACTGAGACATAAGTCTCCTCAACATCGCCTACAAGATCCTATGTGTCGTAGTATTTGAACGCCGGAAACCGTTTACCAACAAACTGAACACACTTCCGCAAATGCTTGGAAAAAAACCCAAGAAGTCTATATCGATAACCACCACCTATGCATCGATTTCAAAGTCAAATACGACATCATTTATAGAGACGTACTATACGTAGCCACTATAGTTTTGGTATACCGCCCAAACTCGTCCGTCTGTGCAGGATGACTATGGAGAATTTTCGTTGCTCCATTAGTGTAACATTCAATACCAAAAAAGGATTAAGGCAAGGCGACACACTGTCATTTGACTTCTGTAATCTGATTCTTGAGAGGGTTGTGCAAAACTACCGAGCCAACACCAGATGCACAATTTTACATTTTTATTTGACATCATTGCATTGGTCGGACTCAACGTGATGTCATAGCCCCGATTGCTAGTATAGAGAAGGAAGAGGTAAAAACAACATCGACGAATTGGAAAGGGTGTCACCATTGGCAGATATAGCTTTAATGTAGTACGGGACTTTGTCTACCTAGTCTACCTAGTAACTCTGACAACAACTTCTCGACAGAAATTAAACGAAGACTCTGCGAACCGCTTTTTCTTCGGGCTAAGAAGGCAATTTCATAGTGACCGTATCAAAAGTGGATGAAAAAATGCTTGGTCGTTTTGAACGAAAAATAACCTTGTCCCGTTCGCTTTCAAGGTCTTATGAGACGGAGATTCAACCACGAACTACATGAGCTGTCCAGCGACATACCCCAAATCCTAAGATATGTAGAGTGAATGTAGACCAATGCACTGGCTCGCAAAGTCTTCGTAGAGTGCAGAAAGACCTCGCTGAAGTTGTGGACACAAGTAGAAAACGACCTCAACCAACTTGAAGAAGGATGCATTTAGCTAAAGACCGAGCTAATTGGTTAGGCATATTTGGTTGAAGCCCTGGTTCATTTGAGACTGCACTACTGCAGCGCCATCGCAGTAAGTATCGATAATATTTATAAGACTCTCAAAAAATATCAGCAAATGTGATCAAACGGGGTATAACTCGGTTGACTTTAGTGTGTTATATACGGTATTCTATATCTGAAGGGGTATACAGATGTATATCTAAATCTAAAACGAAAGAAATTGAAGTTTAGCAATACAATGGCTATCCTATGCTGGAAATGCATGTTAGGCTGACGTTCGCTTAAACAATTAATTTAATGATAGACAGGGTAACGTTAGTTGTCTAAAATGTGTGAACGAGTTTTTGTTTCATTTGATTTGGCCACTATCTTTAAAATCTATATTCGTCACTTTCACATCTGGGTGGACGCATCTGCAACATGGGTAAGTATTCTTGAATGAGTACAGAAACCTATTTTTATATTGATTGGCAATCAATCAATTCGTTCTTAAATATTTTTAATCGAACACCGCAGTGCATTGCGTTGCATATTTTCACCATAATAGTTATAATGATATAAAAGATACAAAGTAGAAGTTTGTCTCTTCTTCAAAAAAGTTTTCTGCATTCACATTTGTTTAATAATGATCATCGTCAACTAGACCGAATTTTGTTGATTATCGATGAGAATTCGGACCTTGAATATAAATATATTATTAAAAAAAAAATCTGAGAAACTGCTTGGGCTAGTTTAACACATAACTATTGTTGGTTTATGGTCCTAGTTCAACATTTTCAATCGAGATATGTATAAAAAAGTCAATGTTCTGTTTTTTTTTGGAACTTTTAATAAACTTTTATGTAAATTAGCAATATTTTTGTATGAACGGACAGACAATCTTGGTCAACGAAACATACCTTCAAGATTTTCACAGTAAATCAGTCAGACAGGAATTTAAAACAAAGTTTGTATTTCAAGGTAGCATTTTATATCTATATTAAGTCAGTTATATGTGTTCCTAAAACATCCAAAAACGTATAGTGTAGTTACTAGTTAGTCTTTGCAAGTATGACACTGCAAACAAGGGAAATGAATACATGTGACAATTCGCATTAAAAGGCTGGTAGCAGCTCCAATAAACTGAAGGAGTGAATATGAAACCATTTCTATGTTTATGTAAGGCCTTATCTTGAGAAAATTACACCACTAATGCAAGTCAGATATGGAATAACATAAGGTTTCAAAGTAGGTAGATCTTCCAAAGGTCATATGGTCTCTTTTGGATACTACTTACTTGCTTACTTAAGTGGCGCTACAGTCCGGGATGAACCTGGGCCTCAACCAACATGCCTCTCCAATTAGCCCGGTCCTTAGCTAACTGCCTCCAGTTGCGCACTCCAAGTTGGTTGAGGTCGGTTTCTACTTGTGCGCGCCACTTAAGGCGAGGTCTTCCTCTACTGCGTCCGACGTCTGGCTGGGAATCTAAGACTCTGCGAGCAGGAGTATTGGTGTCCATTCGTTCTACAATGCGAGGTTTTTTGACTAGGGGTATGTCGCTGTACAGCTCGTATAGTTCGTGGTTGAATCTTCGTCTCCATAGCCCGTCAACACAAACGGGACCGAAGATGTTCCGAAGAATTTTTCTCTCGAATCGACCAAGGATTTCTTCATCCCCTCTTGATACAGCGCCGTAGAGCAGGACTGGGATGATCAGGGTCTTATATAGGATCTCCTTAGTAGTTAGAGTGAGTGCTTTACTACTAAATTGCCTTATTAGCCCGAAGAAACAGCGATTTGTAAGTGTAATTCGTCGTTTGATTTCTGACGAGATGTTGTTGTCAGAGTTAATAGACAAAGTCCCGTACTACCTCAAAGTTATATCTGTCAATGGTGACGTTCTGTCCAATTCGTCGATGTTGTGTGTCCTTTCGTGTTGACAGCATATACTTTGTCGTACCTTCAAGAATCAAGTTGAAGAATTCACATGACAGCGCATCGCCTTGCCTAGATCTAATTTGGATAAATGAAGAATAAGGCGATTAATGAGTCTTAAAAGGACTCAACTTTAACAACACGATATCTTATTTTAAAATGACTTCGACTAACACATACGGTTGACTGTGGAGACATAGGCATAACAGATAAAACAGCAGAATGTACAACCAAAAAGTATAGAACTATATAGAGTACGCATCACAGTTAAAAATTGTGTAGCCGTTTCAGTCGCGGACGGTAAGAGCAAAGGGGAATTTTCGTCGTTCGTATGCGTCGACTATGCTCGTGTTTGATGTTGTAGTATGAATACTGGGGTATCAATATCAGTACCCCACATATTAAATTTTCATTGTATGAGATGCGCTCTATGGAGTTCTATACTCTCTGGTACAACATAATTTTGCAATTTTTTGTCCATAAAAAGAGTGAAGTAGGTTCTCTTAATAATTTGAGGTTTCTAACATTCAAGATACTGAAATATGGTTTAATTCTAATAGTGAAATGTTAGTCTCATCTGGCAATAACGATCGGCGATCGAATATTTGGATTTTTTTCGCACTCTGTTGTGAAGAAACGAGATATTCTAAAAAATTTTAAACATCTGAACAAAAAATTGTATATCTACTGGCTATATTTTGCAATCGATATCTACGTTGATAATAAGCGAAAGTAGGTACCTAGCATCTTAAAATATTACTTCTTTAAATCAAAACTACAACACCTGTGTTTATTTGCAATCCAGAAATCTCAATGCCATGGTCATATTAACCCTGGCGCTTAACATGCAACGCAATTCAAATAATAAACCTCCCTCCACTCCATTCAACAGTATCAAGTTTCATTTGTCAACCGCATAAATCATAACCATTAGCACAAATGAAAAGGAAATGAAACGACAACTGTCATATGAATTCACAATGTATACGTGGAACCGTAAACCGAAATATCCTCCGCAAAACGATAAGAAATAAAATCCAGATCAAGAAATAATAAACCAGGATATTATTCGGGATAATATCCCTACAACAAGTTGTCGTGTGTTTACATGCGTTTCTCTTCTTTAAATTTGAACAAAAGGATAATTGAATTGTAAAATAATATTTTGTCACAGGATATTGTGTCGTACAAATAGCTATGAAAAAAGAACCAATCCCCACAAAAAAATCCATATACCTACATAAAGCAGGAAAAAATTTGTCGCATCCGAGACCGATGTCCCGATCTCAATAGATTTTATGTAATTATAATAATAATATAATAAATCCTTAATATTTTTACCTCATCAAAGTCGAGCGCTACGCGGCATCCCTTATAAGATAAAGATAAAATCAAGTTGGCTGACAGGCCACGGAATGTTAGGTCTTTTGTGTCGTTTGTTCCAGTTTCTTAAATAATAAGAAAAACATTTAGTCCTTGCGGATGAATGAGTATGATGCCATTGCATAGGGTCTTTTTTTTCCTAATCTATACAATAGCCCAAGTCCCATTGATGTTTTCTAATGCGTAAGGATAATAAATTGTCAACAAATATAAAGAGTAGATACCTACCTACACCGGTTGATGAAAAAAGAAGAAAACGTGACAAAAAAAAATCACTAGGCCTGCGACAGAAACTTAAAATTTCATGCTCTTGATTTTTGAAAATGATCCTGTAAGGAATTGACAATATATATGTACTTGATTGTCCCTCTGCGTTTTGCTAATGATCATATCGAAGATGTCGATACAGTAAGTATTTTGGCATTGTGTGGAATGGATAGTCCTTGTTCTTTGTGCAATCTTGCGTGTGTGTTCCTTTGACAATAGTTTCATTTTGGTATAAATTTAATTGTCGTTAATTTTGTTCGAGCTACTGTTCATGAGGGGGATATTTTATGTTACCTATTTTTTTCAGGGATTATCGATGGCATACGGTAGACTCTAATTGAATTTACTGAATGAGGATAGGGAATGGGAACATAGATGGCATATTCATTAATTGCAAATTAAGTTATAATTATATTTACAAGGTAGCAGGAGAATATATATATGTGTCTGCAAATAGTGTTTATATATGCGTTTTGTTCAAGAAATAGATATTGGTTAAATTTTACTTTGCAGCCAACGGAAAAAAGATGATACATACATATGTCCGTTTAAACTATGTAGCTATGATAGATGTGAAGACACATAACTATTAAGATATCCCTTTTTAGATTATATTTACGATTTCAGGTTCTGGTTATTTAAATATTTGCGGTGATTCATGTTTTATGGCATAACCACGTGGACTGGGTTTGAACCCTAACAAAAAAGTGGAGCTAGGTATTTATCTGCGATCTTGTGAGGTTCCGCTCTTCCAAACCCAGCAAGCGCTAAATATAAAAGCTACACTTAACAACAAATTGAGCTGTAACATTAATATCTAAGACCGAATAAACAAAAAAACAAACACTGCTTTCTAACGGGTGATTTTTTAAGAGGCTTAGAACTTTTTTTAAAAAAAAAACACAAAAAATTCGAAAAAATGAATGAAATATTTATTTGAATCGATAGTTTGAACCTTGCAATTTAATGTTTAAATTTAATTTCATGCAAATGTTGACCGCGGCTGCGTCTCAGGTAGCCCATCCGCTGAGTCCAATTTTGGCATACTCTTTCACACATATCGGCCGGTATCTCACGAATGAATGCATGGATGTTGGCTTCCAGTGCGTCAATCGAAGCGGGCTTGTCCCTATAGACATTAGCCTTGACATACCCCCACAAAAAATAATCTAATGGTGTCAAATCGCACGATCTAGGCGGCCAATTGACCGGCCCGAAACGTGAAATTAACTGTACACCAAACTCGCCTCGCAATTGCGCCATTGTTTCGCGTGCTGTGTGGCACCGTCTTGTTGAAACCACATATCATGCAAGTCAAGAACTTCCATTTCGGGCAAAAAAAAGTTTGTTATCATCGCTCGGTAGCGTTCACCATTGACAGTAACGCTGCGATTCGCATCATCTTTGAAGAAATATGGCCCAATAATGCCGCCGGCCCATAAACCGCACCAAACAGTGGCTTTTTCGGGATGCATTGGTAGCTGTTGCAATGCTTCTGGCTGATCTTCACTCCAAATGCGGCAATTTTGCTTATTTACGTACCCATTCAACCAAAAATGAGCCTCATCGCTGAACACAATTTTTCGATAAAAAAGCGGATCCTCGGCCAGCTTTCCAAGAGCCCATTCACCAAAAATTCGGCGTTGTGGTAGGTCGGCTGGCTTTAGTTCTTGCACCAGCTGTACTTTAAAAGGCTTTACGCCCAAATCCTTCCGCAAAATTTTCCACGTAGTGCTGTAACAAAGGCCTAACTGCTGGGAACGGCGCCGAATCGACATTTCGCGGTCTTCTGTCACACTAGCTGATACGGCCGCAATATTTTCTTCACTACGCACAGTACGTAAACGTGTTGGTGGTTTAATGTCCAACAAAGTAAATTTGGTGCGAAATTTGGTCACAATCTTCCGAATAGACTGCTCAGAAGGTCGAGAATGCCGATCATAAAATGGAAGCAGCGCGCGATGAACATTTCGAACCGAGCACGAATTTTGATAGTAAAATTCAATAATTTGCAAGCGTTGTTCATTTGTAAGATGATCCATGGTTAAATTGCAAACCAAACTGAAGCTGTTTGACAGTGACACAAGGTACTAAACACACGTCAGCTGTCAAAACCAGTGTTGCCAAAACCAAACCAGCTAAAAAATCACCCGTTACAACAAAAAAGTAGAGCTAGGTATTTATCTGCGATCTTGTGAATAAACAAATAACCAAACACTGCTTTCTACAACTGTAATAGTATAATATGCAACAATCTCCTAGAGTTTACAAAGTGGCTACTACACATAGTCGTTCTAAGACCTATATTAACACTGTTATGGTGGAACACTAAAAAAGGAAAATATCACATCCTTTATAAAGTAGAAGGGATGACAGGAGTGATAAGTACCAGACCAACTGCATACCTACAGGCAATCTTCAAGCTTACACCAAATTGGTCTTCATATTAGTGATACAGCAGCACGACTCAGGGAAATGGGAACATTTTGGTCAAGTATCCCTATTTTCACATCAAATATTCAATCAATATACCGAGCAAAATAAATTGTAACCAAGCCTGGAAACGGCAATATTATAACGAAGGATTAAATATGAAAATTAATGTAGACCCTGGGATAGTATATTTGACATATTAAAAGAGGATATCACAATCTACGAAGATAGTGAAGAGGCAATTCAATCTCTGGCATAACATATAGTTAAATCTGGTTTTGTTTGACATAGTCGCACAGAGCTAAAGATTCTATAGAATCAGAATAAGGTCCAAATAATCCAAACAAACTAGACACTGAGACACTGTGCTTCTCTATCCGATAACGGGGTACGTCCCCAACTGGGTTACAAAAAACAAAACATAATGAGGTACATACGATAGAAAACAATTGGCAGAAGGAACGCCAAAAATGCATGGAAGCATACAGAAAAACTTTGTCCGGAAATAAATGTATAAATGGCTTATAACCAGTTATTGAGGGCAATCGCTGTAAATAGCGGTAGAGCACTTCAACCCAATTTTTGTTTACTTGAATTTTTTTAGGTGTGGCGTACTTATAACTCTGATGGAGCGCTCTGAGTTAATGCTTGCAGGTGTTTATTGATTATGGTCTTGAATTTTGGCATTTCGTCTTATAGATGTTCGTTTCGTTGTTTGCTTGTTCTTAGATTATAAAGTTATTGATTATAGATTTGAAGTATTGGCAGAATCTTCTATAAGCGGATTTCTCATCTTTAGACAGAGTCCAGTAACTTTAGTGTATTTTTTGGTGCCGAACTCTCAACATTATTCAATACCTGATCATACTTGACTTTATAGAAAAGAATAAGCTGGGCTGGTGTAAATTACCTCTTAGCTCTGAAAAGCTGCTGCTGATATGGTAAAAGAGGTTACATTTTGTTGTATGTATCTGGCCCAAATTTGATGTTTAGCTAATGCATGCACGTTTAATAGGATATAATATGGTATCATACCATACATACTCAGGCACTGCCATGAGTTAATCAAGAGCCAAAGAAAACTACTTTAAAGACCGTACCATGAAGTCGTAACCAGGCAAAAATAAAAAGCTTCTGCCGGCATGTTGACGAACTACATAGTAGTTGTCCAAATTAATTTTAATATAAATATATAATTGGGAAACCTGTACAATAACCAAGATGCTACCCCACTTAATAACAAGAAATATGAAGAAATCGTTATTGATCCTTGTAGGTATATAATGATTGGTTACAATATTCACAATTATCTTATCACTGAATCTGAGTACATCCCGTTTCCAGAAGGGCTGTGGCGACGCGATATATTTATAAATACACAATCTTAATATGACTGACTTAAAAGTCAATTTTAACTTAAAACATATGAGAGGCTACAATCCGCTGTACGGATCGTTGAATCCCCTCCCATCCTTAAAATTAATATCCCCAAAATATAGGCCTATGGCGATGAAATACAGAAAATGACATTGTCACAATATATTGCTCAGACAGTTTATCAAAATCTTTTGTGGTCCGACAAAAAAACAACGTATTTCTATTGCATATGCCTTGGGGTAGGGAATACACATGGTTTTTGTAAGAAAACGCCCCTAAACAGTGGGCGTGGGTTAAAATGGTCTATTGAGGAAATGGTCATATTAATACTACCAATGATTGTGCATCAAATTTTTTTTCGAAAATTCAAAAATTATACTGAAAAACTTTTTTTTTTTAAAACGCCCTCAAAAAGTGGGCGTGGCAAAAAAATTTTATATTGACAAAATATAAATATTTGATTCTCTAAATATGCTGCTCGGACACTTTTTTAAAATTCTTTACGGTTTGGCCAAAAAAAACGTTTTCCTATAAAGGGGGCGTGGCAGTGGGCAGATTTTAAAAAAATTTTACACTTGTTCTGGTGACTCGGACAAGGATCCTATATACCAAATTTCATTATCCTAGCTCAAAATTTAAGGCCCACAAATCGGTGACGAACAGACAGACGGACGGACGGACAGACAGACATGGCTAATTCGACTCAGCTAGCGATTCTGAGTCGATCCATATACTTTGAGGTATATGTAGCAAAATTATTTCTCTATGTTACAAACTATGTATCTAAAACTAATATACCCCCCTATGGGATAGGGTATAAAACAAGTGTAAAAATTTTTAAAATCCGCCCACTGCCACGACCCCTTTTTAGGAAAACGTTTTTTTTGGCAAAACCGTAAAGAAAAAAATTTAAAATTTGACCGAAAACAGTTTTTTATTGAAAACGCCCCCAAAAAGTGGGCTTGGCAAAAAAATTTATATAAACGAAATATAGATATTAATATTGTCTAAATATGTTTTCCAGAAACTTTTTTAAAATTCCTTACGGTATGGTCAAAAACTGAGTTTTTCTTAAAAGGGGGCGTGGCAGTGGGCGGATTTCAAAAATTTTTACACTTGTTCTGTAGGCAGAGACGATGATCCTATGTACCAAATTTCATTATCCTAGCTCAAAATTTAAGGCCTAAAAATCGGTGACGTACAGACGGACGGACGGACAGACAGACAGACATGGCTTAATCGACTCAGCTAGCGATTCTGAGTCGATCCATATACTTTGAGGTATATGTAGCTAAATTATTTCTATGTTACAAACTAAGTATCAAAACTAATATGTATACCCCTATGGGATAGGGTATAATCAACTTAAATGAATAAATTAATTCACAGATGAATACCTCTCCCAGTACTTAGAAAACATTCTGGTCAGTCCGTAATGGAACTCATTAGCAAAATTAAAGATTTGGTGTATCTCCAAGAATCACGGTTTATGGTATTGAACAAACAGCTACACACCCAAATGATCATTTTTGATCGGAGTTTGTTTGTGAGAAACTTAATCTACCCATGGATTTTCATAGAAAAAGATTTTTTAGAAAATATTACAATAAATACTTTATTTATACAGAGTCGCCCATCTAAGACGTACCAATGTCAAACACGTATAACTCTTGTAATAACCATATTTTTGTAATTATTTTTTTAAGTGCATTCAATGGAAATTAAGTTTGAGATATGACATCAGACAGATGTATACGATTTGACTCTTTTTAAGCGCGTTGTCCACATAGCGTGATGTTTCTGGTTGCACACAACATACACTTTGACTTTCAAATATCGCCATGGGAAAAAGTCGGGCGCAGTAAAAATCTGGTGAACAATTGAGGTGGTCAGATAAATCTAATTTTTCGAATATAGAATAATCGCCAACATTTTCTCGCAGAAGGTCCATAGTTTACCTAGCAATGTGTGCAATCGCTTCATCTATTTGAACCACAAATTAGTTCGCTGCTCCGGCGGTAAAAAGTTGTCGATCTTTGTTCTGTTCTGTGAAGCATCTTTTCTGGCATTTTATCAACATTAAAAAAAAAAATGAGCCGATAGCCCTGCTCCATATAGTAATTCTTAATGGGTTTATGTGATGTTATTGTCTTGCCCATGGGTTTTTGGAGACCCACAATTTGCTTGTTAGCTTAACCACTTAAATGGAAATGTGCTTCACCCGACATCAAAATATAATTTAAAAAATCAATTGGTTTAGCTAATTGTATAAAATGAATAGCAGATTTTAGTCGTTGTCGGTGATCTTGCGGTAGCGGTGCTTGAGTGCTTAAATTTGGTCCGAATGACGACGAGTTAAGACAGATGGATCCTTTCCCACGATTCCTCTTGCAGGACGATTGGTCACGGAACACCGTTTAAAACGATCGACCAAACTCATAATCATGAAGGCTATAGGAGCTGATCTTGAATTAAATTATTGACAATATTTTCGTTGTGTCGTAATAAGTGTTCGTTGATATTAAAAAAAATCAATAACTTTAAAGCCTTTTTGCGCACTGCATTTAGGTACTCATTTAAAAACTGCAAAAAAAAACAATTACATTGGTTGGTCTAATTTGGTCGGCTTTGTAGTTAAAGATCCACCCACTCACGTCTGGGCTCATATCAAAACGTTTTCAACTTTTTTACGGAAATATTCGAGTTTTTAATCACAACTAAAAATTACAAAGGTACACCACGTATGAACGCTGATCTAATGCTATCTAGATAACTTATCTAATGCTCTAATCGCTTATGTAAAACTAAAAATCTCTACTTAAAAAAGCATCTGTTGCATCCAAGCCTTGATCGTATAAAGCCAACCTTTTTGTACCCTTCAACAATAAAACTCAACTGAAAACTTAATGCCATTAAAATTAACCCACGCATGCGTCATAAAAAATACATATTCTCTAACCAGCATTTTGATCAACCCGCCACCACCCACAAATAAACCTTTTTCTACATTTATTTTCCAACTATCTGATAATACTAACCCTAATACGTAATTTAGAACAATGGGCCACTTCTTCGACTGCATCGTTTGCATACACTAATTTTCTTAAAAAAAATTCTCGCCGAATAACTTAACCACAAGATACAAAGAAAAGGGTTCGCTATTAAAATGTCATAAAAAATGCAACGTGACATTGTATCTCAACCTGCTCTACATAGTAAAGCTAAAATCTTATTTTGAATATTAATCGGATGACAACACATGAAACAAGAGCGTTCCGCAAAATGTCGTAAATCCCAATCAATGTCACTCCACTATGGTCGGGGGCTCCACCACCACCTTCACAATCCATATAATATCACTTCGTATATGATCCATTCCAGGGTCGAATGTGAACGCGGCAATACGTTTGTTCACACCATCAAAATGTCGTTAACAGTCTGAAACGTACTCGAACCCGAGCGCGTACATTGCTTACGCACTTCATAAAACTTAAAATAATTTTAATTTTTCGTCATATTCATCGTGCATTTTGATAAGGTGCGTGATCTGGTGGACAGTTTCGGTTTTGTTGGCTTCTGTTTAACGATTGCCGCTTTTATGAATTTGCCGCTTTTTAGTAGGTATAAGTAGTATCTATGGACGCGTACGTATTTTTGTTTGTAATTTAAAATTGGTGTAGGTTTATATGTCATTTACATTCCCAGGCAACAAATTGACTCGACTTCTCAGGGAAATTTATGAACATAATTCGAAGACAATTATTCACGGCCGATTCGGGGTAGATAAGGGTAATGATGAGTTAACAAAATGTGGATAAAGATGCGGATTGAATATTAAATAATAATATATTTTTTGTTTTAAGTTTACATTTATTTTTTTATTAACAGAGTTTTTAATTGATGCAAAAAGTTTACAATTATGACCATTTTTTTTAGATCTAAATTGTATTTATAGAATCTAATAATGTACTGTGTTGAGTATCTATATAATTACTTATATACTTAAATGGCGCTACGGTCCGGAATGAAACTGAACCTCAATCAACATGCCTTTGCAATTAGGCCAGTCCTTAGCTAACTGCGTTCATTTGCGGACTTCAAGTTGGTTGTGGTCGGTTTCTTCTTGTAAAGGTCTTCCGCTGGAGTGCTACAGTTCTTTCTGTATCACATATTTAAAGCGGGTTAATTTTTTCTACAATTTCGGAAATAAAAGTCCTTAACTGAAAAAGAAAACAGCTAAAGTTGACATTACAAGTAGCAAAAGTATAATGTGTTATTCTTATCGCAAAAGTTTATACATTATTACCTGAATGACTCTGAATGACCTGAATGACCTTGGATAATCATAAAGATCACATCAGCACGTCAAAAATAACGATGGGCTAATATAAGTAATCCTTCCATTTCAAGGTTCTTTATATAAAAAAAAAAACAAGTATACCAAACTAGAAGTAGTGGTAGTGCATCAGACATAAACTAACAAAGAAGAAATCCATTATTTTTCCAACTAAAAGCTTTACTAATCTGTATTTCGCGTTGTATAAATTCTACCGGACGTACAAAAAGAAGCTCGATGTATGGGTGCCACACGAAAAAAAACGCATGGACTCAATTTCCATCTGCGAATCTCTGCTGAATCGCAACAAAATATTTCCCATTTATGAAACGGAAAGTGACTGGTGATGAAAAGTGGATCACTTACGACAACCTTAAGGAAAAACGGTGGTTGTCGAATCGGGTTGAACAGGCTTAAACTTTTAATTTGAACCTTTACTTTCAACAATTGGACCGTCTGAAGGAAACAATCGCCAAAAGCAGCCAGCTATAGGATAGTAATTGTGTTTCATCAGGACACCGTCTAATCTTACCTACACATGGATTTGACTCGCCAGAAGCTCTTGGAGCTTGGTCCACCTTATAACCCAGACCAAGTGATTACAACCTGTTTCTGTCTATGGCAAAATATTTCTGCTGGTGAAAAAATCCCAGTTTTTGCCAATAGGGACGTGGACTCCTATGAGAGATGAATAATAGAATTACTTTCAAAAGTAAGAGAGTTTTTAATGTCATACAAAAGTAAAGAAAATGTTCACTACATCATTAAAAGATAAAGCTACCTCTTAATGGTCATTAGCTTGATTTTGTACATGCCACTCAAGGATGGCCACGAAATGTTCCTATGACCAATTTCTTAACACTTGCTACGTTAAATGTGTGTGTCTATATTTGATCCTGCTTCGTTCTCCAATAGAGAAGGAGAAGAGAAGTGTACAATTTCATAATCATTGGAGACATTTCTTCTATGTTATAGAAAATCGCTTTCTTCTATAAAAGGCAAATAAGATTCAATGTATATATTTATCTCCAATCCGAAACTACTTAACGGATTTGAGTGGAGTTTTCTCCTGTAGACTCAGAATTCTTCTGCTTTTAACAAAATCTTTTAAATAAACAAAAAAAATATTAAATTTGATTTTTTTTCATGTTCGGCCATTTATTTCAGTTATCTAATTTTTTTTACTAACAAATTTATTGGTATGTATATTATTACTGTACGTTATCTTAGAGAAAAGTTATAACAGAAAAATTATATTATTTGCAATGTATTGCGAATACCATCAATGGAGACCATTGCCACTATCGGTGCCAAGCGCCGTTCGTGTTTATGCGTCTTCATTCTGTAATTATGTATGTGTACATATGAATATGTAAATTCAAAAGCTTACTAGCGCAACATGCTAACGGCAAATCAAACCTCAGATGGAGTCTTGGCACGACTTGTCAAATAACCAAACAAATTTGGACAAAGCTAGATTTGAGAAGATCGAAGGGACAGATTTCGCTCAATTATACCTTAGCACCACCATAGATGTCATCACTGGACACTGTTTAATAGGCAGGTATGCAGAAAGGCTATACCTCCACTCAAACGACTTCTATATGAAGAAGAAACAATACTTCATCTCCCTTGTAACTGTCCGACTCTGCCAAACAAAATGAAGCTCCATCTTTGAGCTTACTATTTTCAAAATCTCAGTGATTTGACAGAAATGGAAGTGAAAAGCCTTCTCCGTTTAATTAAAAGAATTGTTTTCTAACAGATAACAAGGAGAATGGACAGGATCCACGTGGTACCACAATGAAACAAAAAATGGTCTAAGTGTGCTAACCTTACCTAACCTAACCATGGGTCAGCTAATACTTTATAATTTATAGTTATTCCGGAGTCTGGAAATTTAGAAATGCTTTGCAAAGCCCCAAGACTTGATCATGTGAAAGAGTAATCATAAGTCAGCATAGTCAGCATAGACCTGTTTTTAGTTAATAGTCCATCTAATTCCTACTCTTCTTTTTGGCAAAGTACTAGCACAACGCTAATTACATACAGGATACTTTACTTACTTTACTTTACCGATTTCATCAGATAACTCTCCTGAGGTAGGTACATAACATATTGACCAATAATATCTAAGTTGCTTTAACGATACAAAAAAAACAAATTTTTGTGCAACAGGCTCGTTAGTACCCAGAGCCTTGCTTTCTCACTCATCGTGTGTATTGCACGATGGTGGGACCTCCTGTTTTATGCCGACTTCCTTCATTGCGCCACTGGACCCGTGCTTTTATTATTAATATACAAATTATTAATATTGTCGAATTAGTTCATATATTTCGAAATATATGAACAATAAGTATAGTGACGATAGATATTCTAAAAATTGTTTCAGTGTCATCATAATTACTTACTTAAGTTGCGCTACACACCGGCGTAAAGCTGAGTCTTATTTTACATGCCTCCAGTTAAGTGTTTAAAGTGTATTTAGTGCGGTTTCGAAGGTAGGAACCAAGGTTCTGATATATTCGATCTTAAACCATTAAATATTATAATAGTAAGCGCTGGAAGGACATTTCAATCAATCAGAGAAGCTATAAGCCATCCTAATCTTCTCTAATAATTGGTTCAGAAGTTATAGGTATAATCTTGTAGCTGATTTTAAAAGTATTTATCTAGAGACCGGGCTAATTAAAGAATCTTTATTTTTGTTTGCGCACGTTGAGAATAACCTGATTTGGCAATCTGGAGACGGTTCCTATTAAAGAAAACTATACAAAAAATCTTAAGTAAAAAGTGCTTGACTACCTTTAAAATGTATAATAGGAGTATTTCACATATGACCCCAAACATGTAGTTCAAAGAATAAGCTACAATATCACCTGGTCTTAAACAAGTGATACAGAGTTTTCTTCTGTGACTGATTCATAACTTTTACCATGCGCGTACTGAAAATTTTCCTTTAACAAAAATTAAGTTCAACATTAATACTTCGAGCACTAAGCGCAAACATCAAGATAACTTTTCTCAATATTCCGTCTGCACTTATGGTGAATCATGTGAATTGGCAATAAAGCACTTGCATCACGTCCTAATCCGCATAAGATAAAAGTAGACCTCCCCTTTGCCCAACAAATACCTATACCTTACCTGAAGTAATAAAATCCATCGGGGAATTATTTATTGAATCACTATATATGCTTAAGCTATTTATCCTTCATATGTAGTGAAGTTGGAGGAGAAGCAGAAAACTTTCAGAACATTTCAAAAACCCATCATCATCATCGTCTTGAAGTCGAGCGCCCACTCTGAGCGTGATCCTAAGGCAAACTTTATTTCTGTATGTTTTATCAATTGATGTTGGTCTACGTGTCTAAATGTTTTTTTTTTCGTTCGTCCTGGTCGTCTTCATCTTAGAGCGTAATCCTCACACTCTTATTTGGAGGAATGCTCAATGATGCGAATTCAGCCACCAGTTCACCCCAAACCATCATCTATCCATACAGCTACATCGACTATATGATATCGATGAAGTGAATTTATATTTTATCTGAGTTGCTCGGACAGGATATTCCTGCTATCGAGATGTTGTTATGATATCGCTATAAAAATTCGGCAACATTTTTTATTTATTTATGACCACAAATTTGTTCCAAAGTGAATGTATCTAGGAGATATAGTATCGGCAAACATATGGCATCTCTTGGTGCTTGTGTACGCTTCGATTGCTTACGGGTACAGCATACACATACACATATCGTTGGACGTTTCCCGAAGCGATGTAGTCTCCGCACGTCCTGGACTTTGGCTTGCCTTCATGTGTGTTGTATGGGAAAAGATATTTGTGATATTTTATTAATGTTTACAGAAGAGGATACATATCTAGTTTGTTCTTTTTTTCAAATAAAATCTGCAGAGTAATATGGGATATTTATCCTTGAGTGGATTTATAGTCACTGCGCTGCTTATCGATATAAAAATCAATTTTTGATTTAAAAAAAAAAAATGTGCTGCAATATTGAAGTGATGGTTGGGTAGCTATGGGGTGGATTTGGCAGGAATATGAAAGGAACATAAATGGGATTTTAGTTAAGTGGGCGAGAGGATTTTGCATTTTTCGAGTGTATGAATTTTATTTTTGTGAAAGTGAATTTATTGACCATAACCTCAGAGGTGGATAAAAGTGGATTGCAGCACTGGTGTTATGAATGATTAACGAAAGTGCTTTTTGAATACTATTCGACCGCGACGTGCGTACAATTTGAGGTTAAAATGTCTGCTTTTTGGGAAAGTGTATCAATTGATGTGAACGATTTTTATTTTTGCAGTTTTAGAATGAAATATGGTTTCTATTGGTTTTAAGTATGTGGCTGTTATGGGCATTGTATTATAAAGACATGTATTCATGGGATAATAGGAATGGAGACGCATACTTAAAGGGATATAAATACATTCTTAATAATAATATGGATTGCTAGAGAAAGCAGCTATGGGATAACATTTTGCTAAAGATTATATTCAGAGGTTACTCAATAAAAATCGATAGTTATCGTCAATCTAATTTCAAGGTGATTTGCTGGGGATGATTTTGAGATCGGGATTTAGTTGCATATTTCGATATTTGGTTTTTTAAATGTTGAGTAGCTAGTCAACCATCATCGGACGTATCCTCAGGCGGAGGGTAAAGGAACGCTACATATACATAGTGGCGCAAAAGTTGTCACCCGATGTTTTTTGGCCGCAATTTTTAACTTTCTCTTACAAAGAGAAAGATACATAGGTAATTGTTTTCGTGAAAATTTTCGACCTCGAGATTTTAATTGATTCTAACATTACGATGATAGCGGAGCCTAAAAAAGTGGTTTTTGGAATTCCGTCCGTCGTCTGTCCGTCTGTCCGTAATGGTCTCCCCAGCCTAAACGGCTAGACCGATTTTCTTCAAACTTCGTATCCCAGCTTATTTTAGTCATAATTCTAGGCCATTTTTTTGTTTGCTTTTAGCCATGTAAATAACGGTACCTGCCATATAAAAATTACACATTACCTCAATTTTCTCGAAAACGGCTCTAACGATTTTGATTAAACTTTATATATACTATAACCATATTAGCTCCAATAAAACTGCATACCCAGTTTTTTCGAGAAAATCCATATAACGGATTTTGTCATTTAGGCCATATAAGGAAAATTGACAATTTCTCGCAAACTATTATGCCAAATTGAATGCAATTTAATACATATACTACTATTATAGTTTCAAAAAATTCCACATATTAAGTTTTAGCCCAACTATCACTAAACGGAATTTTCAGTTTTGGCCAATAACGGAAAATTATTATTTTTTACGTAGACACCGATTCCTTCAAATATCGGAGTAAACGTTCATATAATCACATTTCGACATTATTTATATCATTTTTAGCATCAATTATCAAAATCCTTATGATTTGATCTAACTCCCAACTAGCTGTGAAAGAGAAAGTTGCGTATGACCCAGTCGTGCACCCACCACTCGTTTAAAGTGTTTTGCAAAAAAAATCGAAACAATTATTATAGTTGGCGCATAAGACATGGATCATGGAATAGTTTTTTCTACTTTTTTTGCTGAAGAATTTAAATATTTGCAACCAAAAAACATCGGGTGACAGCTTTTGCGACGGGTGACAACTTTTGCGCCACCTTGTATATATGCAGGTTAGGTGGAAAATAAAATAAAAAACTCGCTTCGGGTAAAGTATCTGAATCAAAAACCTCCCAGACAGCAGCGGAAGAATATCCGATATGAAATTATGGAATTTGGTCAACAGTCTCAGTTACGCTTGAAAAAGTAAAAAAAACCCTTAATTAGCTTTAATGATATATTCGAACAAAAGTGTCTTAAGGAATTTTAAGGGTAAGTCGGACCCCTTAAACAGAAATGGTGGCGGATGATCAGAAAGGCCAACAGCAGCGCGAAATCACTTTGTAGCTATATACTGACTGCTCCTGGTTCTAGGGGTATCTGATACATTGGAACTATCCGGAATCGGTCGGAATCAATGGAGAAGTCACCGCCAAGTTTGCTAGTATTGAGAAGGAAGTAAATAGGGGGAAAGCCCAAGTGTTGTCAACAACGATACACAACATCGACGAATTATATTTAAAGTCATAATCCTTAGCTACAACTCTTAGCTGTTAATCTCAACTCGCCTATGAACTTTGATAGCTACATTTTGATAAATATGAAATACCTCTGCAAACAGCTGTTTCTTCATGTTTTGGTCCTCCTGTAAGACCCCGAAGGATGGACCATATAAACTGTCAACTCAGCTGTTTTGTGTAACACTGGAGGTCTCACCATCGTGGTACATTTGCACATACGAATGGTTTTGCGAAATAGATAGATAGATAGGACGACAGAAGCTGTGAGGGGCTAGGAATATAACACATCACTAAGGTACCACTCCCTTTTTACTTTCTCATATATTTATTGGTTTCAGCAACGCAAAACCATCGAAGATGTACCCGAATCCACAATAAGCTACCAACCACCTACGGAAAAATGTCCGAGGTGCTATGTGTTTGCTAGTACCAAAAAAAGATGATCAAGGCGCTATAACGCAAAAACCCGCGCTGCACGGAAATATTATGGAGGCAGAAGAAGGAAAGAAAAGAAAATCCTGCGTGGGAAAATAAGACAATAATCATTGAAGACAAGAACCTGACGCACCTACATTCAACAAAGATGTAAAGTATTGAAGAAGTTAGGGCGGCCATCAAAATGTTAAAGAACAAGGCAGCCAGTTCTGATGTAATTCAGTAGAATTCTTCAAACAAGTTTGTGTTGCGATAAAAGCGTACATGCACCAAACCATCAACTAAATGTGGATGGATTGCCGATGAATGGTGGTCCCGTTTCTTGCATAACTTCAGTGGTGCTACGACGAAGACTGACCATATAAAGCCGATGTTACTTCGGTTTAGTGAAACAAATTCGATATGAATTCCTAACTGAGAAGTCCAAATGTTTTGCTGTATCGTACCCTTTTCTTACAATTCCTGCGCCGAGTCTTAACTAATAACCACAAAAGCGGGGAAAATATTGAGCTCCTTCTGTATGACTAGAAGAACGTGCCGACAGAATAAACGTAAGTATTGGTTTAATCAAAACAATTCATCTCGAGAATTAAATCGAACTCATAATTACGATGGTGAAGAAATCCAACAAAGTGGGATCGGCAATTCTGTCCGTCTGTTGGACTTATAGCCAGCAGGATTTTTGAAATTACCTTTGGAGGTTATCTATAGGGTAATTAATAATCCTGTTTTGTTAGTTAAGTAGTTCATCTATTAAGGTGTTTCCACCAATTAGAATGATTTCAATGATTTCAATGTGGGGATCCGAAAAAGACGGACACTCGTCGTGTCTTCACATTTCCACCATGTCACCAATTGTACTGGTGCAAATCGAGTACGTACTCATCAAATGATAAAAGTGGCAATTTTAACATTCGCTGAGTATGTACTCGATTTGCAATCATTTGTTCTGGTGACATGCAGAAAGACATTTATTTAACTCACATAGAGTTAGCATCTAGAAATGCATGAATAGTTAAATAAACAAGTTGGTGCAGGTTACACTAAGATGTACATAAAGCAATTAGAGTGCTTCTCTATGAACTGACTGATTTTTGGAATGATTGATTATCAGTTAATTGTAATTATTCAGTTGTAAATCAAACTGTATATCAAAATTTAGAACAATTGTTGTCTGCAGGACACTTATTAGAGAGAATTATAAGTATTTGATTATTGACTATGTACGCTTGCCTTACTTAAAGTACGTAACTGGAAGATCTAGCCACCGAAAGAAGCATATTGAATGAATTTTAGCGCCTCATTAAAAGGCAGGATAGAGCATTTTAATAGCTCGCAAAATTTGCAACTTAAAATTAACACAGCTATAATATTCCAAACGCCATATTCAATATTCAAAAACAAATAAATACTTAAAAGTATATCACATAATCCATATCCCACAAAAGAGACAAAACAAAACAAACAACACCTATTCTAAGGCTATGGTCTACCTTCAATTGAATCGTGCACAATGCTCAAACTTCAAATACACAAAACAAGTAAAAGAAAATACCCGCCTAACCAAAGGACAATTGCCGCACAACATAACAAATTCCCATCTAAATGTGGCGCCCACAAAAACATCTTCCCTATGTATGTCTCAATATCATCTCCTAACCGTACACCACGCTCGTCTCTGATCTCATGTACCAATCGCGGATATATTACATTACATCTTAGGACCATACCGGGAGAGAGACACACAGCGCGCCAGCAAGCCAGCCAGCTATCCAATGCCGCATTTATCTTCATGTTCCCTCAACTGCAGCCAGCCAGCCAGAAGCAGCACAGTAAGACTTGGACACGGAGTCCAAAAACAAACATCTTCACAAGGAGTCTCGAATTCTTTTTCCAGATTCTTTGATTCTAGAATCGCATTTGGGTTCCCCTTTGTAGGCTCTGCACTGTGTGTGCACAGGGACCTCAGTTCCATGGTGTTGTTGTGCAAGCGGAATGGAAGAAACTCATTTAGCCAAGGCAGCTTAGTCAGCGAATCGAATTAATTTTGCACAAAGAAAAACTCGCAGGAAATACCCTAAGTGAGGTGTACCACCGCAAAAAGGGACAGAGACAGAGATGTTGCTAGCGCACCGATGATGTTAAGCGTAGGATAAAATGTTATTAACCAGCAAAAGCAAACAAACAAAAAAAAAAACCGATCCAAGACTGTGCAAATTTCTTGTGCAACATATGGGTAAATAATTTGGGACCTTATATGCCCGCCGGGCACGGTACGGGGTACCATGAGAAAAAAGATACATTTTTTTAAGGACAGACGAAGGAGAAGATTTCCTCGCGATGATTTTTCGAATTCTGTATGCAAATAATCCAAAGTCACGATTTCATCGTTCAGTGTCCTTCTTAAGGAAGATGCAGTGTAAAATGCATTTGGCCATTTGTATAGGTATGGTGGAGAAAATTATTTAATGGCAAACGGAAAACGGCTAATACAATGGCGGATGTTGTCGCATTTTAGAAGTTGGAATACGGAATGGGCGGGACATTTGTATCAGTTGCATCGGTATTGCTTAACTATGAGCCAAATGAACGCAGCGGATTTTAATGAAATACGTTAAGAGGAACGTAGGTACATATACCTGGATAGTGGATATACGTACATTAGCTGAGAGGATAAATGTGCATTGGAATTGCTGAGCCAAACTAGGAAATACAGTTTGGAGGATATGGCAAATTTTGAAGAATATATCTGTTTTTACTTTAGAGGCCATATAGGCAACTGACGATTTTTTTAGATATTTCGTTGCAAAAATTAATATTTTTTTATTAAATATTTTAGGACTAAGATGGAAGAGATACTATACTCGAGGTATCTACAATGATTATCTATGCGGGTGAAAAATAAAAAAATAAATGACGTTGCCATTGTTCTAAGTTTATTGTGACGACAAGGCAGTTAACAATTGAATTGTCAATAAGGAATCAAAATATTTCGATATCGTTTTCAGCGTCGTTTAAGTCCGGAAACGTTGGGATAATATCATAACAAATCTTTCGAATTTTAGTACGAATTCCAAGCATATTTACGAGACATACATGTTTTGTAATTTTCGATTTGGACGTAAATACTGGGGAAATAGTAGTCATCAAAGACCACCATTAGGGTCTAAATGGGCGTAGCTAAAAACTCTATATCAATAATATATAGTAGGTGACTCTGTCTATATAGCTTTATTCAGGCGCTTTTTTAAAATTCTCTTCGGTTTGACCAAAAAGGACGTTTTCATCAAAAGTAATCAGTCCAATAGCAGTGGACGGACTTTGAAAATGTTTACACTTGTGCTGGAGAAATGGACAAAGAGCTAATATACCAAATTTTATAATTCTAGTTCAAAATTCCAGGAGGGACTTTAATACAATCCTGCCATGAGATAGAAGAAAAATATTTTTATTACAAAAACGACCACAAAAAGTGGGTTAAAACGATCTATAGGCAAAATATGTTAGCGAATTATTTTAATTAATTTATTTAATTCAGTAATCATTTACGAAAAAGCGTCCTAAAAACTGTTATATGATCGCATCGCATTATCAAAATGTTTTTCTGAAAAGTAAACCTTTTACATTTTTACTGTAGGAGTTTATATACAAAATTTAATTAACCTCGCTCAAAATTTAAGACCCAGGAATCATTGACATACAGTCGGATTGACGAACAGACATATGTTTTAATTGAATTAGCTAACGATATTGAGCCTATCCCTTTGTTTTACGATAAATCGAAATTCTTTCTCTATGTTACAAAATTTAATATCAAAACTAATATACCCCAATTGGATAGAATATAAAAAAGCAAGATGAAAGAAAATTATGTGAAGTCGACCTCGGATTTTTTTAGGGACTCCAATTACATGATAGAGAAGAGAAGAAAAGAGAAAAGAAAGTACTGTTCAGTGACTTTTATCTCTTCAAAGGATAACGATTTGGAAAAAGACGCGCATATTTAAAATCTGGCATTAACGGCCCCTATAAATCTCAAACCTAGCTTCTCCATCCATATGTGTTTGCGAAGTTATTTTGTTTTCTAGACTGAATGTGACTTTCTGTTTAACGCCATTTTAATACCATATGCTAAACTAAATTTAAAATAAACCCTATTTCTTAAAAATAAACCAACGATAAAATAACCTAAGACACAAAAGACTTCCAAAAATCGATTCCCCACGTTCCGATGTTTACCGGTTGTTGTGGCTAAATTTGGCCTATCCACCCCGCGTGTACCAACATGACCATCGCTATACTTCCTGGTCGATGTCATAAATGTTTGCCTACCGAAGCACTTACATTAATATTCATTTGTGTGTAGTATATTTGTCGTCAAGTCATTTCATCGTATTTTGTTAAAGTCAGGTTTTGTCATAGTCCACCTGTCAAAAAAGGATTTTTTCCCGAAAATCACAAACCAATGTTATACGAACTTAGCACATTGCAGTACATAAAAAAAAACTTTTCAGATACAATTGTCTCTGCACTCATTATTTATTTAAAAAAACTGGAAGCCAGTTAGCAAAAAAAAAGGAATGAAAAAAGAGATATCAAAAAAAAAACTGCAAAAAAGAAACATAAAAACTAATTAATTAAAAAAAACTACATAGATTTACTAAATTATAAATCTTCCGTTCCGTTTCTGTGTTTTTTCAGAGGTACCTATAAAAACAAGTTAAGGATATCTATAACCCATTTAGCACCTGTATATAATATATATAAAAAACTTCAAATTTATTTTAGTTGGTGGCGTTTCAACGCGGGGTTCAGCGTTGAAACGCCACCAACTAAAATAAATTTGAAGGAAAAACATTACACAAATATTCAATTTATTTTGAGTCATTTTATTTTTTTGTTCATTTAGAAAAAATTGTGACATTGCAGCGTTTCGTTTTAATTCTATAATTATTTCTTGCTTAATCTTGATTCACCACAGGACTTATATGTTGTCATTTCGCCGAGTATTCCATTCTGAATATTGAAGCTGATTGTATTGAAATCGATGTTTTTGGCCTCTAATATAGCACGCGTGCTGAGCCACTGATGATTTTTGTTTGGTCTGTGCAATGTTTGGGAAAACTTTTTACACTTTTATAGATCTTATAGAAGTCTGCTAGCAAAGTGAATGAATTTCACAATTTCCATAAATTCGTATGTCACCCCTAACTCGAAACGTCATCATTAGTTAGCTGTTTTCGTTTCAATTCATATCAGCATGAACTGTCACGGCAATATATGAAATTCATTTGAATGGCAGTGGCGTCATCTGTCGAAAATTGGTCGTACTAACTCAGAAACCTTCGTGGGCTCACGCACAACGACTTTGCTAAAGATCGTCACATGATCAAATGGATAGTTTACGATTCTATAAAGGACATAAAGACAAACATTCATTTGTATATGTTTAGATAAGTACATATCATATTTATTTCGTTAATCTGTGCATGCTTGGAATTAAAACCATGCCATAGCAACGAAATTCATAGAACTTTTCGAATAGCAACGTTTACAAAGAATAAATTCCAGTGATAAAAGGGTGTCCCATAATTCACGACGCAAAATGTAATAACTAAATAAAGATATTTTATTAAAAAACTTTAATTTTTTTATTTATTTATAGAGTATACAGATTGGGGCTATATATGAATTAATTAGGGGTTATGAGATCAGATGAATGGCCGCCACGGGATTGCTGGCAAGTACGTACTATTTGATTAAAATTTTCTCTGACCGTTTCGTATAAATGTGGCTGAATTTCATTAATACACCGCTTGTTTGCTTAAAGACTTAAAAAAACATCTAAGAAAAAAGTCCAATGACGTTAAATCGCAAGATTTAGATGGCAAATTCTGATCGCAAAAACGGCCGATTACACAATTAGGAAATGACTCATGCAGTAATTGAATTGTTTCTCTGGCTGTATGGCATGTGGCACTATCTGTTGAAACCACATGTTGCTCATATCAATATCTTGTCATTTAGGGACGATAACGAACACCATTAATTGTTACTGCCTGACCAGCAGAATTTTCGAAGAAGGTCTGATTATGCCTCTAGTCCAAAATCCGCACCAAACAGCTATGCGTTGTGGATGCATTGGTTTCTCAACAATTACTCGTGGGTTTTCTGAACCCCAAATGCGACAATTTTGACGATTACCGAAGCCATCGAATATGAAAATTACCTTCATCACTAAAGACGATTTTTTTTCGAAAAATCAGCATCCACTCGTTGTTGTTGAAAAATCCATACAAAGAAGTCTCTTCGCGCTGCATAGTCAGTAGTCTTCAATTCTTGAGTCAATTGAACTTTGTAAGCATGGAGTTTAATGTCAATGGAACTGCGTCGATGTTTTCTGTAAAGCTATTTGTGACATTATTCTAAGATTGTCTAAGATCACTAATTGATCGGTATAAAATCACTATAACTGCCATATTTTGTACTAAAATTGAGGACTGCAGCTGAAAACCCTCCATTATTTTTAAAATATTGCTCCACAATGAAAATGCGTTGTTCTTTTGTATAGGGCTTCTTATTTACTAACCCCAAACTGTCAGCTGTCACACTAAAAAAAATAATTACAAATTTTTGAAGCAACAGGCTCGTTAGTACCCAGGGACTAGCTTTCTCACAACTATTCATGTGTGCGTGTGTACTTCTTGCACGATGCCGCAACGTCCTGTTTTATGCCGAATCCGAACGGCTAAGTTGAGATAAGCTTATCTTGACAATTGATACTACCTAATGATTTTTCAGATAGCACGAGAGGAGTGCCAGTGAAAAATCATTTAGGTGTTGTTACTGCTAGGAATTGAACCCAGACCTTCTGCGCGGCAGTTCGTAGACTAACCATCGCCCACTGAGCCCGTCACATTGTTATTTTTTTTTCCGTTGGCAAAACTGTGCTATTAAATGGCGCAAAATTCAAAGTTATGAGACACCTTTTACAAGGTGGGCTTAATGCTGTCATGTAATAATGTGATCTGTCGGTTATTTTAATAGAAATGAAAAAAATTAGACATTTGACGCTATTTTTAAAAAAATGCGGTACATTCACTATGTGATATTGCTTTTAACCCAATTTGTACTTATGTAAGATCCATTCACTTTTTGGTCGCAAAACAGGATTAGTTTAATGGATATCAAGACTAATATAAAAAAATTAGTCTAAGAATCCCAAAGACATTTTAGTGGTTTAGAAAATTTGTAGTCAAGAGATTTGTAGTCAAATCAATGTTCGAATCGAGAGCATGGCGATTCTGTTTACTCTTGCCTATTAGTACATATACCCTGAACATAATTAAACATTTGAAGTAGCTGACAAGTTCAGTGCTACAGTCGACACATACATTTTCTGCAGTAGAGTTAAAACTGCTACCAAGTACTTTTTTTAAAGTTGCTATATTAGTCACTTTTAAATCACACATTTATTTTGAAAACAATTTTTTTAAATCAATTTTTGCCCAGAGACACATCAAACTCACGACTTTGGTAAATCTTTTCAAATTCCACTCACGCTGTCAAATCCAAGAGTTTCTAAAGGGGTTATCGTTCATATCGTTCATACTACCTCCTCCAATCTACCCACACCCCTAATGAAATATCCGACAATCCGCAAGTGTTTACCCAGGAATACAACTCGAGAGATTTTGACAAGTTTATTAACTTTGTAACTTTGTATTGAAAGTATGCGCGACACTGTTGCACGCTATTGTTGCCACTCACTATATCGCCTTATAGTCGAAGGGGTGGCATTCAGTCGAAAGTCAAAACATCCAACCCTTTCAAAATTGTGTGGGGGAGCGGGGACACTCAAGACATCCGACTATATTTTATATATTTTGGCATGAAATATGCGGCAGCAGTAATCCCGAAAACCCCAAGGGTCTGCCGCTGAGCGTGATAAACATGAAATTTTGTCGCAGGCAAAGATCCTTGTTTTGCTTTATGCACACCGCAGCAAACTTTACACAAAGTTTTCAATACAAATGTACAAAAGCAAATAATCGTGGCACGTACATGTATGTATCGCGTGTATGGCGTATGCGAGTTGTGAAGTGGAGCGCAGGAATACCACCAATGAATGTCCTGACAATATGGTATAACGTATATAGTCGTTTGTGATGTCAGGATGTATGACTTTCAATATGCAGCCCTAAACGATGGGGAGCGGTGTGATATTATTAAATTGTATCCTGTTTATGGTTCCTTTATGATATTGTTTCCCTGTTTTATGATAACAAGCTTACGGCTATATTCCAGCCCTAACTCCATTGTAAGTTGACAGTTTTCGTGTGTGGATTTATGAAGTGGATTTGCACGGAAATATGTTTACGCTGTGGTTTCGATGGTTTGGAGTACCGCAGAATTTTGTTTAATACTGTATAGGTACCTGGAATGGGGATAACCATTGAAATTTAGTAGGTATGTGTGTATGGTAAGGAAATTGAAATAGCCTTCGAAGGTTAAGTGAAGATATTATGTTATGTTAATGAAAGTATAAAGAGGATGATAGTTGACGGTTGATGTTGTTAAATTTTTTTTAATCATTGTATCTTTGCAGGAGATTCTATAGAATTTGGTTGGAATATTCGACCAGTAAAGTCTCTAATGAAAAGAAGATAAAGGTTTTTAAATGAGAGAAATCTCCAACGCGGAAGTGGGTATATCCGTTGCAAGCAAACCTAATCAGCCAAGTATTTCAAGGTGTTTTCCAGAATTAGGACTCTCCCAGACAACATAACGGCGGATTTTGCGTAAGGATCTGAACCCTTACAAAATCAAGCTGACTCATGAACTAAAGTCACTTGGACATATAAAGCGACGTGGTTCTCGAATTGGGTTCTGGAAATGATGGAAGAAAATGAAGAATTTCATCGCGAAATCATCTTTAGCGGAGAAGCCTAATGTGCTTCATGAAACACAACTCCATTTTCACTGTTTACGGCGGTTTTCTCGCCGGTGGCGTCATTGGGACGTTTTTTTTTCGTCGATGAAAATGACAGTCGCGTTACGGTAAATGGTATAGTGGTCGTATCAGTCAAAATGTGCAGACAAGTCGTCGGAAATCGGGTACAACGTATCGACCGTGGTGGACATATGTAGTAAGTAGGTTCATTTTTTTGTGAGATATCTCAAGTACTTTGCGTTATATTTAAAAAAGAAGTTTTCAAGTCGGTAATGAAAGACCCATTATTCCTTCACCTACTTTTGCGCCGCAAAATGATATCCTTTCTCCTTCCCGATCATTGTTTTCCAGGCGGACAGCCAAGCGGCAATCAAATCCCTGGAAGCCATCTCGTAAAATTCGAAATCAACCCACAAATACCGACTATCTCTTAACGAGATGACAGACCATTTTACCATTCAACTCTTATGGATGCCGGGCCACAGAGACATACCAGGGAATTGCAAGGGAATACCGCGGTTAGGTATGCCACTCGCTACATGTAAATCACGGTTCAAACTAGATGCGACCGAGAAAACAAACCCCAGATGGATAAACGGCACAACTTGCCAGACTGTGACCAGACTTTTACCAGAAGCGCTCCATCTGCTGACAATGCTGAACAGATTAAACATCAGCACCATAATCGGTGTCCTTACAGGACACTGTCCTATAGGCCAACATGCAAAGAGACCAGAGATCTTCAGCAATGACTTCTGTAGAAGCTGGTTGGACGAGTAAGAAGAGGGAAGTATTACTCACTTTCTTTGCTCTTGACTAGCTCTCTCAGAAAAAAGGAAGCTTCATTTGGGTGACTACTTATTCGACAATCTAGACTGAGCTAGCTAATATCATTGTCAGAAACCTCCTACGCTACATAGTTAGCTCTGAATAGTTCAATTAGGCGAACGAATATAGGAAAGTCGACAGATACACGTGGTACCACAACGGACCTTTATGGTCTAAGCATGCACCCACTGCAACCTAACCTAACCTAACCAAAGGGTGGCATTAGAAGAGCCTTATATAGGATCTCCTAAGTAGTTCGAGTAAGAGCTTCATTATTTATTTGTCTTAGGAACTGCTATTGGTAACAACAGATGTTGTCAAAGTATATGGTAAACTATAATGTATGTCCCTATCATATCATGCCAACGTATACAAATTCGGTTTTGACATTTGTAAAATTTGTTTGAATATGCAATGAACGGGGGATTTGGGATTTTAGCCGAAAATGCATTTAATGGCCGTTTGCTTGGGCGCAGGCCAACAACTGATGGTTGAATCCAGAAATTCGACTCTTGAAGGCAAAAACAATACCGGACGTTTGACCAAGAATTATATTATTTCCCTCTCTAAAGGTGTCGTGAAAACTCCGTCGAAGTCGACCAGATGACGTGACAATCCATAGACCATTCCACGAACTTCTTTTCAGCAATAGACTTTAAAATGTTTTTTTACATAGAACATACAGTCTATGAGTTGATGGGTATTGAATCTCAATCTCCTAAATCTCCTGAATCTCTAAAACAATGTCGGATTTGGCGAAGCCCATTTTCACCTTTGTGGATATGTTCACAAACAAAATTTGAGGCTCAGGAGTATGAAACTAAACCACTAAATGGTATGTTGTTTACTGTAAAGGAGTCACTCTGGATGGAAAGCTCTACAACCAGGATCAATTAATTATTCTTTCTGTAGATGGCTGAATTGAAATTGGAGGATATGTGGTTCTAGCATGACTTGGTTTTGCCATTACCTATACGAGCTACAATTGAAATTCTGAATCATTATTTACTTTGCACAGGTAGACAAAATATAAAAAAAAACTGCATAGAAATAGTTCTTAAAACCAACTATACATGTCTCTGTATAGTTCGTCTCAATAAACGCTTTCACCAGCTGCTTTAAAATCGATTAAAAGTAATTAATTAAGTAAGATAGGGCCCGATCAGGTTGTTGGTAACAGGTTTCAGGCATACATATATTTCAGAAAGCAGGATATGGGACGATAACGAGATTCATGCCTTTGTAATTACTTACTTACTTATTTATGTATGTGCTACAGCTACAGTCTAGAATGAACCTGGGTCTCAACCAGCATGACTCTCCAGTTAGCCCGGTTCTTAGCCGTATCCAGTTTTTAACTTAAATTAACTTAAACTGCGCCAACTCAACCAACATGGAGTACGCGTTGGTTGAGTTGGCGCAGTTTAAGTTAATTTTTTGATTTTTGGTATTGTATCAAGTTGTACTCCTAGATCCTTAACAAGTCATTAGACTCGGAGTACAAACTCATTAGGTACTATAAGTTTTGTTCAGTTTTATCACCGACCATACCTAAATGTTTCCAGTTTCGTCTTCTTTTTATGTTACGCAGAATGTCCTATCATAAAGCTCAGATATAACTTCTAAGTTATCACTGTTTTCACAGACATAGGTACTTTTTTAAGATATTTTACTAAAAGGTATGTAAACTTATAGATTATATCTTAATTTTAAACAAAGATGTTAATACTTTGAAAGTGTTTGTTATATATTGACTAATAATGTACGCAGACTTCTTTAAATATTATCCATATCTACCACAGTCATAGGTTTTTTTATCATTTTAATCGAACGGTTTCGACTGACAAACAATGCCATAGCTATTGCCATGAAATACTTATAACGTTTTTGACTTGTGCAATAGATTTCTTCATGCAATTACTTATTTTCAATTTTCATTGAACAGCCATTAATGTCATTGCGCAATAATAAAAATACCCCCAAACATTTTAAACAAAATAAGATGTTTGCCAATTGCATCCGACGCAGTTTTAACATTAAAAAAGTCACATATTACAACAAATGTTGCATCTCGAGTGATAAAAATAATATTTATTTTCACAGGCAAATGCCAATTGACACAATTTCGACGAATGCCGATCTCGAGATAAACAAAATTCAAACTAAATTGCTTTATTGAAATTAATCGAATCGGCGATAGACATTGCCAAAGCGCAATAAAATAAGTGATCAAAATATACGAAAAGGTCATTCTAGATGCTTTTCCCATAGCGCGATAGAAAACAATTAGCAAAAAAAAAAAAACACCCATGAATGTTCAGCCAATATCAAAGTGAAAATATTCAATTATATGCACGATTTACCAATAAAACAAACAAAAATATTCGTGCATCTAAAATTATCCTTTTTTACTGAGAAAAGTCGCAAAGTAATCTGCAGTAAAGGTGCGTCTGGCTGCAATTGCAATTGCATCTGCATCTGCATCCATACAATAATAAACTCGCTAAAAACGTCTTTCTAATTAACAATGTATTGACCAGATCTGGTCATGTGCCAATTTCATATCGATGAACAATTTTTTTTATATATCAATATCTAATTTTAAATGTATCTTCTTGTTGTTTTTGCAATCTGTTTGTTTTGCATCGATCTGACGCAGTTATGTGCCAGTGTGAGTATATCGCTATTAACGGTGACGTTTGTCACTCGCACTTAAAGTGACAGATGCATTTCGCCCAAAATGCATCTCATTTCGAATCGGAATCGCACGAGAGTTTTGTCTGTTGTATTGATTGTTGGAATATCTTGGCTAATGGCCAGAAAATTAAAGAAATAAATTCCCTTTGTCGTAAATCACTTATTTATAAAGTTTTGCCTGTTTTTTTGCGATGATGCACACAGAATTGTTGGGTTGAAATTGTTTTTTTTTATATTTTTCTTGTTATTCTGTTTGATTGCTTTGAGGGTTTGGTTTGGTCGTTGTTTTTTTGCATGGTTACTCTGAAGATACCTTTAGTAATTTGCTATTTATATGTGACTGTTTGGGGAGAGATTAGTGGATTCTAGTGCAAAGATACAATATGCCTAAATAATTTCCTGTACATTCACTTACTTAATTATGTCTTTGATTGTTTTTTTTTTAAATCGAAATTGGAGGGATAAGTGATTCAATGGGTATGCTTAAGGCCGCAATGGGAATGAGAGATTAGTCTGCAAAATGATATCAAATTTATTTTTAAATGTAAAACAATTCAATTTCTATTTATCGTTTGTTTTTTTAAAATTGCTTGTAACTCGCAAATAGAATGATAAATGTTATCTGAGTCATTTAGATATTTGGTTCAATTGAACAGAAACTGTTGTTGAGAATTTGTTGAAATGGATTTTTGTTTTTGATTTATTTAAATGTAGTGGGGAAATTAGTCATGTTGGGGGTTGCCAAAGTGATAGAGAAGTAATGAAAGTGAGTAAGTAAACTTGATACACTTTTATTTATAGTTCTGAATTTAACATTCATAAAAAAATAAACGTAATATGAGTTATTTTCAAAATTGCATTTATTTCTTATGGTTTTTATACCAAACCAAAAACTGAGTTTTCTCTAAAACACCTAAACACTTAATTTACAACTGCAATTTTCCCATACATTGTTTTTTTCGAAAACTTGAAGGTTAAAACATAAATTCTTCGAAGACGTTATTTCATTGGAGATTGTTGAAGAGCCACTTTTCGCATAGAACTTCTGATTTACTAGCTATCAAAACAAATTTTTATGGCATCTTTGGAATCCCGCAAACTAATATGTGATGACTTTTCTACTCACTGCTGATATCCGTCCGAAGATTTACTGCGTCGATGGATTGTTTAAACCACTTTCCATACTACTAATCGAAACTAAGCCTGTAGAAGACTAGACCGGACTAAACCGGACTAGACCACCATACTAAAACGGAGAAGCTCCCTAGCATTGGCAACTTACCAGTCGTGGATAAGACGCTTATCCCTCGAACTACGGTGGCGATGGCATAATTCCTATCCTCCACTAGCCATATAGTGTCAATGTTAATAAACCGTCAAGGACGATGCTCTCTATCTTGCTCTGCACACCTTTAGTAGAAAAATGCCCATTATATTCAATAGAATCTCGTTGCGATAAATTTGTTTGTATTCAAGACAGGATCATAGAAACCGTTTATTAAACAGTTGTATATTTTTCATGTAGTATGGTGGCAATGTTTGGGTTTAGCTTGAAGAAACAGCGCTGAATAAGGTATAGCTGTCGATGTTGATGCTCTGTACAATTTGTCGATTTCCTTTGTCCTTTCATTTGATAGTTGTTTTAACAACTAAAGTAAAGGATGAAGCCCTCATTTACTGTTAAACCAATTTTTGATTCCTTCTGTGGAGATAAAATCTCGTTGGGTCCGACCAATATCGTTGGCGTATGGTAGTAGTTGCACAAATTATTGGAAAATTCTGGAGTTGTCTTGAAAGTGATTCTCAAATCTAAAAAATGTTGTTAAAAAAGACACATGAGGTTTAGTTACCTTGCTTAAATACTTTTTTGGTATCGTAGGTATCGGTGAGATCGTTGCCGACCCTGATGGAACAGTGAGAATCCTCCATCAACATAGACGAGTTTTGACGGTATACCAAACTAGACACGTCTCTGTATAGTTCGTCTCAATAAATGCTTTCGTATGCATCCTTTGATGAAAATGTGGTGTGTATTGATGGGTCCAACCATCCTAATTTAGGGGTATGTTTCCTTGTAAAAAAAAGTTTATGAGTAATTATAAGAAAAATTTTAATCTTTTTGAACATCTGAATTAAAATGAAATAAATGAAAATTATTTTTGCACCTCATTATTATTTCATTCTTTTCATAACTGATTAAATGATTATGTTCATAGAATAAGCAATGCCTACTATCCTTAGAATATAAAATTGACTGAAAAGATTCAAGATGGGTTCCGCTCTGACAAGAAGAGTGTTTCAAAGCAGTAACTTGATTCAAGGATGAAAGTTATATGCAACATGGCCCTTTCTTTAGTTGTTAAAACAACTATCAAATGAAAGGACAAAGGAAATCGACAAATTGTACAGAGCATCAACATCGACAGCTATACCTTATTCAGCGCTGTTTCTTCAAGCTAAGAATAACAATGCCTTCATTTAGCCTACTAAGTGGTTAGATTCCACATAACCCTGGTCATTACTTTCAGGCTCTACGGCGCCGAAGCATGGACCGTAGCAAAAGTGCATGATAAAATACTAGGTCAATTTGAGGGAACAATTTTTCTGTCAAGTTTGTGTTGATGAGCTATAGAGAATAAGATTTATCCAATAACTTTTACGAGCTTTACAGCGACATCTGGAAAACTTCGCATTAGTCGTTTAAAATGGTTAAGATATGAAGAGTGAATAGACACTAATGCTGACCCAAAGAGTCTTCGATTACCAACCAGACGTTAGCGTTAGGCGCAGAAGCGAAAGACCTTTTTATTAAGTGGCTGGGGCAATAGTAAAAACCGACCCCAACCATCTTCAAGTGTGCAACTGGAGGTTGTAAAGGAACCGGGCTAATTGGAGAGCCATATTGATCAGGGCCAGATTTACCCAGGGCTGTGTGGCCAATTAAGAACAAGAGGGCTTTAAATAATAAACAACCATCCCTATCACGAAAGTTAGTTCCAAACGAAACACATTTTGATTTCGATTGCGGAACACAATAAATAAATCTTACTATTTCTTTCGATATATTCCGCAACAATTCTTCATCAGATAACTGATGTGCGACCAATTTCGTAGGAAGATCCATTCGAAATACTAATTTGAATAAAAACCTCAGTACAGAATTCTCCAATTTCAAACAAAATGAAAAAGAGAACATTTTCTTCTAAACGTATACCTTGATAGGGTTGAATTATCTTGATAAGTATAATATTAATATTCCACAATAAAGCTACCCCAATTCTAAGACTCATCGACAAGAAAATTAAAAATTTGCTATAACATGTAAAATATAAAAATTTCGAACATCTTGTTCGTTTACGCTCCGAAACCACTGAACCGATTTCGATATCTAAAATTTTGTAAATGAACATTGTTTGGTCCAACTTAAAAAATAAATTTTGTAAATGTGTACTGTTTGGTCCAACAGAAAAGATAGGATAATTATTATTATACTTCTACCAATATTTTTTATTGCAAATTTAAAGATTTTTTTTTAAACAAAATGATTCTATATTTTTTTGGTGACGCCATAACATGAAAACTAGGTCAATTTGAGGGAACAATTTTTCTGTCAAGTTTGTGTTGATGAGCTATAGAGAATAAGATTTATCCAATAACTTTTACGAGCTTTACAGCGACATCTGGAAAACTTCGCATTAGTCGTTTAAAATGGTTAAGATATGAAGAGTGAATAGACACTAATGCTGACCCAAAGAGTCTTCGATTACCAACCAGACGTTAGCGTTAGGCGCAGAAGCGAAAGACCTTTTTATTAAGTGGCTGGGGCAATAGTAAAAACCGACCCCAACCATCTTCAAGTGTGCAACTGGAGGTTGTAAAGGAACCGGGCTAATTGGAGAGCCATATTGATCAGGGCCAGATTTACCCAGGGCTGTGTGGCCAATTAAGAACAAGAGGGCTTTAAATAATAAACAACCATCCCTATCACGAAAGTTAGTTCCAAACGAAACACATTTTGATTTCGATTGCGGAACACAATAAATAAATCTTACTATTTCTTTCGATATATTCCGCAACAATTCTTCATCAGATAACTGATGTGCGACCAATTTCGTAGGAAGATCCATTCGAAATACTAATTTGAATAAAAACCTCAGTACAGAATTCTCCAATTTCAAACAAAATGAAAAAGAGAACATTTTCTTCTAAACGTATACCTTGATAGGGTTGAATTATCTTGATAAGTATAATATTAATATTCCACAATAAAGCTACCCCAATTCTAAGACTCATCGACAAGAAAATTAAAAATTTGCTATAACATGTAAAATATAAAAATTTCGAACATCTTGTTCGTTTACGCTCCGAAACCACTGAACCGATTTCGATATCTAAAATTTTGTAAATGAACATTGTTTGGTCCAACTTAAAAAATAAATTTTGTAAATGTGTACTCTTTGGTCCAACAGAAAAGATAGGATAATTATTATTATACTTCTACCAATATTTTTTATTGCAAATTTAAAGATTTTTTTTAAACAAAATGATTCTATATTTTTTTGGTGACGCCATAACATGAAAACGGCTGAGTCGATTTTACTTTTTTTTTCATATGTTGGCAATATTATGAGGACGGAGTAATATATTACAATGCAGCTGCTATATTGGTGATTACTGATTACGATTTCATCACTTAATCACAACAAAATATCGATACATTTTAAAATATCCACATTTTTGCCTCATCCAATTTAGACAAGACAACGTCTGTCAGGAAGCTAGTTTTTTTTTATAAAAAAATGTGTGACACAAATAACATATTGTCTAAAATAAAATAATCAAAACTATAGATTTATTACTCGTGTTGTCCGTCAATCATAGCACGTAACAGCGAACCTTAAACATATAACATTAACTACTTCGTCCTTCCGGTAAACTTAATATAAAATTCCCAACACCAAACAACCATTCTAGCTCTAGATAACGCTGAAAGAATGTTGACTTAGTGTTAAATGTAGACAAGCTCAATAGCGTCATTAATTAAGTTACTAAATGAAAATGAAAATTATATTTTAAAAGACTGCGTTGTGTAGATTCACAATCTTAACTAAAATATACATTTATATGTATAATCATTCTACTAATATTAAAGCTTATCTACAGATGTGCTTCCCACATCAGTTACATGAGCTACCATTACTTCCTACAGGTGTAATGGCCTCTAGCAGCTTTGTATCCACTACTCAGCCAACCCAGACTGATCGTTCCCATATTTTATGTTATTTGCCTTTGTGCCAAATACAAATTTCCACATAAAATTTCGTCCGTAATCTTATACATATTTTGACAGCTCTAGGCTCAGCGCCCATATGCATATAATAAAACTCTTTTATTCCACCAACAAACAACTGTAACCTGCACAAGGCTTATAGAAGATGAAAAGGTTCACTCACTTGGACTTGATCCCCTTTACACCTTCACTCTTGCAGTAGTGCCAGAATTTATTTCAATTTTATGCTAACAAATTAACGCATTAAATTAATGCGATTGTATTGTAGTGGAGCTGGTGTGAGTGCGCGCATCCACAAATTAATTTCGAGAACTCCTCGCCTTGGTTGCGTGGTGTGTGTCTTATCGCCGAACTGGGTCTTCACATGCGTGAAGCAGGTGATAACTCGGGGGCGTTAATAAATTACTCATAAATTTACAAACGTAAAAGCGCGTACAAGAGCGATAGCCAAATTGAATGGGGTTCAGCAGGACAATGCGCACAAGCATTTGTTGAGCCTCTAGGTGTGCGAGTGATGATAACGAATGGGAATTTGTTGTTGTGTGCAATGCTATTGCGATCTTGCAGTAGATACTAATAAACTATTGTGTACTGCCTTGGGCTCTCAGGTGAATACTAATGATTTGTTTTTGTTTACATCTGCTTAAAGAGTTTCCATTTAGAGTGATAAAAAATTGGTATTGATTCGAGGTGGAAGGGTCCTTTGGATTGATATATTTGGCGGGCAAGCCCACATGCAGAGTGAGAAGAATACAATTGAATATGTCTTTTAAGGGAAGCCTTAGAATTGGTTCACCTAGTGAATGCGTGTTATTATCATCAATCACTTTGGAACCCTTAGACGTGTGGACGAAATGGAAGCAAGAGGTTAATAATAGGAGTACAATGTCGTTAATGTGAGGCGACAAGGATGTCGTCCAGTTCAGGAGGGAGGTATTCAAAACTGGCCTAGTGACAAAGTATAGATAGTGGACAACGATCATCAGAGTAATGTGTTTAAACTGTCACGTGTTAATTAAAAAAAGGTTTACTGATGGAACCCGCATTCAGAGCGACAGATGTAGGCCTCTTTGCAATGGATTCACGAAGTCATTTGTTAAAATTATAAATGTGTTTTTTGAAAGTCTTCAAAAGCATAAATTTGTGTAAAATTGACTAATAATTAAAAAAAAATGCAGGAAATATTTATTTTTGCAATAAACAAACTTTTATTGACTTTCAAATAAAGAGCATATAGGGAACTAATGGAGCATGTAGGGAATTCAATAAAGTATGTTCATCTAAATCCGCGGACGTTGATGAGGCAAAACGGCTAAAAACATTAAATCAATCAAACTATTTTCAAAAAGATTCGAACTTATTTTCCGTCTTAATTATTGCATACGTTTTTTTTTAAATTCTGACCTGCCTAAGCAGTAATATACACATCGACCTAAAATATCTATTGTGCTTGCCGTCAGATGTTTTTTTTTAGGTTAGTAGCGCTTCTACTTTCCTGATGTAGCTGATAATACTTTCAAGATTTCCTCAGTTCTTCGGGACTTAAAAATTCCCTGAAGAAAGATTCCCTTCTCATACCGTTAAGGACCGGGCATTCACATATGATATGCTCGGCTGTTTCGTCTTCTTCTAGACAAAGTCTACACTCCGGTGAGTCGACTAGACGCATTTTATTTAGGTGATATCGCAGACCGTGATGACCAGTTAGGTAGCCTACTAAGTTTTTGATATCGTGCCTGCGAAGATTTAGTATCTTATTGGCATCTGATTTGAAGGGCTGAATAGCTCTTTTGGCCTGTCTTAGGCCTGGAATGTTTCCCCAAACATTTGTTTTGTTCCCAGTTTTTTATGACCAGATTCATGGCTGATTTGGGGATTGCACAGAAGGGTTCAGGTCCAATGAAGGGGATTTCCGAACCATTTCTGGCTAGTTCATCAGCTTTTTCGTTACCTTCAATTCCCTTATGTCCGGGGACCCACCATAGTCTGGTTTTGTTCCTAGAACTGAGTGTTTGGAGGGAGTTGCAGCAGTGTAGTACTGATTTGGAGTCAATGATGTGTGAGCTAAGGGCTTTTATAGCTGCTTGACTGTCCGTGAATATATGGATGTTTGCGCCTTTAATTCCTGAGTTGTGTATTAGGTTTGGGCATTCTTTTATGGCATGGAGCTCAGCTTGGAATACACTAGGGTTTCTTCCCATAGGTATTGAGATGTTTTTATTTGGTCCATGTATGCCAGCTCCTACCCTTGAGTCCATTTTAGAACCATCCGTATACCACTTTAGGCCGTTTAGGCAGTTTGGTGGGTAAAATATTGCATACTTACTAGGTCCCTACAAAGTTTCTTACCCATACCCACCTATTACCTATACCCACTAGTTATGCTTCCATAATTGGTTTGACTGCAAATATATGCATTTGGAAATCTTAAAGCCACAATGATAACATGGTTACGAATAAGAGTTTTTGGCATTTAAGCCAGACACATTAACACAGCTAAATCCCCATCAATATTAACAGCACAATTGTTATAGACAGCTTGTTTTTTATGATGATAATTCTTTTTAAAATATAAAAATAGTTTGAATTTCTTTAGCTTTACGGATGACCACACAGAGTTTGTACGTCGAATACTTTTCTATTGATCCTTATAGAAATAACACATGACCAAAAAAAGAAGCACATATCAAAAAGCAAAGTCCAGAATGGGAGCGATTTATACAGGACACTGGCCCATCGGTGAAACCCCACAACACAAACAGTCGCAGCTTAAAGGAGACGCGGTGGAGAGGAGAGAGAATTTATAACCCATATGTGAATACCCAGGTCTGTCAAAAGCGTTCTTAAATGACATTTGCTATCTCAATGACAAACACATCAGATGTCTGGTCGTCTTCTCAAGTTCCATTGTACTGATTTAAATGACGCCACTCTATCAACCCTATCGAGTTATCCGTCGGAGCGGACAATTTTCCGCAACGCATACTTCGTCGGAGGTTCAAATTCCATTCTAGGTATGTGTCATCGAACAAAATACTAAACAGATGCGATGGCTCCACTTCACTACAATTCATAAATTAATTCCGCGGAGAATTTGTGTCGTAGGAAATCGGAAAAAGAATGGCACTTAGCTGTCAAAAATTGAACAAAAAATGCATCTGAACGCACTTCAACGCAATTCGCCGAGATGCGTTACACAATGTCGGAAAAATATTCCGAACAGCTTTTCGGAAGAATACCTCCAAGCAAAAATCCTCCCAATCCTACAAAATCGGTGAATTTTCCGCTCGGACGGATACCTCCATATGGCCGTATACCATGATATAACTGCCTACTCTCCAGTTTCAAAATTGCACGCCTGTTTCAAATATGGATATAGGCAGGATCTTATTCGATTTATACCTGTCATCATGAAATCATGAAAATATACGATGTTGAGTCTAACCAAAGATTATGAATTCTATACAGATGAAGCACTCCATATAAGAAAAATTGTTCTATGGCGGGTCGTGCTGGCACAGCCCGCCATATGTTTTTGTTCTTGTTTTTCATGTATTTTCATGCACACCGCCCGCCCGTACCGTGAAGCTACTGAGAAAAAGTTTCTGTTTTTTGTTCTCAATGCGTCATAATCTTTGGTCTAACTAACTCATAACTAACAACCCCAAGAGTCTTTCTCTGCTATTTAAAAAATTAATAACTTTTTGAATTATAGATATTTTAAAGTGATTTTCTGTTTGTTTCAGACATAAGTCTTGGGAGATTTAGGATGTAGCACAACACAATCGCACAGCGATCGAAAATTATTAAATTATTTTTTGAAAATAGCCAGTCAACAATTTGAACTCAACTTGCATACCGGCAATTTACTGTCTTTAGAAATGTTCCAAAAGCACCCACTATTTATGATGTGGTGGTCAAATTCAAACAATATGCGACCGTTGGATATGTGAGGCGTTGGGGCATTCCTATTTTTGGGTGATCGGAAGAATGGCACATCGATCGAAAACACCCAGGTCGTTAGGGAAAGCATTCCAACTGATCCTGAAACATCGACACGATGATGTTTAACACAGTGAGGAATGCCGCGTACTACGATTAATCGGATATTGAGGAAAGCTTTGCAACTATACCCTTACAAGATCAAGTTTATCTAGCAACTCAATCCTGGTGACCCAGAAAACGTCTGCGGTACTACACATCTTAAGTGTTTTGACATGGCCATTACGGATGTTAAAAATTTTAAGATAATTTTAATGTAATTTTTAAGTAATAGCTTATAAGACTTAACGGGCTCTGACATTTTTTTTTTATCCTGGATACTTTGCTTTGCGCTCTGGCATCTGCGATCGCTTAATCTCTAAACCAGAGCTTCGGTCTTCCTTGTCGAATATATTTTGTTGGCAGTAGTATTATTTTTGATTTATTCGAGTGGCCGAGCCAATGTAGTCCACGTGTTTTTACCTTTTTTACTCCTTACCAATTTTGGTACAGCTCCATTCAACTTAATCGCATACCTGACAAAAAATCAGCAGAAGAATTTTTCTTTCGAAAGTTCCCAATGTTTGCTCCGCCTTCCTTCTAATTGTCCACCACTCGGCGCTTGAAGGATTAGGGTCGAGTAGAGTAATTATTTTGACTACGGGTGAAATGTTTTTATCCCATTTGTTTTGCTAAATTGAAATAGCATTTGCGGTGTCATATGTTGGGTCGATGTTAACTCCGAGGTAGAATTTAACTCAAAATTGTTGCTATCAGCAGTGATATTTTGTCCATGGTTGTGCTTTGGCATTACTTTGTTTTTTTAATAACATATACTTTGTCTTTTACCCTTAACAACAAGATCATCGCGTTTCGGTCCTTCCTCAATTGCCTTAAATGCTTCTACAACACCACGATGGGAGTGACCAATGATGTCGATGTCTGCGTTCTCCAGTAGCTAAAAGGATTTGTTGCAGATAGTGCCTTTCTTATTAAATCATTTACTACGCACATTTTCATTTCCTACTCATAAGATTAGAAATCGCATCATACCTTATATCCTTGTTGGAATCCGGTATATGCTTGGAAAAGTTCAGATGAGCTACATATTTCCAAACTGAACATTGAACACAGCATAATTTAATTTATGGTTACACAAATTCATCGTGTCAGCAAAATATTCCGCTTAGCATATAATTAATATCATATTTTGATTTCCACAGATAATACCTACCTATAGGTTATTGCAATTTTGAATAAAGAAACAGCAAACGTCGAAGCAAGTATTAGTCTCTCCGTACTCCCATTACTATTGGGAAGCTAATTTAAATGAACACAAATCATCATCTGGCATATATATATACGTCGCGTCGGTAACTACCTCCCAGTACCTCCATAAGCAATTAGTTCCGTTTAAAGGAGCTGAAAGAACAACTCCTCAGATCTCATATAAGGAACTTTTATTGCGCAATGTAATTAATGTGCTGCGCAATATGCCCTCAGGAAATAAGGTACCTACTTCGAATAAGAGGATTCTGTTTTTAATAACATCCGTGACTTATAAGTTCCTTGCCAGTCACTGCGCTCTTTGCGGTTTTCTGAAAATTAAACTTGCGCGCAAATTCAAGGTACACCATGATGAGCTATTAAATGCACCTTCTCGGCCTTCTGTGGCAATCAGTTCACTTAACCAACCAATGTAGCAATCGTTCATCACTTGGTGCTGGATGATGGGTTTGATGGTACTTTAGTTAATTTAACGAGTTTAAGAAGTCACGCCTAGTTATGAGTTATCAAATCTTCATCGACATTTCGTGCATGTAGTGGATGCTGCCACCGAAGAGTTATGGCAGAGCGAATTCAAAAATCAGTTTTCTTGGAATAATTTGACGATTGGTCAGGGCTATAAGAGCTTGGTAAGCTTAATGGTAAAAAGCTGGTTGTTGTTGCTGGTAATATAAGGGAGACGATAATGTAATTGTCGTCACGTGAATACTTTTAGAATTGAAAGGTACGAAATGCTCCTAATTTGTTTTTTTTTTATAATTTGCCCCCGCTCAAAAGGATATGTGTAACTCTTTAATGGGCATTTAATGCAAACAGGAACAAAGATAGATGGGATAATTATTATGGAGAGCGAAGACTGACTCTAAAAGTGAAGTCGGAACGAACTTTTTTTCTAATACTTGCTTTATTTTGCACAAACTTTTAAGCAGTTAGGTGTTAATTTTAACCAGTGTCTATTGAATTATTATTATTATATATCTTATTTGGATTATTAGTTACATGAAAAAATTGAACTTCTGATTTTAATCAAGCTATACGATGATAGAGAAGCTTGAACAACTGACTACGGGAGTTCTCTCCATCTGTGGATGCATCTCGAGGCCCTTCAGTCAACCACCATACTGAGCTATATTGTAGGTAGGTAGGTAGAAGTGGCGGTTTGGCACTTATGTGCCTTTTTGTTACCATGACTCGTGTGACCTTTGTTATGATCGTTATTCTGGATATGATATAGCCGGTCTCTAGATCCAGCCTGTGAGGTTTAGAAAACGGATAAGATCTTGTAACCTTTTACCCGAGATGTACCTAAGTTTATGGAAAAGTGGTTGGTCTACCGCACGCAATCTGGATGTTGCTATTGCGGACATTTGGATATTAAATGAGGGATTTTCTCTCTCATGTGTGTTCCCGCAACTGCGACATTGAAGGATGTATTTCCCTATCCCTATTTCAGCCGCATGGTCTCCAATCCCGTAACTATCCCGTAATTCTTGTGATATCTGGGCGGGTTTTTAGTAGATCGTTTGTACTGTTTTTGTCGTAGGAGGGCCGTATCTTCCTTGATATGACGCAATTTGTCTCCATTTGCAGTCCGCCTTTTTCAGGAAGTGTGGGTGTATTTGTCCCTTTTTTGCACCTAGCGGGAAACGGACCCTTGCCGCAAGTGAGACGTGAGGAGCTGAGCCTTGTCTGGCCAGCTCATCTGTACGCTCGTTTCCTTCAATGTCACTGTCCTTGGAACCCAGAAAAGTGTGACCCTGAAGCGTTCGCCAAGGTGGGCAAGTTTGGAGTAGCCGGGTTGATAGCCTTTATGGGCGCATGGCTATCTATGAGAACTGCAATATTTTTCCTTGCGTGCAAGCCATTCGGATAGCCAGTAGTTCCACTTGGAATACGCTGGCAAAGTCCGGTAGGCGGTATGATACTGATATTTTCAGTGATTCCGAGTAGACTCTGGATCTCACACCATAGTTCATCTTAGATCCGTCGGTGTAGACGTCCATGTCGAAATCTCTTACTAGCTACTTCGTTTTTCTTCCACTGAGTTCTGGTAGGAAATCCTACGTGGAAGCCTTTCTTGAAGCTAAGTATAGTTGTTATGTAGTTTTATGGAAACCTGACCATTCCGTTTGCTAACGAGTCCAAGATATTACTGTGGCCATACGGCCTTGCATTCCAGCATCCTGACTCGTTGAGTCTTACTGAGCTGCATAAAGGGGTATCTTTAATGTGTATATATAGCACATATAGCTATAGCACAGTAAGGGCATCCGTTGGCACCGACCTCAATGTGCGCCCGTGGTACCTATACTTCCTGTTCTTTGCAGCCTTTTTAGTTTTGTGAGGTTGTAGCCTTTACTCAATGCGGGTCACCATACAAGTGAGCCGTATGCGAGAATTGGACATATCACTGCTGTGTACATCCACAAGGTCATCTTTGGTTGAAGTCCCCACTTCTTTACAAAGGTTTTGCTGCAGGTATGATAACCAAATACCTAGCGCTGGAAGATGCTGTGAGTGGTTTGCCATTAAGACTAGGGAGGGTGAAGTCGGGTATTTTGGTTTTGGTGGTAAATAGCACCAATTCCGTTTTGCCATAACTTGCAGCCATAGAACAGCCCCCATGATTTCACTTATCACGGAGAGGAATTTTCCTGACACTAGTATCACCACGCTATCCGCATACGCGACAACTTTGACCCGTTGTTCATAACCATAAGCCAGAGTAGAAGAGAGATGATGCCACCCTGTGGCGTTCCCCTATGTACAAATTTGGTTAAGTGGTTATTTTGTCTAGTGGAATGAAAATTTAAATCGTAGTTACTTTTGCCATCTGTAAAAATCCGAAAAATCAGTTTTAGGCGAAAAATCTTTTGAAGGATGTGAGCTTTCACTGAGTTCCTTCAAAGTCAGTACTAAAAATTCTTATTCCCCATAATTAAAAGTCGAGCATGCAAAGATTAAGTACGTAAAAATATAGTCGTACACCCACTACTCATTTTTATTGTTCTGTCGTTTCGATTTTGAAAAACTAAATTCCGAATTCAAAATGCTTTGAAAGTAACTTCATACAAAAATATTGTTTGCACGTTAGTAAACAATGTGAACCGTGTATAAATGACGCACGGACGCACAACTCTAATACGGCGATGTAATGCTAAGGATCATAAGTCTAGAAATTTGAACTTTTCGCTGTTGTGAATAACTTCTCAATTCAATATTTAAAAGAGGTCTAAGTAAATCCAAGACGAGCAACATATGTAAGGCACCCTGTCTTTTTAGCGCTTATAAACTCATGGTCGGCAAAGAATTTCCGACTCATTTTGGAGTCCATCACTTTTAAGCTGATATCCACACAGACGTTTCCTTGGTGTACAGTAATTGTGTCCTCGTTGCAGGTATGTTTAGTCCTTCCTTGTAATGGTTCATCATCAGCAATTAATTTTACTTAATTCCAAAGTTATCTAAAAAAGCAACCTCTTAAGTATGAGTTAAAAGTTGTAGAAGTCGATTGTGAGCTTCTATCCAATCGATGTTGTTCGTCCCTTCTTCTTGAGAACATACAATATTTACCTTGCAGCCGGTAACTTATAAAGTCTATGCTAGGGAATTTTAAAAAAAATAAATCACAGTAAGGCTAATTTAAGTTTGTAGGAGGGTCAGCTTAAAAAAAGTACGTGTATCACTTTTTGGAAGCACGTGTTATCGAATTCATGTATTATCATGATCTTATAAGATATTAATTTAAAAAAAAAAATTGTACTATATGTAAGCTTAGATTTAAACAAGTAAAAATATTTATTTATTTAATACACTGATTTTTACAGCCATACTAACTTGAACATGTTAATAAAATTCTTATCTGCAATATTCACTTATGGCGATCAGGCTTAATAAATTTGACTAATCCCCACAATGAAAACCCTTAACCAAATCCGTATCTTGTGGATCGCAGTCAAGCTGTTAAGCGAGTTTTGCATTCTAATGAATTTTATTTATCACAAAGCCGCCCTATACAAATAAAACAGTCACTTTTGAGTCATGCCCCCAATGTCTCCATTTGCATTTATTTCCTCTTTGAGTTATTGTTAATATTTTCAAAGTTTTTGTCTTTTTCGTTTTCTGGTCAAAATTTATTTGAGTGCTTATCAGATTTTTCAACATTTTTATTCAGCCCCACACAAGATTCAGAATAGAGTGCTCACTGATATCGGTGTATTTGTATTTAATTATTGTGCCCCTTTATAAAAGCGATTTATTTTTATTATCTGTGGTTGGTTAAAATCAATATTTTAATTTATTATATTTTATAGGCAGTCGGGTATTGTTTGTGCTGAGTTTTTTTATATTTATTATTATGTATGTGCGTACAGCCATTAGACCAGTTTTTGGGTTTATTGATAATTTTTAACTTCTTTTTTTAAGAACTGAGATGACAACTCGTGGGAACTGAAACTTATTCTAGGGGTCTTATTAAATATGCAAAGCCGCTGCCGTGAAATATTACCACTTGCAAATTAAAGCTTAATTATGTTTGGAAATTATTCACATGAGCTGTTAGGTATATAAAAATACGATTAAGATCACTGACTGTGACAACAATCGATGATTCAGAAAATAGTCATGTGGGTTGTCAATCGGGAAGCTTGTGTCCATCAACTTTGAAAAAGTGGCTAATGGAATTTGTATTTAAAATATGAAAAAGCTTTTTAAAATATATCTAGTGACATTCGGAGGGTTAAATTAGGCTTGTCCCTGGGCGGATAAATTGATAAACAAAAATTAACAAGCAGTCTTACGATTCGACAATATAAGATTTGGAATCGCAATTGAAAAAAATATGTATATGACAAGCGTCAACGTTGTTCTTAATAAAATTAAATTGAAATAGTTGATTTAAAGGTAGTGTATAAGACCGATATTTCTGTATGGAGTAGTAGTATGGTGGACAGCCCTACAGATAGCTATGAACAGCTAAAAACTGGCCAAGGTACATTATTAGTACTTTGCTGTGTATCGGTGGTGCACTAAGTACAACACCTTCAGCAGCACTAGGCATTTTTTTCACCTACTATCTCTAGATATTTTAGGCAAGCATATGGCAGCTAACTCAACCGTACGTCTTAAAGCCATCGAACAGTGGTCAAATACACAAACTGGCCACTCAAAAAATTCTAAACGAACATACAAAATTTCTGAAAACATCGACTAGACCCTCACCAAGTTAAACTTTGATAAGAGTTTCCAGGTCAAAATCCCAGACAGATCGACACTGGAGAGTGCAAAATGACTCGATCAATTTCTATACCGATGGCTCTAAAAAAATTACCGAATGGGTGTTGGTGTCTTCTCAGACAGGCTAAATATCAGCCTATCTACCGTCTTCCTAATCATAACAGCGTGTTCCAGGCGGAACTCATGGCGATCAAAGAAGCCTTATCATGGCTGAAAGAGAATGTAATATATTTCAAGGATATTAGAATATTCTGAGATAACCAAAGGCAATCAAATCCCTGGAATCGGTCTCAACTAATTCAAAGACAACCTTAGATTGCCGCCCATCTCTGGACGAGATGTCAAAGCATTTAACATTCACCTATATGCTGGGTTCCTTGGCATAGTGACATTCCAGGAAAAGGCTGATGAATTCGCCAGACATGGAACTACATTACCAGTTATACCCGACAAGTATTCCTATCGCTACATATAAAATCTTACCAGAGCAACATGCTAACAGCAAATCAAATTTCAGATGTAGGCTTAGCACGACCTGTCAAATAACCAAGCATATTTGACCAAAGCTGAATTTGATAAGATCCAATGGACTGATTTCGCTTCATAGATCGTACATTAGCGCAACTATAGGTGTCATCACTGGGCACTGTTTAATAGGCAGACACGCAGAAAGGCCTCTACTCAAATGACTTCTGTAGGAGCTGCATGGACGAAGAGGAAGAAGAAACAATACTTCATCTCTTTTGTAGCTGCCCGGTCCTATCAAACAAATGGAAGCTCTAACTTGGAGCTTACTACTTTCAAAAGCTCAGAATGGTTTTCTCACAGATAGTAAGGAGAATAGACAAGATCCACGTGGTATCACAATGGACCAAAGAATGGTCTAAGTGGTCTAACCTAACCTAACCTCACTTGATTACGGCTGGGCTGGGTAATTCTTCGACGGATCTCCACTAGAATGTCATTCGTGGAGTTTATGTTAACTCCGAGGTAGGTGAACTCCTTAACCACTTCGAAATTGCTGGTATCAATAGTGACGTTTTGTCCTAGGCGGTGGACAGATGCTTGTTTGTTTGTTGATAGCATGTACTTAGTCTTGTCCTCATTTTCGCCTGTTTTTCAATCGCCGTGAACGCTTTTATCACGGCACGTTGGGAGCGACCGATCATATCAATATCTTCCGCAAAGTCCAGCAGCTGGTCGGACCTGTTGGAAATAGTGCCTTCCGTGTTACAACTGCCCTGCCCCCTATTTGCTCCATTACCAGATTTAAGAACTCACATGATAGCGCGTCTCCTTGCCGAAATCCGGTGGATGTTTGGAATAGTTCGGAGGAGTAACTTCCAAACTGTACGTTGCAGCGCGTGTTTTCCAGCGTCACGCGACACAACTGAATCAGTTTTGCCGGGATTCCGAATTCGGCCATCGCCTTATAGAGCTCCTGACGATGTATGTTATCATACGCGGCTTTAACGTCATTGAATAGGTGGTGATTTGTGACTTGAAATTCGTTGGACTTTTCCAGGATTTGCCTCAGTGTGAAAATTTGGTCTATAGTCGATCTGCCGGTCCGGAAGCCACACTGGTACGTGCCGATTAGTGTGTTGCAGAACGGTTTTAGACGTTCACACAGTACGTTGGATGGGATCTGGTATGCGGCATTAAGTAGGGATATGCCTCGATAGTTCCTTCAAGACATAGATAGTGTAGATGGGGCATACGGAGCTGATAGTCCAGTCATCGGGCATGTTTTCTTCCACCCGTTCTTGGTTGTACTTCGACGAAGTACACGTTGTGCAATAATTAGTGAGAATGTCGGTGGTAATCAATCGTTCTGCACGTTCCTCTTGGTGCAGAAGAAAATTAAAGGAGACGTGTCCATATTTCACAGGTTCGCGCTGCACAATCACCACCTTAAATTCGGCACATGCTACGCTGATGGCATGGTGAAATTGCCCGTTTGACTCATCCGCCAGGGCCATTGTAATCGCTGCTCTATATAGAAATACAATCCAATCAAAACATTTACTGGCGAATACACAAAAGAATAACAGATGCTTTCAAATGACTCAAAGCCGAATTATTGATCAGCTCGGCTTCAATCCGAGTTACAAGGTAATGGCGTATCAAAATGAACAATCCTTTTCATTTTTTTTCGATATTGCTTCCAAACATTCCTGCGCAAAGTCACCATCGAACGGGAGATTTTTTACCATCACTATTTCTAGCATCTCGATCGGTGTAGCGATGATTTCGGCACGAATGTGTGCCTTGAGATCTTTAATAACCTGAGGCCAGGATACTCATTCCGTAACTTTCAAAATGATAATCGCTGACGATAGTGAAGGAGACTCTCTGGGTATCTACCGTGTGATTTACATACATGTGCAATTGTGCACACATACAATATAAAAAATACACTCTACGTACCTAGCAAGTCTCCTACACTATCCATAACGATAATCATTTTAAAAGTTACGGAATGAGTACCCAGTATGCCAGGTACACATTGCTTTTCAAATAACCCTACAAAAATAAGTCCGGAGGGGACAACCCTGGGTGGCCAGTCTATGTAGCCATTTTCTGACAGCTCATTTTCAGAAAATTTGCGTTGTAAAAACTGCATTGTTTGATTTGCAGTATGGCATGGTGCACAGTCTTGGTGATACCAGTAACCTTCCAGACCTTTTGCACACATTTTTGTGCTGAAATAATGAGCCAACATCCACCGATATCGATTCGGATCAACTGTTTCGTATTCTCTAAAGAAAAATGGCCTAAAGCCGGCTACACACAAGCAGGCAAAACTGTCCAGTATGCCTGTTCATCAATACCAAAAAAAAAAAAATACAAATTTTTGGCGCAACAGGCTCGTTAGTACCCAGGGCCTAGCTTTCTCACAACCATTCATGTGTGCGTGTGTACTTCTTGCACGATGGCGGGACCTCCTGTTTTTATGCCGACTCCGAACGGCTAAGTTGAGATAAGCTATTCTTGACAATTGATACTACTCGGATGATTTGTCAGATCATCACGAGAGGAGGGCCAGTGAAAAATCATTTAGGTGTTGCTACGGCTGGGAATCGAACCCAGACCTCCTGCGCGGCAGTTCATCGCACTAACCATCGCGCCACTGAGCCCCCGTTCATCAATACCGGAGCGTGTAAATGCGCTGTGGCGGTCCGGCCTCCACAGGCATACCGGACAGTTTTGCCTGCGTGTGTGTAATGATGGATTTGGGACAAACACCGCCCACTTTCGTCATGAAATAATGTGTCATCGATAATATCTAGATTCTCTGTTTTCCAAATCAATTGTCAATTGCCCAGTTTAGCTTGTAAATGGAGCCAGAGAGTGAGAAATGACCCTCATCGTTCATCAAAATTTACTTCCAAAGTCAGGTTTATTGTCAACAATTCAAGCGAAGGTTTGGCATATTCCATGCGATATCGGTGGACTGTCGGCAATATTCCTAGAGTCAATTGCACTTTATGCGGAAACGAATGTGAATCATTCTTCGAAGTTTCTTTGAGATTTGCGAATTAAATATTTAAAATAAATACGTGCGTAAAAATACTACAATTATAGAAGGCAACTTGTTTGCTTGCTTTTTTATCGTAAAATTACACGATTTTTTGTAGATTGTTGCTGACCACGATATTTTCGACCATATGCACGTTGAGTTAAAACAACTAAACAAATATTTTCAATAAACAGCAATACTTTTTCGGCGCGTTGTTTTGGTGTGAAGCCATTCATGGTATAGTCATTCGGTTGATAAATGTCAAAGGTACTAATGTTTACATACCGACACAAAAGTTGGCGCATCCTGTATAAGATTACTCAAGTGCATGCCCTTAATATATACATTCCATTATCACAACCCCATATCAAATGTCAATATACAAAGAGAAGATAACCTTATGCCATTACCAAGGCAGTTCAGTGGAATACAATAACCCACCAATAATAATAATTAAGCGTTAATTCGTACTTTCGTTTTAATTTTCGATACCGATAATGCTTGTACGCTGTGCGCATTCAATCAAAGTCACTAGTAGTAATAAAAAGCTTAAACAACGCGTAATGAAAATTGCGGTCGACAAATCTATCAGCGAGTTTTTTTTCTACTCCACTACTGGCTGAAATCAATGAACCTGTCAACAGTAGTTTTTTTTTGTGTTCCCACATTTTTAACTTTTTTTTTATCGCCTGATAGCTGTGATGTTGTTAATTAATTTGCGTATAATAATAATGAACTTTGAATTGGAACAGAACAAAAAATAAAACTCCCGGGACAAAAATCAGGAAGAGAATTACCACTCTCTCCGGTACAAAACCTCCGCCAATTGACAATTGTTTTGCGGTCTGATGATGCATCAAGGGCATCTCATGCGTGCCCTCAATTGGTGTCAAATATATTTATTTTTTTTCAGCAACACACTCACGTGAGTGAGAATCTAGGCAATGCCCTAGAGTTGGTCACTTTTATGTCCACGAGGTTTTTTTTGCGCCCACCGTGTTCCACGGTTTACCCGCTGCGTGTTTTGCTAACCGCGGTGTTAATTTTTATTGTTGCAATAAAAACAAAGCTCTACAAACTACTAATAGTATGTTTGATGTTGTATGTTGTGCTTCCTCCTTTTTTTTCGACGTCGCCGAGGTTGTTGTTGTTGTCCTCCCTCTTCGTGTTCCAGGAGCAACATGTGTTCAAACCGCCCACATGGCCCGTAGGATTGCCTGCTAAATGCTGGTTAATGCACAATACACCGGCCATATACTGTTGATCCTTCATCGGTCCGTGTTTTTTTTTATTTTAGGCGCTCTTTTTGCGTTTTTAGTTTCATAGATGCCTAGGAGTTTTTTGTCACCAATGATGTTTTTATTTTAAATGACAAAGTGTTGAAGCAATTAAGTTTCCCCGTGCGAGTTTATGTGTTCCAGTGTATCTATATATGCGAGTTTGACTGCGATAGTTAATGGTGATTCCTGTTTTTCACGCGCCTGTTGGGGAGGACTTAGTGACATAGAGACTTGCCGGTGGGGGCATTTGTTAGTGCAATCAAGCGGTTTCTCATTTTTTTTTGTTCTCCGTCAACCGAATTCCTACACCAAACTATTCGAGTGGTGCATTTCGAGTTGTTGAATCGAATTTGCATATCGGTCGCTGGGTGGCTCACTAATTTAGACGAAATCTCGATGCCAGCACATGAGACATCTATCCGGATAACAACACCACCTACACTGAAAAAGGCCGGCCGGCGCGCGCGGCGTGAAGCATCGCGATGAGTCTGACATGTGAACGAGTGTAATTTAACAAATTAAATTGCCAACATAACAATAATTAGTTGATCGGTCAGGCCGAGAGTGGTATGGTATAGCACGCTGGGGATTGATTTAAATTGCTAATTTGACAGTAGCCGAAACGATCTGGTCCGATAAGGCATCTCTTCATTTTGGGACGATCTCTATTTTCGGGTCGAGTGACACCGACATCGACATCAAATTGTCGCACACCAGTCAACAAACATGAATTGACGACTAATTTAAGACCGTGTGGTGGGTCTGTCTTCTGGTGTGGAAATTTAGTCCACGAGTTAGCGTTAAGCATCGACTATTTATTGCGTTCATTAGGTCTGGCCCTGGTTTTGTTGGTCGCTGATTTGTTAGCTTTGACTTGGAGTTGTATTATTTTGTTTTTATTAAAATGTATTCTTCGATTTGTTGTCAAAGATGGCACTTAACAAGGTGTATTTATCGATTGTTAATGACGTTTATGGGACAGGTATTTATTGTCGTCGTTGATGTAAGCTTAATGAATTGTTTGAATGGACCACTCTGTGTGAGAATGCTGGTTTTGTTTTGACAATGCGAATTTAATTCAAATTAAACTAAGTTATTATGAAATAAGGTGAAATTTATTGTGTACTTTGCATTAAGGTTTTTGTTAATATTTTTTAAAGCTTGAATAACTTATGATCGGGCTAACATTTGATGATATCTTTGATAGTGAATGCTTGCCCAGGTTGAACAAGTTAATTACTGGAAATATTTTTGTACAAACAAGTTTTTCTTACCTTGCGAAATATAATATTTTTTTTAAATGCTAATTGATTTCATAAAAAAACACACAGCGTAGTGTCTAGGTTTCTGAAATTGATATAAAAAATATTTCACCCCTGGCCAGAATATATATGTAAAAAGTTTTTGCCTCAAAACTTGAGTTAAGTCGGGTGCACAAAAACAAAAATTGCACTATTTAGATAGGATTCAAACGCATGCGCAAAAAAAACTCAAAGAAAGTTTTTTTAGGTTTCATTGAATATCTAGGAGGGCTCAGTGGCGCGATGGTTAGTGCGATGAACTGCCGCGCAACAGGTCTGGGTTCGATTCCCTGCCGTAGCAACACCTAAATGATTTTTCACTGGCCCTCCTCTCGTGATGATCTGACAAATCATCCGAGTAGTATCAATTGTCAGGAATAGCTTATCGCAACTTAGCCTTTCGGAGTCGGCATAAAACAGGAGGTCCCGCCATCGTGCAAGAAGTACACACGCACACATGAATGGTTGTGAGAAAGCTAGGCCCTGGGTACTAACGAGCCTGTTGCGCCAAAAATTTGTATTTTTTTTTTTTTGAATATCTTTGAAATATCTCTTGTCTTTCTTTGTTTCATCGTTTCTTTAAAAACTAATGCTGAAATAAAATGACCAGTTGCAGCCCTCCCATTCAACAATTCAGCCGCAGTACTTACTGCAGTATAAATGTAAATGAGTTCACCCCCAAGCCAATCTTCGGACGTACGCTAAAATATAAAGATTTCTTCATAAGCCGAATGACACGAATGTGGAATGCTCTACCAAACTCTATTTTTCCTTTCCATCATAGCTTACAGTCATTTAAAACAAATGTGCATCGGGACCTCCTTTCTCTTAACCTATAATTTTCCTAACGCGCGCACTGTGCTAAAACATATACCTAGATAAACGCTGATTAGCTATTCAATGTTAGTCATTGATTACAGCTTTTCGTATGAGAAATACTCGCACAAATGTCAAAAGTTAGTCACTGATAAGTAACTCAGATTTTATTAATACGGCGGATACAGTTAGATACTTGAGTACGCTCAAAGTATAAAAACAAAAATCTTTATATCACGAAATGCAGTAGCCTAGTGGTAATTTTACTGGGCTACTAAGCAAGGAGGTAATTAAATCTCTTATTCAAATCCTGAAAATGACAACACCTAAGTTTTTTTTTTTCTCTACTCCAAGTCTGACAAATATCCAGAAGGAACACTGCCATATTTCAGCGTCAAACAGGAGATCCTCTTCTTCTTGGCAAAAATAATAAATTTGCAAGCACAAATCGTCGCCCCAGTGACAGAAGAACGTAACTAAATTTTTTTTCGATTTTGGACTGGGTATGCCACCATACTTAAAATATGGAATTTCTATATTGTGCCAAAAAAAATTTACCTCTAAGTGAAGTAGAATAGAAGTTAGGACTTTACAAAAGTATTCATGGAACTCATAATATTGAAAAATGGTAAAAAAAATCACAAAATCGCAGAAAAATCTAAAAAAAATTTAATATTGACATACGAATATAGAAATAGAGATTGATGCTCAGTTTGATGCCCTCTAAGGCTTTCATTGCAAAATATTTCACTATCAATAACACTTAGAACTATATCTAGTTGAATAAAATTTTATTTCAGCGCCTTTTTTTTCACCAAAATCGGTATTAGGAGTTCATATATTCACAGTTGCACAAAAAATGATTTTTTCTTACTGTATCCTCAATGGGCGGGCATATAAAAAGGTCTATTGTGAACTACTCAGTGTGCAATGTGCATGCACCCCTATTTTATTAAAATGCCATTAAATGTTAATTGGCCTGTTAGTACGAATAATGTAGCGAATTTTTCGATAATTATTGTGAGCTACACCCAGAGAAAAATGGAAGTCTATGTTTGAGCATATTTAGATTGAATTTAAGAACCCGATCCTTCTAAGCATGACATACTCAATTTAACTCCGCTTTGTCTTATTTGATCCAAAAAGTATTCAATATAGGAACGAACGGAGTTAAATAACATCTATACCATCAAAAAAATGCATGCTTAAGTTTACAGTTATGTTTTGCATGAAATTGATTCACGTACCTATCACATTTCTTAAACATTGTGTTATCGTCTCTCATGCGGTCGGTGGTAAAATGGAACAGGGAAGAAAATTGCGAAATTGTGTACCTAGTTCAAGATCCAGTGGACAATAAGGACACTGATGATACAGAAAAGCTTTTGGATCTGTTGAAACAATTCGGTTTAATAGAAATCCATATTTGATTGTTAAGTACAACTTAATTTGTCATTAGTTATTTCTTCGTATCGGAATTGCGCAACGCGCATATGGATTGACAATTGGTTAATAATATACGTTCTTTTTTTATTATTTAGCCTTTAAATCCACTATGGTGTATGCGATATGAGTCGATACATAAAAGTTATAAAGCCTATCTTAAAAACACCATGTCAAGGATTAATCCGTCTGTATAAGTTACAGTCATGATAACGGTCTAGTGATTAATGCAGAAAAAACCAAGGTAATGCATATTCGGACTCCATCAAAGTCAACCGAATCTATTGAAATCTTTCATCGCAATGATCGCTGTCCAGTACTAAGAAGCAGCAACGCAATTGAGGTAGTCAAAACCATTAAATACCTTGGAGTAACCATCGACGAGCATTTTTTGTGGCGTGAGCACATCAACACCCTGCGACTTCAACTTAATCTTAAGCGGTACTCACATATGGAGGTACAAAAGCAAGTGTACTACTCGTTGGCAGAGTCACGGCTTAGATACGAGATTCTGGCCTGGGGAAACGCAGCAAAAACCCACCTTGATAAGATATCAAAATTACAACATCGTCTTGTTAAAATAATTAGACCTGTTAACTCAACCTTCAAAGTTTTAGATGTCAAGGCGCTTTTCCAGATGACAACAATGCTTACGTATATGAAAGACCAACGATTTCTTCGACCAATAAGCCATCCACAAAACACCCGAAGACGAGTTCCAGGGATGTTAGAAGTTCCGGAAGCTTACAACACATATGGTGATAGGGAACTGCGATGCGCCGTCCCTAAATTAGTTAATTCGATACCACAATGTTTAAAAATAATTCCAAATTTTAAAAAAAGAAAAAAAAAGTTAAGAAACCACTTGATTGAACTTTATTTTGTGAATTAGAAAATTAAAGAAGATTTTAACAACACTATAGTAATTGTAACCTAATTGTTAAAAAATCGTTTCATTTCAAAGTTAATGTATTCAATTTATGCTCAACCACCTGCAGATAAGCACTATGCTTTGCAGGTAATACATGTAAATGAAAAATCTTTTATGTGCAAATAAAATCCATTGAATTGAAAAAAAAAGTTAAAAGTTCTCTTAGATTTGCTACAATTTTAAAAAGTATGAAAATGGGTTCAAAAGCTATTCCCAATTACCAGAATTTAAAATAGAAAATCTTATTCAGAAAGATTTTTAACTTTCTCTTACAAAGAGAAAGATATTGTTTTCGTGAAAATTTTCGACCTCGAGATTTTGATTGATTCTAACATTACGATGATAGCGAAGCCTAAAAAAGTGTTTTTTGGAATTCCGTCCGTCGGTCCGTCGGTCCGTCGGTCCGTCTGTCCGTAATGGTCTCCGCAGCCTAAACGGCTTGACCGATTTTCTTCAAACTTCGTATCGAAGTTTGTTTTGGTCATAATTCTAGGCCATTTTTTTTTTTGTTTGCTTTTAGCCATGTTATTAACGGTACCTGCCATATAAAAATTACACATAACCTCAATTTTCTCGAAAACGGCTCTAACGATTTTGATTAAACTTTATATATACTATAAGCATATTAGTTCCAACAAAACTGCATACCCAGTTTTTTCGAGAAAATCCATATAACGGATTTTGTCATTTAGGCCATATAAAGAAAATTGTTAATTTCTCGCAAACAACTACGACAAATTGAATGAAATTTAATATATATACTACTATTACAGTTTTAAACAATTCCACATAATTAGTTGTAGCCCAACTATCATTTAACGGAATTTTCAGTTTTGGCCAATAACGAAAAATAATTATTATTCACATAGAAACCGATTCCTTCAAATTCCGGAGTAAACGTTCGTATAATCACATTTTGACATTATTTATATCATTTTAAGCATAAATAATCAAAATGCGTACTATTTGATCTAACGCCTAACTCGCTGTGAAAGAGAAAGTAGCGTACGACCCAGTCGTGCACCCACTACTCGTTTTTTTCAAAATTGCTGATTTACCATAAAATTTCGATTTCGAAAACTGCAAAATGAGTAAAAAAAATCGATTACAAAGGTAATTGTTATAAAATTATTTTTTATTTGGTTATACAGAAAAGTAATAAGTGTTCCGATTTATTTTTATATAAAATTTTAGGCTTTCTTTTTGATTTGAACGATGAATTATTTGTACTATGTCAAAAAGTGTAACTAGTTAAATATGATTGTCATTTTCATGCAAACAAAGTTGGCAATGATCTTGATAACTTTTGTATAAAACACATAAATGAATTTAATAGCTTACCAATGGACAAATATGAATTAAGTATTGAATTTTCTTATGTAATTATAAATATAAATTAGTCGAAGTTATATAAGATAAATAATAATATTGCATACTATAATATAAGTGAGGAGTAAATTTAAATGCTGAATTTCATCTATTAATTATTTGTTATGTTCATGTTTGTTTGGGTTAAATAAAGTTTTAATAAAACACACTAAAATAATAAGGATATTTATTTTGATTGGATTCCAGTTTTAAGAAGGTACCTGTGTAATTCGAAAGATTAGAGTATGTAGAAACGTTCTTAAATTACAAAATTGTACGTTCTTTTTTCAAGAAACGTGGTCTTTAATCCATAATACCCCGATATCAGAATAAAAACTACGAAAGCTTGATTTAAGAATTTCTTTAAATTTGCAGGTCGTTCTTTACTTAAAAATACAACTACTTAAAGAAAGAATGCGTTAGTATTGATTCAAATCCGACGAACTAAATCTATATATATATAAAAATGGATCTTGGTTTGTTCGGATGCTTAAAACTCGAAAACGACTGGACCAAATTGGATACTTCCTTCTGCGGATTTGTTCGTAATTGCTCCGCGAAGGTTTAGGAAAAAAAAAAAAAGGTGGCGCTGTAGGCGGTCATTCCATTTGATAATGGTAAAACAACGTTTGACGGGCCAGCTTGTTATAGTATAAACACAATTGCGATGAAAAAAGGAGTATGAAATTTGTCGGTTTAAGTATGTTTCTGTTTGGTTTTACTCTTTTTTTCTCTGAGTGTATGACAAAGCAAAAAGGCAACACCCACTAACGGATCTCTCTAAGATCATTAAAAAATCCGTAAGTGAAACGTGATGACTCACTAAGGAACCATCGGATTTTTTTTTCAATATCCTGTGACTAAAATTAGATATATTCAGCTGGTTATTTTTGAATTACTAAGAATTGAATTCATCGCCATCACATAGAAAGTTAGAAAATTGTTGACTTACGAAAAAAAATCCACTCTGCTAAAAATTTAAAATTTAACTTAAAACAAATCTCATCTAAGGTAGCAGAGGAACAAATTTGTAGAGATTCAATAACGGGTTTTCCATCAAATGATTCACTTATGAATCTAAGTGCGTGGCTCATTTTGAACAATTTGGCTTTTATTGGTAATGTTTTGTAGTGTTCGTGCGAGCATGTTAATTTGTTTGCCTTAGTTCGCTGTTTTGTCAGTAATGAAATGAACTCGACTTGATGAACCTGTCCATGAAGTTTTTTTGATGACTCATGTTTCTTATTAGACGCTCTAATACGCGTGACGTCGTATCAAATGCGTTACTTAAAGAGCCGCTTATGTCTACAAAAAAATTATAGATTATGCCAAATATTACCATTTTCGTAAATTTTGTAATCACAAAAATCGATTATTTCTTCATTCCCTTTCTTAGTCAGAAATGACTGATCGATAGGTGGACAATAAAAGGAAAACTTCGCCAGAATATTTTCGCCTACTTTTTAATAACTAACATACAATTTCAAACTTAGAAACAATTCACAAATTCGCAAACGTCTAATTTAAGAAGCTTCTAATGACAGTTTTCCACTCTAAGATGAGAGGCAATGGAAAAAAGTAGGTGTAGTTACGTTTGGGATTGGATGTATCGCGTTTTTTAGTCAAACTAAGTTTGTGCTCCATATGAAATGATCACTTATGATCAAGAACCAATCATATTGTTAGCCTTGCATCTAAAAATATCTACACGCTAATATTAAGAAACAAGTACAGCAAATACCTAATAAAATACTGACGTAAATTAACTAGGAGTGTAAATTCTCTCTCAGCTAAGTTACAGTCTTTCTTAGCATATATTAAAAATAGTAACCAATTTTTGGTATTCCATCCGTCGGTCCGTCGGTCCGTCGGTCTCTCCAGCCTTAGCGGCTTGACCGATTTAGGCCATTTTTTTTTCACTCGTTGCAATTATATTAACGGTACCTCCCATATGAAAACAACACATAACTAGGCAATTTTCAATTTGAATGTAATTGAATATGTGTGTGTTACTATTATTGGTTATAACAACTCCACATAATTACTTTTAGCCCAAATAGTTTTAAACGTATTTTTCAGTTTTGGCCAACGGAAAATCTTTATAATCGTCAAATTCTCGCATGGTTGGTATTTGATCTTAAGCACACCTCACAGTGAAAGAGAATGTTGGGTACGACCCAGTCGTGCACCCACCACTTAATTCATTTTATAATGCCAATACGAAACTATGTTAATCAATCCACGATATTAGAGGCAAAGCTTTCATGTTTGAAGTGATGGTATTGACATCCTTTGGTCGGTCTAAACGAGTTGTAAACTCCGCATTTGTTATAGAGTATAAAGTGGCTTAAATCAGTTTGGGTCTAAATGAGGACATTCCTTTGTATTTACGTTCAACAAGAACGAACGCACAGGCACAGCATCAACAAAATGAACAGAACGTCCCAAACGACAGCTATAGGTATTAGGTGCTAGGTACTTACTTACATTGTGATCGCTGTCAACTCTGACCTATAAAAGATCATGTTCATTACAGACCTACTATACAGGCGCTGGTAGCAAGAAATCTTTATCGCTAGAGACGAATATTTGACACAACTGTATACGAACTGTAAAGTGAGCATGTAGAGCAAATAAACATTATTACGACGGGTGGTAGAGTCTTCACTGGCCAGTCAGATAGTACAGGAAGACCCCGCCTTAAGTCATGTTCTTTCGAAGTTAGTATAATAAATACAAAAATTTCAATCATTCATTAGAGCGTGTGTACTTCCTGCAAGATCGGGGACCTCCTGTTTTCTGTCGAATTCTAATGGCTGAGTTGAGATAAGTTTTCATTTACAATTTCTACTATTCGGATGTTTCACCAAAGTTCATCGCGAGATGAGGGCCAGTGAAAAATCATTTAGGTGTTGCTGCGGCTGGGGATCGAATCCAGACTTTTTATGCGGCAGTTCATCGCGCTAAATAAGTATATACATTTTCGGAGTCATTTTACACGGATTTTTTTTAGTGTTTATGACGCCTTCATAAAGCTAAGATATAATGTAAAATAATTACGACGGTTCTGTTCTTAAATATTTCCCAAAAACGTGTCCTCCCCGAAGATGTGACGTTCCGCTAAAATACCGTGACGTTAAATTGAAATTTCGAAAATTGCCATAATTATGTATGCGCGTGCACCACGCGTCCCACTTTGAATGGAAAACTTTTCACCGAGAGTTGTAAAGTTTCAAAATTCCTTGTGGCATATAGGAATCAAAAGGCTGTGGTGGAACATTTTCCTCCACGCCTATCATGGAATTATTCATGAATCCATTTTTTGTATTTCCCTCACTAGGGTTGTGCAAGTACTCGGGGGGCAATAAAACGATTTTTCGCCGAAGATGCTCTATGGAGCGTGTATACCTTATACGCATATCATTATGCATACAGCTTTACATACATACAGGGTTGTTGGCTCAAATGGGTGGTGGTTTAATTGAATCAAATAATTTGAAAATTTTTCAATATGGAGTTGCGTGTAGAAAATTTGCATAAATAATTACGCCATTTTGAAAGATGAGGGTGGTAATGGGGATATGTACCGTGAAAGCATTATGTATAGATATAACGTCAATAATGGGGGTAAGTGAAATCAACCAGCATACAAGTATCTCTCTACCCATCGAGTTACATGACCTAAACACCAGATCCAGCACGATACGTATAATGATGCTAATAAATCTCAAAAATAGATTAATACCTTTAAAACACTTAAAACGCTTCATTACAGATTCATTAAGAGAATTAAAGAAATAATCTCGTTTACGACAATTCCTAAAAATCCATTTCCATCTCAGACACGTTAATGGCTACATCTAACGGATGCGTGTACAATGTTCAACGATTATAGATACAATACCTGCCTTAACACAGTCATATCTATGGGGGAAATGAAACGGGAATAAATTGTCATCATAGCCAAATCGTGCAGCCTAATTTTTCGTCATTTTTATCCCAGCATAACTTTACAGTAGGAATTTATGTACTATCAATCGACCGGCAAAATCAAAATCGCTTAGACCACGTCACGAATACAAATTCGGGCCAATAGATACATGTAGCCTGGTCATCTTCGCTCCATTCATCAGAAATTCACTGGCTCACTACATGGAGCCGTAAAAATGCGCAAAATAGATTAAGTATCTAATCTATGTGAACTAAATTAGCGAGAGAGTGTGCGGTGCTGGATTGTTGGTCGTGTTCGCATGATGGTTTTCTAAAATGCGCTTATAAACGCTCTATAATAAAACAAACATTAAAGGTTAAATATTTCCGAAATAACGGTGATAACAATAAAATTAGATCATTTTTCGTTGGTTTCTCTGTGTATGCGAGAGCTGTAATTTCTTTTGTGTTGTTTTGCGTGCCTAGGTAGTGTGGTTCTTGAGAGAGGGTTTTTTTTTGGTTAACGTTTTGCTTGCATGGAATATCTGATTTCGATTTGAGGTTTTATTGTCAACTAAGTAATGTGGCAGGGGGAGCAGCAAGCAGCGTGCTCCTTGGACACGCACGTCGAAACGCATTGTGAATAAAATTCTGGTGGTCGCCTGGGCTCGAAGATTAACGATTTTGATTCTAGGCTTGGTTTAGTACTATCCCGCTGCTGCTAATTTTTGTGTGATTTAATTTCAATTTTTATTGTTTTCTTTTCAGTTTAATGCGTTTACTTTGGAGCAATTGAGAGCCGCTGTTTGGGTTTTGGGGGATAATATGGCCGATGTTTTGGGCAAATGTTGGTTTGTCATGTTTTATATTGTGCTAAGGTCGTGCTCTGATTTACGCACATTTCTGGTACGTGTGTTGATTGTATAAATATTTTAATTTTGTTCACTGATTTGTCCATGCATGCAAGTATTAATGGATATTCTAATGGATTTTGAACAGTATAATGACAATTGCGGCCCAACAACTGTATGCACGAACAGTTTGATTTAGTGAATAAGGTAGTACCAAAAACATTCGTGGCGGAAAGCAATTAATTTTTATAGATGCATTTCGTCCGTCATGTTCACAACATACAACATCGTTTTATTTAACAAAAACTAATCCGAAGAATGTAGAGTAAAGTTTTCTTAGAAACTCCTAAGAATTTTTAAGAATTCACTTGCGAACAAGCATCCATGAGCACTAAACTATCGGGTGAAGCTTCTCGAATTAGCCGTTAGTTAGCAAAAATATAACTTCATTTACACAAATGAACAGAGAAGCTAGGTTTGAAACGTAAATTGCCGTTTTTACTAGATATTCAATTTTTATTCGATGAGGAAGGGTGCAAGTTGAGTGGTAGAAGAGAAAGTCAGATCAGATGTGAATAGATATATAGAGTGAAAATGATGATTTTGGTCAGCTGGTAATGGAGATCGAACGAAAAGTCACGTTCGTCTCTCTCGCAATCGCCTGATCTGTCGTCTCCGGACTTTTTTATGGGCTTACCTAGAGCGAAATGTTTCCATTGACAAACAGGAGCTGAAACTCAATATTCGCACAGAAATCGCTCAAATTACCCCGGCAAGACTTCTAAAAGTAAAAGAAAGTACCATTATAAGAGCCCATTAGTGCATACTTTCTAACGGTTGCCAGTTAACCTTAACCATACGCCGGAAAGACTTTGAAAAGTAAGAGAAAGTGCCATCAAAAGAGCCCATTAGTGCATGCTTTCTAGGGGTTGCCAGTTAACCTAACCACTTAATATGATTTTTCATATATAGTGTAAACTAAAATTTATTTGTAATTTATTTCAGAAGTTTTTATCATTTCGTTCAAAGATATTCCAGATATACGTATGCTATTTTCAAATAAATAATTTAACAATTCTTGTTGACTGTGTGATTGTATTGTGCTCCATCCTCAATACCCAAAGCCTTATGTCGGAAACAAAATAAAAAAAATTATAAGTAAAAGATTTATTAACTTTATACATAGAAACGAGATTTTAGGCCACCCTGTTAGTAATTCATCTACAAATATGGATATTTTGCTAGAGCTCTCTAACACGGATAATGAAATATACGGATACCCGTGTAACTAATGGATCCGGATTTGGCTCAATGTACTTTTAAAACACGTATATTTAATAAGCACGTGTACATGTAATTAAAGGGTGATCCATTTCTAGGTTCCCTACTTTTTTAAAGAAAAAAAAAAACACAGAAAATTCAAATTTAATGGAGAATGTTTATTTTCATTTCAAAGAACATTCTTTGGCATTTATTTTTTGAAGATTATGTCTATCGTTCGAGCATTTTGACTGGTAACTGGCGAATGACACGCGTGATGTTTTCCTCCAAGGCCTGAATCGAAGCGGGTTTGTCGGCATAAGCTTTTGACTTTACATATCTCCACAGGAAAAAGTCTAACGGTGTGATATCACACGATCTTGGTGGCCAATCGACCGGCCCAAAACGTGAAATTATGTGCTCACCGAAATGTTCTCTCAATAAGTCCATTGATTGATGCGATGTGTGGGAAGTAGCGCCGTCTTGCTGAAACCAAATGTCGTCGAGATCACGAGCTTCAATTTCAGGCATCAAATAGTCGGTTATCATGGCCGAATCGACTCTCCACGGTCTTCGTGTACACTCTCAGCTACGGCCGCTATATTTTCTTCACAGCGTGCTGGACGTGGTCTATTCGGTCGAATATTATCCAATAATGAATGTCTCAAAATGGGTGATGGTGTTGCGAATAGTACGCTCAGTAGGCCGATTATGTTGACCATAAGTTGAGCGAAGTGCACGAAACACATTCCTCACAGGACGTGAATTTTCATAATAAAGTTGAACAATTTGTAAACGTTGTTCACGCGTAAGTCTTTCCATTATGAAGTGCCAAACAATACTAAACAAAAATAACATGACAGCAAGACACGACTCACACGTGATCTGTCAAAAAAAGGCTATTGAAAAAAGTATCTCTACTTGGATCACACGTTATATCCGTTTATTAAATAAATATCAAACAAAAAATAATTAAAGCAATTCTAAAAAAATGTTTTATTCAATGAGATATCTATTATGTTCGTATCATTAAAAATTCTTTTATTAAGAATCCGTTTATTAAAAATACGTGTATGTACAAGTCGCGTATTAAGAATCCGTGTATTTACAATCCGTGTACACGTCTACAAGGATAATCGCGTTTATAAATAATCCGGAACTCAAGTTTGCTTATATTAATTATACGGATTCCGTGTACACGTGTATGATAAGTACACGTTCAAAGTCGTTACCTCAAATATTTTCCAATTAAAATTATACAATTGATATATTTCCTTTTGCTGCAATCCAGGTATGTGTAGTTTTTTATTAATATTTTCGTTTTTTTTTTTACACAGTCCTTCGTGATGAAGTCGTAAGATCTGTTCTAAGCAAAATACGGTGTCCCTTCGTCATTGCAGAATCTAAATTTTTAATTTTTGAAAAATTTAAAATAACGTAACTTGGTTAAATAAATAATCAATGCTAATAGGATAGAGCAAAGTTTTTTTTTAATTATATTGGTTAGAATATTTCCTTATGAAACAAGTACTGCATTTGTTAATATTGGTTAAAGAATGTATACAGTATAGATCCAGTTATAGCAGCAGGAGAAATGGTCACAAAACCATTTTTTAGCATTTGAACATTCAATTTCAAACCAATTTTTGCCTTAAAATGTAGCTTATCAATAAATTTTATTATAAAACTTATTTTTAGCATTTTTTTTTAATTTTCTATAATTAATTACTGTGTAAGACTAACGTTTCAAGACAAACGATTTTTTTCAATTTCTTAAGCTCAAAAAGTTTAATGAGCGATTAATAGATATATATATATATATTTTACATTATAAACTTTTACAAAAATTATAATTCTCAACTACTTTTGCAAAAGGGAAGCAAACTGTTCACTAAATTTGTTTACATTTACCTTTCGACAAAAAGTTCAATCTTAAAACTAGTAAAAACATTCGTTTTATTTTTTAAAAAAAAGTACCTACAATAAAACAACTGTTAAATTAAAATAATAAAAATAGTAATTAGCTTTAAAAACAAATAATTCATCCACACGTATTTCAAATAAAATAAATGTTATTCATTCAATTAAAAGAAGCAAACTTCCATGTACTAATTCGTAGAAACAAATGTGGAGTATTCCTAAATAAATATTTTAAACGACTCATTTAGAAACTTCGTTTGCTAATTTCCTAAATGATAGCATTACCAAATTTTATTAATTATATATGGCTTGCTTTGTGTATACTACATTCCTTCTAAATTAAAACATAAAAAAACAGTTAGCCATCATTAACATAAAAGTTGATCTCAGACTCACGTTAAACAAACAAAAAGTAAATGAAAATTATCATTTGCATGATAAGTCAACCACTTTGTAGTTAAATCATGCAATTTGTACGCAAATCTGTATTTTATTTAGCAATGAAATCCACTCATTCGAGATAAATTCCATATTAAATTTGGCATTGATCGTATTTGATTGTCGTATTACTGGCACTGATCGCGTTGGTATATTGTATTACTGGCGATTTATGTAAAACAGGAAATCCCCGAAATCAGATGGTTCCAGAATGATTCAATAAAACCGATTTAGTAACTTTTATATAGGCAATGGGTATTGACAGTTTGAATATAGAATATTCGCGTATGCTAATTATTATTATGGAATATTATACTTTAATCTAGAATCAAAAAAATACACGTTTTTTTTTTTAAAACACTTACATGATAAGACTAAATAAGTACCTACATCTCAATCATGTAATCAGGATTTGAATAAATTATTGATGTGCAGAAATACTAACAGATATTCAAGCTATATTCGAGTTGAGATGGTGACTCCTGAAACCAACAAGAAACTTTCACAGTTGTCACTAGAATTTATTGTGCATTTCAAACTAAAAACGAACTACTTAGCGGCTATTTAACAGTCAAAATGTAGAAGACTAGAAAGTCATATACTCCCAGAAGATGAATCCTTAAAAATATTTGATAGGATCACTGATGTCATATTTACAAACGAATATAAAGGGTGTCCAATAGTTCACTCAAAATTTGAATTCTTCGACATTTAATATTACTATGTTGCCAACGGAAAAAGAAAACTACAGCCACAGTCCTCGATTTTAGTTCAAAATATGACCGTCATAGTGATTTAAAACCATCAACTGTGCAGAGAACACTCTTGACACTCTTGTCACAAGTCGTTCGACAGAAAACATAGAAGCACTTCGCGAGAGTATTGCTAACAGTTCAGTAACATCAATTCGGCACCGTAGACAAGAATTGGACATTTTGAGAAGAATTCGCATTAGAATTCTCACGAAAAATTGAAATTTTATACTTACAAAGTGCAATTGACTCAAGAATTGAAGACTACAAACCATGCAGCGCGAACAGAGTTCCTTGAATGGATTTGGAAACAACAACAAATGGATGCTGATTTTTCAAACAAAATCATTGCCGATTTTGGGCTGGAGTCATTACCGGACCATTCTTCTTCAAAAATGTAAGGCAGTAACAAATAATGATAACCCAGTTGTAAGTGTCTAAATTACAAGATATGGATGTGACCAAAATGTGGTTTCAATAAGATGCTGACACATGCCATACAGCCAGAGAAACAACTCAATTATTGCATGAGTCATTTCCTAATCGTGTAATCGGCCGTTTTTGCGATAAGAATTGGCCATTCTAAAAGGTCTTTGCAAACAAGCTCACGACCACCAACACCTTTAAATAGGGAATTGGGGTGTATAAATGTGCTCTTCATAACTCCAACCTGTTTACTCTATGAATAAAAAAAAATTAAGCTTTCTAATTAAAAATCTGGATTTTCTATCAAAATTACATTTTGCGTGAATTATTATAAAATAAATAAAAAAGTATATATCAATATAGCCCAGTTGATAGACACAATCTTCGGCTTGTATTGCGGTTTTTTCAATGATTTCACTGCACTACTTCAGTGCTTTTGAATTGTTTTAGACCAATTTTTGTATAATTCTATCGATATTGTGTCTGGTGTTCGTTGTGTACCTACTGGCTTTATATACAAATACAAGGTGGCGCAAAAGTAATCCTCCTATCAGAAAATGCTATAAATTTTGTGATTGGCCCCTACTGTCAGTTCTGTTTTGACATTTGTGTAGTAAACACATGCGAAATACACGTTAATAAACAATGTTACACTACACTGCCAAATAAAAATAATCCACAAGAAGAATCAAAGTTTTTAATTTTTTTTAAATTACAGATAAAAAACATCGGAAGGTTATTTTTTTAGCGCCGCCTTGTAAAAAACAAGTTCATTCCATTTCCCCCTACGTTTCTATGGTTATTTTCCACCTTCCTTAGGGATTGTTTATAGAATCTTGAAAATGTTTAAGCTTTATTAAGTTTACATTTTTTTGTTAAAATAAAAGTAAAATCAATTTGATAAAAATTGATATAGCGGCTTTTTTTATATAATCGGTATTTTATTTTCGTTATACTGCAGCTATACTATTAATATTAAGGATTCAACAAAAAATACATCAATTTTTAGCAACAATGAATATAAGAACTCTTAAGAAAATCTGTGCAGGCAGAAAATTGTGATTTTCATTGGCGAAACTAAAAAAACTATTTTCTCTTGGCCATTGCTGGTGGGTTGTCTTTTGGCGCATCAGCCCAACGCCTCTGACACTTTCCCCTTGCTCAATCGTTGGGGAAAATAAAGGAAAATGTCTACTATTTGCCATCGAACATTTGCTTTTGCGTTCACCGAAAAAAAACCTTGGTAAAATCAATCATGAACCTTGTTTGATTTGGCGTCAAAACGAACATACTTTATTTGAACAAGTTGACATTTTAAATTTGTTCATTTAAATGATACCTGTCTACAATTTTCATTGTTCAAATCAACAACGACATTGTCACTTTCGTCCGGAAACTATCACAAAAATAATAGTAAAAATGATCTTAAAAATTATTAACCAACAACTTTTGTGATGCTAGAAACATGAAAATCGTTTTCCTTTAAAAATAAAAATGTATGTGTGCGAAAATGATTGTGCTCGAATAAATATGAAATTGAGCACGATCGTTGTTGATCAACAATGTTTGTGATGTTAAAAAACATGAAAATCGTGTTGCCCTAAATATAAAAAATGTTGGAGTGACAATTATTGTGCTCGAATATGAAATCGTTGTTGGTCCAAAACGTTGGTGGTTAATTTAACGTTTTGACTTGCTTTCCTCTAAGGAATATTGATTTTAATAAAATGACCGACCTTGCTCCTCTTAAAACTAATAATATATGATTGCAAGGGCAGACAAAATTTAACTATATCGCGCTACTCCTCTCCTTCAAGACAGGGGTTACGGGTTACAGTACCACAGAGTTTGAGGCTAACCTATCCAGCTTAGAACCATACAAACCTTTCTACCAACTAACAAGATTGATTCCAATGCTTCGAATGATACAAACATTTTACCAGAACTGGATATGAATTTTTATAGTGGATGAAAGAAAACTGAACTTATGAACAGAAAAGTATTCAATTTGGACATACTCGTGATATATAAATAAGAAAAGTATTATATTGAACATGTTTGTGATACTTAAACTACGTTTGGGTTTCTTAAAAAAAAATCAGTTGATTGGCACAGAGCTAGGCTCAGAAAGCAAACATAGTAAACGCACTAAGTAAACACAGCTTTTACTGGATGATGAATTGTTGATTTGAATATGAATATGACGATGGTTAAATCTTGTGGACCGCCTGTCTCACGCTTATGTTGCTCCGTCATAAGGCTACACCGCAGGTAGGTTAAACTCGCTAGTTGTACCAACTTTTGGTTGCATTCTCCGAATCTGAAGGTCGTGGAACAGTGGTTGCCTACCACTTCCTTTTTGCTTTAAAAGTTACAACTTACACTAATGTGCAAATTAATTAACTAAAAGTTTTAATTAGCAAATTTAAATGCTTCCATTTAGTTATTATTTTTTAAGTTTTTGTTCCATGCTTGATGAAATTTACTGAGAAATCAATGTCACATATGAGGCTGTCAGTGCAAAAGTGGTGTAAACCCAAACTATTTAATTAGGAGAAAAATATTTTTTTTTAATTAATAATAATTCCAACAGCTTTTCTTTAAGTTGGCTTACTCCACGTTTTTATTCATAGTTGGTATTATAAATAAATTATGAAACGCCAGAACAAAAATTGTGGGTTACACTACTTTTGCGCTTATGGCCCCATACATATACGTTACAACAAGTTTTTAAATATACGCAACGTTTGTGAAACTGAGGTCACAACATTGACCGCTCTTGCAACTGCTTGGCTTGTCCATGGGCTTACAAATTTCCGAAGATCGTCTTTGATAAACTTCCAAAGTATTGAACGTCGCTAATTTATTGAGAATTTTATTATAGGTACAGGAAATTCAGGTTCCTCAATTAGAATCGTCACTAGTGTAACCACTTTCAGTTTTTGTTAAGTAAATACGACCGGTAAAATAGAGCCCCAGCGAATTCCAATTTGAATCCTTAAATGATTTTGTCTTTGATTTTGATCACTTTCTCTTAATAACTTTTTGTAGATTTAGGATTTATGCGAAATTTTTATTAATCAGTAATAATCAACCATTTGAAATTAAAAAAAAAATCCTAAAACTTATTTGACTCTTAGTAGGTATACCCCCTATCAAATTGAATAATCGAATCCTGTTGATAGTCCAAGTCCAGTCAAAAGTGACTGCCTCGATGAAGAATGCAGTTACGTATCGCACTCTTCCTGTAGAGCCATTAACGACAGATAACACAAATAACCCTTTCGTTTATGCTTCCTAGAATTCTGAGAAAAATCAATTTCTAATCAAACGCAACCAACTCTTTTTACGTTCACCTATCGGTATCCGCATCTATTTTTCATTAATGGACACAAACCAAACCTTTGTTTGTTCACCCCTGGCTTCTGAATTTTTACGACAATAAAGAACATTGATCAAAAGAAATCTTTGTCTATAAGAATTTTATTGTTCAATTAAAGACAAAACATATTTATGGTTTACCTAGGAAAATTAAATAAAAATACAAACACAAGCACATTATTTATATCGTATTGAGACAAATTTATCTATTAGGACCGTTGAGGGTGCATAATTATGTTCGTATACGAGTTTTTTTCGATTAATGTACTTTCACAGAATTTCTATTAAAAATAAATAAATTTAAAGATCCGTAATTTGTTCCAGGAAGGGAAGGGACTACAGCGTGAGTAAAGCCGTAAAGATTGTAATTTTATTTTCACTAAATGAGTAATTATATGATAACGTGGTATAGACTGTCGATTCGCAATTGGAATCACCTTTATGAGGAAGCTTTATTATCATTTGTTGAGAAGTCAGGTCATTCACAACTAAACCGGGTGAGATAGGTATGATATGATGTACTTACCAAAAAAAACATAAACTATTTAAAAGGTCTTTAGCCTGATGATTTAGAGTTCATTTGGTACTTCTTTATCGTATGATGGATGTTCATAGGTAACTATTTTGGGAAGTCGTTAGATGAAGTATTTTTTAGAAACATGAATGAAGGCTCAGTTTTGAGGTTTGTAATTATTTTATTGTTCAAACTGATCTGATTTTATTGATGTGTTGGTGCTTAACCCGCAGTCAGTGAACTTTTATTTAATGGAAGTTTATATTGAGATAAAAGAAAGAAAGAAGAACATGTGCAGTCAACAGTATTCAACTATTTTGTCAGTATTTTTAAGAATTGTTTCAGTATTGCTGGTTATTGCACAAAACGTAGATAACTCAAAATTTAAAAAAAAAATAGAGCTATCCACTTCTTGCATTCAGGTGACGATAAATGTATTTTGTATTGGCATACTGGTAGATACATTGCCGCTTCCTTCCATATACTAGCATACGTGTATATTCAGGGTAGGATAGTAGTTGTACAGATTTTTATTGCAACTTTGATGTTGGCTTTATAGGTTTAAACAATTCTATCAATATAATTTAAAGAAATCACATGAATGAGATCACTCTGTCTAAATCTTTTTTTGGGTATCAAATGTATCGGTAAGGTCGATGCCGATCCTGGTGTAGCAGCGAGCTAGATATACGTCAAAGTATGTATATCGAACTAGAATCGCTAGCTGAGTCGATTGAGCCATGTGTGTCTTTCCGTCTGTCAGTCCGTCTATATGTAATCACTGATTTTTAGGCCTTAAATTTCGAGCTAGGAGATTAAACTCTGGTATCGTGCGTTGTTTCAGAAAAAGGGTAAACATTTTTTTTAAAATCGACCCACTGCCACGCCCACTTTCCAGAAAACCGTTGTTTTTGGCCAGACGGTAAAAATTTTAAAAAAGTGTCTGAACAAAATATTTAGACAATCAAAATACCTTTATTTTGTCAGTACAAAGTTTTTTGCCACCATTCTGCCGTCCCTGCGAACCCAGATAAGCTGCTTCGACATATTCGGACAACACATTATCTAGGTATTTCGAGCGTAAGTCAGGCCCCTTTATTTATTATTTATTATTATTTATTATTATTTATTATGTAAAGTCTTTACACTGTAAGATACAAGATCTTTTAAATTAGTGAAAGAATCGAGAAAGATACAAAATAGTGATTACAATTAGTAGACTGTGTGTGAATTGAATACTAGTAGGCAAAAAATAATTTAAAATAACAGGAGATCGAAATAAAAATTTAAAATAATAAAAAATTAAATGTATTTATAGAAAAAAAAATAAATAAGTGAAGGGGAAAAAAGTTATCATTAGAGTGACGTGAAGTGTTGCCAGAGCGTTCTCCTAAATTGGATTGTGCGACTCATTAATCGAATAGTTAAAGGTAGGGAATTCCACAGTTCAATAACATGAATTAAAAATCGACGCTTTGAAACTAAATAGTTACAGCGTACCGGTATAAGCTTAAGAGTTCTTAAGGAACGCGAAAAAGGAATAAGGGTAAATAAGTAAAGTGGTTGACGGGTTTCCATGACATTATGCAGCAGAATTACTGTTCTGAATTTTAAAAGGTTATCGAGAGTTATGCCGTATATTGACTTAGAGAAAGCGGAGATGTGGTCATACCTTCTGCGTCCATAGATGTAACGTGCGATGCTGTTGTATGCAACATTAAGCTTGCGCTTAAGCTCATAGTTGCAGTTACTAAATATCTCACAACCAAAGAGCATAGTTGGGACGAGTAGAGTCTTAGCTATGATTTTTCTAGTTGCAAGAGGAGTTATGGGCTGTGAGGCCCAAAGCATCCTGAGGCTTCCGTACATTTTACCAAGAGTGATACGTATATGATTGTCCCAAGTAAGATTATTTGTGAATGTGACCCCAAGGTTCCTTGCGGTATCAACAAACTCGATAACTGAACCGTTAAGCTCAATTGGAGGTAAGAATGACGTGTCTACTTTAACCCTTGAAATAACCATACATTTGGACTTGGTGGGATTAAGAGCAAGACTGTTTGCTTGTGCCCAGATATAAATTGATTGGATGTCCTCGTTTACTTCGTAAGCACCATTTTCAACCAGACCAACTCGGCAGCTATTGTATAGTTGAACATCATCAGCATACATGTGTATGGACGAGTTCTTTATATATTTGGGTAGCTCATTGATATAAAGTGAAAAAAGGAGTGGTCCAAGGATGGAGCCCTGTGGAACACCTTTATTTAAGGGAAGAAAGGTTGAGATGTTGTTTTTGCCTACAACTGCCTGTGATCTACCACTTAAATACGATGAAACCAGGTTCGCGGCTGATAGTGAAAAGTTGAATTGCTCTACAAGTTTGCTGCAAAGTATGCCGTGATTAACAGTATCAAATGCCTTCGAAAAATCAAGCAGGGTAAGAAAAGTTAGATTATTTTCATCTACGGCCTGCCTGATATCTTCTACTACTTTTATTAAAGCTGTTGTGCAGCTGTGTTTTGGACGAAAACCGGACTGTTCAGGGCAGAGCAAACTATTTGTATCAAGGTATTCACGAATCTGGGAGTTCATTATCTTTTCTAGGATTTTCGAGAGGAGGGGTAGAATTGCAATCGGTCTATACTCTTCTTTAGTGCCCTTTTTTGGAATGGGTATAATTTTAGACTGTTTCCATACATAAGGAAAAATGCCGGTCGTGAGAATCGAGTTGAAAGCATATGTGATATATTTTAAGCAATATGGGAGTATTGCTTTTAAAAAAGTCGGATGGATTTCATCAAAGCCAACGGAGTTTGATTTTGTGCCTAGAAAACTCTCGAGCACTTTGGTTTTATCAGTTGCAGAAAATTGAAAGGTGTTTAGGCGTTGTTCATTTTGAATGTGGATATGGGAGCGTGAGTAGGAATTCCACTGGTCAGTGGAGTCAGCAGTGGACACAGATGCGAATTTTTTATTCAACTCATCACAATCAAAGTCACAATCTGTAATGTTTTTCTTTTTTCCTATACCAATTTCTCTAATATTCCTCCATAGTTTTTGCCCAGCAAGCGATGGGTTTAGTCGTGAGGAGTAGAATTGTTTTTTTGAATCCCGTATATCACGAACGACCTTATTTCGTAAGGCTAAGGCCCCTTTAACAGAGATGGTGGCGGATGAACGGAAAGGTTAACGGCAGCACTCAATCCCGTAGTGGAAACTGATGGCCCCGTATTGGTTGGGGGTTGTGCTTTGGGTTACCTACCCACCCATGGAAAAAAACCATTGTTAAGAAGCAACCAATAGCCTCGGAGAGGACTAATATTACTGTTGACGACATACCAACGACGTTCGTATCTGCACCTGGAATGTGAGAACATTAAACAGGAGAGGTGCAGGCGAACAACTATCGGAAGCCCTAAACTGCTACAAAGCAGATATTACTACCGTCCAGGAAATACGATGGGATGGGCCGGGCAAAAAGAGGATGAAAAACTGTGACATCTACTATGGACCATGTTATAGTGACCAGAAACAGCGACTATTCGGATTTTTTATAAGTGCAAGACATAGGCAAGAAGTTTTATGTTTCCAAGACATTAGCGAACGCATTGTAACAATCCGCATCAAGGCCGAATTCGCCAACATAAGCCTTATATGCGCCCACACTCCGACGGTGGAAAAAGATGATATAACTTAGGATTGCTTCTACGAGCTCCTTTACAAAACCTATGAGCGACTACCAAAGTACGATGTTAAAATCGTGCTGGATATAGATAGGTGCCACTCCAGGAACGATATTCGCAAGTTTTAGCAAAGTGTAAAACGTCAATTCCAAGGATACAAGGCTCGAACAGAATCCTGTCGATATGAACAAGGAAATATCGTAGTTGAGACACAGTCTATGCTAAGGATATGGAAGAACCACTTCTGCAGACTGTTAAACGGCGATGACGAACAACATTCCGCTGTAAGGCAGAACGAACCATTTTATATTGGCAGCGGCAGCGAGAACTGCCAACCACCCGACCTAAGTGAAGTGAGGATAGCAATATCTAAACTCAAGCTTAATAAGGCTGCCGGAAATGACGGCCTTCCCGCTGAGCTTAATAAAGCTGGCGGAGATGACTTGGTAAGTAACATCCACCAACTCATAAGCCAAATCTGGTCGGATGAAAGTATGCCTGAAGAATGGAACCTCTGCATCGTTTGCCCGATCCACAAAAAGGAGACCCTCTGAACTGCGCCAACTAAATAGGCTAAGTCTCCTCAACATCGCCTACCAGATCCTATCTGCCGTAATATGTGAACGCCTGATACCGTTTACCAACAACCTGATCGGACTTCATCAGTGTGGTTTTAGACCAGGAAAGTCCACAACCGATCAAATTTTCACAATTCGGCAAATCCTGGAAAAAACCCAAGAAGTCCAAATCGATACCCATCACCTATTTATTAATTTCAAAGCCACAAACGAAAGCATTTATAGAGACGAACTATACAGAGCCATGTCTAGTTTTGGTATACCGCCTAAACTCGTCCGTTTGCGAAGGATGACGATGGAGAATTCTCCCGACAGATTCGATACCAAGAAAGGATTTAGGCAAGGCGATAAGCTGTCATGTTACTTCTTCAATTTGATTCTTGAGAGGATTGTGCAAAACTCCCAAGCCAACACCAGAGGCACAATTTTCCAAAAATCGGTGCAACTACTGGCATACGCCGACCATATTGACATCATTGGTAGGACTCAACGTGATGTCATAACCACATTTGCTAATATAGAGAAGGAATCGGCAAAATGGGTAAAAGTAAATGAGGGTAAGACTATGTATATGCTGTAAACACAAAAGGACACACAACATCGACGAATTGGACAGAACGTCACCATTGACAGATATAACTTTGAGGTAGTACGGTACTCGGCTCCGCTAATAACTCTGACAACAACATCTCGTCAGAGATCAAACGAAGAATTAGTCCTGCCAATCGCTGTTTCTTCTGGCTAAGAACACAATTTAGTAGTAAAGCCCTCACTCGAACTACAAGGAAGATCCTATATAAGACCCAGATCATCCTAGTCCTGCTCTACGGCGCTGAAGCATGGACCGTATCAAAAGCGGATGAAGAAATCCTTTGTCGATTCGAGAGAAAAATTCTTTGAAAAATCTTGCGTTGACGAGCTATGGAGACGAAGATTCAACCACTATACGAGCTGTACAGCGGCATACCCCTGGTGAAAAAATTCCGCATTGGACATTTAAGATGGCTAGTACATGTAGAACGAATGGACACCAATACTCCGGCTCGCAGAGTCTTTGAATCCCAGCCAGACGTCGGACGCAGTACAGGAAGACCTCGCCTTAAGTGGCGCGCACAAGTAGAAACCGACCTCAACCAACTTGGAGTGCGCAACTGGAGGCAGTAAGCTAAGGACCGGGCTAATTTGAGAGGCATTTTGGCTGAGGCCCAGGTTCATCCCGGACTTTCAGCATGATTTTAACATCGTACTTTGGTAATAGCTCATAAATTTTGACCCGTACCTCTTAGCAACAATCCTTTTTCCTGCTTCAGAACGTAAGCGCAAATGAATTAGGTCGTACATCAAATCATTCGTTTCCGAGGGATTTATTTGCTTTATAATAATTTTTATTCAAATGATTGGGAAAGTAAAAATTTAATAGATACCTAAAAAACACGGAGCCGTGTATCAACTACAGTACTAAGCGCTGTCGTTAAACCGCCAACATATTTATTCAAATGGCTCAACTTATCTTTGAAGCTGGCTCGTAGAGGTTTTTTTTTTATTCGGGGACCTACACTTACAAATTTTTGTCAATGAGTGATATTTTTCCCAATTACCTGGCACATCTTAAATCCATTGCTTAGTATGCGTCCGATTGGAGACTGGCAAGTTGAAATGGATCGTAAACACTTAATAATTCCAAATTTTGTAGTTTATAACTTTAAGATTTGGCACCGAGTGTGTCAATATTTTATAATTCATTCAAAACAAGAAGAACGTGTAGTTACAAACAAAAATATCGTATACGCACATTTACTAAAACGGAAGTGGCTATATTTTCTCCTCGCCATTACACGAACAAAACCATTTCTTTCTCAGATTTAATTTAAGAAGCTTGAACAAAAAAACAACAAACCGTATAAAAACTCAACAAATGGATGACCAAAAAAGATTTTCGTAATTAAAGCTTAATCAACTTGAAATAACTTTCTTTATCTCAAAGAAAAAGGCAACCAAAACCATAAGATGTAAGAGATATCCTTGTTGGTCAATGCGCACCTTTACGAAAGTCCTTTCCAGTGGCCGTCTTTGACTTAACGTAATTATTTGAAGCTCAACATTGAATAAAAATAAATTCATTTCACTAAGAATGCGATGGCGTCGCCTCAAGGATTCGTGAATCTAAAAGGATGACACCACAGTAAAAGACCAACCGACACACAAGAGGAATGCGCAATTTTTCCTTTAATAACTTTGCTCTTAAACTCTTTCTCTATTTTTAAAAGGTGGATCTTTGCTTATCTGTTCGTGTTAAAGCAGCAGGGTATTATGACTTTCTAAAGGTGAAATAGAACTGTTAGGTTCGCAAAAAAAAGTATTATGTTAAAGGAAAAGGAATTAAAATAAAATTATTTAAATGCCCCGATATTTAAACGCGTACAGTCCTAAGGGTATTAGAATAATGCGGATGATGTTACTTTAAAGTGTACCTTTGTTCTTAAACGACTTTAAGAACTAGATTTCATTAATCATTCTTGTCTCTGCTAAATTTGTTGTAATCCCTCCAATCCTTTTGAATATTAACAAAATCCCTACAATGCTAATTGCTGCAAATATTGTCAAAATATCCTTATACCTGAAAGCATCTGTAGGAGAGCTAGGAATTTTGTTTTGCGAATTTGCCAAAATCCTTGTCACAGGTGCTGGTATCATATCCAAGGAATCTTTTTAACAAAGCGGGTTACAGAAATGAAAAGTAGCCCTACAACGTATGATCCCTTTCTTAGTGAATGTTAGAACTCTCTGTCTACCACTCGTAAGAGATAAAACAATAAAAATATTATTTATGAGCACCGGTTCATTCTCCTGATGGTTATCCTTCATATCATATCCTTTCAACATTTTATGACAATCTCAGGATTATACAAAAGGGTATCACAGTGTGTTAACTCAAGGTCATGACTCACCTTGAACGGAACTAATAAAATTTCAACCGTTCAACCACCAGGAAATATGAGAGTGGTACGAGTTTAAAAGGATATCACCAGCGTGAAATATGGATCCATTGTTATTTTCATACACTTTATTAAAACAATTAGTGGTGAACCCAGGTAAAATGGAATTTTGAGTGGTTTTTGCAGGAAATATTTTCATATTTTTCCTAACATGAATCATTTTTTATGACTTGTCCTTGGTTATCTTAAGTGTTTTTTAGGTACTTAAACAATATTTTTTTCTTCTTTCAAATATTGGAAGGTGTTTCTAAAAAGTTATTTATGCAATTGGAGTAAAAAAATCAGATTTTTTATATATATTTTTTGGCAGATACCTGCCTAGATATTATGTCGTGTGGGAGGTCGTAAAAGCACTTTTGTGTACTTGTGCGTAGAAAAGTGGTGCATTTTCAAATTTGTATATTAGATTTAATTATAAATTGTTAAATTTATGAAAAATGAAAAAAAAAAAAAAACAAAATATTAAAGAGCTTTGTGAAGACATTTCAAGGCGGATACAAGAATACCTCGATTTACCATGCTTTGAGTAACGTCATTTCTACTTACGACCGACGGCAAAAAAAGTCAGGAAGCTGCCTCCATTTACGACGTTTTCGCTTCGGAGTTACGTTAATGTGTACTTTTTAAAATTAAAAAAATATTTTAAAAATATTTTTTATAGTAGGCCATGCATTTCAATTCAAATTTTATATGTATATATGTATTTTAGATGTGTATGTCGAATGTCGATTGTCGAATGTCGACTGTTTATTTTTTTTTCATTTTACTATTGTCAATTGCCACGATTGGCTGGTTTTGGAGTATGTTGCTAAAGTGAAAATCCAGATTGCCAGAAAGAACTATGAATGTTTGAAGGCAGAAAGCACAACACCTTGCTACAAAACTGCCAAAGAGAGACTGACGCTTCTTTTGGGAGGAAATGCACAAGGAGATTTTAAACTTAAACCACTATTGGTATATAACTTCGAAAATCCAAGAGCTCTAAAAATGTACCAAAAACTGAACTCCCGGTTATTTGGTGGTCAAATATAAAGGTATGGATAACAGCGTCTCTTTTACTAAGTGGCCAAAACTGGTAAAGTACGGACACACGGAAGAACAGACAGATGGAGGGAAAGACAATTCTAAGTCGGCTCATCTAGCGATTCTGTGTCAATCCATATACTTTAAGATATATCTAGCTAAATTATTTGTCTATGTTACAAGCTATGTATATAAACTAATATACCCCTATGGGATAGTGTATAATTAACATCGTATGTATTTCTATTAAATTTTTATTTGCATATATTATTAATAAAAAATAATAAATATTTTATCAGTTTATTTACTTTTCCAATAAACATACACACATAATTACCTAAAAATACACAGAAATGAATAGAGTCAACGTTTTTGTTGCCTGAATTTTTCACTTCCAGTGCTTCGATTTAAGTCATTTTCGATTTACGTCGAGCATGTCGGAACGAATTGGCGACTTTAAACTTATTTATTTGAAAGAAAAGTGTTTCCTAATAGCAAAATTAATAATAGCTGGGATTTGTAATCAACTTCCTATTCCTTTTGTACTTGGGTCCTTGCTTAAGATATGCCTCTCTCTATTTTTACTGCCCGATCTGTTGATTTTGTTTATTTGTTTGTCATCAAAATTAATTGCATGTTTTTTTTGCCATTTACCAAAAGCTGTTATTTTTAGTGGACGATAGAGTAATATCCTAGGTATTCCTTCACATTATGTGAAAGTCATTTTTAACTTTCTCATACAAAGGGAAAGGTATTGTTTTCATAAACATTTTCGACCTCGAAATTTTGATTGATTCTAACATAACGACGATAACGCAACCCAAAAAAGTGTCCGTCTATCCGTAATGGTCTCTAATGCTTAAACTAATCGACTGATTTTCTTCAAACTTCGTATCCACAGTTTTTTTTGGTCGTACCTATTCTAGGCCATTCTGGTTTTTATACTTAGCCATTATATTAACGTTACCTGCAATATAACAATTAAACCTACATAACCTCAATTTTTTATCAACGGCTCTTAACAATTTTGATTAAACTTTATAATGTGGCAGAGTAGCTTAAGTCGACATAAGCGAATTTTCAGTTTTGCAAGTGGTAATAATCTGCAGTATAAGAGCTAACTTTCTATCTTATCCCCTTTTAAAAGGATGTTCTGTTACAAAAAGAAAGCAGTTTCCATAACCACTTACGATTCATTGATAAAATATGCATTCGATAAAACAGCTTAGAGCTTATGTTAGGTAATTTTCCTAAGCCCCAAACACTTATGTTGAAATAATTCGCACAATTGTTTTTTTAATTGTTTGCTTTTGTTGACTTAAGATGTTTTGTTTTTTTTTCGAGAAAATCCATATAACGGATTTTTCATTAAGGCCATATAAGGAAAATTGCCAATTTCTCGCAAAATATTTTGTGAAATATAATTTATATTCTACTATTACTATTTGCAACAATTCCACATAATTAGTTTTGGCCCAACTATCCCTAAACGGAATTTAATTTTTAGCCAATCATTATTATTCACATAGACACCGATTCCTTCAAATTCCGGAATAAACGTTCGTATAAACACATATGGACATTATTTATATCATTTTTAGCATCAATAAACAAAATGAATATTATTGTGGATAAATTATGAAAATCGTCAAATTCTCTCATGCTTGGCATTTGATATAACGCCCAACTCGCTGTGAAAGAGAAAGTTGTGTACGACCCAGTCGTGCACCCACATCTCGTTTTAAATGCATACAATAAGTGGGCAAAAACCTTTTAATAATAAATATAGAAATTATCTAAAAATTATGTTCTGACCGTTTTTATGGGTTGGTCATTTTTTAAAACTACGATAATTCTGAAAATGTTTACCTTTACACCGAAGACATGAACACATACAATATTGCATCAGGCCAGCTCAAAACGTTAAGTTCTGAAATTCTGTGACAGACGGATAGATGGCATTTCTGATTAGATTCATATTATTTACGATATATTATATCTTCATGCTTTAAACTATTATATAGATATAGGTATAACAATGACAAAATTGCTGTTTGATTCACTATTTAGCGCAGCAGCTTAATTCTATCTCACATTGTTTCTATATCAAAATAATGAAAGGATAAGCGCCACTTATTTGAAATTAGTAAAGCTTCGTACGAATTTATTCCATAAATGAAGACCGGATATTTAGTGAGAAAAAGAACATCTTTAAGAAAAATGTGCATAGACCTCACAAGAAAGAAGAGGTCCCCAAATTTTCTTATAGGTGAAAACATTATTGACAAGCGAATTCTAAAATCGATTCCTTATACTATGCTTTAATTGCTTAGAGTTCTGCGTCGGGAGATGCACTAACCTTATACTGGACTCATTAAACTTCTCTTAAAGTCTTTATTTCATACTGGCAATGTGCAGTAATAGTAATTCCTAGAACTGTATCATTTGAAATGCACTTGTATCCTCTCAAAGTTTAGGTTTACTTTATATAAATAATAGTCGAAGGGGGTCAACATGACAGATGATCAAACAAATTTTAGCTTCATCATGCTAATCAATGATAAAAATAACTAGCGACTACCAACAATTACAAAATATACCCACATATATATAAATAATTTAGATATTTATTTTTCTTTTCCGAACTGAAAAAAACAACAAATAATTTCAAATGTTACCCACAAATTCTTTCTTTCACAAAACTTGATCCCCATCATTTGGTGTCAAATGTTAAATGTCAAACAACATTAACTTAAATACAATTTTCTGTTTTCCTTAGTTTTATAGTTTTCATTACCATTTGACAAGCACTCTGTATGGCTTCCTCCATATCTATTGCTAGACAATTCATCTGCTCCTCCATATGGCTTCTTTCTGCAAAACTACCAAAACTACTACAAAAACACTTACTCTTCCTGTCGCTTCCTCTTCCTTTAGATACAAGAAAATAAAAATTCTATTCCTTCATCTATGGCGAATGAAAAATTTCAAAACGTCAATCAATTTCATGTGTATTATTATTCTTTCGGTGGTCGTTGCTGTCGTCGTTGTCATTGCTTGCTCTGTCTCGTCCTCAATAAGTTTCTCCCTCGCGGCACAAGCTAACACAAACATTGCCACGTGCGCACCGTACTTCCATCTGGGTCCTTGTAGGTACATATATATGGTACCCAATAGCACCCGACCTAACACTGTATGCTACTCGTGGATCATTAATTCCCTGACACAGTGTATCCGATTTCATAAAATTGAGACTCTCTATCAAATTCTATAAATATTTCCGTAAACGCTTCAACTGGCAGACATAAACACACACACATAAATATCCATCATCGCTCACTTTTGGGAAAACAATAAAGGATACGATGTCCTTCGAGTAATATTTCAAATTTGAAAATTTATTTTCACTCACAGTTGCCTCTGTCCATTTGTCCGTAAACGGGGGTATCCACCCCCTTCATGGTACCATCGACGAGTGTATGGTGATGTATCCGATTCTCGTTGTCCTTTCGCTTGACCCGTGTGCGTATATGTTCTGTGTATTGTTTCGATTCTGTGGCAGTTTGTATTGTCAAATTATTGATCAGAAAAAGGTGTAGCCTCCGACCTCGTTTTTGACCTCGTAAAATCTATAACAACTCAATATGAGGAGAATAGCTTCGGGGCAGAACTTTATGTGTATGCGAATGGATGTCCACTCAAGTGTCCTTTTCCTGGCACCAGCACCAGCGAACAAAGAGACACACGGGCTACTCGTATATGAAAAGGAATCCAATAAATGTCATCGAATTTATTGCTAAATTCACAATTCCATTGTTTGCAATTTTCAAAAGAGGACATTATTTCCGATTGTCCTTTAGGACGTTGCGTGTAGTGTATTGTGTGGATAGAGTGTGGGACCAATTGAACCGACTGGTTGAGGTTTTGATGTGCGTGGACAGGGGTCAAACTGAATTTTTGAACTAGCGCGCAGATGTAAATAGATTGCAAGAATTGAAAATTGGGGTATATCCTTTTTAATGGTTATTCGATACTTTTATGTGAAGCGATTAGCAGGCATGAGGGTGGCCATGCTATATTAATCGGATGATTCGCACTTGAAAATGAAAAGGGCCTGCATTTAGTTAGGTCATATGATTTGAAAAAAATATGTAAGTTGGAAGGCCTTTTTGAAAATGCAAGCTGCATAGATGGTTTTGCATTTGCGTAGCCCTGAGAATCGTTTTATGTTTATAGGGATAGATGTCAAATTGTATACATTCTTACTAAATGAAACCGTTTAGTGGCTTTGACGTAAAAAATGCAGCCATCCATCTTCTTCGGTCTAAAAGAGCTTAGAAACCGGTAATGGCTTAGTCATGGATACGAAGACTATTTCGATTTGAGTAGATTAGAAGGTCTGGGTTCGATTCCCAGCCGTAGAAACGCCTAAATAATTTTTCACTGGTCCTCCTCTCATGATGATCTGACAAATCATCCGAGTGGTATTAATTGCCAAGAAAGGCTTTTCTCAACATAGCTGTTCGGATTCGTCACACACGCACACATTAATGGTTGTGAGAAAAAACCTAGGTCCTGGGTACGAACGAGCCTACTGCGACAAAAGTTATATTTGTATTTGTATAGATTAATATGATCGAGGTAGTTCATATAATATTAGGACTATATCCACGTTCTTGGTAAACCAATTTTTTCGCCCTTTTTGCACAAGCGAGCAAAGATTCCGTGAAAAAAAAAATCATTAAGGCGGCTTTTATTTTATTCGCCTCACTTCACACTTTTTTTTTTACATATTTGCAGAGCTCAAAGTGGACGACCGATTTCATTCGCTTAGATAAGATGTAGGTCTATATCATCCGTCACCAGCTTTCTGTATGTTGGGGCGTACTAACCCTGGAAATTGCTCTACTGAATTTTTGTCCGAATATATCTGAACGACCCATGTAGTATGTGTCACTTTAGCATGGGTCTAAAAAAGTAGAGCCCATCATTTCCTCAATTATGATAGAAGCTCGTGAAAACATTTGCGTTCACGTGTAATGGCACTATCTGCCATCTGACCACCGTTAAACTCTATCCTAATACGTCAAAGGGAGATTTTCTCTTCCAATAATAGCCCTCGCCTTTTGAATGTTCCCACAAAAATTCGACCTTAACAAGGCCACTCTGTCGATAACAATCCGCTGATCCATCAACATTTCTCACGTCTTCATGTTCACGCATTATCACGTCCACGCGCATTGCGTACGTACAACAAGAATATAAGCCAATATGACCTTGCCCACTGAAGAGGAACCGCAATTGCGTTCACAATTCCTCATTCACCTACTATAACCTACCTACAACGCAATTGTAAATAAATATCGAAATTGATATGCAGACACCGCAAATGACCATGCCATAAATTCTCTAGAAAATAATTCAACAGAATTCTTAAATTAATATGGGTTAACATCGGTTCTAACGGTACGATTATCGGTGGCAGTGGCGGCGGCACGGTATTGGTAATTATGCACTCAAAGTACCTATGTATTCTTACAGTGTCCACACTATCCGCTTGCACCTGACAAAATTTACAAAAGATATACCTATACACCGCGTGAGCGCAAAAAAAGTACAAATCTCTTCGATAACTCATAGATACACGAGTGGGGTACATGCGCGCTGCGCTCGTATAGTCACCTCGACCGGCGCGCGGCTGTATAGAAGTCGTCCTCTTCTTCTTGTCGATGGTCGTTGCTGGGCTATCGCGATCGTATTAATTAGTAATTTCACTGTGAATACAACCGAATTCGATGTCGTTTGACAAACGGAACATGCTGCTATCTTCTAGTGGACTATTCTTTATACCAACATATACATACAACAAAAAGCATAAAAACATAACACGATCTTGATTATTGATGCAAATAATACACAATCAGACTATGCGAACCTAGTGACCGATATTCATATGCGGCGAGGTATGGATTGACAGAGGGATCGTGAGTGAGACTTTGTAGTCCAGAATGAGCGCACATTGAATGTACTCGCACGATGGTCGATGATGACACTCAAGAATGGGAGCTCGGGGGTTTTCGATCACAAAATTCGCGATAAATAATAAAACCATAAACTAAACTCAATTTGAATGCGCAATGAAGTAAGTATCGTACTCTTTAATATCAGCCTACATGTATTGTATCGTGTAATGATTGATGTGGCCAAATGCACACATGAATACTGCTTGGGTACACATAATTTTTATATAAGCACTGGAAAAAAAAATCAACGAAATTTCGGAACAATTTTTTAATGTCATTAGAACAAAATGTTACTATCATAAAAGCAAAAATAAATTAAAAAATAAGCCACATCAAAGGAACTTAACCATTTATTTGGTACAGTAAGAAAAAACTTCATCAACTTCGCATAAAATGTAAAAAGACACAGCTAGTTCCTACAAATATTTCTACACAACTGTTAGAATTTAAAAATTCGACTAACTGTTAATATTGACAATTATGCGAAAAAGAGAAAATTTTCATGGGAACACACATTATTTCGTCCCAAAGGTAAGCATCCATCATAAGTTCCTCTTGTAAAAGCACAGTCGCTTGTTGTATTTTATCCTCTAAGCTTTTTTTGTAAACTTGTAAATTTTATTGATTTTGTTAATTTAAAAGTTCTGTAAAGATGGATTCATTGTAAACAGTGAAGATGGCGCCGCGAGTAAATGAACTTTCTATTGGCTTGAAAAATTGGATTATTAAGCACTTTCTGGATAATAATTTTATAAGAGCAATTGCAAAAATTGCCTATAAGAGACCCACAAGGCCCGCAAATACAATACAGAAATAAGAGTTGTTTCGAAAATGATGTCCGATTAAGATGGGCCGCAAACTCACGGAACAAAAAAAACAGACTTATCGCCCTTCAAATAAAAAATAATCAAATTCCAGATCCATAATAAATTGTAATATTTAGTGATGCAAGTAAGTTCAACATGTTGGGGTCTCATGGTCGTGGCAAAGTATGGAGAAATCAAAATACCGAGCTCGATCTAACAATTACAGCAGGCACAGTGGAACATGGTAGAGGAACCGTGATGGTTTGGGGTTGCATGGCAGCATCTGGTGTTGGTAACTTGCTCTTAATTGTCTGTACGATAAACTAGTATGATTATTTGAATATTTCTAAAAAATAATTTACTTGAAAGTGCCAGAGAGTTATTCTTGAAGGGGTCATTTGTCTTCTAAAGACAGTTCTTAAAGAAGAGTAAAATTGACGCAAGCGCTACGCAGAAAGGATACACCGCAAAGTATTATTAAGAAATTAAAGGCAATAACTCATTAGAAGTAACCAAGTTTATAAAGTATACTAACTTTTGGGATATAGTTTTTGACTACTTGAGTTATTAGTTGAGTTATTTTTTTTAATTTTCGTCGTAAATTTATTCTTGAAGTATTTTTATTTGAAAAAATAATAAAATTGTTATTCGTGTTTAATAAATAATACTAAGTTTAGAACAAAATGATTTTATGTGTATGGTATATACTTATTTTCGGAATAATTGTATTTCATAAAATTTGGATTTTAAATAACGCAATAATAGGTATCACAAAAAAACTTATAAGTAATATTAAAATATTGTTATTTTCCATAGTTATCTTATGTCATCAATTATCATAAGGAGGCCTTCTTAATTGCTCAATATTCATGCTCAGCCTATCATACATAGGAATCCGCTCTGTTGTAGAGACAAAGATGCATATTCAGTTGCATCTTGAGGTCGTTTCTATGATGACTGATATTTCAAAGAGAAGAAACCGGAAAAGCGTTTTCCTACTAGCACTGGATCGTTAGTACCTATGGCCTAGCTTTTTCTAACAACCATTCATCTGTGCATGTGTTCTTTTTGGGCGATGGCGGCACCTCCTGCTTTATGCCGAAGCCGATCGGTTAAGATGGGCTTTTCTTTCGCAACACTGCACTGAGCATGTCAGCACTTGATAATCACCCTAGACAAATGCTTCATGTGGATATTATTATTCAGGATACAGGATGCATTTACCTACAGGATCTCCTTAATATGTAATTTTATGTTTAGGGTACATTTTTACTGACAGCATGGTTTCACTTAATTACTTAATTTATTGGCTCAACAGTACGGAGTTAACCTGCTTATCAAAACGCATGCCTAAAAACGGACTAACTGGAGAAGTCCGGTCTTTAGCAAATGCCTTCAATTGGGTACTTTAGATTAGCTGATGTCGGTTTTCACTTCTTGATGTTTATTGGAATTAAAAACTAGATGGGCCTATGCATTGATATCCATTCGCTCTGTGTGATACAAACGTCTGATACAGTGATACCTTGTTTTTTTTTTTCGACAAATCGATTGTACTGTATAACTGATAATGTTTGTTATTAAAACAACGTCTCCATAGGAAGTCAACGAAAACGGGGACGGTTTTTTTTGTAATTGTGCCTTCGAAACGACAAAGAATTTCCTAATCTGCATTAAATATGGTTCATGCTTCAGCGTCTTAAAGAATGCCTAGGATGATCAGGTTCAAAAACAAAACATTCCAGACAAGGCATGGTTCAGAAGGAATGCTTTGCCAAGGCAGAAAAGTGGCATATGTTGTTCAGATAGACAGATTTGTGCATATACCAATACGAGGCATAGCTTTGAATAGTTTGTCTTATAAATAAAGGGTATTCCAATAGGGACTTATGAACGTTGATAGTTGGCAATATTGTTTAAGCTACATCTGTCAAATTGGCTTTCATTCATTCAGTATGTTTTGCTTAATCACCATGGATGGATATAGCGTTCAACAACGTGCAAATAATAAAATTGTTTAATCAAAGTGGTCCTACCGAGAGAACTATTCGCAGTGTTGTGGATAAATTTGAGTCCACTGGTTCAGTAAACGATAAACCAATACCCGCACGTCGACGAAATGCAAGCTCTGCTGAAAACATCGCCGCTGTCCGTAAGAGTGTGCAGGATAATTCCAGGCAGTCGATTTTGCGTTGCTCACAAGAATTCGGCCTTTTGCAGATCACAGCTTGTCGATTTGCACCAGTACCAAATTCAACAGACCCATGAGCATAAAGCGTTAAACGACCATAAACGACGAAGAATGGACTCTGGGGCAGTATGAAACTGACTCTAATTTTCATCGGAAAATCATCTTCAGCTATGAGGCAAATTTCTGGATGAATAGGTACGTCAACAAACAAAATTGTCGAATTTGGGACGATACCTATCGACATTAGATCCAAGAGCATCCAATGCATCCCAAGATGTCACTATTTAGTGTGGATTTTGGGCTGGAGGCGGCGTCATTAGTCCATATTTCTTTGAGAACAACGTGATACAGGCCATCACCTTCAACGGCGAGCGCTATAGATGGATGACTACCAACTCCTTTTAGCATGAATTCCATGATATAACCACCAATAATATGTGGTTTTAACAGGACGGCGCTACGTGCCACACAGCTCATGACACATAGAAAATACTGCACGTACGATTCGGGGGTGACTATCTTACGTGAAGGTGATTTGAACTGGCCACCAAGATCATGCGATTTGACACCGTTAGACTTTTTCTTGTATGGTTTTCTGAAGACGCGGATCCATGCGAATAAGCCACAAACCATAGCAGCACTCAAAACTAACATAACCTATGTCATCGGTCAAATTAAGCTACACACAGAGAAGCAGCGGCGGACATTTGAGCGATTTTATATTTCATACCTATTGGCATCAAATGAATAACAAATTTATATATATCTCACACAAAATTTATTTTATTTAAATTTAATGATAGGAATGATGGAATCATATGCGAATGAATAGGTGATAGGTGGTATCGCCTTGGACCGAAGTGCGAATTGTTTAGCTATGTACTTCCCTAGCCCATAATTATACAGTGACACTGTTCAGGGGTCTTCTGATCCTCCTGTGGATTGGGCAAACTACATCAGAAAATGTTTCTCCCAGTGCTTTTATAATTCCGCATCCTTGTTATGTATAGCCTTATCATATCACTACCTTTACTTTGTTCTGATGGATAACCGCGGGAATAGGGCCATCCTCCCCGTACTTGCGATGATGACTCTTATTCGTAACTATTGAAGCATGTTGCGGCTTAATATCCGTATATTTTAAGTTTATTTTAGTATAACTTTCCAACATTAATTTCGCTGTTGCAAATTGTTCTTGCTGTTCCATCCTGTTCTAAATATTTAGTGTATTCACCTCTTCTTTGGTTATAAAGCTCGTCTCTCGTCTAAGAGTTTATACTCAATCGAGCGTCGGTCGGCGTTTTCTGTCAAATCACTAAATTTTGCTGACGGTCTAGACTCTAGAGATACAAAGGACATGCGTTGCGGCTTTCTTACCTCCGCTTTCTGTAATAAGATGCTGGGGATTATTCGAGTGAGGAATACGCATTCGTCAAAGGTATGATTAGTCTCTTTTGATCGGAGCTTTACAATATTGGGCTTCTTCACAAATAGATAGATAGTTTATTTTGTCTGTAACCGCACATTTCACATTATTTTTCCGTTATTTTTAATAGCTTACCTTGGCAGCAATTGAAAAGTTCTTCGCATCGATGTTCGCTGCTCAAAATGTTAGAAAATCCAAAAAGATGCTTGGCAATGATATCATACGTCTTTAATATCTATTAATCTGGAGACGTTTCATTTTAGTTGAAGATTTATTTATTCATAAAACCTCAATAATTAAAATATTTTATTCAGTGTAATATTTAGCATTTACACAATTAATTGCCTTCTCATTGCACTAAATTAACTAAATACAATTCGAGAGTACAGTTAAATCATTCCAATCCGGATACATTGTTACATTGTAAGTCGTCCCAAAAATGGTAACCCCATATCTAGATACAACGCCAAATCGTATATAGAGATACTTTATTAGTTATCCGAAAAGGTAATAAATTGTAACCGATTGATCGATGCATCGGCAGCCAGTGACAATTGTACCACTGTCTACCCACCTAACCTAGTCGCGCATGCTTGCATGCACTCAGCAATGCGTTGTATTTATATCTGTTCTTCCCATTTTGATTTTTTTATTCGCAAGTGAATCCGTAATGCTTACGTTCGTCTTCATCGTTGTCGCAGTCTTCGTCATTGTCCGAGTTGTTTCTGGGCTTGCAAAAGGCAGACGTGACCATCGCGATGACACATTATTCTTCACGATGGACAATTGAAGTTTTGTTTATCTTTATTGTTATTATTATTTTTTATTATCGCAGAGGTTTGCGAGTCGCCATTATAGTTGTATTTCGATTGACTGTAGTTGTCGTCGTCGCCTTCCTCGAATCGGGTGTAGTGGTACACCTACCAACGCAACAGCAAAGGAAGGTAAATGGTAAAGGAAATTCCTTGGATTCTTTCCCACATGCGAACAATACGGTCATGCTACCGTGTACCGTTCGTAATTATTTATATGTGTCTCATTCTTCTTTTGCATTTTGATTTTCATAATATTTGGTGATGGGAGGGGACGACTATACTGAAGTTCCGATTCGGACCCGTGCGTGGAATATTACGGCATTGACTGCCAAAAGATCAAAAGATGAATAATTTCGAATATTTGCATAAGAATTGACAGAGTGTCTTGTTAGGCTTTGATGTTAGCTGTCATGTCCTGCACGAAACGTTGGTACCTATCTTTCATCGGTTCATTGTATTTAAGCGTGACACAGAAAATATGACCCATTTATAAGCATGTAGGGAATTGTTGATGTGCTTTGTTCTGTTGACAGCGCGCGATGCAACATGGTCATAAATCAGAAATTTTGAAATGCGGGTATCACGGCCGTGGTAAGACACGGTAACCTACCATTTGGACGCCAGAAAGGGAAATTCAAAGTCAAAGTGGAGTAGGACTGTGAATTAATTATTGGCGAACATTATTTTGAAGAAGCAAACCGACTCAATACTAGTTAAAGTGACTGTTTTGAATGAAAGGTTATGTTTTTGGTGAATCTAAATCTAAGCATAAGGTGGGACATGTATGAGTGTAGTCCTTATTGAAGAAACTATATACGATAGCCCAATCTATCGACAAATATTTATCATATGGATCTCCCCAACTAACAATTTCGCTTCGATAAAGCTATGGAAAAACATTTGGCGCATTTTTATTAAGCTACTTACTTTTATAAGACTTATTTAAATACTTCTAATAGGCCTAACTAAGGCTTACAGAAGCAAATTATAGGTTTCGCAAAAAGTCTTTCCGAAAAGATTTGCAAGCCTTCTCGAAGTTGAAAATAACATTTTTTTTTATTATTTTCTTTTTGTTTTTATATTTTCTTACATTATTTACTTTAATTAATTTCAACTTAAATATCTTATAATTATTAAAAACCAATTCGTTACTATGAAAGTATGAAATTGAATGCAATTAATTATATAAAAATTATTATCTTACTGGACTCGGGTTTTGGTTTTGTTTTTGGTAGTCCAACACGCTATCCACTAGGCTGTAATCAGGAAGATGAAAGACGAGTAAGTAAAACGAAGTACTTGAATCGCGTTGACATATTCTCCGGTAGGTTCCCGATCTTTTCGCCTTTTTTCCGATCCTTTCACCTTTTCCCTATCTTTTCACTTCTTTCCCTTTCTTTTAACCGGATGAACAGAAAGGTCAACGGCAGCGCTCAATCCCGTAGTGGATACTGATGGCCCCGTGTCCAAGGGGTATCTTATAAATTGGAACTAGTCCTCCAGGTTTTAACGCAAAGGTAGGACGAGAAGACATCTTTAGCAGTATTGTCGGAAAATATAGCCTACACGACAACACGTCTGGTAACGGACTTAGGCTAATTGACTTCGCTACTGAACGAAATGCCACTATAGCCAGCACATGGTTTCCTCACCTCGATATCCATAACGGAACATGGCGGTCTCCAGATCAACTAACAGTCAACCAAATCGATCACATTGCGATAGACAAGAGATACGCATCCAGAATTTTGGATGTCCGAACATTCCTTGTTGCAGTCAAGGTAAGGACCACATCAGAACAAACCAGAAATACTGTGAAAAAAATTAATGTCGAAATACTGCAATTGCAATAGACCGCCAAGGCCTTCTCGCAACGCGTATCCCTTAACCTCTCGATTCACACCATACCACCAGCATCTAATGTCGAAGAACAATGGCAACGATGCCAACAAGCCATTAGAACAGCCGCAACTGATGTTCTAGGTTTCTCGCGGCCACCAGCAATAAACCCCTGGTTTGATGAGGAATGCTGACAGATGCTCGCAGCCAAGAACGAGGCCTACAAGGCTAAGCTGCAGGTGAAGACGAGAGCTGCCATTGAGCTCTATGGGCAAAGAAGAAGGGAAGATCACCGGCTTTTCAGAAAAAAGAAAAAGAGCAAGAAAAGTGCGCGATCGAAGATATAGAGAGGTAAGTTTGATCGCAAGTTTTACCAAAGTGTAAAACGTCAAAGCCAATGATACAAGGCTCGAACAGAATCCTGTCAAGATGAACAAGGAAATATCGTAGTTGAGACACAGTCGATGCTGAAGATATGGAAGAACCACTTTAGCAGACTGTTAAATGGCGATGACCAACAACATTCCGCTGTCAGGCAGAACGAACCATTTAATATTGGCAACGGCAGCGAAAACCGAAAACCAACCGACCGACCTAAGTGAAGTGAAGTGAGGATAGCAATATCTAAACTCAAGCTTAATAAGGCCGCCGGAAATGAAGGCCTTCCCGCTGAGCTTTATAAATCTGGCGGAGATGACTTGGTTAGTTACATCCGCCAACTCATAAGCCAAATCTGGTCGGATGAAAGTATGCCTGAATTATGGAACCTCAGCATCGTTTGCCCGATTCACAAAAATTAGACCCTGTGAACTGCGCCAACTACAGAGGCATAAGTCTCCTTAACATCGCCTACAAGATCCCATCTGCCGTAATATACCAACAACCTGATCGGCCCTTATCAGTGTGGTTTAAGGCCAGGAAAGTCCACAACCGATCAAATTTTCACACTTCGGCAGATCCTGGAAAAAACCCAAGAAGTCCAAATCGATACTCAACACCTATTTATAGATTTCAGAGCCGCATACGACAGCATATATAGAGACGAATTATACAGAGCCATGTCTAGTTTTGGTATACCGCCCAAACTCGTACGTTTGTGTAGGATGACGATGGAGAATTCTCGCTGCTCCATCAGGGTCGGAAACGACCTCACCGACACATATGATACCAAAAAAGGATTTAGGCAAGGCGATGCGCTGTCATGTGATTTCTTTAATTTGATTCTTGCGAGGATTGTGCAAAACTCCCGAGCCAACACCAGAGGCACAATTTTCCAAAAATCGGTGCAATTACTAGCATACGGCGACGATATTGACACCATAGGACTCGAAGTGATGTCATAGCCACGTTTGCTAGTATAGAGAAGGAAGCGGCAATAATGGGTTAAGCAGTAAATGAGGGTAAGACTAAGTATATGCTGTCAACACGAAAGGACACACAACATCGATAAATTGTCACCATTGACAGATATAACTTTGATATACTTTGTCTACCTCGGCTCCGCTATTAACTCTGATAACAACATCTCGTCAGAAATCAAACGAAGAATTTCTCTTGCCAACCGCTGTTTCTTCGGGCTAAGAAGGCAATTTAGTAGTAAAGCCCTTACTCGAACTACTAAGGAGATCTTATATTAGACCCTGATCATCCCAGTCCTGCTCTACGGCGCTGAAGCATGGACCGTATCAAAAGCGGATGAAGAAATCCTTGGTTGATTCGAGAGAAAAATTGGAGAGGCATGTTGATTGAGGCCCAGGTTCATCCCGGACGGTAGCGCCACTTAAAAGAAAAGAAAAGGATATGCCGCTAAAATGGGAGTTCATGCAGTATAATGATCCTAAGCATTTCTCAAATCTAACAAGGCAATGGTTCCAAACTAATTAAATTGCTGTTTTGGATGACTTTCACAATTAGCTGATCTAATGCCGATAGAACACCATTCTAAAACGCATGATAGGGGAATGTCGGAGATCAAGGATCGGTCAGAAATAAAGAAGAATTGTTGTCCAAAATACAGAAAGCGTTGTGCTTTATACCCGTTGTGACCTGTGCCAACTAAGTTCATTCCATATGACGACGATGTGAGGCAGTATGATTAAAATCAAATTTGCTACGACCAAGTACTAAAACCACAATGAGAACTTTTAATGTATAGTAATTTATTAGATATATTTTATTTCGTTCATAGTTTACAAAAAAACTCTTTCTACTGAGAAATAATTAAATATTTATATATACAGTTTTAGCATTATTTGAGAAAGACAAATCTTTGAGGAAACAACGAAAAGAAAAACCTCAATTAAACCAAAAAAAATAAATAATAATAATGATAATAAAAATAATAATAAATTAATAAATAAATAAGTAATTAATAAATAAATAAATAAAAAAATTAAAGGAACTAAATAATAAATAAATCTGACAGAGTAATGTATAACAACATGGCAACAATTAATAATAAATAAGTTACAAAAAATATGTATTAACATTTATATAAATAATAAGGATAAGACAACAAATAAAATTAGAAAGATAAATGAATCAACCAGGAAATATGTAAATAAATAATTTAAAAATAGATAATTAAATAATGAAAGAAAAAAAGCAACATAATAAATTAATACAAATAACAATTAATTAAATTAACTATTAAAATAGCATTACAAAATAAATGATGTACAAAAATATAAATAGAGATATTACAAAGAAGACAAATTATATTCAGAAACAAGGTATACACAAAAAAAATTACATTAATGTACTAATTATTAAGGTTTAGCTCATTTATTAAATAATTATCAGAAAGATAGCATCTATTCCAAAATGTAACGCATAGTTTACGTATTCTGTCGGAGATCAACTAAACATTAGCTTTTTTATGTAGGTCTAATATGGAATGATGCCAGGGAAGATTAAACATCATTTTTAATAGTTTGTTTTGAGAGATCTGGATTTTATTTGACAAACAGCACAATTACCCCACACTTAACATCCATACAGAAAAATATTACTTTATGTATTATAACTTTGTTTTTATTTGATAAAATTGATTTCCTGTTAACAAATGGATATACAATTTTGATTGCAATATTTATTTTTTTTAAAGTTCTGGTAATATGCTCTTTAAATGCTAGCTTGGTGTCGAGATGAATGCCAAGTTACATGGCTCCCAGATAATTTGGCGACCAATTATTGTTAGCTGATTTTGTATAGTACTGTTCTTATATTTTCACCGCATTATTAAGATTTGTCTCATCAGTATCTTCAGCATATTACATAAAAAAAAGTAACAATTTTAATTCTGTCTCTATTATTTTTTTTCATTTTACAATCTTTAAAAAAATTAAATGATTTGAAATGGAACGAAGTAATTTGTGTTTGTCTTCACATTTTCATATTTTTTTATTAAAAATAATTAAATATAACCTTTTTTCCAACGCTACATCTTCCTTACTTGATTGAGTAATGTATTTTATTGAGACTATTCAAACTATAATCGCACTTTTATTTTATTTCGAATAGCGTAAGAGGTAACATTACCATTTTAAAATTTCTGTTTCCTTTCGTAAATAGGTAGGTAGTTAGGAACTTTGTCTACCTCCGCTCCGCTGACAACGACATCATTAGAAAGCTAATGAAGAATTTCAGTTACCAACCGCAGTTTCTTTAAGCAGATAAGGCAATTTTGTAATAAAGCCTTCATATTTATACCCTATTCCATAGGGGTATATTAGTTTTGATACATAGTTTGTAACATAGAGAAATAATTTAGCTACATATACCTCAAAGTATATGGATCGACTCAGAATCGATAGCTGAGTCGATTTAGCAATGTCTGTCCGTCCGTCCGTCCGTCCGTACGTCACCAGTTTTTGGGCCTTAAATTTTGAGCTAGAAGGATGAAATTTGGTACACGTGCTCTTTGTTGCTCCTAGCAGAACAAGTGTAAAAATTTTTGAAATCCGCCCACTGCCACGCCCCCTTTTTAGAAAAACGTGTTTTTTTGGCTAAACCATAAGAAATTTTAAAAAAGTGTCTGAGAAACGTAGTTAGAGAATCGTAATAAATATATTTCGTTCATATATAGTTTTTTGCCACGCCCACTTTAATAAAAAACGTTTTACGGTCAAATTTTAAAATTTTCGAAAAAAATTTTGATGCAGAATAGTTAGTAATATTAATATAAACATTTCATCCATAGATCATTTTAGCCCACGCCCACTTGAGGGCGTTTTCTTACAAAAACCGTTTGTATACCCTACCCCATAGCATATGCAGGAGGAAAACGATGTGTTTTGTCAAACAACAAAAGATTCTAATAAACTGTTTGAACAATGTGTTGTGACAATGTCATTTTCTATATAATAGGCTAATAAAGCCCACTTTTTGGAGATATTAATTTTAAGGATGGGATGGGATAGGGTATTAAACGATCCGCACAGGGGATTGTACACTTCTCATATGATTTAGATGCAGATCATCGCAGTCTATTTCGACTGCACTGAACCATGGACTGTATCAAAAGGGGGTAGAGAAATGAAGATGAAGATTCAACGAATAACTTTGCGAGTTGTACCCTCGACATAGATCCGGTAAAAAATTCATTGGACGTTATCGAAGTCTAAGACATGTAGAACGTATGTACACCAATAATCCGGCTTGCAGAGTCGTTGATTTCCAGAACTCAATTAACTAAAGGATTTGTTTAGTTAGCTGAGGACAGGGCTAATTGGAGAGTTATATTGGGCCTGGGTTCACCCCAGGAGCCACATAAGTAGGTTAGGTAAGGTTGGTGGGTGGATGAGACAGACGGTGTGTGTCTTCCCTCATCACACTCAGGTCAATATAGACCCATTGTGATGCCCGTTGGGGGTCCACTTGTGTGGTTGGTTCATTCATTTTCCCGTTACTGTCCATTGTTGTTAGCCTCTTTCCAGCCATCCAGATGTTGCTGCAAACCTGAAAAGATTAGGGAGAGGGATTTCGCATAGATCCGTGAGGTCGTGGAAAAATGATTTTCCTAAGGTTCTCATACTTAATTGGCTGAGGCATGGGCAGTGGCACAGAAAGTGAAGGGTATCCTCGTGTATTTCTTCATCACCGCAGCCTCTACAGAGGTCATCATCTATGAGATGCATTTTCAGTTTGTGGCTTTTTAGTAAGTTGTGTCCAGTAAGAATCCCAACTAAAGTAGAGACAGATTTCCTGTTTCTACGAAGTAGTTTATGGGTTCTTGCTTTGTCATACTCAGGCCACATCCTTTTCAAAGTTTCACAGGTGGGAAGGGAGTTCCACCTGTTTTTGGCAGTGATCAGTGTTTTCTGTCCCACCCGGGGTTTGAGGTCACATAGTGGTGGTTTGACAGACTGGTCTGCTTGGTTAATGCTGGAGGCAGATCCTTTTCTCGCATGTTCGTCAGCAATTTCATTGCCCTGTATGCCTCTGTGTCCGGGGACCCAGCAGAGCTTAACATTATGTTGGACGCCAAGAACATTTAGCTCTTCACGACAACGTTTCACAAGCCGAGATTTTATTTCGAAAGCAGAGATAGCTTTTATTGCAGCCTGACTGTCAATAAAGATGGTGATATCATCTGGCGGTATCGCCAGCATTGAGGTCGCTTCGGCTGCCTATGCTACTGCCAATATTTCGGCTTGGAAGACACTGCTGTGCTCAGGGAGACGAAAGGTGCTGTTTAGCTTAAGTGTTTCTGAAAACACTCCAGCTCCAACTACATCCATTTTTGAACTATCAGTGTAGATGGATATGGTTTCGGTGCCCAATTCGTTCCTCTCCCACTCCTCTCTGCTTGGAAAGATGCAGGAGAATGGTCTTTGAAAGTCATGGTGAGGCAGCATGTAGTCAGAGGATACAGCTGAGCCCAGATATCTGTGTAGAATTTGGGCACGTCCTCCTGAGTTCGATTTCCAGCCACATAAGTATGTACTTAAGTGAAACTCATGACGCCTTCATTTCCAGACCATACTATATTCTACAAACGTGGAATTATCTAATGCATTGGATTTTAGATAGACAAGTATGTAAACTTAATAAGTTAGTGTATGTGATTCTTAATGATTCACAAAAAAATAATAAACCAAAAAATCATATATGTTGTTTGTACGCTGACAGGTCTAGACTTGCAGGAAAGTCTCAATTATCATTAACAACAAAACATTGGAAAAAATCAATACAAACTGTACATAGCTTCAAATTTCTAAAAGGCGTGCATCAAAACTTAAGGCGGTCATTTTAATAGTTAGATGAGAAAAAAAAACTAAATCAATATCAGAGTGAACCCGTGAAATTTCAATAACTAAGCCATCCGTTATCATACAATTAGTGTAAAGAAGAATTTTTAAAAGATTACGTTTGATATATACCTTGTAGATTTGACATGTAATAGTATTTACTGCATATGAGCAAAGGTTAGACCTTCCAGATAGTTTTTTTCCCAAACCTTCGGTTTACCTTCGTCTTCAACTTCAACTTCAACAGCAAAGTCCTATCCAAACACCAAACGCGATTCATTAATTATTACCTTCATCATCTAGTTGTACGCTATTCAAATGATGCAGGCTGTGAACTTTTCCCATCACAAAAACACATAATATTATAAAAATCAGTAAATTAACACCAGCGTGCATTGTAACACTGGTTAACACAATAATCTGAATTTGAAAAATGGTTATCTGCTGGCCGCAATTCCACCTGACTGTAACTTCCTTGTCCGATGCTCACATGGTTGATGGGTTCAGCGGGCAAATTGCGGAACTCTGGATTTGGAATCGCCATCGGCACACAATGGTCACAGGGTGTAACATGTTGCAAACAATTTTACATGAATTTGTACTTTAGTTATGCGTACTGGACAAGACAATAGGCACTTTAATCGTTCTGCTGGTATGAGATTTTAAGAGTCAACTATGTGCATTGTATGAGAAATCAAATTTTTTCAAAAAAATGCTGGCAAGAAATAATGGGTTATATTGCATTTTAAATAAAAAAAAGAATTCCTCGTTCCGCTCATGACGATGACATTTGTTACAAATTATACAGTCAGTTGAAGTAACCCCAATTAGGTATATTTACATTGCACTTTCTAATGCCTTTTAGGCTTTCCTAATGGAATTCCTGCAATCATTTTTCATTTCAATTCCATGACTGTGTGTATCGAGGATATACAGCACGAGGTAAATTAATGATTGTGTAGTCTGTCCCGGCGGTGAAGTCAATGCGAAATGACTTTAAACGTAATCAGTGACGAAATGAATGAAAAATTGTTTTTTGATTATTTACATATTTGGGCTGATATCGCTGGGGATTCGGTTGTGCTCACACATCCTTTTTATGTGCAATTGTTGTTTTTGCTCGTGTTTTGTTCAATGCAGACGACTTATGTCACGAGGACTATGATTAATTGTTTGGTGACAGGAAAGTCTTAATTGCTTAAGGAATTAAGACTTAGAGCTATGGTTGGCTGGCATTGAATGATTCTTTGATTTTAGGAAATCAGTGTAATTACTTAATGGAATTAGGGTTGATGTAAAATGTAACCAACTCGAATTTAAATCATTTAAAAGAAGGAGTTGTTTATAACTTATATAAATCCAAGTCATGTTAAAGTATAAATAAAATGAATAGGTTTTAGCTTTGACAGTTTCACAGAGTAATAGTACGTTTCCACCGAACAGTAACTAAACTCAACATTTGAAAATAGTGTTCCCACCAAAAACAAAAAAGCATTCCAACTGTCAACAAAAAACAATTTTATTGTACTTTTTTGTTTTCAGCTTTGACTAGATATTGTAACTTAGTAACCCAGAGGGATAAATTTGTTTATAAATGGGAGGCTGTTCTCTTTATCGGGGAAAATAGTAATTTTGTAGTTGACTGTAAATTAAATTTCAGCCAAACTCAGCGTTCTGGAATGAGTATATCGTAATGTATAGCATTTCGGCTGAAATTACGCATTTCGACTCGGTGGAAACGTACTGTAAGACTATCTTAATTACCTGCAAATGTCATCCGCATTTGTTTTTACTATAAACGTTATTTGTAGCATTAAAGTATTAAACCAGTATGTCACAATCTGATAATTTACAACGGGTTTCATTGGATCTTTCCTCTTGAGCGGGAAAGCACCCAAAATGTCTGACACTTTCCCGTGACTTTATTCTTTCAAGGTTTTCCTAATCTTTGATGTTCTTATTCGATCAAATGCGCTTCATTAAAATTATTATTTTCGTTGGTTGTTATGATTTTTAAATCTTGTCTAGCATTCAAAGCCAAGTGACCAACTATTCTAAGAGGCATTTTTATGTTAAAGAGGATTCTCTTGATTTTCCGCCATTTTATCAACTGTACACTTATTATGTTTTGCCATTATTCATAGATCTACAACTTTTCAGACTTGGGAATGATTCTTACTATTATTCTTAGACTTGAGATATTTGAACTTTCCCCCCTTGAAAATTACTTCCTGTGGCCGAAGTTTATCGGAAAACTATGCACTCTGTAATGCTTATAAAAAGCATATTCCCTCCCCAAAAAGCATCAGCATCAGCATCATTTTAGCATCGCTAAAGAAACTTAACATAAATAAAACGACCTATAGGAGAGGCTTTGCGAAGGACTAATTCACAAGATTTATTTCCGAACCTAGCCATTGAGCGTTAGAGGTTGCTACAATATGTCTAAAAAAAATGGCACCGATATAATGGGCCACACAGATGTCGATTTCTACATAGTTGGTAAACGAATTTGGTGTTTGAGAAAAACCTGTCAAAACAAAAAGTCTTCTGTACTTCTTTAGCAAAAAGGGTGAGAAGATAACTCTACCAAATTCTTTACTGCATACCCATATTTCGTCTATATTTGTTTTACCACGCCCACTTATTGGGGGTGTTTTTAGTGAAAAAAAACTTTCTTGGTCAAATTTTAAAATATTTGATAAAGCTTTAGATGCAGAAATATTGGTAATGCTAATACGGAAATTTCGTCAATAGGACATTTCAACTCACGACCACTTTTGGGGTGTTTTCTGACAAAAACATAGAGAAACGTAGTTCTTGTCGAAGCAAACAAGATTTAGATACTATCGGAACAAGATTTGGTGAAAATATATTTTTCTTTATTTGCTTCCCACTTAACTTTTAGTCATGCCCAATTTTTGGGGATATTCATTTAAACGGTGTAATAGAAAAGCGCATTCAACGATTCGCACAGCGGATTGTAGCCTTTTTTCACTATAATTTTTGTGTAAACAAACAGAACATGCGCTTCTAAGATGACTCTATTCCTGAAAATTACATCAACGACCTTTTGCATACGTCTAAAGTCAATTTCCACAGCTGGAGACGTTGTTCCCTGATTTTTTGAAATCAAAATTTAGGTCACAGTGATATCTTATGCAGACCGGTATGTGAACATGTTGGAGGAATTTAATTTTTCAGGACTTGATGAGTTGGACAGGATGGAGCAACGGCTCTCACATCAAGGGCATTAATACCTGTTTTGAAGAAACACTTCACGGATGCCTTATTCCAAAAAGAGCGATTTGGAGTGGCCAGCGTAATTTCCCCGATTTGGCCGCTTGCTATTTTCTGTTGGGTTTCTTTTTTTTAAGTTACGTGTTTGTGTTAACTATAACTGTATATTCTACTCTCGGTAAGAGTCATAATTAATGTCAGAAATCTGCTTATTTAATGTATGGGCAATGGGGTTCGTCATCTATCCTTCATGATTTTCAAAATATGTAATATAAAACATTAGGTTCATATATATATTATAAAATATCTATATATAAATGCAAAACCATGGATAACTTTGGAAAACAAGAAAGTTATGTTGCTTTTAGCTTTATTGGTCCACCAAAAGAAAAGTCTATCTTTGTGATATTTCTAATGTTTTGAAAAAACTAGTATTCTCATATTCTCACACCTCATCTTATCAGACATTAAAAATGTCAAGTATCATTTAATATAAAATATTATTGACACAGTAAGCATTAATCAAAATAAATTCCTCTGTTCCCCAACTTGTCACAATTGTATGAAATGAATACCAATAAAACGTCCCATAAGCTCATAAGGTCAACCCATTATACACATCTTCACCGACGCAACCACTAGTCATCTGTCATAACTCACACCTTTCCCGCAGCAAAACCACCAATGATCATAAAAATGCATAACAATTAATTTCGAAAAACCAACACCAATCATCTATCAAGACCCCCAAAAACCTCCTCAAGACAAAATCTCTTTCATCTTGGCCGTATCGCATCAACCTTCAGCACTGAAACTAGCACTCCCTTAACACCAGAACAGACCGTGAAATATGATGTTTAATAAACCCACTCAGCGCATAGCGCTCAACAAACGATTAATCATCACATTAACCCCTTCACAGCGTGTTAAACATCGTCAATTAGTTAAGTGTCGGTTATAAAAATTTTCAAAATATTTTTGACACCCACTCGGGGGGGAGCACGCATTTAATACGCCCCATTAAGTGATGAAGTTGGTTCCACACAGGTATACGTACAAGAACACCCTTTCAAGCGGTAGCATCCCCCAACCATTTATCATGGAAAAGTGGAATTTTTAACCCATTCGATATTCGGAGGGAGACCGCACATTCGACAGTGGGGCCTAACATCTCGCGCCAACGCATTTTTAACAGGTGTCAGACCAATTTCCGATCGCTCACAAGTCACAAGTAAATCGTTCTTTTAAAATTCCACAAAATTAATTGGGCACAACCAGAAAGAAAAATCCACATAGAAGCTCTTGCTGTAGCCCATAAGGGATTATAACAGGTCAATTAATTAACTAATGATGATGATGGTGTATGCCATTTATGATTGTGCGTGTGCATCTAATTTTCATAAATTTTCCAAGACACTTCCTTTCGCTTTCGTTTCTATTTCTGTGACAAGATTAAGTGACGACTTTGAATCGAAATGCATCCATAATGGAAGCAAAGTAAAAATAAACACGCGTATAGAGCACGCATCTCTTCCGATTAGGGAACAAAAAAATATAATTTGATATTTTTTGGGGAAATTTATGAACCCCAATGAGACGAAGAAAAGCGGCCCTATTAAGATATTCAAACATTTATTTATTACAGATACGAATTTATTTTTCTTAAAATTTTAGTGGAAGAGAAGCGATGTGATAGGGGATATGGTTTTTGTTTTTTCCGCGGTAGATAGTGTTAAGTTGTATATATCGGGTGGCCACCATCACATACACGGAGAGAATGAACTACATGTCTATCTATTAGGTGCTATTAGATGTATTTCTGTATTCTATTGCGCTTTTCCCATCTGACTTAGTGTAAACAGCGGATGGTGAATTAATGTATTTTTTTCAATTTAAAATGAGAAGATAGATATGCATTTCCTTAATCGATGATGGTGCGGTGTTATTCTTCGTGAGATGCGTCGGTAAATAGATTTATGTTTTGAAAATGGGGCTTGAATTTATAAAGTTTTCTATTGGTTTTCGTTGCTTTAATAAAATAAATGTTTTATATTATTTTTTTTGTTTTTGCAGATTAATCTTGAAGCAAAAATACTTTTGGGGGTATATAGGTAGGTTAAAGATATATTTTTTTGTAATATTATCTATATGGGTATAATATAGAATATGTTTGCAATATATATAAGAAATATTGAAATCTTTTTGATTCGATTGAAAATCAAAGGTGTTATTTTACAAACGAACATTATTAAACCACAAACAATAGCATTTATCGAAGTTTTGTAGAAATATGTCAATATGACGTGAAACGTGTTAAATATTAACACTTATCACTTCGTGTGGACTGCATTTCATTGATCTTAAAAAAAATGGCAGAAGAGGCATTATTTGTGCTTGAGCCAGGATTAAAAAAAATCGATATTATTAAGTCTGTGTGGAACAAAGTAGTTCTAGTTTCAATATCTGTTGAGCAGCACTATTATGAAATCTCCTGAGAAGTTACAATGAGGCCTTTACTAGTAAATTCCCCAAGAACTATCACTGGACTGTGCAACCACATTTTTCATTGCTCAATTGAAACCGAAAATTTAAAGTTTTGATTGTCAATGTATTTGGTTCGCAGATTAATGTAGCCTTCACATTTATAAGTCTGTATACAAATCCAAAAGAATTAAAGTAACAGGCTCGTTAACCCAAGGCCTATGCCTTTTCTTAAAAACATTCATTTGTGCATACATATTATTTAAATACGGCGCGGTACATCTAATGGATCTATTATCTTATTTATACGATGGGAAATGTTAGTTTAGATATAACGGGTGATTTTTTAAGAGGTTTAGAACTTTTTTAAAAAAAAACACAAAAAATTCGAAAAAAATGAATGAAATATTTATTTGAATCGATAGTTTGAACCTTGCAATTTAATGTTTAAAGATAATTTCATGCAAATGTTGACCGCGGCTGCGTCTCAGGTAGCCCATCCGCTGAGTCCAATTTTGGCATACTCTTTCACACATATCGGCCGGTATCTCACGAATGAATGCATGGATGTTGGCTTCCAGTGTGTCAATCGAAGCGGGCTTGTCCCTATAGACATTAGCCTTGACATACCCCCATAAAAAATAATCTAATGGTGTCAAATCGCACGATCTAGGCGGCCAATTGACCGGCCCGAAACGTGAAATTAACTGTTCACCAAACTCGCCTCGCAATTGCGCCATTGTTTCGCGTTCTGTGTGGCATGTGGCACCGTCTTGTTGAAACCACATATCATGCAAGTCAAGAACTTCCATTTCGGGCAAAAAAAAGTTTGTTATCATCGCTCGGTAGCGTTCACCATTGACAGTAACGCTGCGATTCGCATCATCTTTGAAGAAATATGCCCCAATAATGCCGCCGGCCCATAAACCGCACCAAACAGTGGCTTTTTCGGGATGCATTGGTAGCTGTTGCAATGCTTCTGGCTGATCTTCACTCCAAATGCGGCAATTTTGCTTATTTACGTACCCATTCAACCAAAAATGAGCCTCATCGCTGAACACAATTTTTCGATAAAAAAGCGGATCCTCGGCCAGCTTTCCAAGAGCCCATTCACCAAAAATTCGGCGTTGTGGTAGGTCGGCTGGCTTTAGTTCTTGCACCAGCTGTATCTTAAAAGGCTTTACGCCCAAATCCTTCCGCAAAATTTTCCACGTAGTGCTGTAACAAAGGCCTAACTGCTGGGAACGGCGCCGAATCGACATTTCGCGGTCTTCTGTCACACTAGCTGATACTTCCGCAATATTTTCTTCACTACGCACAGTACGTAAACGTGTTGGTGGTTTAATGTCCAACAAAGTAAATTTGGTGCGAAATTTGGTCACAATCTTGATCTTCCGAATAGACTGCTCAGAAGGTCGAGAATGCCGATCATAAAATGGAAGCAGCGCGCGATGAACATTTCGAACCGAGCACGAAATTTGATAGTAAAATTCAATAATTTGCAAGCGTTGTTCATTTGTAAGACGATCCACGGTTAAATTGCAAACCAAACTGAAGCTGTTTGACAGTGACACAAGGTACTAAACACACGTCAGCTGTCAAAACCAGTGTTGCCAAAACCAAACCAGCTAAAAAATCACCCGTTACAATTAATAAAGAACGACAGTTTTATTGTGTTTCTGGTATTTTTTAAAACGCTGTACTGATCCACCATAGCACTACTCCTGTTTTGAATTGCCGGATCCATAAATTTGATAAATAAACTATATACGTATTGAAATGTTTCTAACGTGACCTATACGTAATGAACAAAGAAATATTTTAGTTGAAATACAGGCGATGTTATGTGATGTTAAACGACGCTGACAAATAATGTGCCGCCATCATGTAGAACAAACCATTCAATATTGAAAACGACAGCGAAATATCTAAACTCAAGCATAATTACTGCTTTCCTGTCGAGCTTTATTATACCAGTGGAAATGACTTGGTAAGGAACATTCACCAACTCATAAGCAAAATTTGGTCGGATGAAAGTATGCGTGAAGAATGGAACCTCACAATCAACATAAAAAATACCCTCTGAACTGGCCCAACCACAAAGGCATATTTCTCGACAGCATAGCCTACAAGATCCTATCTGCCATTATATGTCAACGCCTGAAATAGGTTACGAACAACCTGATAGACCCTGATAGCGTGGTTTTAGACCAGGAAAGTCCACAACTGATCAAATCTTTACACTTAGCCAGATCATAGAAAAAAAACACGATGTGCAGGAGACGATGGATGGAGATTTCTCGCTGATTCATTAGGGTCGGAAACGACCTCACCGACGCATTCGATACCAAAAAAGGATTTAGGCAAGGCGATGTGCTGTCATGTAATTTCTTTAATTTGAAACTTGAGAGGATTTGCAAAACTCCCGAGCCAATACCAGAGGTACAATTTTCCAAAAATCGGTGCAATTACTAGCATACGCCGACGATATTGACACCATTGGTAGGACTCGACGTGATGTCATAGCCACTTTTGCTAGTATAGAGAAGGAAGCGGCAAAAATGGGTTTAGCAGTAAATGAGGGTAAGCCTACCTCGGTTCCGCTATTCGCTCTGACAACAACATTACGTCGGAAATTAAACGAAGAATTACACTTGCCAACCGTTTTTTTTTCGGGCCCTCACTCGAATTACTAAGGAGATCCTACACAACACCTTGATCATCCCAGTCCTGCTCGACGGCGCTGAACCATGGAACGTATAAAATTCTTGGAAGAAATCCTTGGTTGTTTTTAGAGAACAATTATTCGAAATTGTTCGGTCCCGTTTACGACCAGTACAATTAAAAAAAACTCCACATATGACGTTAAAATGGCTAAGACAGGTAGAGCGAATGGACACAAGTACTCCGGCTCGCAGAGTCTTCGATTTCTAGCCAGGGCGCAGTTGAGGAAGACTTCGCCTTAAATGGCTCGCCCGAGTGGAAACCGACCTCAACCAACTTGACGTGTGCAACTGGAGGCAGTTTGACAAGAACCGGGTTAATTGGAGAAGCATGTTGTTTGTGGCCCAGGTTTCTTCCAGGTTTCTTACTTAAGTAAGGAGGTAAGTAAAATGACCTTTTTTTTTGAATATGCACATTTAAATTATTTTCTAAAATGGTGTTACACAAGTTTGACACAAATGAAGATTCGATCGTTATAATTACTATTTATTACGATGTAGGACAAGACGTGAATAAAATCCCGATTTTTCGTAACTAACAAAAAATAATTGATCTGGGAAATTGACAGTTCATATCCGCTCAAGTCAATTACTGGCATCGGAATTTTAAATTTGCGTTTTCAATTGAAGATGGGTTTGTTAACTCCTTCAACGAAGTTTCGATTTCCTTATTATTCTCGTTGGATATTTTTAGATTTACTGCTAAAAAAGTCAGAGTTGGATTGATAGCTACTGTCGATAGCTAGTACTAATTGCTAAAGTTATATAAAAACATAAGTGTTCAAATACCAAAAAAGTTTTCTTTTCCGATATTTTTTTTTTCGTTAAAAATGTTGTATTTTCTGTGTCGCATTAATGCCTGACGAAATTTTATTTCACTTTGGTTGAACAGTATTCCAACATAAATTCGGTTCTCAAAATGGTATGTTTCTTAAAAATAAATGCGTTAGTTCAAGTAGTCCTTCCTCCTGTTAACCTTAGAACGCGTCAGTATGAAATTGGGACCAGACTCCGGACGTTTAGGCTTGTTTACCACAATATTTGTTAAAAATGTTAAATTCCTTCATAGCTCCAGGCACTGCAGGCGTCACCATTGACTCGATCTTTGGAAACATCCGCTGCCATCTGAAAGAAGGAAAAGATACATAAGTGAAAGAACTCCTGTGCCTTATCTGCTGTTATAGCAAGACATACGAATATGTTGCCCAATCTATGGAAAAATAATAATACCCTCGTAGGCTTAGAGTTGAAGAATGCAGTATATGAATTAACATGAATTCGTTGACAACACACCAATAACAAGACGGTCATGTTGTCTTGTTATATTTATAATTCTAAACAATAAACACTATAGTTAAGTATGTATATTTGGAACATTTCATAAAAAAACGTTTTAATTCCCCAGATTCTTCAAATATATAAGAGTTCTGTGTAGTTGCTTCGTTTGTTTTGAAGATATCGTGGTAGTAATGGTACTCAACTTTAACTTTAACTGAATGACAAGTTGACTGGTCCTCCTATTGCGATGATCTTCCAAATCATCCAAGTTATATAAATTTTCAGAAATAACTTAAATAAACACAGCCGTTCAGATTCAGCATAAAATAGGAGGTCCCCCTATCACGCAAGAAGTACGCAAGTACACATGAATGGTTGTGAGAAAAAAAGATAGGCCCTGGCTACTAACGAGCCTTTTGCGCCAAAATGTTTAATTTGGAACTAAAAGTTTAGTACTCCATATATGGGTCAGGTTTTAACCCTATAAGTTTCTTTTATAAAAGTGTTCGTTTTACAGGATCATATTTTATAGATTTTTCGTTGTTTACCTAATAATTCGAAATAAACTTCTATAGCCGACACAAAAAATGAGTTATACTCTCGAATGCTCATTTCTATTTTAACATAACTGCATTTTAAACAAAAACCCAGAGTAAGAACCCTGAAATTACTATATTTTCCATTTATCTAAATAATTGAATACAACATTTTTGTACGGTACATAATTTATCGACAATCACCGCATATACTCGTACATGCACTTACGGCTTGCGCCGAACGCGTGTCATACCGAATTCCTCAATTGAAAAAGTATCGCTTTATGTGTTTCGAAAATGTGAAAATTCCAGCGTATTTGGTGAAAGTAATTTGATGATATGCAATAAATTTCATAAATACCCTCATTACAGCTTGATGTGATGCCATAGACCGAATGTCATCTCTCAATCTCACCCCAACCGTGCACATCTAGGCGAAGAAACTTGTTCCGAAAATAGCCAAAAACCAATTTAAATAGCATCTAGCTATGGCAATCGATTGTCGCGGGGTCCTTATAGGGTGGGTGCAGTGAAACAATTTTTAATGACCATTTAAATTTGGAAAAATTTTCCAATGACATTACAGATATTAAGAAGGTCCTCGACGCCCTCTTTCTCTAGAAGAAAAGTTGATACTCATTTTCATTTTCAGTCTGGCGTAGTCTCTAATGTGATCTGTTCCTTTTTGAACCTATATGATGGCCGGGAGATTTAAAACTGAACTGTCAAGGGCTAAAAACGCTCATAAATAATGTGCTGTTCGTGGATGTCAAGTAGAAAAATGCCATTTAACACCACTATAGTCGATATGATGTACAATTTCCATGTGTTAAGATATTCCCATGTATTTTCAGATTGAGGATATTTTTCAAAATTGAATGAAAGAGGAATTAATAAACTTCAGACATTATTCAATGATAGGAAAAGACTTATATAACATACAAATCTTATTCAGAAAAATGTGTTCCCGCTAAAAAAAAGATAATACATAACTCGAAAACACAATGTATCAGGAATCCCATTTGAATTGGTCATACTTTCACACGACTTGTCGTTTCTTAATGACGCATTATAGCTATACCCTTGCTAAAAATGCAAATAGGTGTATAAATGAATAAAAATAAACTAAATAAAATTTTCTAAAACGGAAAAGAAACAACGAAAGGTGAACAAAACGACAATTTATTTTATACCATAACAAAATTGTAATTTCAAATTTCCCATAAACATTTTGTTCGCTTTAGTTGTGTCAGTTCATCACATATGTATCTATATATATATTTGGCTTCGTTTTTTTATATATATATTAAGTAAAATTTCAAGTGCTTAGGTAAATATATCGTTCGAACGTGACCAGAATCGTAATACAGGGTCAATGGAAGTCATAACATGGCACCACAACACACGATGGCGATGTAGTGTGTATTGTTAATGCATAAAAATGGTTCAAAGTACCCACCTACTATGCGCTCCAACAGCGGCTTCTGCTATCTAATAAAATAACTATAACAGTGAATTACCATAAAAGTCAAATTACCCACTGCGCTGCCGACCAAATATTAAAGGTGGTGTTACACTCTGCACACTGGCAGACGATTACCCTCGATGAAGAAGAAGCTACGATACGAGTAGGAACACGAAATGAATTTTCGATTCACTGCAAGACCTCACTCAGCGTTGGTGGCATCTTCAATAAATTTAATTAAAAAAAATCGAGATAGATACAAAGATACTCTTTTAATCACTTTTAATCAAGTTTCGATTGTTTCCGCAATGATGCGAATGAGTGAACTGTATAGGAAATGCCAATGAAAATCCATGTGTTTCAGTCAGAGCGGGTAAGGGTTGTCAACACCCTTGTCCATCAGGTACCTTCGCACATAAATCCCAATCGAAGGACAATAAAAAGCAACTGACCATCGGTCAGGATACGGGGTGCACTCCCGCCGACTGTGAATGGGAGAGCACAATAGGAAATCTTTTAATTTTCCAATTCAATCGGATTTTTAACGCCCACAACAATTTGTAATGGTCGGCGCAGAGAATCGAATAGAAAAATGGGAATTAGATACTCAAGGTGATCGAAGGATTGTGGCACGCGTGTGCGGGTGTATACAGCATTCCATTCATTACGCGTTTAATCCAATAAAGATTGGTTCATTGTCTGTTTGGTGAATTATGTGTCCAATTGTGTACTTTGTTGATTGAGACTTGTGGTCAAGCAGCTGCTTTTGACTTAGATTTCGATTTGGATGTGGAGTTGTCAAGGGTTGACAATTCAATACCAAACCGACTGTTATAGATACAAAAGAGGAATTAGCAAAATATTGGCGCCCTCTTTAATATGTTTGTAACTATGTTTTGTACAGATTTCTGACAGTACTCTGTAGACATTCCAAAAAAGACTTACTTAGATATAAATAGAAACGCATCACCATATGGTTCGATTTACTGTATCCTCTTAAATGAACGGAAAGGAGAGAAGCTACATTTCTTATGCGACCGACAAAATAAATAAAAAAAAAACACATTTGTTTGATTCAAACAGCGAATCGTGGCCCAAGCCTAAAGTACAAATGGTAGCATCCAATCCTTTTTTTAACCCTATCAGATCTCTACGAGCAGAGATTTGCCAGAGCATATAATATGCATCCACAGGCTCATCATTTAGTGCATTTGTTAGTGGGACAAAACAGAACATAGATGTAACTAAGTTTGAAATCACTAGCAAAATCAATATAAGATTAAATTACAATGAAGCTATATATATTATTAAACAAAAGACAATTTTAAATATACTTATTACGGTTCTAGAATAAAATTTCGCAGAGTGTTTTTCGAACTACTTTTACTAACATGCAGTTCAACTACATCGTTATTTTTATTGTAAACTCTACTCATGCGACTAATAGCCTCATGCATACCATAGTTGTGTTTATGGCTAGGTATATGTAATATATTGAATCTACGCAGGTTGTAGGAACCTCCCCAAGTATTAAAACCAATAGCACTTAAAAGATCAGGAGCATCAATTTGTCCTGATAATAATTGGTGTAAGAAAACCATGTCATTGTTAAGTCTACGTTGAGACAAGGGCAACAGTTGAAGCAGTTTAATTCTGCACCTATACGGAGGTAAATCGTGACGATCACCCATGGGAGTCTTCTCAAAGCAAATCTTATGAATTTACGTTGGATTGATTCAATTCTATTTGAATGAACTACATAGAAGGGTGTCCAAACTTGTGAAGCATACTCCAAGTGAGGCCGAACTAGACAGCTATAGAGCGAAAGAGTGACATAAGGGTCATTAAACTCTTTTGACCATCTTCTAATAAATCCTAACATAGAGTTTGATTTATTGACGATAACGTTAATGTGTTTATTAAACTCCATTTTGTGATCAAAATATACACCAAGATCTTTAAAACTGTCTGCACGACAGAGAGTGTGCCCGGACAGAGTATATTTAAAATTACATGGAGCGCATTTTCGTGAAAATGACATATGCTGGCACTTTTTAGGGTTCAGATTCAAACCGTTTTTAAGACACCATATGGTAAAACTATTTAAATCGGTTTGTAGTGAAAGCGAATCGTTTAGATCTCCAACACATTTGAAAATTTTCATATCATCATCACATATCAATATTTTGCTATCTCGAATACAAGCTTTTACATCGTTAATTGCAAGTATAAATAAAATTGGTCCTATAGGACTTCCTTGAGGTACTCCGGATTGAGCAACAAAAGGGTTTGACTTGGAACCTCTAAATCCAGGGAATCCATACGCCTTAAGTTTAAAAATTATGATGTTATGTGATAACTGGTCAAAGGCTTTGGAAAAGTCAGTGTATATAAAATCGACTTCTTTTTTATTTTCCAAACTATTGGAGTAATGATGCATGAAAGTTAATAGATTTGTTTTGTCCTTGTAGTTGAAATGAAAAAGAAGAATCTGATTTCATTGGTAACAAAATGGCATTGATCCCGTAGGTTGACGGTTGTATAGACTCGGCAGATTCAAATAGTTTATTATGATAGAAACAACAAATACTGTGGTGATTCTTTGGAATTGCAAAATTACTATCAAAAATCTTTAAATATGGAGACGATGCCTTGGAAGTGTTTATGCTGCAAATCATCAATCAAAACACTGATTATGATTAACTACTCATTACTAGTTGTGTATGTACACAATTAAGAGCCAAGTGGGATTGGCAAAGCATGACCCTATCTACAAGTTAAGGGAGCCATAAGGAATATCTGACCAGAGGCTATAGTCTGGTACCACGAGAATCAGGAGCCCCTTATATATGTCTTAGCCTGATTGAGAGGTAGGCCCCTTTGTGGGAGCTGTGGTTACCCGACTTCGCGGGAACGTATGGTTTTCTAAGGTCTATGGGTGATAGAAGAGTTGTCAGATAGCCCTCGGTCCTTAGCAAAGATGAAGTTCGTGCCTAACACTTGATTTTCAAGATTGCAATAAAGCAAAGTGTCCTGCGTTGGGGTGTTTGACCAACACTTTTCTATGGTTCTTATATGTGGGTAGGCTCAAGGTGAAATAAGAGCTGTAATGGTAAAATGTTCACGTTAAGCATACTTAACATTATCAACATAACACTATGATTGTAACTGCGCTATGTAACTGCAATCTCACTTTTATTTTCCGATAATTCGTCGCGCAGACATTACATCCCATACTTTCACTTTTGCACCAATATATTCCTATTTAAAGCCCTTGCTCGCTTACAAATGAAAAGGTGCTGATCGCCATAATCAGACTGATTAACACTCCCCACGTTTTCCACCGTCCCTGACGATATTGGTTTCCAAGATTATGGGTTTCGCAGTGTTATACCAGTCACTTCAAAATATTTTACCCACTTTACGACGCATCTAGACGCATCATTTACGTGGAGACCGCTTCATATAAAAAAAAAATGTAAACTTACCAGTATATGACTATTGAGTTACTTATGTATAGCGAGTATTGGGTTTGTGGTGTCAAAATCTGTCCAGATCTTCTTAGATCTTTTATAAATGGAGTATTAATGCCATCGCTTTTTCTGACGAAGCTGATTATAAACTTTCATAAACTTTCATAAAACTCTCATGGGAAACTTCTCAAATGTGGCATTCGGAAATTGAGTTAACCTGTAGTTCACATTCGTTAGGCCAATAATATAACCTCGTGCACACAATAGAGGAGACGCTTTGTTTGAACTCCTTAATTTGCATTGAATACAATGTATAATAATACAATGCCATAAATGTACAATTCAATAATACACTCCTCCTTTCGCCCATCAAGGATATCTTCTTCAGCTTCACTGATGTTCTTGGCTCAAAATCATTAACGACCAAATAGCACAGTAAGTGCAAACATAAAACCTATGATTGATCAATAATAGCAGTCTATATTTATTATCAAAGCTATTGCATAATTAAAGCTGGGAAATGTTATTCCCCTTAGCACCAATCTGAAAGTGTAAAAGCAAACTAATTTGAAGGTAAATATTAACATAAAATAAAATGTATTATAACATAAAACAATTAATTAAAAAATCCAATCCAAAAAGTCATAAGGAAATAGTTATATTAATTTTGAATACTTAAATTATAAAAAAAAATAAAAAAAACTGGTCCTATTTCATATGTCCCCATTAAATCCATTTTTATTTTATTCGACCTCATATGGTCATATATAGGTAAAAGACCACGCGTGTTCAAGGTATTCAATAAAGTTTCCTCTTTTTTCCCCTTTTGCCATAAAAAGAAACCGCAACATTCAACAACCTTGGCGTCTAAGTATATCATAATGCTTTACGTCAATATGATTTAACTAAAGGTGCTTATTGGACATAACTTTTGTATGCCATACCCATTCACTTCAAATATGCCTAAAAATGTCGTTTCAATTATTTATCATTCGCTAATTAATGAGTTGAAAACACAAATCTACAAAAATGTTATCCCCATGGGAATGTGGTTGAGCTCCCTAGAGCTTTTGTCTACCGTATTAAAAATTCAGAATATCAATAGTGGAAGCTGAACGAACACTAGCCTTGCCATAAGAACTTGACTACATATGGCATAACTATGGTTGTACAAACGAATAAAAAATTAATTAAAAAAATCGGTTTTCAAAATATTGCAGTAAAAATAGGAAAATTTATTATGTAGGTAGATATGCTATATATAGGAATACAAATAAAAAATAAAAACCTTTTTTCGAGATTTATATATGAGATATATCCACAAAGCGAATATGGTTTAACTGGCTTTTTTATACTATACATCGCCTGGCCATAAAATTGAAAGTTGTGTTAATTAATTGAATTAAAATTGGCAAATTAAAAATCGACGTCCGAAAGGCTGTTTTTCATAAAATTTGCTTTATTGAAATATTTTATAGTTTTACTGGTTATTTTATGGTTTGGGCTGATGATTAAAATGTGAATGGAATGGTTTTTGTGTTATTGGATTTTTTATATTATTTATACAAGTAATTTATTTATTGGAAATCGACATATTTGTACGATTTAATTACATTTTTTAATGCTTTATTTTGTCTTTAATGATAACCTCGGATTTTAGTTTATGACAGGCGGAGGTTTGTTTTAATAATATATTTTACGTTATTACTTAATTAAATAATGGGGCTCACAATATAAAACTAATAGGACTCTTTGCATGTCAAGTGAGTGGAGACAATTTAAATGTTTCCGGAATTTAATAATATTATCAAACAAACTTTGTTTTGTGAATTATAAATGTTTGTCAATTAAATTAGCCTGATTAATTACTAAGGCTCATTTCGCCAAATTACATTTCCTTAAACTATGCTTAGGTGTAGTATGTTATATACTTTTATACATTTAACGCAGCGTATGCATTTGAAGAGAAGAGGAAGAAATATGGAGTGATAGGAAAGATATAGTAACAAGAAACTACACTTTTTGCTTCAATTTTTTGCTTATTCTGTGTGCCAAGGTATGATAGATTTTGACTGTCAGCTCACAAAAAAGCTACTCGTTGCAAGTCACTGAAAATCTAAAAGACGTATGGCAAAACATTTTACCAATTTGTCTTTAAATATTCTAAAAGATTGTAACAAAGCAACTAGCTTTAATTATTGACAGACATGCTTAAACGGATTTCACGGTTTCCTCACCTCGATATCCATAAGGGGACATGGCGGTCTCCAGATCAACGAACGGTCAACCAAATTGATCACATTGCGATAGATAAGAGGCACGCATCCAGTATTTTGGATGTCCGAACATTCCGAGGAACTAACATCGACTCGGATCACTACCTTGTAGCAGCCAAGGTAAGAATGCGGATATCCACCACGCCACAACAATCCAGAAATACTGTGAAAAAATTTAATGTCGGAAGACTGCAATCGCAAGAGACCGCCAAGACCTTCGCACAACGCGTATCCCTTAACCTCTCGATTAATACCATACCACCAGTATCGAATGTCGAAGAGCAATGGCAACGATGCCAACAGGCCATTAGATCAGCCGCAACTGATGTGCTAGGTTTCTCGCGCCCACCAGCAAGAAACCCCTGGTTTGATGAGGAATGCCGACAGATGCTCGCAGCCAAGAACGAGGCCTACAAGGCTAAGCTGCAGGTGAAGACGAGAGCTGCCATTGAGCTCTATAGGCAAAGAAGAAGGGAAGAACATCGGCTTTTCAGCAAGAAGAAAAAAGAGCAAGAAAAGCGCGCGATCGAGGATATAGAGAGGTGCCACTCCAGGAACGATGTTCGCAAGTTTTACCAAAGTGTAAAACGTCAAAGCCAAGGATACAAGGCTCGAACAGAATCCTGTCGAGATGAACAAGGAAATATTGTAGTTGAGACACAGTCGATGCTGAGGATATGGAAGAACCACTTCTGCAGACTGTTAAACGGCGATGACGAACAACATTCCGCTGTCAGGCAGAACGAACCATTCAATATTGGCAACGACAGCGAAAACTGCCAACCACCCGACCTGAGTGAAGTGAGGATAGCAATATCTAAACTCAAGCTTAATAAGGCTGCCGGAAATGACGGCCTTCCCGCTGAGCTCTATAAGGCCGGCGGAGATGACTTGGTAAGTAACATCCACCAACTCATAAGCCAAATCTGGTCGGATGAAAATATGCCTGAAGAATGGAACCTCAGCATCGTTTGCCCGATCCACAAAAAAGGAGACCCTCTGAACTGCGCCAACTACATGGCATAAGTCTCCTCAACATCGCCTACAAGATCCTATCTGCCGTAATATGTGAACGCCTGAAACCGTTTACCAACAACCTGATTGGCCCTTATCAGTGTGGTTTTAGGCCAGGAAAGTCCACAACCGATCAAATTTTCACACTTCGGCAGATCCTGGAAAAGACTCAAGAAGTCCAAATCGATACCCACCACCTATTCATCGATTTCAAAGCCGCATATGACAGCATTTATAGAGACGAACTGTACAGAGCCATGTCTAGTTTTGGTATACCGCCCAAACTCGTCCGTTTGTGTAGGATGACGATGGAGAATTCTCGCTGCTCCATCAGGGTCGGAAACAACCTCACCGACACATTCGATACCAAAAAAGGATTTAGGCAAGGCGATGCGCTGTCATGTGACTTCTTTAATCTGATTCTTGAGAGAATTGTGCAAAACTCCAAAGCCAACACCAGAGGCACAATTTTCCAAAAGTCGGTGCAACTACTACCATACGCTGACGATATTGACATCATTGGTAGGACTCAACGTGATGTCATAGCCACGTTTGCTAGTATAGAGAAGCAAGCGGCGAAAATGGGTTTAGCAATAAATGAGGGTAAGACTAAGTATATGCTGTCAACACGAAAGGACACACAACATCGACGAATTGGACAGAACGTCACCATTGACAGATATAACTTTGAGGTAGTACGGGACTTTGTCTACCTCGGCTCCGCTATTAACTCTGACAACAACATCTCGTCAGAAATTAAACGAAGAATTACTCTTGCCAACCGCTGTTTCTTCGGGCTAAGAAGGCAATTTAGTAGTAAAGCCCTCACTCGAACTACTAAGGAGATCCTATATAAGACCCTGATCATCCCAGTCCTGCTCTACGGCGCTGAAGCATGGACCGTATCAAAAGCGGATGAAGAAATCCTTGGTAGATTCGAGAGGAAAATTCTTCGAAAAATCTTCGGTCCCGTTTGCGTTGACGGGCTATGGAGACGAAGATTCAACCAAGAACTATACGAGCTGTACAGCGACATGCCCCTGGTCAAAAAAATCCGCATAGGACGTTTAAGATGGCTAGGACATGTAGAACGAATGGACACCAATACTCCGGCTCGCAGAGTCTTCGATTCCCAGCCAGACGTCGGACGCAGTAGAGGAAGACCTCGCCTTAAGTGGCGCGCACAAGTGGAAACCGAACTCAACCAACTTGGAGTGAGCAACTGGAGGCAGTTAGCTAAGGACCGGGCTAATTGGAGAGGCATGTTGGTTGAGGCCCAGGTTCATTTCGGACTGTAGCGCCACTTAAGTAAGTAAGTATGCTGAAACGGATTACATTTTCATATCAGCTAAAATAAATCAAATAAAAATCAAAAAAATGGAAAGAAAACAAACATTCGGTGCAGGTATGAGATAATAATAACTCATAGTTCCGTAAAAGATGACTTAGTGTATTAAGACATATCAGAATTATCAAGACATATAAAATGTTTACACTTTAAAGTGTGAAAAATTGCACAAGTTCGCAATCTTTTCTTTTGTAAGCGCTTGTAAAATTTGAGAGCGATACAAAAAGTAATTTTTAAAAATTTTAGTGTTGATTGAAGTCCTACATAACTCAAAGAAGACCATTTTAAAGATGGTGAAAATATTTTATAAGTAATTCAAATCGTTCAAAAAAAGTTACTATTATCTTAAGATCTCCTATTCCTATATTAAAGAATTTATCATATTTTTACCAGATTTTTCTTTGTAGGTCTAACAAATATAATTATTCTCTAAAGTTGGTAAAAACTTTATAAATATCGTCATTCTGAACAAAAAACATATCAAACATACGTATTGATAATGCAATTCAGATCTGACAGGATCATTTATCATAACTTCTTCATTTTAGTTTGTGAAATGAATCACTAATTCGACAACGAGGGCCTCGGAAACAATCTTCTGTAAAAGGTAATTCATTAATATTCCCAGCTACATATTGGGTGGTCTTTTGAAATTCACCGACAACCTCGTTGCCGTCGATGATACAAATAAAATCGAACTCGTGCTCCTCCATCACAACCGTTGATGGGATGTCATATTTTCCATGACACAACTTGGTTTTAACAAAAAGTTCCATAACTAATGAACTAAGAAATATACGAACAAGAAAAATCCAATAAATACCGTCAGACTATTGTGTAACAATTGACAGCATTAAAACAGGCCGTACCTTCTGTGAACTTTGTGTAGATTTTTACATTGAAATATTCACCAATTAAAGTAAATTATTTGGCATTTGATATGTATCAATGTCTCTATGACACATATCATAAAATTTTTACAAAATGAAATTTATGTTGATGTTATTTGTTTTTTTTTTTTTGTAACTGTTCAGTTGATGTATCACCATTTGGTAATATATTGAACACTCACTTAGCAATTTTGTGACATGTTTGGCTGTGTGAAAATAGTCAAATCTGCGATAAATTCTATGGCAATTAAAGTGCTCAAAGGCACATAACATAGTGTTGGTGAAATAACTCCACAGATCTCTTGTTTGACAAAAAATATTTTTGTAATGTGGGTTTTTAAAATAGTTAGCTTAACTATCGGATCATTTTAAGTAAAAGTTTGTATGCGGGTACGTTTGCGATTCGGATAATTGTATACACAAGATACTTCGGCAGTGGCGGTACACCAATCATGTGGCTCATTTAAAGTTTTGGCCACCATTGATTGCTAAGATTGGCTACTAATAGTTTTATCCAAATACAGTATGCCTACACATGGCGCCACTTTGTCTCCAGTCCTCAAAAAAGATCATAATATTAGCTATTATAAAACTCTCACTGTCGACTAAAAATATTTTACTGTCAATATCTTCTTTCAATGTCAACAGCACAATGGTTTGAAAAAGGTACGAAATCCTAAAAAAAAAAATCTCAATTGGACAAAGTCGATAAAGTCTTTCGGGATTTCGTTGTTGAGCATTTCAAATTGGGGATTTTATGTTTGTGGATTTTGTTTGGGGATTATGTATTGGGGAAAATGTACCCAAATCTTTAAAAAGCTGTAAAATTAAAATCCAAGTTCTGTTTCCTTAAGCTATGTAATAAGCATTCTTCTCAGATCACCATTCGCTTAGTTATGAAAAAAATTAATAAAGTGGTTCAGTGGCTGAACGGGAACATGCTAGTAGGATAACAAAAAGCGTGGGTTAGGAAAATTATAGCTGCGTTGCCATAGAGCATACTAAAGAACTTAGCCTAACATACACTTTAATTTCCACTAACTATTCCATGCATACATACATCGATTTAGGAGAAGCTGGACACCGATTCGAATTTGGCTAAAGAAGTAATCATCAGTTAAGAAGCTTTTTGGAATACCAACAACTAGTAGAGCTTATTAAAAATTCGTCATCGACAATGAAGATGCTTTAAAAAACGCTCGGATTATATACATACTATCGGTAGAGCTTATTAAAAATTCGTCATCTACAATGAAGATGCTTTAAAAAAAACGCTCGGATTATATACATACTAACGGACCTGACAGACGTTGTCCTTAGTATTAAATTAGCTTTTACTAACTGACTGACTGCCTATACTGATGATGGTGGACAGCACTTGAAAAGGCAGAAACTCACTTAGTCCGCAGCACTAGAAGTTCGACTTCCAATCTCTTGGTATTGAAATTGATACGATTCCTCAACGGCAACTGAACGATTTTAAATAATCACATGAATATCACTGAAAACATCAATAGATTGAACTTTGATTAAACTTTTATAAAATATTGTAAGTTATTTTCCCTAAAAGATCATCTTGAGATATCGATCAATTCGTCCAACACTGTATCGTATTCCAGGCGGATCAAAGAGGTCCTGTCTTGTGAAAGAGTATATAACATATGTCAAAAATATGAGCACCTTCTCTGACAATCAGTCTCATTAAACTTAAAAGTTCTCCCAAAACATCCACTTATATCTTCAAGAATTGATAGAGTGGTCGAACATTTAATTTGCAGTGATAATGTATATACAATTTGTATATAATGTATATAAAAAATTATCTGGGGTACTAAAGGCATACCTTTTAGGTCTCGTTAACAAGATGATAGTTTTTGTTTTTTTTTTTTGGATTTATCTGACAGTTAACTCAGTTTAGATTGTACTCACTCGCCATTTAATATAACATGGTAACAATTGTTTTCGATTTATATGCCAACATAGACCAGGTTATCCATCCCATTCTGTGGATGGTAGGTCCGATAAAGTGAGTCGCTATGCTGTAATCACCTTATCACGCAAAAATTTCTATTATGAGTCAATCAGTAGTCTCGGAAAGGACTTATTTTTATTTTAACGTCGAATTTTAAATGAAAGGATCATTACTGAGGATTAATGAATATTTGTACCCAAATTGTATGTGCCATCAATGTATGGGCTATATGTCGGCTAAGAGGAATCGAGCTACGTATAATATCATCGACCTACTGGAATCAAATATTATTGAGGGAGATTTGGACCTGTAAATTAGCAACCCTGAACTACCGGTTAAACGCTGCTGCTACTTTTTATTGACAAAGATCTTCTTTTAAACAAAATCACTTTGTATACTGGCATTTACTTTCTGAACATTCTTAACAAAAGGCCCATTTACAATGTAAAAATTAAATTTATTAACATGAACAAACAGAAATACAGAAATGTTAACTATCCCACCAGAATCAACACACTTCACATTTTATCGCTAACAATACCTTCCTTAAAGTAAGAACAAAACAACTGTCATATCGAACACTGTCAATAAAACAAATCGCCCCAATCGCACCTAAAATGTCGTCTCATCCGTTGTCATCGTATTCTCCGTTCGACATATAAACGTAGCTGCATCCCATAAAAATACCCAAAGAAGCTGTTAAATATTATAAAGGAGGCGATTTAAAATCATTAAAAATACTAAAAGACCGCATTCAAAAGATACAACGACAAAACAGGGTCGGCCACCAAAAAGTCGGATAAACCAAAGCAAGCGGATGAAAGACAGACCACAGACACCTTCATGTAACAAAAAAAAACAACAACAACGAGGCGAAAATGAAATCAGCGAATGAATATTGGCTAAAATGCCAATAATTCATCTGTGATGCCTGCACATGAACGTAGGCTTCACCAGATATACGAAAAGACTCCACCAACAACGACCAAGCCCCCGGATGCTTCTTTGCTGACAGCGAGATCTCTTCTTTGGGGACACCGTGTTTTTATTTTTTTCCTCATCGTTATTATTTCGGTTTTATATTATTTTTTTTTAAATGTCCACTCGCATATTTTTTAAACAGCGACACGATTTTACATTTGCTCTGTGTCTGTGTTTTAGTTCTCGCCAGCAAGAGTATATCATCTGACAGGATATACCTCGCTCAAACGAACTTGTTTTGCAGGAACACACACTTTTGAGGCAGAGCGCGAGCAAGATCATCACCGTATGGATAAAAGTTATCCACATAAATGGCCGGCCACGGATACAGATACAGAACGAAACTGACTCAAAATTATTAACGAGCCAAGGTGAAAAAGTAAAAATGCCTCATTATGAATATTTTTCGTTGAAGTCGTTAATTTTTGATCTTTCATTTGTGATTATTACTGGTATTGGGTGCTGACTGTTGTCGTCATGGTAACCGAAAGAGGTAGGAACTGGGGGTTTCTTCAGTGATCGTAAGGGACATTCTGAAACAAAAAAACGACAAAAATTAATTGACACTTGTTTAGTATTTAAATGTCCTCTCTGTTGATCGCCGGACATTATTTTATTTTGAAATGTTTGTGTATTTTATTTTTTGTATACCTGGTCTGGTGAAAATATCGACAGTTAGTTTATGAGACACTCTTGGGTCCATATGAGTGGAGATAGGATATCGTGCGCGTATAACCAGAGGATGATGGTTATCGGGCGGGGATTTTCTTTACGACTATCATTTCGTGTTCATAATTTTGTTCATTTTTACGAATGGAAGAGGAAAATGTTTCTGGAATTTCATTCACCAAATGGACTTGGAGTAGAGGAAACAAGTTCTCGCAGCTAATAAATTTATTGTTGAGAAAACTTTGAATGGGTCTTCACTATACGTATATGCTTTTTGTTTGTTTTTTGGTGGTTATCAGATTGTTATCATAGATATGGGTTTGGTTGCACAAGGTAGACTATTGGGCTCGGTACTGACCAGACCTATGGGAGACTTTTGGAATGAATTTTAATAGTCATTGGGTATTGAAACCAAATGCTTATGATTCTGGTTTTTCTGAGAAAAGTATGACTTTGCGAGCAAGGCATGTTAAAGTTTTTTTTTTTAATATTCGAACAGCAGTAGAGATCGACTTCCTTATATATTGTGTAGAATGGATGATGTAGTTGTTAGTGTTGGCAATCAATATATATTTCTGAAAGCCTTTCATAGAGCTGCAACATTTGTAATATACACAAATTAAACGTTTGAGCCAACGTTGATAACTACATTAATGATAAATAGTGATAAAAATAATTTTTGGCATATGGTTTATTTTTCGTTAAGCTCCAATTTTTCAGCAATTTTCTAGCTTGTTAAATACATGACATTAATGATAAAAAAATGTTTTTTTGTCATATGTGGCCCTACTGGATGGTATCCGAAATCCAATTTTCGAGCACTTTTTATAGAATTTCCGAATGTTCCTCAAGAATTGTGCGTTCGATTTCGGATTTCATGGCTAGACTCATTGTCACAACAGGCTCGTTAGCAAAAAAGCTTATCTAAAATTAGCTGTTCGTATTCGGCAGAAAACAGAAGGTCCCGCCATCATGCAACATGAATGGTTCTGAGAAAGCTCGGCCCTGGGTACTCACGAGCCTGTTGTGCCAAAAATTGTATATGTGTTTAGATGATTTGCTTGATCAAGAAAACATTCAAGTGTCAAGTACTGTACTGCACTGTAAATACTTAAAAATTACAAAACACACAATATTTCAAAGGCTCTTGCAGCAAATAAATCTTCTCAGCATTTAATCCAATATCCATACGCAAAAAATATCCAAATTCGATCATCAAAAACCAAGTCCTCACGCGTAATAATAAGCTTTTCGAGAAGCTTTTCATTACAGTTATATTCATGGATGTTTGGTAATTTTATTGGTGTAGCTGGAATTCTAAGTTGCGATCCGAATAAAAACATTTATTATTGCTATAACCAAAATCTATACCTCTGAAAACTCATCTTGGGAAGTACTATAATGACAAGAATTTCATGACCTTTTTATGAACCTAATAAGAATCGAACACTTATTCGTAGATGGCGCCTCTATACGAATAAACAAACTATTTGGTTTTCGACTAATATACTATGCTGTAGATTGTTAAACCATGGTAAGTAGTACTAGATTTGTTTGACTTCGAATGCAGAAAGTATCCTATACCGCTATAGAGATAATCAAACTGTTAACCAAGGAACGCATTTAACATACACTCAGATGGACATATTGACTCTGTCCATTTTCAATTCACAGAAAAAATGCATGTTAAACACCTAAGATATAGACTAAGACTTCAAATAGCTACTGAGTTAGAGACCCAAAGAAACACTATGTCAGCCCGCTATGGAGGCAGTATCGCAATGTTGTCAAAGTGGCATCTTGAAAAAGTCTAACAAATTTTTAAACTAAAATCACAGCTCGGAACTCTTTAGGGTAGTAACCATATATGCTATAGCAATAAAGCTGGTTCAACTATTTTTCGAAAGACTGAAGGACAGGGAGAAAGCAGCTCAATCGAAATTGCCCATATATGTATTAGATTTCGGCAAAATAAGATGTGCTATCATACGATATATCTAATAAATTGGTGTAACAAAACGTGCAAGTATAAACAAATCCATCCAGTTGCTAAGAATATCAGGTTATATCAGTTTTATGGATCACACCTAACCGAGCTGTTAATATTAAGTATATACGTTTAAAGCAATTTCTGGGTTTAATTCCCGAATCATCTTTATGATTGTTCACTCTCCATCCTCTGACAAATCATTGGAGTAATATCAATTGCCATGAAAAGTTTATCTCAACTTAGCCATTCGTATGAAGCATAAAACAGGAGATCCCGCCATCACGTAAGAAGTACACACGCACACATAAATGGTTGTAAGAAAAAGATAGGCCCTGGGTACCGACTAACGGGCCTGTTGCTCCAAAATCTGTTTTAGTATTTTTTGACAAAATGTCATCTGTTATAATAATTCTTAGACCGACATATTGATGGTCTTATCTCTTCAATTAATGCAAACATATCCTTTCATTCATTCACTTAATCGACTTTTGGAATACCAAACCGTTATCGAACTAATAACGCACAGTCCCCTGCTAATAATAGATTTTTGTCTCATCAATTGTAGGCAATTCTCTAGCGAATACACACTCACTTGTGTGGATTAATAATTCCTTTTCATTTTCAAAATGTGCAAGCATTTGTGTGATGTAACTAAGATGTGATCCATACAAATCGACATTTGATTGAGTTCACCGACGATAAAGTGGATGGTGTTTCCTTGTTTCATTTTATGAGGGGACTACATTGATGGACAACTAACTATGGCTCACCCTCAATCACGTAATCCCTCCTTGGGGAGATACAATCCACTATAGCACAGTTGGCAACAGCAGCACAATAAAATCATTTTTAGTTATTAGCTGAAATCATGAACCAACTTTCATTTTCCTGATGTTTCACATTGTTTCACCGAACGGGGGTCATTATCTATCTACTTGCAGACCTTAATTTCATCAGAGATTAAGTGCACAGAGAAAGCAGGACATGAAAATAAGTATGGGTATAATGTATTGTTGTCGAACTAAGCAAATGGAAATATATGTACCAACATAGGAAAATGTAAGTGACAGGGATAATATATCTTAATTGGATATTGATGTGCATTTGTAAAAGTTTTAAGGCAGGATGGCATTGAGTTTAGCAAAAAGGAAATTACAGTCGAAAATATAATATTTAAAAGATATTTCTCTAAAAATAAAGTTCACAATAACAATTATTATTTCAGTAACGATTCAGAAATTCAAAGTTGAGTTTTTCAAAAAAATTAAAATTTTTGAGGTATTCCTATTAAAAGAGGTAGTTTTAAAATAACTTATATTGGCCGAGTTTGGTTTCTGAAGTAAGTGGAGCAAAAAATATTCTGCCGATTTGACTTAAATTTCAGATATTTCCCTACAGGGTGGGGAACAGTGACCCCTATATAATGGTCTCTTAAAAACCTATTATATTGATAGGGGCTTTATCGATGTACTACAAATATCTAGAATGAGAAGGCATAAAACAATTTTGTCTCCGTCAAAAATTTGAATAGTTGTACTTATGAAATTTTAGCTGATTTCTTGGTAACTGGATTTCATAATATAAAATTGAGTGATGGATGAACGACTGGCTCTTACGTCATTGCATATAGCGGTTTCTTATACTCTCTACAACAGTTCAGAAATAGTGTGAAAAAATTTAATGTCGAAAGACAGCAATCACAAGAGATTGCCAGTACGTGTATCACTTAAACTCTCGATTATCACCATACCACCAGCATCTAATGTCGATGAATAATGGTTACGATGTAAACAAGCCATTAGATAATCAAACCAGCAAGAAATGTTTGATAACGAATGGCGATAGAAACTCTCAGCCCAGAACGAGACATACAAGCTGCCATTGAGCTCTATAGCTCTATGTTTCGCAAGTTTTACCAAAGTATAATATGTGAAAGCCAGGGATACCAGGCTCGAACAGAATCCTGTTGAGAAGGGCAAGGAAATATCGTACTTGAGATACACATTATGAAATTAGTAACTACAGGCCAATTTCACTTCTTCCTGTTTTAAAAAAAGAACAGATTAGAATAGTTTATTTCCTGAATAGTAAACATTTTTTAATCCCCTTCAATTTGGTTTCCAAAAATGAAGATGCATTACTTTATTATTGTTCTCTTATAATGTCAAACCTAGATAGAAAAAAGTGCACAGCTGGATTATTTATTGACCAAAGCTTTCGATCTGGTCAAACATGATCTTTTGTTAAAAAAAAATTAGAAAAATCTAATCGAACAAGTTCATGAATTTAAATATTTGGGACTCATAATTGATTTTAGAGCTCATTCTAATTCACACTGATTCCAGAAAAAATATTTCCGATGTACCCTTAGACATTTCTTCTATTTACGTAACATTTGCTCTAAATTACTTCTAAAAACAATTTATTATGGGATTTTTTATTCAAAGTTGCAGTACGGAATTGCTTGTTGGGGTGCTGCTTATATCAATAAAATTCATCATTTGTTAACCCTGCAAAAATATTTGTTAAGAAAAATATGCCATAAGCCTAGCAGATATCATAGTTTCCCTTTATTCTGTGACATGAAAATTCTTCCAGTACATCACCTATAATGTTTTAAGCTTTAAAGATTTTTTATGAGGTCTGGTAATAGTAATTTTCTGTTGATTTCAACAAATAATATACGTGGAAACTTTTCTAATGTCTTTTCTGTTTCCACTAATCTTAACACTGCCTATAGTAATTTTTATTCAATTTTAGCATATCAATTATTTAACAAACTTCCACAGTCAGTCAGAGTAATTTCAATGATCAGTATATTTCTTAAATATGTAAAACTTGACTATTTTTATAAAACAGTGCTTGCGTAGAAACTTTTATTTTTGATATCCTTGTTTAGTTCACTTACTTTGTTCTTCTGGTGTTATATGAATTTTATATTATGTTATAATATTTAACTTATTCTATTTATTAATTTTTGTATCTAATTATCTGTTACCTTTGAAATACATACTTTCACTATTAAATTAAATTAAAAATTCTTTACTGTGAAATGTCTCTAATTGGGTCACCCCACCCAAAAACAATTGCTGAACTTATTTATAAAGCCATTTGAAGTGGCATTCAATACTATATGTACCCTATCCAATAGGGGTTTATTAGTTTTGATACATAGTTTGTAACATGGAGAAATAATTTAGCTAGATATACCTTAAAGTATATGAATTGACTCAAAATCGCGAGCTGAGTTGATTTGATACAAAATCATTGGTTATGATAATATTAACATTTCGTCTATAGATCATTTTAACCAACGGTCACTTTATGGGTGCCTTTTTCTACAAAACCCTGTATACCCTATTCCAGAAAAGATTTTGAAAAACTGTCTGAACCCTATGTAGTGATATTTTCATTTTCAATATTCCGTTGCCATAAAGCCCACATTTTAGGGATATTTATTTTAAGGATGGGATAGGATAGGATATTAAAAGCCCTCTTATATGTGTTTTTCATTATTTGTATGATAAAATACAGAATGTCTTCACTTTTTTCTTATTTTAATTAACAGCTACCCCTTTCTATAAATATTATAATCTATAAGAAAAAACATAAATATTATCTATTTCTATTATCTTACAGACGATGCTGAGGATATTGGCGAAGACGGTGAAAACCCACCACCACTAAGTGATGTGAGGATGGGAATATCTCAACACAAGCTTAACAAGGCTTCCGGAAATGACGTCTTCCTGCCGAGCTTAATAAAACCTACGGAGTTGACTTGCTAAGTACCATTCACCAACTCATAAGCAACATTTGGTATGTGAAAGCCTGAAACCGTTTACCAACAACCTGATCGGCCTTTATCAGTGTGGTTTAAGTCCAGGAAAGTCCACAACTTATCAAATCTTCACACTTCGGTAGATCCTGGAAAAAAACCCAAACAGTCCAAATCGAGGCAGTTAGCTAAGAACCGGGCTAACTGTAGAGGCATGTTTGTTGATGCCCAGAAGCATTCAGGACTGTAGCGCCACTTAAATAAAATAATAAAAAATGGTGTTTTTTAGAGGTATAAAACCTAATTTGGAGGTCCGATTTTAGATTACTTTTTCCAACATTTGCGGTAGTATATCGGCAATAATGCGGTCAATGTTGTCCTCCAAGTGGTCAATCGTTTTGGGCTTATCGGCGTAGACTACCAACTTCACATATCCATATAGAAAATAGTCAAGCGGCATTAAATCCATTAAATCGCACGATCTTGGAGGCTAATTCCGTGGTGCGAAAACGTTCCATACTCCATCGAATTAATTGCTCTGATGGATAATTATGTTGACCGTGGACTTATAGTGCGCGATACGTATTTCGAACAGAACCATGATTTTCAAAATAAATTTGAACAATAATGGTGCTTACCAAAGAACGGCTTCAGTAATATCAAAATTTCTTTAAACCGGCTCTGGTTTTTTAAAACATTTTTTAGCATTTAAAATAAAAATTAAATTAAATTTAAAGAAAACCCGTCCGTACGGAAAGAATAGCTAGACTCACGTTTCCAGACTTCTCCATCATCGTAATGTTTAAATATCGATTCCTTTTTTTACGACTACTTGCTCTATTAGGAACAAGTAAAAACCATTAGCTAACGGTGCATTTAGCTGCTACTTTTGTTAAACATTTTTCTCGAAATCGGCTCTAACGGTTCTGATTAAATACTCACTCATTTGAGTGCTAAGTATTCATCTTATTATACCGGTAGCAGATAAATTTATAATCGCTATTAACTCTTTCTCTCAACATAAAACATAAATTTATATATTATATATTATATATATATTTTATAGGAACGTATCTGGTTATTTTGTTTTTTTTTAAAGGGCGAGTAAAAAATTATTAAAATATCGTTGATGGGTATACTATAACTATGTGTAAAGGCATCTTAAATTTATTGAATACTTAGTTCTTTTTGTTTTTTAAAAAGGTAGTAGTGGTACTACTTTTTAAAGTAAGTATTTGTTACAAACTGGTGGATATGGCATTAGCGTTGATACCTTAAATAAAATAGTATCTTCAATGTTTTAGGCAGTTAAAGAAAGCAGCCATTCTTATATTCAAATATTACATTCAAATATGAAAAAAAAACAACATTTTTGTTTGATGAAAAGTCAATTGAAGAAGCATTACAATTACAATTACAATTGATTAACAATTGATAAAGTAACCCAATGTATTCATGTCTTAACACTCACAATACTCGAAATAAAAAGAAAAATGATAAATATTGCTCATCCTGGCTCTCCAAAGTCCCTACCAAACCACTGACCACAAATTCTGATCACCGTCCACTTACCCTCATATATATCACCTTTTGTCACTTTTAGTCAATTTTCGTTTCGGCTGTCTCTTCTCGCACTTCTGTATTCCGTAAGCTGTTGTGTCACAGCCTCTTTTTGTCGTCTCAAAAGGGGGAACCCGTTTTATTTTATTTCATCCCATTAAATTGGGACTCACACATGGTCCGATGACCGGTCGCGAGGATCGAATTCACTGCGCCTGCCGCTTCATCTCTCCTCAGTTCATAACAAGTATAATTCCAAAACATTTCCGAACATTATCATAAATTTCGACTCTCAAATGTTTGTTGATTTTTCAAAAATTTATGTTTCATATAAATGTGTATAATGGGGGTATCGAGAAAAAAAGGAAACGATGGAGAACAAAGCGAGACAGAAGAAATGAAAATGTTGCGGTTCCTTTTGTGACTCCTTTATACCGTTGATGGGACATTAATAATTTTCAAATATCAACTGCGGGTCTGGTGTTTTTTTTGTTTTTTTTTTTGGATTTCTGAGATTCATTGATCCGGCAGAGGTGTAGATTATTAAAGATTTAAAAACAAAAGAAAAAGAAACACAAAAAGGACCAGAAATCAAAACAGAGTGGACATAAAACATTGATAATGAAACAGGTAATCATCGTCATATTATCTTTAGCTGGGGGTTGCATGTGAACGAAGGTGGAACTGTGATCTTGAAATCGATTTTCTGGGATTTTTTTTCGAGTATAATAATATAAAGGAAAAACTAACAAAACAGAATAAATTGAGAAAGGAAAAGTAAAAGAAGAAATTCGAATATTGATGACAAAGTAAATTATTTACGCATCACATTAAAAATGTGGAGGATGATGATAGGTTCTGTTGATGGAATTATGGTCTTAATTAAGATAGGAGATGAGTAGGTATGTATAAATACGACTGAGTGTTTCTCTTTTTCTGGTTTTATCTCTTCTGTGACTTTAATGTTGTATTTTTGATTTTCTCTAAAAAAAAAAGTATTTTGTACAACTAAGTTTTATGGAGATGCAAGGTTTGATACACTTGTTAATGAACTCGTCAAAGATTATTTTAATTTTATTGGTGGGACCTAATTGATGGTCAGACCAATGAATATTTTTGAATTCATACACAAATGGATACATAAATGCATATGATGGTCTTATACTTCATATGAACATTTTATAATCTCTATTCTTAAAACGTAGAAAAACCTTTTTTTCATATCTGATTTATTACCAATTTTATTTACATATGAATAGCATAAACATACAATAAGTTTATAATTTCGTTTTTAATAGGTTATACAATATAAGGGCAAAATGTTAAACAACATATTGTTCAACTTTTATAATAAAGTCAATGTATGGACTATGAATGTATTTTTATACATATTACTCAATTTGTACACTGAGTTCGAAGGGCTTTTCAGTCAGTTTTGTAAATTTATTTGGAAACTAATAAATTTATCTCATCGATGTCAATACAATGTTTGCATCAGGTCATAATAAAAATTAGTAAGTAGCATTCTGTACATGATTTTTAGATAAATATTTTTTGATTTAAATAAGGTATATTAGTTTTTATATATATTTTGTAACAGAGAGAATTAATTTAGGTAGATATACCCTAAAGTATAAACAAAAATAAACATATGAGAAGGCTACAATCCGCGGTGCGGATCGTTTAATACCCTATCCCATCCCATCCTTAAAATTAATATCCCCAAAATGTGGTCTTTATGGTCATAAAGTATTGAAAATGACGTTGTTACAACATATTGTTCAGAAGGTTTATCAAATTGCATATGCCTTGGGATAGGGAAAACAAATGGTTTTTGTAAGAAAACGCCCCTAAATAGTGGACGTGGGTTAAAATGGTCTATTGAGGAAATGTTCATATTAATACTACCAATGATTGTGCATCAATTTTTTTTTCGAAAATTTAAAAATTTTACTAAAAAACGTTTGTTTTCTTAAAACTCCCCCAAAAAGTGGGCGTGGCAAAAAACGTTATATTGACGAAATATAGATAATTCGATTCTCTAAATATGCTGCTCGGACACTTTTTTCAAATTCTTTACAGTTTGGCCAAAAAAAAACGTTTTCCTAAAAATTGGGCCTGGCAGTGGGTGGATTTTAAAAATGTTTACACTTGTTCTGGTGACTCGGACAAGGATCCTAAATACCAAATTTCATTATTCTAGCTCAAAATTTAAGGCCACAAATCGGTGACGAACAGACAGACGGACGGACGGACAGACAGACATGGCTAATTCGACTCAGCTAGCGATTCTGAGTCGATCCATATACTTTGTGGTATATGTAGCAATATTATTTCTCTATGTTACAAACTATATATCAAAACTAATATACCCCTAAGGGATAGGGTATAAAAATTAAAAGATTTAAAATTATATTCTCCTTTAAGTAATATAACAGACTGTATCCGGTTTCAGTCTGATTTCGTATAGATGCACCTAAAATAAATGATTATTAAATGAACAAGACTTCAGCGTACGGAAGAAGTTAAAGATCTCTGGGTCATATTTGACAAACAATTAAAATTTTCTTCTCATTATGATTACACTATACCAAAATCAAACTCAATGTTGGGTTTTTTAAAGCAAAATTGCAAAGATTTCCGAGACGTATTTACCCTTAAAACTATATACTTCTCGTTAGTCAGGCCGCAGTTGGAATACACATCCATCATATGGGACTCGCCATATGTAATACAGGCACTTAGATTAGAAAGAATTCAGACAAATTTCACGAGGTATGCATTCCGTAAATTATTAAAGTTTGAAGAATTGCCTAGTTATGATAAAAGATGTGAACAAATTGGGTTGTAAACCTTAAGTTTCAGGCGTAAAGCATCTTGTATCATGTTTGTTCGCGATATTCTGAATTATCATGTTGTTTCACAGAAATTGATACTCGTATTAACTTGTATACTCCCGAAAAATAGCTTAGGGAGCGAAATTCGTTAATGTCGAATTCATGCATGTTTAATTTGGTAACTAACAAAATTGATTTTTGTTTGTGCCGGGTTGATTTGAAAATTTTTTTATATTCAATGGTTTTAAATTAAAATATTGTTTATTTAAGTAGTCTATAAGGTTGAAAAATCGGTAGATGATAATCTAAGTCGCGCAACAGAGCAACAGAGAGAGCGCAGTGTTCTATGATGTGAAAAAAAATCGACTTAAAATAGCTACCTGAGTCGATTTACTCATGTCTGTCTCTACTGCCGTCACAGGTTTTTTTCCCAGACTGAACGGATTGACCAATTTTCTTCAAACTTCGTATCTAGGGGTTTTTTGGTCATCATTTTTTTTTCTCTTAGCCATTATATTACCGGTACCTAAATACAAAAAAATACAAATTTTTGGCGCAACAGGCTCGTTAGTACCCAGGGCCTAGCTTTTCTCACAACCATTCATGTGTGCGTGTGTACTTCTTGCACGATGGTGGGACCTCCTGTTTTATGCCGACTCCGAACGGCTAAGTTGAGATAAGCTTTTCTTGACAATTGATACTACTCGGATGATTTGTCAGATCATCGCGAGAGGAGGGCCAGTGAAAAATCATTTAGGTGTTGCTACGGCTGGGAATCGAACCCAGACCTCCTGCGCGGCAGTTCATCGCACTAACCATCGCGCCACTGAGCCCGGTACCTGCCATATAAAAATTATACGTAACCACAATTTTCTCGAAAACGACGAATATAAAGAAAATTTTCATAAAATATGTGGTCAAATTGAATAAAATTTAATTTAATTACTGTTTTCAATAACTTCACAAAAATCGTTTTGGCCCAACTATCCCTAAACGGAATTTTCAGTTTATGCCAATAACGGAAAATCATTATTATTCACATGCACACCGATTCCTTCAAATTCCGGAATAAACGTTCGTATAATCACATCTTGAAATTATTTATATCATTTTTAGCATCAAAAATCAAAATGAATAGCTATTATTGTGTATTTTGGCCAAATTATCAATTTCTCCTATGCTTGGGATTCGATCTAACGCCCAACTTGCTGTGAAAGAGAAATTTGCGTACGACGCAGTCGTACCTACTCGTTTTTTAAAAAACCGTTTTTCGATGTAAAAACATTGGTAAAGTAAATATGAACATTTCGTTCATTGATCGTTTTAACACACGCCCACTTTTTTGGGTTGATTTCCTACTAAAACCATTTGTATTCCCTTCCCCATAGTGTATGCAATAAAAAATCTTCGTTTTTGTGAACCATATAGGATTTTGAGGCCTATGAGTCAGTATCCTGCGATGACACCTGTGATGGTACTGATATGTGATATTTTCAGCTTATTCAAACTGAGGAAAAGCTTCTAGCCCATAATCTCTGAATAATTGATTTGATACGTTGTGTCATTTCTCCATGATTCTTAAAAGCAAATTGCTTTATTGATTGCATCCAGAATTAGTAATAGTTTAGCAAGGGTCATACCTAACATTTCTACTTGTTGTAGAATGTCACAAAATGGTTATTTCTCGCTAATCCGATACCCAAAAATGCCTAATGGCAAGGCGCTCAGCCATTTTGTTAAGAGATTCATATTTATCCGGGATTTGATTACCGTTTCGTTATCACTGAAGGTTCGATTCCCATTAGATATGAAAATTTTCCATCTTTCATCGGCATTGATAATCAAGTTGTTACATTATATTCATTATATTGTTTCAATCAGTCTCAATCTATCATTCAATCCTTTCAATATAAACTTCATTTTCTAAAAAATAATTTAACCAAAAATGTTAAAGTTTTTGGGTATGAAAATGAATGTAATGGATTATTAAATTTAAATTATAAATAATCAATTTCGATTGCGATCTGATAATAAAACAACTTTCTTATTTTAATGATGGAATAATAATTTAATGATCTTTGAAACGCCAAAGTAGACTGGTTAGTCTATACCTACCTGTTATTATACGTTTAGTTGGAATTATGTCTAACATAATCTAACTATGAGCCAAATATGCATTACCTAGCAGAATTTCCGTTTGAAAACATACCCTATACGATCCCATCCTTAAAATTAATATCGCCAAAATTTGAGCCTTATTACATCCCCTAATCTAGAAGATTTCATTGTCGCAACATATCGTTCAGCCAGTTTATTAAAATCTTTTATGGTTCGGCAATAAATTACATTTTCCTATTGCATGGAAAACGCTCCCAAGAAGTGGGTGTGGGCTTAAATTATCTATGGACGAAATATTCATGTTTATATTAGCAATGATTTTGCATCAAAAGTTTCTTCGAATAATTTAAAATCTTAAAATTGTTAATTTAAATAAAAAATGCCCTCAAAAAGTGGGCGTGGAAAAAAATTTGTATTGACAATATATAGGTATAAAGATTGTCTAAACATGTTGTTCCGACACTTATTTAAAATTTCCTACCACTTGGCCAAAAACAACGTTTTTCTGAAAAGAGGGCGTGGCAGTGGGTGGATTTAAAATTTGCTTATCAAAACAACTGAGCATGTCGAATTCGGAGGAGATACTGACGTCATATCCCAAGCAACATAGCGATTCAGATGTATTGAGTCAGAATACCTTACATTTTTGTTTATCATGTGGGAATGGTTTCGGTCAATGGGATTGAGAGAAATACCAAGTAACAGCTCCCTCTCCCTCTTACAAACATATTGCAGAGATTTATAACATTTTAAACTGCATTTACTTAACATATCCAAAAATAAAATGTAGTTCTTGAAAAAATGTATTATATAGATCTACAAGTTTGTAAACATTTTTTTACACAAACTTTATATTATATGTTAGGTATGTAGCTGTATTTAACATATCACTAGATATTAATGACATCAAAGACAAAACGAGAAACACAAATGCTAACGACCTGAAGTATCATATTACTCGATACAGTAAAACATAAAATAAAAATCATAACTCTCAACATTTTTTTTTTTTATAAAAATAAATTAACAATAAAATCCCTTTAACTGGTTTATATATGCCTACAATTCGATGACAAGGCCCTTAAAACTAAGAATTATATCTACTGAAAACGAATAAAACTCGAGTTGGTTTTGTGACAACCTGCCTCTAGTGGGTCTTAACTCTTAGCACATCACCGTTCACCATGTCCATCTCCTCGACTTTGTACTGCTATACTTCTGATTGAGAGTCTTATTGTCAGTGGATCCTCTTCACCTTATTCCTGCATGTATTGGATAATGATCACATATGTTGTGTACGGCAATATTGTATCCACACAATTCCCCTTGGGCACACACTCTTTTTCAGCGAAGGTATTTGTTGGTGGAGGTACTTGTTTAGTTGGCTCCATCACGATCATTGGAAATTGTTGGCACATATTTCCGAACCAGACACTGCGGCGTCGTTTGTGCTGAGCTGTCGAAGTGTATGCGTATTGTGCAGGTCCAAAGTCTGTCGACTCAATAGGCTAGGTTTTCCTTTCGATTTCTGTGTCGATATTCAGGTTTTCTAACTTCGTCTCTCTCCCACTCTCTCCCTCTCTTTCCGTGCCTTGTCCTTTGTATATTGATATTTTGTTCATTTTGCTTTTTCTTGTGTCATTATGGGCTATCATCATCATCTCGTTGGCCATTATCCCATCGAGTTTTGTTATGTGTGACACTGTCCGAGAGGGACTTTGAATAATTTCATTTCGTCGAGTGGAATTTCGATAAATTATTATGAGCCCAAGATTCGAATCAACACAATCTGGTCTCGGAGAGAATGACCAAAGGGTAATCAATTTCGGAAAATTCAAAAGGACATACAATTTAACCGTGGCTGCATATAACGCTAACCATCGTGGGAATGGTTTACCAAGAATCTTAAGCATGTTGTTGGCTGAATTCTTGAATTCACTTTTGGATGGTTTATTATAATATTATTATGTCGATACAGTGCATTACGTTACCGCTAGTATTCACAGTGTTAGTTAGTTAACTTTTCAATACGATCGCACTAGACTTCAAAATTCAAACTGTTATGTTTTTGAAAATAAAATACGGTTTTTTATGAGTGCCATGAGTCCATGACTTTTATTTAATTCGTTAAGTCTTTATTTTTAAAAGATATTTAGTGCATTTCCTCTCTTCGGACTGAAAATATCGTGGCCACTGGGGTGTACTCGCACCCAATATGTGTTTGTGTAATATTTTTGTTGAAAGATAAGTGAAAACAATTTTTTTCAATTGTTGGAACTTTTAAAAGGTAAGTTGATCATTTGAGAATAATTTTTTAAAACATTCATAAATTGCAAAACTACACACGTGTTCTAATATTTACACAGTATGTCTCAAAATTGAGCCAGATGCAATGACTTCGAGAGTCCGTGGAAGACGATCCACAGCATTGCGTGTATGATTTTTTAAGAGAACTTCAAAGAAAGATTCCAAAGCAGGGAAGGTGCTTCTTATGTTCTTAGATAAAAAGACAAAAAAGCAGAACTTGTCAAAGGTACATTTTCCCACAACACCGCAGCGAACTATACAATAGCTGGCTTATTAGATATGTTTGAAAATCATGATTAAAAATATATCAGTAGGACTAACAAAACTACTACTAAGTTTTAGTAAAAGATTTTTTTAAAGCATATTAAAAAAGTTCACAAGCTCCGTATGAAGTCATTGGACGAGTGCTCAGATAGAGGGTAGAGGCCCGCGTTGCAGCAAAGATGCAAAATAAAATATCAATTATGGCCCAAAATTTGCTTAATCCTTATCCAAAAAATCTCCCATATGTCAGGGAAGAAGATGGTATTAAAGGTGGCATATACACTTTCAGTTAGTCTGAACTAAGTGTAAAATGTACATAAATCAAAAAAAAATCATAATGACATTCGTTCGTTAAAAATCTTAACAGAAAAGTTGCTGCAAGACAACTAGCAGAATATCTAAGATGCTTCAAATTAAACATTGCTGCCACTCAGGAAATGGGTCCGGCAGGAGTCTTATATTTCGAAGACATAAACGAACTTACAAAGGGTTCGTTACTAGTCAAGGTTAAATTCGCAATCATTAGCATTATACATACTCACGCTTCAACGAAGATATATAAGATATGACATTGCAAAGTATTGTTTCTCCGTGCTTCTGGACAAAGCATATGAACGGCTGCAGAATTTCGATGTTAAAATCATGATGTGAGATTAAGCAGTATTGTTGGAAAACATTGCTTACATTACACCATATCTGGCAACGGACCATGGCTAATTTTCTTTGCTGCGGAACCAAATCTCACTATTGCTAACTTGCGGTTTCCTCACCATAAACATATCAATAAACGGTCAATAAAAATGTCCATATTACGATAGACAAAAGGCACGCATCCAGTATTTTAAAAAAATTCGAGTGCCCTACCTCGGCAACGGACACACAAACTGTGGATATCCACCACATATGAGGATTGTTTAAAAATGTGATGTCGACGCAACACCCTAGGATCTCATGTCTGAGACAAATGACGGAGTTGTTAACAATCCATAAATTACCAACTACACACTAGCAAGATACCTCAGATGAATAATGCCAACAGCTATTCGGATCTAAAAATGTGTTCTACGAGGCAAAACGGCAGTTGACGATAGCATTGGGCTTTGTAGGCAAATAAAGAGGACAAAACTATTGATGATAATAGGAATGATATTCGTTGGTCTAATCAATGTTTCAAACGTCAATGGCAGGGAACCGAACAGAATCCTGCAGAGACGAAAAAGGAAAATTCGTAACAGTGATTCTAAGAATATAAAAATCATATGAGAAGACTACAATCCGCTGTGCCGATCGTTTAATACCCTATCCCATCCCATCCTTAAAATAAATATCACCAAAATGTGGTTTTTATGGTCATAAAGTATTGAAAATGACGTTGTTACAACATATTGTTCCGAAGGTTTATCAAATTCTTTTATGGTTCGACAAAAAACAACGTTTTTCTATTGCATATGCCTTGGGGTAGGGCATACAAATGGTTTTTGTAAGAAAACGCCCCCCAAAAAGTGGGCGTAGGTTAAAATGGTCTATTGACGAAATGTTGGTATTAATACTGCCAATGATTGTGCATCAATTTTTTTTTCGAAAATTTTAAAATTTGACCAGAAAATATTTTTTATAAAAAACGCCCCTAAAAAGTGGGCGTGGCAAAAAAACTTTATATTGACGAAATATAGATATTACGATTCTCTAAATATGCTGCTCAGACACTTTTATAAAATTCCTTACGGTTTGGCAAAAAAAAAAACGTTTTCCTAAAAAGGGAGCGTGGCAGTGGGCGGATTTTAAAAATTTTTTACACTTGTTCTGGTGACTCGGACAAGGATCCTATATACCAAATTTCATTATCCTAGCTCAAAATTTAAGGCCCAAAAATCTGTGATGAACAGACAGACGGACGGACGGACATACGGACGGACGGACGGGCGGACAGACAGACATGGCTAATTCGACTCAGCTAGCGATTCTGAGTCGATCCATATACTTTGAGGTATATGTAGCTAAATTATTTCTCTGTGTTACAAACGATGTATCAAAACTAATATACCCCTATGGGATAGGGTATAAAAATATATCGGTAGGACTAACAAAATCACAACTTTTTCTATATATACATACTTATGTTACCGTAAATGCCTCCTTTCAGAATCAAGAACGAAATTGGAACATTTGAGCTTGAAAGCTATATCGACAAACAATTTGCTGCTGTCAGGCAGATCCTGGACAAAAACAAAAAGTACAAAAACTCAATGATAGCACTGCATCCCGTAATGGATAATAACGTGTTCCATGCGTATTTGGAACACAACCTAGTCACGGATTTCAAATCCATGTACGATAGCATTTATAGAGAAGAACTATACAGGACCATGTCTAGTTTTGGTATTCTGCCCAAAAGTGTAGGATGACAATGAAGAATTTTCACTGCTTTTCTTCAAAATCGGTAACGATCTCAATGAATTCGATACCTAAAATGGATTTACGCATGATGACGCAGTATAGTTTAACTACTAGCATACCCCGATATATCAGTGCCAGTTTTCTTAGTATAAGTACCAAAAAATGGCTGTCAACAAGAAAGCAAACACAATTTCGACGCAGAACGGTGGCTGCACCGGGCTAATTGGAAAACCATTTTTGTTGGGACCAAGGTTCACTCGAATAGCGCCACTTAAGAAAAATTATATTATAATACTGGCTGTCCCGTCTTCTAGTGGCCATGAATGTTTAATTGGATGAGGAATACATTTATATACATCAAAAAATGTATCGATATTTTGTTGGTGAACATGTCATGAAATCGTAATCACCAATGTACCAGCTTCTTTCTAATGTTTTTCTACGTCCATAAACTATTGCCAATATTTAAAAAAAATGCCGTTTTCAAGTTATGGCGGTACCAACAAAGTGGTGACTAGCAAAATCATTGTTCACTGCCCCTCCTCGCAATGATCTAAACAATTATTCAATTAGTATCTACTGTCGTGAAAAACTTATCTAATATCAGAAGTTTGAATTCAGCAACAAATTGCAGAAAATGATCAGCCATCTTAAAGGTACACACGCACGAAATGTTGTGAAATAGGCTAGGTCGTGTGATGTCGAACTTATCATAACAGACATATTTAATTTTTATCCCACTAGCATTACATGGATGGTGTTGGTATTTAGTTCGCTACGACACATATTTGAAGATTTTTTAAAAAAACTACTTTTATAATAGCAACGTCAAATCACAGCATAGGGATATGTTGTGATTCACGGTTAAACTTACATAAGTATAGAATATTCTTTTTGAACATAGAAATCATGTTTAAAGTATGTAAAGACTTTCCAAAGATCTTCGTTATCAATTTATGCAATTCACAATCCAAGCACAGCCAAAGCGATTTAAATCAAATTGATTTGTGTTTATATGCACTCCCTATAACAGGCACACCATTCAAAATGACATTAATTATCAACTTAATGCATTGCACTATCGCAAATCGTTAATAAGAAATTAATTTGTTGCAAATTCTCATATTGCATGCAATCAGTATTCAAATGAATGCACCCATAGTGCACAGTGGCATAATGTAACGTACTATTAGCCCGGCATTATGTTTGACTAATGGGTGTGGAATAGTTTAAATGGCACTTGCATTGATATTAGACTGGTTCATAATTCATATCGATTGACTGGCGAATAAGGAAACGTTAAAGGTGATTTCCAATGAAACCCAAGAAATCAGAAATCTAACAACGGTAACAGCCATTACTAGCCACGTAAGGAAACGGCAAACGGATGACAACTCTTGAGAAAAATGCCAGTTAAAGATCGCATTCCCAATGCTACTGTAGATATTATCCTCCAAACACACAATCAACCTCCAAGAAAAAATTGTCTAATGTTAAACAAATAACTGGCAAACACGTAGGTTAGGTGTACCAACATAATGTACTGGCTGCAGCAACTGCAGCGGCTAACAATCTGTCCTATCCCCAGCCTAACCAAACAGCTTCTCAGATATACTCGCGTATTCAATTGTGGGCAGAAACCGTTTGAATATATCACTCAGGTGTCTTGTATCGATTGCTGATAGTATGCTCGCTGAATCGCCGTGACTGTTTGCATTTATGAATTTTTGAAATTCATAACTCCATTGCCTTGTGCGCACACACCTTTAGAGGTTGGATGTAGTAGTTTTTTTTGCATAGCTTTGGGTATGAATAAGGCATCAGTGTTGATCGGTGGAACAAAGTTATGAGCATATGGTGGATAGGACTGCAATTTTCACATTTGTTCAATGTTCAAAGTATTTGTGATAAGATCTGCTTAGGTAAGTGACATGGGACAAGATTTGAATTATTTTATGACCGACAGCGAGAGACTTTACTTTTCGGTAGTACTTTTAGATTGTTTAAATATTCCATTAAATGCATTCCGATAAAATAGTTTTTTAAAAGGTGTTATGAATAAATTATTTTTATCTATTATCCATTTTTACTTCCATTTTTTAAAATGAAACAAAAATTGAAATAACAAAAAAATAAATCAGGAAATAAGTTTTTTGTAGCATGCTACAAACCTGTTAATAGGAAGTCTAGATCCAGTTACTTTATAGTATATCTAAAAAAAACAAACAAGTTGTAAATCCGTAATAACCCTTGTATCCCAACCCTTGAGCCTATAATTTATGAAACTAAATTTTAATGTCAGTTAAGACGTGTGCACAAAGAGGACACCTTACAGTCGACGTAACTAATAACAAAACGCAAATGTCAACATTAGTTAGTTACCTGGTTAGCTTATAATATACAGCTTTATTGAAACTCTAACAATTACTTAAATAATATTAATAATACTAATATTTTTTCCAATTTCCATTGTTACAACAAAATTATTTCATTTAAATGCGCAAATACTAACGCAAACACACACACATCTTCGCAGTATTATTCACTACTGACATTCATACACATTTTTATCACTATTTTATTACTTATATGTGAATTTCTGTATATTAAATAATATGCTGTGAACTAGCGCTAATCCGTGGTAATAAAGGTTTTTTTTTTCAAAAGTGTTAATGTTATTGTTAAAGATGTAGCTAAAAATGTTAATTATTAACGTCGACCTAACTAACAATTACGCTTTGATAAAGCACTTTCGAAACTATTTCCCCTCCAGCAATATTAAATGCATAAAGTCTTTTGGAAACACATTTGGGGCACTCTACGGGAATCTATTAGATTTCCTTACCGAAGTCTTACCGAAAATCACAAATTACGAAAATAGAAATAAAAATTAAATTGTTGTATTTATTTAAAATATACCCATACCCACCATAAGTTTTTATATAATTTTTTATATTAATAATTGTTTTCTACAATTTTGTTGTGAACAGTAATATTTATGATATGATATATTAAATTTAAACAAATAAATAGAGTTCTTACTAGGATTCGGAACTCGGCTTTCTTTGAACGCCAGTCCACCACGCCATCCACTAGGGTGTATCAGTAACAAACCATTTGAAACGTGTTCTGTAAAACCATTACTTGAAAGACGAAGAAACATGCTGGGTGTCTGAATATTACTGGAAATGAAAAAAAAAACATGTTGGTGTTACCACAACTGGAAATCGAACCCATACCTTTTGCATGGTAGTTTATCGCAAAAAAAAATTAAAAAGTCACAGCTGATATAAGCAAGCTCTATACATATTATGCTTCTATATTAATTTTAAGGAAGCTCTTGCATTATTTATCTTAGATCAATTTTAGTCATATCTCCACTATGGTGTCATTTGTGGGATTGATATTGACTCCGAGGTAGATTAACTCCATAATTAAATCAACGTTGTTGCTATCAAAAATCCAATATTGTGCTCAGTCTTGGTTTGTTTCAGGCTCATTATTTGTATTATCCCTGTTAACGACAAGACCAATGCGTTTTGTCCGTTTATCAATTACTGTAGTAAATGCGTCTACAATAGCTCAATGGCAGTGACCTGATACTGCGTCTGAGTAGCTGGATAGATTTGCTAATAAAAAAAAGTGCCTACGCACTATCTGCAAGATATTGAAGAAATACCATGATATCTCGTCTCCTGCTTCTTATCTGAATGCTGCATCGAGTAGTAATTTTATGGGATCCCGAATTTCGACTTCGCTCTATAGAGCTCTTGGCGGAGGATGCTATCGTACGCGGCTTTAAAGTTGATAAAATATGATGCTTCACTCTTCTATTTGAAAAGTTCTACTACCGATTGCCTAGTTCATTTTATTTTTGTGTCTGGAAGCATATGGTGAATTCGGATATCTCTGTATGATGTTATGATGCGTAATATATATATATATATGATATTGCCTGAGGTTGTTGTTCCTTGTAGACTCCGGCTATTTCCGGTTCACTACGGCGACAAACTAAAGTCCCTTTTTCTGCCCTAATCGCAGCTTCAATTGCTGGACCGTCGAGCTGCGACGACAATATGGTCATAGTCAACGTCAACCACCTAAATGTATTTAAATGCATAATGTTGCATACATGCTCCAATTCATGAGTACATCGTCGATTTTGTTGGCAGTTAGACCATCTCGAGATCGCCAAGTTTGTGTATTCGAGGAAATCAAGTGCTGCTGATCACAGTATTACATCCTGCTGCAATGTCAGTTAATCAGAAATCATTATTTGTTGTCATTTTGTGGAGGTTATGCTTTCAACCAACCCGTCAAAAATATTTTCGTTTCCAATTTTGCATTGAATTTTTTATTTCGATTTTTTTCAGAAAGGTTCCACCCAGAGAATCGTAAAATTAATCCCTAATAGGGTCTTTGGTATAATGGGTAGGTATACGTGTTCACACGTGAGGATGATTTTGCAAACGTTACTCTTAAGCGTATTCAAGCTAGGCGATCACTAACTTGATTAAAATCAATTATTCTTGACCTATGTTAGCTTACTACAAGGAATCTTCATCCTAATATGTGCAGCCTTTGGTGAAATTGTGAAATTATCCATGTTTCACTTTTTCATAATTCTATCTATCATATTGCCTGAGTCTGCCTTGTTCTGCGAGATATATTGAAATTTTTGGGGCAGTATGGAGTGCCTTAATTCTAGGTTCATACTCTCAAATTGTTGTCTGTGGTCGTCCCAGGTCTGGTTGGTATTTCATGGGATCCGTTATCAGAGTGTACTGTGTCTCTCATGTCTAGCTTTTTTTTCATGTGGTAAAAATATTACCCTGAGTGCACAATCCTCAATCTGAAGGGCCAGTTCCAATTGGACACGAGGTCATCAATATTTTTTATGGGGTTGAGAGCTGTCGTCGGCCTTTTGACTCATCTACCTTCAACTGTGTTCAAAAGGCCCGGATAACCCTTGAAATTCTTAAATGGACAATTGTTTGAATATGTCGGGATAAAGTAAATTGTTAATTCGACAAGCACTTAATTTAAATTCCGCCGAAGCATTAATAATTTCAGTTCTATTCGGAATCTCAACATGACAACCGTTGATTGTGACTCCGATTTGTATTTGTCAAAAATGAGATATACATAATTGCTGAACAGTTTTATAATATTGCTACATGTGTAGCTATGCTTTTTGAGATGTTAACATTATCTGCCAAGACAACCAGCGTTATTTGTTGGCTCTCTAAATAAGTTCTTAGTCCATTTTACCTTTTACAATTTGGTGTTGCTTAAAAAAAACCGGTGGACATGCTATTCTCTTGTACATTTGTGGCTCAATTCGCAAGATCTTGATCTGAAGTTTGTCTCCTTTTGATTTGTATTCGTATAGATCTGAGATTAGAAGGTGCAGTGGCATTGTAGTTAGTGCGTTGAGCGAGGAGTGCTTGGTTCATATCCAAAAATACCAACATCTACCTATATATTCAATGCTCCACGTCTTACTTATTTCTGGGAAACATCCAAAAATAAAAAAACGTTTAAGGGGAAACTTCTTAATATGTCGTTCGGAATCTGCGATATGTTAATTTTCCCATTCGTTGTGTCAAAAAAATAGCTTCGCAACCACAAATGTGGAGCAGCTAGATTTAAGGTTCAGCAAGGGTTAATGTCTAGTAATACTTATTGAATAAAACTGAGACCCTTGACACACTGTTTGTATCCTAGTTTTTCTTAGAAGCGGTTGTAACTTTACCCTGAGCTTGTTTTACATACAAATACAATCACCTATCACCATCTGTACAGAAAATAAAACCGTATCCTTTCGAGTACCTACCAATTTTCACTAATTTTTGTTTTCAAAAATTGTTTCATAAAGTTCAAATATCCCTTAAAGGCTTTCACCAAACAATCGACAATGAGCAATAATTGTACCTTATTGATTTGCCAGCACTGACACCGCATATATGCACTATCATATGAACGCTGCCAAGTCCATATAGTACGTCCCGTAGTCGGTCGATGTCTTTACTGCAGCCGGTCCCACCTATTTGCACGTCCACTCCATTACATGGAATCATGTCCGTCACATGAATGAATAAATGTATGAAAATTTTGAGCATAATATCTATCTGCCAAACGTTGTTGGTATAGGTATACCTACGTACCACTATTTTGTTATTCATTTTCCCTTGACTATGCCACCGGTGTAACTTTGCATATGTTGTCTCTGGCGAATTCGAAGAATAAGGAACGGACGATGGGGGCAAAACGTTTTCTAGATCAAAACTATCAGATACATGATTCAAATCAAAAACGAATATTATGTTTCCGTTGGCATAAATCCGCCGCCCGAATGACGGTCTGATTTGAATAAAATATGAGACTACGTATAGGCGGGCCTTGAGTCTTGTAATGTAGTGGCATTGCGGAGTGGTAGAGATCGAAGTTTGGCGCTTTTTTTTGTTTGGCAAGATTGAGGAAAAAAATTTTGCCGACAAAAGTAGTTGTTGAGTTCATTCGTTTTTGCTTACCCTAAGTTGATAGGGTATGTTTGATTAATTCATTACTATTTTTTTTTGTTAAATGGATATTCCCGAAATCTAAAGCAAATTATATAATATATAAAAAAACTGCAAAGCCTAATTAACAAACTGAATGAATAGTGCGACTGGCAGCAAAGTTTGATGGAAATCCCAGATACAGAGAACCCAATTTCAAGCAAAGTACAAAAAATATTAACATCTACAGGGAAGGATAAAGTGGTGAGAACGATCCGAAATGCTATGTTGTCCGTTTCTGAATGTATATATGCAGAAACCGGGTGCAAGATATCTTTAATCCTCTGCGCCCAGTACGACAAGAACTAGAACAAAAAACTTTGCTGTATAAGTTGGTAGGCGCTCTCACTTGTTATAACTAAACAATTATGACATTTTAAGATCCTCCCTTTCTCTGCCACTATGCGAGCACCATTCAGTAAAGGAACAACATTTTTAGAATAACTTATTGCAAGATGTCGAATATCGGTTATCTAACAAAATTATATTAGAACTTGTCCATTGTATGATTAGGTTAGGTTTGATGGGTTATTAAGGCCCAGATTAGGCGTCAGTCTCGCTTGTGTCCTTAGCGATAACCTAAGAATAGAATAAAATTGACAAGAAAAGTAATGTATCCAGGCAATGTTTCAACGGGAATTTTGCCATTACCAACCTCGAGCAATTGTTTGGAAAACACTTCTCCAGGTTGGTCGCTCTACTCTAATTTGAGTGTTTTGACGTAATTCCATAATATGGACGACTTCAAACTGCATTTAGTTCATCGGCTGGCTTTGATCGTGAAATCACTGGCAATGTTTGTCGAAAAACACGTGCCAATAGAATCACTGCACTACCTAACAGATTTTAGTAGATTTTTAAATCTTGCATCGTGTGGTTTAATGCGTATCGAAATATTTTTTGTGTGCCATCGTGCATTCATCCCAAACGATCAATTTGCTTTCCTGCAACACTTCGGCCATAGCAGAAATCCACAAAAGGTTGTAAGTTGTAATTTCATTAGTTTGCATGTACAACGGCAACTTGAGTGCTGAATGAGCTGTTCCTGATGAAGCAAGTGCAAGTGCAATTCCATTGCGCTATCGAATCGTTGCCAATATCAATGATATTAAAAACGTTTTTCCAGTTCCACCGGGAGCATTCAACAAAAATCCGCTGGTTCAATCGTTCACTACTTTCGTGAGTATATGGTTGATAGGCATATTTTTGTTCCTGATTCAAAAGTTGAAAGCTTCTTTGAAAGAGTCCCAGCTCCTTATTAAATGCATCGTTCATTGGGCGATTTTGCGTTGTCATTCCTCATTTTAATAATCCTTGCATCAAGCACGATTCGCGCTTCGCGTTGCTCTTCATTTGGTCTTGCAAGTGTCTATCTTTGGCTAGCAGCATTGCGAGTTCTAAGAAAAAATCAGCTGAAAATTGACTCCATTAGTTTTTCTTTATAGTCTGACCAAAAATCGAATTAAATAAATTAACTTACAATATAAGGCGTGGATTTTTGTGTTTGTTATTTTTTTGTTTTTTTTTTTAAACAAACGAATTGAACTGCACAGCCGATTCGATCGGAAGGTTTATCCAGTTTGTTAAGTGAATTTTTTTAGAAGTGTTTGTTCATCGAGTTTATCCAATTTTCAACGCAAATGTGTTATCAATTATTTATTACCTTATTTACTAAATAACTGGGTACAAGCTTAGTTGTATCTTTATATATAAAAACGAATGTTTGTTTGTATGTCCTTTATAAAATCATAAACTATGTATTTGATCATGTAATGATCTCCAGCAAAGTTGTTGTCCATGAGCATACGAAGGTTTCTGAGTTGGTACTACCAATTTTTTACAGATGGCGACACTATTATTCCAGTGAAATTCATATATTGCCGTGACAGTTCATGTCGATTTGAATTGAAACGGAAATAGCGAACGAATGATGTCGTTTGGTGATGTGTGTGACAAAAGAATTTATGTATTTTGTGAAATTCATGTCCGGCTCACATTGAATAGACAATATTGTCGTTTTTCGATAAATAGATAAATAAATAATTCAATCGAATTGAATTTTCGTAGTTTCCGTGAGCTGATTTTATTCATTCTCTACACAGAACTCACGAATATCATCGAATGTGTATGTAAAGGATCATATCGAATTGAAACGAAACGCTGCAATGTGGCGCTTTTTTGAACAAAATCAATTAAATGACTCAAAATGAATTGAATATTTGTGTAATTTCTTTCCTTCAAATTTATTTTAGTTACTGGCGTTGCAACGCACGCAGGGTACAGCTAGTTTATTTATAAAAATTGACAAATTTTACTTTTTGATTAGAGCGTTTTTATTATATTTTTTTTTATTTAATTATTAATAAACCTCATTTTGTTTCTATTAATATAATATATATAAGTTAAATATATTTTGTTATTTAATGATTTTAAATTAACAATACAATAAACAGTAAAATATTATAGTGGTAGACCTCAACAAATACCCAAAAAAACCTAAATTTATTTGGAATTTTAATTTTAATAAAAATTATTTTTACATACTTATTTAATCCATTTGTTCCATTAAATTGAAGAGCCTACTTTTATAATATTAATTCAGTGCTTAGGACAAACAAAAATCTTTAAAGAATCTTACAATTGAAGTATTACTGTTGCCTTACGTTTTCTTTTAAATGAGGCTTTGTATAAACTCTTGCCTACTAGATGGCTCTGATTCCTCCCGCTCCTGTTCGGACATGATTAAAATTTGCACTTTAATTGGTGTACTGTCAGAGCAATTAGTTTTTCAACTTTGTCTGTAGATCATTTGTCTTTGGCGCCTTTCTAATCTTATTACAAATCAAATACTGTGCTGACCGCACCTATTTACTAACAAACAAAAACTGAACCTCCGGAGCTGGACAATTTTTACGTCATTTGCTAACGAATATCATTTATAATCTCATTGTACACGCGCCAGACTCCATTTGCATGAGGTCTTTCTCTCTCTCCTTGCATTGATTTACATGCGGATGGAATCCTTGCGTGGGCAGCAACCCGTTCGCCATACTTGGGCAATGCACACGAATCAAAAAAACGCAACACTGCTGCTACGAAAAGATGTAAATTTCTGCGTTCATGAATTATGACCACTGCACATGTAATACACTTGGGATTTGCAGATATGCAGAGCAAGGAAACCGGATGGCATGCGTACACATATGTATGCAAACTGCAAAGCAACATGTCTGCTCTCTTTGGCCGCAGGTCCAATTTCCTTTACATGGCATTGATTCATAATCATGGACGCGTTTATATTTTGTATTTTATTTTATTTCATTTGTTTGTTACTTCATTTCCCCATTTGTAGGTATGGTTATACATTTTGTGAAGTTTTAGGATGGTGCGCGACAACAACCTACGCAAAATAAATTGTATACCCAAGAGCTGTTGAATGTTGCCTGTGACTGTTGTGGCACCGTTGTTGTTTGGACTAAGAATATCGTATTTCAGTTCTGATGTTGACAATCATCAAAATGGCATAAGATGTAAAATTACCTCGATGACGGGATGGTGCATCCTACATGTAGATTCATTCACAACCCATGGCAGGGAAACTGTATAAGGTTCGGCATACATAATAATTTGTGATTCATTTCGAGGTATTTAGTCGAGTATTTTTCGGGTATCTTTATTATTAATTAGCTGCCCGGCCCGGCTTCGCCCGGGTACTGTTTCGTTTTATGGTCCGTAATAGTATTTTAGTGTTAGTAGTATTTATTTTCTCAAAGCTGACCTGAGAGATTTTCTCAATATTTTTTTCCGTAAGAACCTTGTACAGAGTATTAGAAAACTAAAAAAAAAATCAGCCAAATCGGTCAAGCCGTTTTCATGTTATGTCGTGACAACGGAAAACGGGTTTCATTTTTATATATATATAGATAGATTATTATTAAACAAATGAAACATTCTTAACATTTATTTTTTAAAGATTTTTTCAATCAAATGTCGACTACAACTGCGGCTCAGAGATGGTTGAAGTTAAATTTCAACTCGAAAAATAAGACACATACTGAACAGTTTGTAATGTGGAAAAGCCATTGGATCTAAGACCATATATTGTACTTAAAAAATGCGCACCCAAATTAGTATACAATGTTATCAACAGCTTTTCCCCAGTTGTTGGAAAATTCCTCGAATCCAACAAATTCCCAAAAAAAGGAAGAAAATACATGTATGACAACTATAGACCGATTAGTTTTTTACCCTTACTTTCAAAGACAATGAAAAAAAAACACGAAAGAGATTGTTGATTACCTGTATAAAGGAATGGATTAATAAGCGATAGGCAATATGGGTCAAAAATAGACGCTCAACTGGATAACCTGCTAAGTAATATAACCCATCTGTAGTGGATGGATAAATACCAACAAAAGATTTCGCAATAAGGAAAGCAAAATCGAATAACATTCAACTAAAAGAAAACAGCCTTTACAAAAAGAGAGAACAATTCCACAGTTCTACCAAATAAACATTTATCGTATATTCGTTAAATAAGAGAATCCACGCATCTGATAGACATCACAATTATGTCAGATGCATCATGGCAAGGCAACAACTAAACCTAACCCTTTTTAGAGACAAGAGATATTTTATTGCAGCCAACATCAACATTTCTATAAAGCCCAAGTATGACCAGGTCTTGAATAATCTTCTCATATACTTAGAGTTTGGCACCGACTCAAACACTTGAATTACTGGACTCTATCTAAAGACGAGCAATTCGCCCTGCAAAAGATTCTTCCCTTACTTCAAATCTGCTATCTGGTTAGCGAAAACTTATTGGAGATCTGTCTCTACAAGGAGCACAGTTGCAGTTCATAGACAAACTGTCCATCTAACAACGACACAAACATCGCAGTAATAAAACTCTTTTTCTAACACAACTAGCCAACAATAAAACGAACTTATATTCAAGAAGGTGTATTTTCAGCAATTAACAATATACAGAAATTTAAGAGCAGAATCAATTAAGATCTGCAAGGATTATCTCAGGGCGCCAGTTGAGTGTTACAGGTTCGCATCACAGGAAAAAAATATTAGAAAAATAATCCTAAGTTTAATATTATATGAGAAGTGTTTCGAGAGTTATTTGGTAAATAAAAGCAAAAATATTGGTTTTCAATTCCTTAATCGAATCCGGTAAACTTAAAACACTTTATGCAGCCCGAAAGAGTCTTTTATGAAAATGACAATTGAACAAAGTATTATTCCCGATGAAATCACTGTTTTTTTATTTATATATTTTTAGAATATCATTCTCATTACATCGAATTTGAATTGCTAAATTTTAGGGCTCATGATTTGAACACGAAATAAAAATAGCAACACTAAAATAAATGAAATAGAATATTCGTAGGGATTTTATCCAGGTTTGGGATTTATCATTTTATTTATTTATGTATACAAACATTTTCGAAGCCCCCTAGAGCTTCATTGTTGTTTGGGTGTACTGTACACCTAGAATGTTAGAAGCCTTAATAGAAAAAGTGTAGCAAACAACTAGTAGAGGCCCTAACCCTGAAATATATGACACCTTGGATTTGATTTAAAAAATATTTTTTAGCACACTGGTAACTGTAAGATACCTGTAAAAATTACCAAAAAATATGATGTCTTTATTAAGACTGTTGCAGGCTATTCTTTGTATGTATCAAACATGTTACATCATCCATTTATCGAAGTTGAATTTTCTATGAAATTAAAAGTAATTTTGATAGTTTTTTTGGCTTTTTTATTTGAAATATTTAATTTTGTTTTATAATTTAAAATCAACACAAATGCTAATAAAAGATAATTTCGAAAAATATATTATATAAAAAGGAGGAAAACTAGATTTGATAGCAATGTTTAAAAAAGTCATAATGTTTAACAGAGTAATATGTACATTGTACATATGTACATATATACATATGTAGTACGAGATAAGTCGAAATAGTTAATTATGAAATAAAAAGAAACAGTTACGTTCCTTCTTACAACACAAGTGAAGTTCACATTTTGAACATTAATTGGCGATAGAGAACCAGGAAGTTTACAGAGGTTCCTTACTGGAGACCATTTCGACCAGTGACTGATTTAATCAGTTCCTAATTCAACTATAGGGAAATTTGAAGATATCACTTATTGACGCTTGTATTATATTTCTATCTGTTGTGGATCAAGGAATGACCTTCCGCGCTTTATGATTCCACTGTTACATTATACCTTTAATACGGGCTCAGTAGCGCGATGGTTAGTGCGATGAAATGCCTGTCAAAAGGCCTGATTTTTCTCGTGATGATCTGACAAATCATCCGTGGAATATTAATTGTCAAAAATGGCTTATATCATCTAAGCCGTTCGCAGTCGTCCCCGCCTTTGTGCAAGAAGTACACATGCACACATGAATGGTTGTGAGAAAGCTAGGCCCTGGGTACTAACGAGCCTGTTGAGCCTAAAATTGGTATTTTTGCTACAAAATAAGTACAAATGAAGTACATCCGAAATACTAATTTCATTAAACTGATCGCCTTGGCAATCACTTAAGCCATCCTCACTTTCGGTCCAATTATTAACTATTGCCAATATGTCCTTATCAATACGGGATCGTTTTGAATGAAACTATTTCTACAACGAAAGACATTAACTTACCAATCAATAACCTTGTATATGATATATTTATAATTGATGTACTGAACTACCACTTATATGAAGGTCTGGAACTTTAGGGAGCGAAATTTGGAAAATATTTAAAAAAAACATATAAGAAGGTTACAATCCGCTGTGCGTATCGTTTAATACCCTATCCTATCCCAACCATAAAAATAATATCCCCAAAAGGTGGGCTTTATGGCGATAAAATATTGAAAATTACGTTGTTACAGCATATTGTTCAGACAGTTAATCAAAATCTTTTGTAAATGTTGCTCAGACACTTTTTTAAAATTCCTTACGGTTTGGCCAAAAATTACGTTTTTCTAAAAAGGGGGCGTGGGAGTGGGTGGATTTCAAAAAAATTTACACGTGTTCTGCTTCGTCGGCCAGAGAGTCTTCATACCAAATTTAAACACTCTACTCAAAAGTTAAGGCCCAAAAATCAGTGACACACAGACTCAACTAGCGATTCTGAATCGATCCATATACTTTGAGGTATATCTATCAAAATAATACTCTTTGTTACAAACTTAATGTCAAAACGAATATACCCCTATGGGATAGGGTATAAAAATAAACAAGTAGGCACTTATGCATTTTTTTAGTAGACAAATGTCTTCAGGTGGCAATATAGCAAAAAAAAAACTTAAAAAATGTAGAGAATAATAAATAAATTCGTAATAAAGGCTGACATGTATCATATATTATACATCATACATTTAAGGGCTAAGCTGCTACAGGGCAAGGATTACATTACTAGCGTTCACGAAATTTGATGAGAAATGTTAGTAAAACTAAGTCAATATTAATCATTTTTCTGAAAATGTTACATTGAACTCTTTTTGATCGGTCTACTACCAAATATTCGATGAACATAGTTAGACAATCTCATTCTTTACATTTCACTCAAGTAATTAGGGATGTTCCATATTGCACTCAGAAATTTTGAGCCATCACCTCACCCTTTCTACTAATAATGTAAAGTTGGTTATTTTATATGTATTATGAAGGAAATTCATAATTTTTTTAAGTAAGTAAAGAAATTGTTTTTTTTTTTAGAGAAAGAAGTTACCTCAACTATAGCAGTGAAAGAAAATCTCTGAAGGATCCATAAGATGAGCACGTCTGTTGTTTGTTAACGCATTAATTTCATAAGTAAGTTATTAAGATATTCAGATTTTTTTTTTTTTCAGACACTGTTTACTTTAATGTATATGTACTCTCCAGACATCGAACCAAAAACATATGTTTCTTATCGCCAAATTCTAATAGAAATTAATATATCAATTCCTGTAGTGTGGCAAGCAATTTATTTTACATCAACACAACGCACCGTAGCAATTAAATGTGTTTTGATATGAAATAGCTAACCAAAGTCAACAAATATTACTCCTTAAGCGAAAACAGAAATTAAAATACAAAGTAATAAATATTTTGTACTTTTCCAAGAATCACGAAGAAGAAACCTGCTGCTAGAATTACTGCCAAAAAAAAATTAATTACGAACGAAAACCGTATGGATTTGGGCAATCTAACTCATAGAAAAACACTTATCCCCACAGCATCTACAAGTATCTCTATGTATCTATCGTCGCATGAGCTCTCAGGTGGCAAGATTTAAGCGCCCACAAAATTATAATTTTAAATCGCTATCCCCTGCTGGGGGTATAGCTCCATTGGGCGTTTGTTTATTTGAAGTTAATTGGAATAAACCATAAAGCAATAAATGCATTGGCACAATGGAATTATCTGCCCAAAAAAGAGTTATGGAGCAAAGCGCCTCTAAGCCTCTTTGGGTGTGCTTAATGGAGTCGAAAAAGGCGGCGCCTGTATAGTTTGTATAGAGAATAGCATTTTAAGTCAATAAGATATGGATGAACAATTGCATTGCCTAAAGCACGGGATCTATTATGTATACTCTAGTATTGCGAAATGTATAGAGATCGCTTTGACCGTTAGCCCCTGCTGTGATAATCGCTTAATTACATACGCCTTAATCACTTATTATTCTATTGAATCACGAGAAACCGGAAGAAGTTGCTACGTACAATCACAGCCGTGAGAATCTGGTTTAGTGGATGTTGTTGCAAATTTTGTATTCCTATTTATTTTCATAGACCCAGGTGTTGATAAATAAGTAATGCATGTTAGTGCAAAATAAACTGAAATTGCTGTAAGGATGTGTATAGTATTTATATATTTTGCAATTAAATTCTATAAGCAATATATTTACCCTGAATCTGTTCAACATTTTTAGACAAAACAATTGCTTTAATTTTGTTTATAAAGATACGTCTTAAACAAAAATTATATTTTTGTAAAAATTATTATAAATCAATAGAAAAATTAAACATTATTTTAAATTGTTGGTGTCGTTTAAATCTAAGTAAAAATGTAGGTTACCTGCTTTGTCTATGAAGTCATTTATTATGGCACTTTTCAAAACGTTTTCGCAAATTTGGGGCTGTATTTTGCGAAAACATCTCTGGCATTTTGTTTAAGTGCCTAAATTGTTGATGAGGGATATCTATAAAAAAAAAGATTTACTTACTTACATACTCAAGTAGCATGCCTCTCCAATTAGCCCAGTCTTAAGTTTCCTGCTTACAATTGCGTATTTCAAGGTGGTTGAGGTCGGTTTCTACTTGTGTGCGCCACTTAAGGCGAGGTCTTCCTCTAAGGGTTTTTTCATGCGCTTTTACGGTGCATGTTTCAGCGCCGTAGAGCAGGACAGTTATATTGGATCTCCTTAGTAGTTTACTACTAAATAATCTTCCTAGCCCGAAGATATAGCGGTAGGCGAGAGTAACTCATCGTTAAATTTCTGAGATATGTTTGTCAGAGTTATAAGCGGAGCCGACGTAGTAAAAGTCACGTAGGTTCTTCCTCAAAGTTATACCTGTCAATGTAAGTCCAATTCGTCGATGTCGTGTGTCCTATCGAGTTAATAACATGTACTTACTTACAAACATTTACAGCTACCATACCCATTTTTGCCGCTTCCTTCTCTATACTACCAAACGTGGCTATGGCATCACGTTGTGTCCTATCAATGATGTCAATATCGTCGCCGCGCCGTATGCTAGCAGTTGCACCGATTTTGGAAGATTTCGCCTCTGGTGTTGGCTCTGTAGTTTTGCATAATCCTCTCAAGAATGAGATCAATTAAGTCACATGACAGTGCGTTGTCATGCCTGGATCCTTGATTGGTATTGTCTTTGATATGTGTCAGTGAGATCGTTTCCGAACCTTGATGGAGCAACGAGAATTTATCATCGTCATCCTGCACAGGCGGACGAGATTGGGTGGCATACCAAAATTGGGCATCGGCTTGTATAGTTCGTCTCTAAAAATTCTGCCGTATATGGCTTTGAAATCGATTAATTGCGTTTCTTGGGTTTTCCAGGATCTGCCGAACTGTGAAGATTTGATCAGTTGTGGACTTCCCTGGCCTAAAACGACGCTGATAACGGCCGATCAGGTTATTGCAAAACGCTTTCAGGCGTTCACATATTACTGCAGATATGATCTTGTAGCTGATGTTGAGGAGACTTATATGGCTCTGTAGTTGGTGCAGATCAGAGGGTATTCTTTTCTGTGGATCGGCAACGGTGCTGAGGTTCCATTCTTCCCGCATACTTCCAATTGTTCAAATTTTGCTTATGAGTTAGTAAATGTTACATACCAAATCATGTCCACTGGCTTTATAAATGCCCTCATTTCTGGCAGCCTTGTTAAGCCTTAGTTTTGATATTGCTATCCTCACTTCACTTAGATCGGGTGGTTGGTTATATAACTAATATTGAATGGTACATTTGGCCTGACATCGGAATATTGTTCGCATAGAATGTGTCTCAACTACGATATTTCTTTGTTTACTACTGGATTCAGTTTTAGCCTGGTATCTTGCCTTTGACTTTTTATACTTTGCAAACAAATTTGCGAACATCATTCCTGGAGTGGCACCTTTCTACATCCTCGATAGTGCGCTTTTTTACCCTTTTTGTCTCTCGTCTTAAGTCTTTTTATATGAAGGAAAGCGAAGAGTCTCTTTCTGAATTGACCTCTTTCACTTTCGTACTTCCTGCTTTTTAGATAGTCGAGCTCTGAATTTACCAAACAGAATCTATGACTATTATAATGTTGCTAGGTACGTGCCTCGCCTCTATAAGGGCTTGGATGGACGACTAAGACTTATCATATAAAATTCCCATCGAAAACCAAAGTTCGTTCATCTAAATGAGTCCAAACGGAGTGGGCTGGAATATTCATGCTGAAAGATATGAGCTTACAAGTATGCCCCCGTTTAAAAGGATCCCAAGCCCCATCCATATCTCGAACAACGAGAATTCAATTCAACCACCAGAACAACAAGAAACCATGTAAAGTATTTTCGTAAACACGAAAATATTTTGAATATTTCCTTCTCCATTTCGGACAATTCTCCCCGTCTGCCATTCGTCGTCATCTCTCACAACACAGTTGCGACTGTGGGTTCCGATGATGGTCACATATAGATACACAAACCGTATCCAACGCGCCAACCGCTTTGCATTGTTCCGTAAATGTATCTGATGACGATGATCGTAGTTGCTGATGCATGAGCGCGGTATCTATCTGTAGTATCGGTGGTATTTTGCGCTTTGGGTTTTGGACGATCATCGCCAACAACCAGAATTGTCTTGTTCACATAATTTAAATGTCAGTATTAAAAATTGTATCTTGCAGATACAATTTATTTGTTGGCCGCTATACCGTGCCCTGTGTGCGCACACAAAATACAACGCGAAACGTCTCCAATATGATTACGATGAAGATGATTATAGCTGAACTTGTATGCAGTGTTCGTTCACATTTTACTGCGCAAAATTGCTTTACCTTTCCCCCCGTGCTCAATGACGCGATCGCGCCTCACCAAATGCGATCAAACTGTGAACGTTCATTCGCGATGTTGATCACGATGAAAATTTGCAAAATTTGCTAGCGCGCTAGCTCGGTGCATAGTATTACGATGCAAAAAAGAGGAAAACAAAAAAATTTAAATGATTTTGGATAATTATCGAGATGAAACAATAACGGGCTATTATATTGTTTGCCAACCGGAAATGAAATGTTTGATCGTGGCTGTCATGGCGGTGCAGTTTAGGCCGTCAGTCAGTCATTCGGACGGACAGTCGGTTTGGTTGGTCTGTTCGGTTGGACTGCACCGCGGTCCAGAGTTCGTCCTGCGGGTTGTAATTATTTTAAATGCCGAATGCCCTCAAATGCCTCGAATCGCGCCTTATTGTGTGACATGTGTGAGAACGATTTTTCGTTTTGTGTTTGCTAACTTTTGTTGGGGAATAATTTTTGGATTAAATCGACTCGGTGGAATTTAATGAAGTCTTTGGAATTTTTGCGGTTCATTGGAGTTCGGTTTGGGAAGTGGTGGTCATATCTTTAGGTTCACAACAACGATTGGGTATGTGCATTAGTTTTGATGCACGCGTTTAAGAATAAAGAAATATTGACGATAACTATTAATACATTAAGGTATTTATATATGAGAAGATCATCTTTTGGGCTGGCTATAGCATTTTTTTTGTATATGAATTAGTTTTAGTGCGACTTTTTTGTTCAAGTTAAGCCAATATGAATTCTTTATTGGTAAGATTAAAATGCTCGTCATAAATGCGCCTAAAACGATATGTCACTCATACTTCCGTACGTGTTGCTGGATTTGATTTCCTTGATCAGGTGGTGATCAAAGAATACATTTTCCCGTGACCACTAAGGACATATGAAAATGAGTTCCTGGCACTTGATCATATTAGGTAGTTAAGGTTTTGTTTTTAAGTCCGAAAGGTATAAGGATTCAGATAAACTCAAAGCCCAATAAACCCCAATAAGTTCGATTAGGTAAAACAAATTATTATAACTTTAATAAATTGATATTTGAAATGCAAGTATACAAATAAGTTACATCGTCTATAATACCCTATCTGCAGTAATATGCAAACGCTTGAAACCGTTCACCAACAACCTACTTTTTCACTATTCTCCAATTTGACAATTGACATGTTATGTTGGGTCTGAGCTCCTCTAACATAAATGCCTTGTTGGCATAAAGGATTTTAATGCCGGACCAATTCTGGGAATAAGTGATTTCAACTTCCCCTTCAATAGATCAATTATTAAATACATCAACTTAATATTGGAACCACATATTACTGATGTCTACTCTATCCATTCTGCGAAAAAATTGTCAATTGACCGTCATAAAGCGACGTTTCACTTACTTACTTAAGTGGCGCTACAGTCCGAAATGAACCTGGGTCTGAACCAACATGCCTCTCCAAATATTTCGGTCCTTAGCGCACTCCAAGTTGGTTTAGGTCGGTTTTTAGTTGTGCGCGCCACTTAAGGCGACTTCTGGCTGGAAATCGAAGACTCTGAGCCGGAGTATTGGTGTCTATTCGTTCAACATGTCCTAGCCATCTTAAACGTACAATGCGGAGTTTTTTTTTACCAGTGGTATGTCCCTGTACAGCTCGTCAATAGCCCGTCAACGCAAACGGGACTGACGATTTTCGAAGAATTTTTCTCGAATCGACCAAGGTAACTTCATCCGCTTTTGATACGGTCATGCTTCAGCGCCGCAGAGCAGGACTGGGATGATCAGTTTCTTATGTAGGATCTCCTTAATAGTTCGAGTGATGGATTTACTTACTAATTTGCCTTCTAAGCCCGAAGAAACAGCGGCTAGCAAGAGTAATTCTTTCGTTTAAAATCTGACGAGATATCTATTGTTGTCAGAGTTAAAAGCGTTGACGAGGTAGACAAAGTCACGTACTACCCCAAAGTTGTATCTGCCAATGATGACGTTCTGTCCGATTCCTCGATGTTGTGTGTCCTTTCGTGTTGACAGCATACACTTAGTCTTACCCTCATTAACTGCTAAACCCATTTTTGCCGCTTCCTTCTCTATACAAGCAAACGTGGCTATGAGATCACGTTGAGTCCTACCAATTATGTCAATATCTTCGGCGTATGATAGGAGCTGCACCGATTTTTGGAAAATTTGGCCTCTGGTGTTGGCTCGGGAGTTTTGCAATCTTGTGGATTTTCCTGGCCTAAAACATACTGATAAGGGCCGATCATGTTGTTTATAAACGGTTTCAGGCGTTCACACATTACGGCAGATAGGAGCTTGTAGACGATGTTGAGGAGACTACCCTCTGTAGTTGGCGCAATTCAGAGGGTCTCCTTTTTTGTGGATCGGGCAAACGATACTGAGGTTCCATTCTTCAGGCATACTTTCATCCGACAAGATTTCGCTTATGGCCGTCATTTTCAGCGGCCTTATTAAGCATGAGTTTAGATATTGCTATCCTCACTTCAGTTAGGTCGGGTGGTTGTCAGTTTTCGCTGCTGTTGCCAATATTAACCGGTTCGTTCTGCTTGACACCGCAATGTTGTTCAGCATCGACTGTGTCTCAACTATGTATATATATATATTTCCTTGTTCATCTCGACAGGATTCTGATTGAGCCTTATATCCTTGGCTTTGACGTTTTACACTTTGGTAAAACTTGCGAACATCGTTCCTGGACTGGCACCTCCCTATATCCTCGATCGCGCGCTTTTCTTGCTCTTTTTTCTTTTTTCTGAAAAGCCGGTGTTCTTCCCTTCTTCTTTGCCTATAGAACTCAATGGCAGCTGTCGTCTTCATCTGCAGCTTAGCCTTGTAGGCCTCGTTCTTGGCTGTGAGCATCTGTCGGCATTCCTCATCATACCAGGGGTTTCTTGCTGGTGGCCGCGAGAAACCTAGCACATCAGTTGCGGCTGATCTAATGGCTTGTTGGCATCGTTGCCTATGTTCTTGGACATTAGATGCTGGGGGTATGGTGTGAACCTTTTGGATATCGAGGTGAGAAAACCGTGTGCTGGCTATCACACCATTTCCATGGAATCCACACCATCTGTAATGATGAATATTTTGCTTTTTGACAAAACCGTTTAATTAAAAATGACCTTCATCTCTGAAGATGATCTTTCAGTGAAATTCAGGATTTTCTTTTAACTTTTAAAAGCACAATCGGAGATGTTTCGGCTTGAATTGAATCAGATGCTTCTATTATTGCGGTTATTTATATGGAAGCTTAGATGTTTTAGTAAAATTTGTCACAATGTTGACTGAAAGATTCCCAATGCCTTTGAACGGCATGGAATCAGATCGTTATACAAATTATATCCACTTATATCCACTCTAAATCCTTTTTGTACGTTTGACTTAAATATCCTATTATGTACATGCACCTACCCACAGAGGTATATGAACCAAAAACTGAAGATAACATTTGTGCTGCATTTTTTCTCGAACGTAACTAATTGACTTGTTACAAATTGTAATGTGAGTAGGTTTACTTTATATCTCAAGCAATTCATCGCTTGCTTTTAAATAAGCCAACGTGCAAAAACTGTCCCTTCGAATGGCAGAGCTTGTGCGCATTACACAAAAACCAAACAACAGTCGCTGTTTCCTGTATTAAACAGTTTCATGTTTTTTTCTTCTCGAAATGGAAAAAAAAGTTGTATCCCTCTATAAGAAGATGGAGGGATGGGATAAGCGAAACTTTAACCATACACCGCATGAATTCATATCCGAGAGTCTGGTAAGCAGCCATTTGCATACCCTTCGATTGCCAATGCTTCTAAATCACAAGGGATTCAATATATCGGATTCTGATATAACCATTACCATCCAAAGGATAATGCAGAAGCATCTTTTTTTCTCTTCATCTTAAACCACTCTTTTCTGTTGACCATATGTTTGGGAGTTATAACGCTATGGACATATTTCAAGGCATTGTCTGATATATATACCAACAACAGTGTGGCTGGAGGGTACATATCGTTTCCTAGTCTGCTACTTTATACGGTTCATGCCGCTGTTGTTGGTGCTGCGCGGATGTTCTCTGGCTGCGCTGTCTGACTCAGTTTGGGATTCTTTATGGTCCTAAAATACATTTGTTTATGCTAAAATCATCCAATTAGCAAGATTGTTATTTTTTGTGTTCCACTGATTTTGTCCGGCGATTGCATAGCTCAAAAGTTGGTGGTTGGCAAACGAGCAAGTTGCAGGTAAACCACGAGGGTGGGGCGATGTAGTGTGACTTTCAGGAGCCTAAATTCAGGTCCCTGCGGACTGAATTTGTTGAAAATGTTTCAGTTTTGTATTTTTTTTCGATTTGTGATAAACAATTGTTACCAACTATACCATTACGAGAGCAGTGCGACTGCTCATGGTATTTACGGTTGGGAATGGTGCATGGCTTGTGTTGTACTGCCATGGGAATTATCAAGAAGGTTAAGCGAACTACTGTCCTGTTGTGGCTTATGGATTTTGATTCTTGATTTGAATAAAAATGCGCATGAACAAATACTTATGGAGGTTTATCGTGCTGTGCTCTCAGATCGGAATATGTGCATATAGATATAGTATTGTGGAGTCTGCCACACAGTTCATTATCTCTTTATATAACATCGGTTCAAAGGTAAAAGTCATTAAGTACAAAATTGAATAAAATTATATTATAATTTTTCACGTTTTATAGCTGGAAATAATTACGGACCCATAATTGTAATTTTAAAAGGAGTTACGAAATTATAAAAATCATTAAATGCAGACTTATAATTTCTCTTCGGAGGAAAGTCACTATTTCACTTAGTTTTGTTTTTCAATGCAACACAGTGGCATAGTGGTAAGTGGTAACGGTCACTATACTTATGATAATTTGTGTTCCTTTTCCCGCTTACTCTTTTGTCAGCTTAAAGCCATACAAACGGAAAAAATTTCATTAGTTTTGCGAAAGCTTGTTATATTTATACTTTGAGTGCACAAGATTGCAAGGATCAGTATTGGTTTAGATTTTAAAATCGTTGCCAATAACATTCACAGAGATATCGTTATTTTCTGATACCTGTGGTGGACAAAACGGCACACAGCAAGTGGCAGCTAATTTTACAAATTTTGTAGTCCAGGCATTCACAAATGGTGCTATTTTATGTATTCTGCAATCAACAGCGCAAACAAAATGTTTTCCAAATGTCTGACTAGATTGAGATATTTAAGTCTGCATGTTTTACCCATACCAAAAGAAAACATAAAACCAAAAAGCCATATATATAACGACTTTTACGATCTGCAAAAATGATCCTCCATAACAATAAACAACCGCACAAAAGATGAAGATGGCAACAAATTTTCTTGGCTTAAAATAAATTCGTTAAAATTTAGAAAGGAGACTGTTAGAATCGTGCAAAATCGGTATGATCATAATTCCGACTAAAAAAAAATAGCTGTTTGGGAGAGAGGTTGGAAAGCCTGATCTTCTGTGGTGGTTACGCCCGCTTACCAGGGTAAGTTACCCATTTCAAAACTTGCCGAAGCACGTCATATACCGGAAGAGCTGGTACCATGGAATAAGGGCCTTCCAATTCATTGCCTTAAAGATGCAAAGGAACCTAAATTCAGAATTCGAAAACTTAAGTGTTTTGGTAAAAAAAAATTTGCTTTCCTTATTTTTATTAGAAATAAATACCCTAAAAAATAATTTTGTGTTCTCATTAAATACAATAATGTTCGAAATCCCATTCAGGTAAAAATCATTAACTACTTTTTTCTTAAAATCGTGTAAATTAGCTGTGTCTTGTTAATAAAAATTATGACACCAAGAGCGTAAAAGTTAATAAGAGGCAAAAAAATAAATAAATTTTTTATCTGCATAATTGGAATTATATAGTGTCCCTTATTAATATATCCCCATATGGGATGATACCATAACTTTTGCTAATATTGGCAATTGTCTGTTTTGATATTTATAAAGTAAACAGTTGTAGTATATACAATATACATTTAAGACGTTCATTTCGAAGAAATTGGAACAGAATGAGGCAAAAGAGGCCCCGACTCCGTTGGGTCGAAAGGTACACTGCCGTAGCCGATGATATCGTGGAGTCTCCATCGATTTTGACCAGATTAAGTGAAGGGCTTGAAAAAAGTCCAGACCCTCAATCAAGTTTTAACTACGCTCACGGTATCCTAAGTCAACGTCGTTCTTACACATAAGTTTTTTTTTTAGCGAGTCAATCAGGCAGAGAATTCCGAGTTCAAAGAAATAATGGCAGGTGTACCGCAAGGAAGCGTCCTTGGACCAATCCTGTACCTCATATTCACTCGTGATATCCCACAAACAAACGATACAATAGTTGCAACGTTTGCTGACGATACTGCTATACTAGCAGTTGCCACAACAATAGAGGAAACAAATATTAAATTACAAAACGCTCTTAACGAGGTTAATGAATGGACTAAATCCTGGCGGATTGCACTTAATGAGAGCAAATCGATCCATGTAGATTTTTCGTATAAACGGACAAACAATTTGCCTGTATTTCTAAATACGGTTCGAGTCCCGTTTGCAAATGAAGCGAAATATCTCGGTATGACACTCGATGCAAAATTAAAATGGAAGTCGCATGTAAAAAAGAAATGCGAAGAACTTAAGAATAAATACAGAGAACTGTACTGGTTGCTCGGAAAATATTCGAAGCTTAACCTTGATAACAAGCTGCTATTATACAAGCAAGTGCTAAAACCGGTTTGGACATATGGTATACAACTATGGGGTTGTACCAGTGAAACGAATCTAAACATTTTACAAACTTTTGAAAACAAAATGTTAAGATCATTCGTCAATGCGCCGTGGTACGTAAGGAACAAGGAACGAAGATCTACGCAGAGATCTGGTTATTCCCGCGGTTAAAGATGAAACAAAAAATTTTGCACGAAAACATAAAAAACGTTTATTAGGACACGTTAACACAACAGTCCTCCAAATTCTGGACGAAACAAATATATTGCGGCGTCTTCAAAGAACTAAACCCTTAGATTTGGCCCGATAATAACAAACCGCGCTATAATTGCGGAAAAGCAGGAACTCTCAAAGGAAAGTTACCTGCCAAACATATTATATAATCGTGATAAAAAAATTGCTGGATAAGTCGAATACTTAGTTGCAATAGAAATACCAAATGGGTGGTGGTTTTAGTGAGTAAAAATCTCACACTACTTTGGGCACGTGCTCATCGTGTCTATGAAGATTTCCACCAGCCCACGGAAAAAAAAAAAAAAAATCAGGCAGACGGCAACGCCAAGCCTATCGATTTTATTGTTTCTAATTTATCCTAAATCATAATATGAATATTGTTAATATATTAAATTCAATAAAATAAATCTAATCTAATCTAATCTAATCTATAAGTGAATACGGATTTCTTCTTGGGCACTGAGAATCCTCGCAGCATTGCTGAAAAAAACATCATATATACTCGAAGTTCCTGGGTAGTAGTAAAAAAAATACCGATGGTCCGAAGCAACCTTTTTAAAATTTTATATTCCAGAAATTAAATTATGTCGATTAATTTTAGAGATTATAGAAAAGTAACATAGGGTGAGTGTTTTTGGACCACCTTGTTTTCCGAATAAATTTTCCTTTCTAATTTTACATTAAAATTCTAGGTCCACTCTAGAGTCGGGTTCATACCCTTTACTAGTTCAGATCGGGTTCCAAATTGTGAATATCCGTTATAACCGGTATATACCTACAAACTTCTGTCTTTACTAGCATATACATGTAAATTCATAATAAAAACAAATACAAAATATACAAGTTTTTGGCGCAACAGGCTCGTTAGTACTCAGGGCCTAGCTTTTTCTCACGACTATTCATGTGTGCGTGTGTACTTCTTGCACGAGGGAGGGACCTCCTGTTTTATTTCGAATCCGAACGTCTCTTGACAATTGTTACTAATAGGATGAATTGTCAGATCATCGCGAGAGAAGAGCTAAGCTTTAGCTAAGTCTGAGAATCGAACCTGTCATCCATACTACACTAATCGTAAAAACTCCTAGTGGTCATAACGTTAACTATATCAGATTTATTAGGAATCGCTTATCGAATGTATTATAGAAACAATCAACAACATAGGCCAATCCTATTAGATATCATGAATCATTTTCTTTTTCATGTCCTTTGGATTGTAAGTACCATAGAAAACCGCAATATGCCCATGAAACAGCCGATTTACATTTTGTATTTGATGTCAACGTTCAAGTAGTCAATTAATGATATTCATGATGTTCTACGTCAATAATTTAGAATCCACCAATCCAGAAATATTCAAATTTCGAACATCAGTTGACATAATGAAATGATATTCTATAAGCCACCTGAACCGAAAGTAACAAAGTATTTTCAACAAAAACATCATGAGAAACGTTTTTTTACTCATTTTTGGTTAATAACAATATAGAAAACAATTGCCTCCTTAATATTGTTGCTGGAAAATCTCCTCACATTGCGCAATTATCAAAAACTAGCAAAAATATTTTAGCCAATTAATTACAATAGGAACAAATTGAATAGCTATCTATTTTTTAATTCTATTGTTATATTTTTAAAATAGATTTAAATTAAAAGAATTCGGTTGTGTTCCGCTTCTTAAGATCTTTAATCTACTCTGTGAATTTATTTTTTCCCATGCAGTTCGAATTCCAAATTTATAACCATGCCAAAAGTATTCGTTAATTTGGTTCTATTTGTATTTTTTTTTTTCTATAAATTATTGCTAAATAGTCGAATCTCATAAATGTTGCTACACTCCCACCGTCTGCGTCTAGTGACAGTGTGGGAATATCTGCCTAGGTTAGCAAGCTTGCTTAAAATACAGGTTTCTAGATCTCATGGTTATTAAATCTCGTTCGTATCAAACGGTCATAAAATTAAAAAAATTAGTTTCACTTTCAATCTATCGATACCCCTTTGTTGTATCAATAATACTAACTGGAAACCATCACAATAATGACATTAATATGAATTATCTGGCGTCATTGCTTATGTGAGCACTGAAGTACTAGGCTTAGTAGTTTCTTCTTTGCAGAGAAGTGATAAGATTTATATTTGAATAGGAATTCTGTGGGTAGCGCAAATTATTCTATTGTATCGTATTTTAAATTTAACAAATTTCACAACTATCGTTTTAAATGGTCCAAATGTATAGAAAAGTGAATAAGCTCTACCCTTTGCGTTGCTCATACCTAGCAGCTAATACAGTTCATTCACCTCATATAGTTCGTCTTTCAATCTATATCTCGTCAACCCGTCAACATAAATTGGATCATATAATTATGTAATAAAAACGAAAAAATATTTCTACATTCGCTTTTGACATTGTCCATGCATAAGCGCTATAAGTTGGACTGAAATAATCAGAGATGTTATATGCAGTATTTTCAGTCAGAGCTATCTTAGAGCTTCCTTACTTAAGAGAAAAGGCAATTGAGAAGTGTAGTTCTACTTACCATTTTTGACAAGATATCTTGACGAATTGAAAATTGTTAAAAAACCTGAGCAAGCTCGTCAATAATAGAAATTTACTCCGGAAACAATGCTCACAAATAAATCCTTTAAGATTCTTTAAAATTCCGCATTACATTTACTCTTTTTAGCCCCGAACCAATGACAAAAATGCGCTATGGAGAATTCTCGCTCCTCCATCAAGGTTGGCATCATACTAAGACATTTGTTTTAAACGTGTGGTCGGTCCACGACTGGATCGTACGCAACTTTATTTTTCACAGAGAGTTGGGATTTAGATCAAATTGGCATTTGATCTAAATCCCAACTCTCTGTGAGAGAGAATTTCACGAATTTCATAGTTTGGCCAAAATACGCAAAAATCATATATCATAAATCATATAAATAATGTCGAAATGCGAACGTTTACTACGGAATTTGAAGGAATCGGTGCCTTTGTGAATAATAATAATTTTTTTGGTTTAGGGATAGTTGAACCAAAACGAAGTATGTGGAATTGTTGCAATTATAGTACACAAATATAAATTTATTCAATTTGTTACGGTAAATTTTACCGCAACAAGTCTCACGCTCTCACCCTAATATCCTTTTGGTCCCTCTTTTAATTATGGTCGCTAACCCAGAATCTGTAGAAAGTGGTGGGCAGCCATGGTCCCATCAGCCAAAGGTCCACTACCTTCAGACCCTGAGAAGGCAACCGAAAATAGATCTAACGAGTGCGACAGAGGAGTCCACTAAGGATGGAGAAGTCCTTACTCTGTTCGATGCAGCCCCAGGGAGAGTGGGAAAATTCACGACAGAGCAACGCCAAACAAAAGCGTGCTACAGGAGTCCACAGGAAAATGCCGTCGTCGAAAACCAAATGACGTGGGAGACTCGCGACGGCTAACATCAAACAGGAGCGGTCTGAACAGTTCGATGAGTGTGGGAGGACGATCCCTCGTCGACCCCAACACGAAGATGACGGGTGGCGGGAGTTTGAAGAAAATCGGTCAAGTTGTTTAGGCTGGACTGGAGAGGCCAATGCGGACAGACGGACCGACGGACGGAATTAAAAGAAACACATATTTGGGTTTCTCTATACTCGTTATGTTAAAATAAATAAATCAATAAATAAATAAATAAATAATAAGAGAAAGTTTAAAATACCTTAATCCCGTCATTATATAGTCAATGGATTTTGATGTGGCCCAAGTAATCTTGTAGCATAAATATCACATTTAATCCATTTGGACCGAATCCGATAATCGAATTAAAAAAAAAATGGGTATGCATTTCGTCATAGTGTATGTTCCTTGCGCGTTCGACTTATGGTTATAAAAAAATTTAATAATAAATTTGAAAAAAGCCTGTGAAAGCGTACATGCTGCAGAAAATTGTAATCTTGTTATTTTAATTTATTTGTGGTTTTCAATTTAATTATGTTAGGCAATTTTTCAAAAAAAAAACGTTGCTTATCGTATTAAGTTTAATCAAATTTGTTAGAGAAACTTTTGATAAATTTTGGTTTTACCAAAACCGTTATATGGTAGGTACAATTAGTTTTGACCCAATAATGCAAAAAAAAACTTTGGGTATTAACCCAAAAACGTAGTATTTCAAATTTGAAAAAATCAATATAGCTGTTAACCCTACAGCTGCGAACACAGACCGACAGACGGACAGAATTATCATACCAACTTTTTCGGGCTTCTCTTCATCATAATGTTAGATTTGATTGAAATGTAGAGTTAGTTTTTTTACGACACTAATACTTTAAATATTAGGAGCAATAAAAATAGTGACCGAACAACAACAACAATATTTTCGGATTCCAATTTCATTGTTTCAAAATCTCGAGTACCAAATGAATGAGGAAGTTAAAAAGGACTATTAATTAAAAATATCTCCTTTTCTAGATACATCAATTGGATTTGTGATAACAAAAAAACATGAAATAAAGATAATAAGTAAAAGTTAAAGGGGATACCAATGAATAATATAGGGTCCGACACAACTCGGACAAACTAAACCAGGAACATAGACGAGTATTGTATATGATTGGAGTTTGAACAAATCGACTTTCGCTATATACTACATTTGTTATTTTACCATTATATTTATTTACTAGAAGTGTTATATTATATAAGTTTCAACGGTTAAGTTTTTCTGAGAAAATTTTGTTATTTTACATGCAATATATAATGGCTACTTTAAGTAAAAAAAATAATGTAGGCAGATTTATTAAATTCATTCATACAAGCTTAGCCACAAAATTTAATAAAAATCGTTTGAAAAGTTTTCGGGAAAAAAGTGTGTTCCATAATTTACGCAAAACTTGACAATTCAATTACCCCATGAGTCATTTCTTAATCGCTTATTCGGCCGTTTTCGGGATCAGAATTAGCCATCCAGATCATGCTTGTTTTATTTTGGGTTTTTTGAAAGGTCTGTACAAAAAGCCCACGACCACCAACGTCTTGAAAGAGGAAATTATCCATTGTTTTAATGAAATCCAGCCATATTTATACGAAACGGTCATAGGAAATTAATCACAAATCTATGTTGATCCAAAACTACTTAAAACTGCAAGGCCAGGTCTGTTTTTGCAGAACGCTAATGTAAACACCTGTTTAAACAAACGCTGACTTACCTCGCTTAAGCTACCACCTACTCGTTGTTTCCGCAGACCACGTTAAACTAAATTTTATGAATTTTTTATGCACGTACTCATATTGAACATTTTGGAAAAAAAAACATACACCTCATATATTTGCACATGTAGCTTTGATAATGATGCATGGAACAAAATGATGCGTTGGTGTTACAGTTCTCGCGTTACGTTGAGAGTTCGTTGAGGGATGCGTTGAATGATAAACTCTAATTTATCAGCTGTTTGTAGTTCTCAGAGAGAGATAAAGCATGCAAAGCATTTCAAAAAAGTCCTCAAAAATTTGCTGAAAATTTGAGGCATGATGTGCACACTATACTTTGGAAGTAAATTATTAAATTTCTAGCGCGGGTCATCTAAAATTGATATAGGTCGAACTAATATTTTTTTGCACAAATCATGTTTGCTTTTATATTAAAAAAAAACTGTCAAGACAAAGTTTCAACAAAACCCATTCATTACTTTTCAAGAAAAAGGCTTTGTTTTTAAGTTCCATTATTCGCTTTATTACAAAAAAAACTTGGTATGGAGATATATTTACCCTACTAGGCAATTCACAAAATTTGGTCAAAATACTATTTTCAATTCTCCAGAAATCAGTAAATTTTTGAATTACTATTAAAATACATTTTAGTGAAAACTCAGTATGCAGCATTCATACCCACGTCTACACCATCTAACTTCAAAATCTAATCAAAATCGTTAGAGCCGTTTTCGACAAAAATTAATGTTAAAAAAAATTGCAGATAAATTTACCATTAATTAACTGTTTTCGAAAAGTCTGAGTACCCAGTCATATTTAGATAATGCATATTGCACTTTATACGAATTATCCTTTGAATCAATGTTGTCGTTCTTGAATAATTAGTCAAAAACAGCTTATGCTTGTAGAAGTTCAGTTTTTCATTTTTATCATTATCGAGAAAATCATGTTTAAAGAAACCCCTTATATTGAGGGAACCGATAATTTTTGAGCTAAAACCCCAATTCCAAAACCCATCGTTAGGAGCACCAACGACATACATCTGCTATTGAAATATGCAGGCTATGACAAATATGCATTTTGATGGCTCTACTCTGGTTGAATCTCCAACAGAGACTGTAGCTTCTACAAATCAGCAACATCCTTCCTCCTGTAAGTTCGGTGCATAATCGACAAGATGTCGGCGAGGCCTGCTTATTTATGGAAACAGAAGCTGTTTACGGCCCACTCTACACATTAATGTAAGATGGATGGTTAACGTAATAGGCCGATAATCTTAAGGTGAGTCTATTTTTTTTAAATTAAATTGTAGTGAAAAATATACGCACCTTTTTTTAATATATTTATAGTTAAAGTAACAATATAAATTAATTAAAAAAAAAGTATATTTTCAATTTTTTCCCATAAACACAAAGATGCCTTAAATCTTGTCAATGGACTATTTAAGTCAACTTAAAGTAATTCGGCAGAATTAAGGTGCCTATCAAAGTTCTCTTACTCCATGTCGTTGTGAAAGCCATCCACTAATCATGTCATCATTTTACACCTATGGCGTGACATTAACGTTTTAACCGTCGAAAAAAAATTCACAGCAGGTGGCAGATGATAACATTAAAAATAATATAATTTCACACCACAAAATGACCCCAAAACTAGGGCCAATGACTTATCAAACCAACAAATGATGTTTTATGAAAATTTCGTAAAACATCTACCTCCGACCGGGGCTTCCCAAAAAAAAAAACCAACTCAACAGAGCGGAACTTGACGGTTTTTGCTTGCATAGAGTAATTTATTATTATGCCAGTCGTAGCAGATAAGGTCGAAGGCATGGTCTAGATATGACTTTTAAAAGAGGCATTTCCCAAACACCAACAATTTACCTATGTGCATATACATCCAGACTGAGTTTTCTGTGACAAGTCAATTTAAAATGAAGCCTCCCGCCGTGAAGAACCACGCCTTTGCCTGACTCTGTTCTCCTTATATACCCGTGGCTACAATGGACTTATGCAAATCACTTTTTTTTCGTCTGTCTCCTTTATGAAGGCATACAAAATGATTATGTGCCGTCTATTCATTATGATTACCATCGTAGCCGTAGTCCAAGTCGCCGCCGCCGGTTGGCCTTACCTATACGACTCCGTCGGAACCTGGAAACTCAGCCAACCAGGAATCATTTTAAATTCGCCATTTATTCATACATGGAGTCAGAGTCGTAGTCGCAGTCATACCTAGCATGACCGGTGTACTCGTACTAGGTGGAGGTGGGTTAGTTTATAGACTGAGAGCAAAAAGAAAGAAACAAAAAACCTAATTTATGAACAACCGTTCAACAATGAAGTTGGGCCTTCTCCTTGTTATACTGCCCCCCGTAAAGTTCTGATTAATGATGATTTTATTCGACTGAATTCGTAATGAAACTTGAATCGTACACCCAGGGAAGCAAATCGTAAGCACACTTCTCCAAAGGGGTTGAAAATGTCATCGGCAGGAGCGAAAAATCGCAGAAGGAGAAGCAATAAGAAAACGCAGCCTCCGGGCATGAGCAAATAAATCACAAATCGTTCCGCCAAACGAATCCAGTAGCCATCCGCAGCTCAGCGGGAGATTTCGCTGAATCGGAAGATCAGTTGGTCGACTGCCTCCAAGTTTTCAATTTGTGCAGTCAAATGCAGTTCTGTTTGTGGCACAAGGTCTTGGCGTGTACCTTGCTCACACTCGTGCTCGTTGAAAAACGCACAAGTCAACTTCAAAGTGGACGAGGAAGAAGATGAGCCAGCATGAACACCGCATGTGAGGACGAAATTCAAAATTCAATAAATTTTTATCACAATATCTGAGGACGAGAACATCATAACCGTGCGTTCATTTATGATGGTGCAGAAGCACTGCCACCGACTCGTTGTCATTTTGCGTCGCATCCTTTTCGATGTCATGTCGGCTCTATCAAGGTCGCATCACTTTATTCCAATAATAATCGCACTGCGCAGCGATATTATAAAACTCAATCGAATCATAAATAATTCGTCCGATGGGTGTCCACAGTTGTGCAGAGGATGCGTGCGGTCGCATACCGCCACATTTGGCCGGCCACATAGAGTTCGAGCCGCAAGCCACCTCGGGATATCAAGACCATAATTAGATTGCGGCAAATGGTATCGCGCCGTTGCCGCACATTGCTCGTTACGAAACAAGATCAATTTTTATTGAAATGCTATAATTTTTATACGGAATTCGAGATCACGATTATGAGTTTCAGATCGGCACTGTCTAGTAGTCTCGTGCGCTCAGTTGGTAGCCTTTGCCGATGCTGCTGGTAGACAGGAAAGTTGGCAATTTTTTGTGCGCTGTTGTGCGATTTTATTAATTAATGAGATTACTCGCTGATGATGAATTTATTGTTGCCATCAGAATTATGGGATCGGAATTCCAATTGCCAATTGATGGTTTAAGTTTCCGATGGCAATTGGAAAAATTACGCTGTGTGGTCGACAGCGCGTAAATGCTGGATCGATTTTGTTTTACTTTTTTTTTCATTTTATTGTCATCTGACGAATGTATGTAATTATGATGAGTTTTCAGATACAAGTTGATGGGCTGTAGATGGGGTACATTCCAGAAACGTTAAGTGGGATTTTATTAAATTAAATTAAACGCAGATGGGCGCCTTCAAAGGAGGCTTGATGTGGAGGATGGAATTAAGTAAATAGAACACGCGAGCTTTAATATCAGTTAATTGAAGCCGCAGGTTTTGAGTGTTTATATTATATTTATGTTTTACTATTTGTAGTAAACTATGTAATATCTAAACTCTGTTTTACTTAATGTAAATAGTTCAGGCGATACGAAAATGGACTGTTTTGCTTTTTACTATTTATTTTTTACCTACAGTGTTATTGGGAGGAAGCTTAAAAACTATAAGAATAATAAAATAAACAAAATTTGGCTCACAATTTAATAAAAAAACAATTATGTAAACTGAATTATGTTGCATGTTCACATTTTACTGTTTAGTTTTTCCAAACAAAATGTATTGAATAATTTTCACAAAATATCTTTACTTAACGTATGTATATTTGTATATAGGTCTTGGTTATTTTTTATTGTAAAAAAAAAAAGAAATTTTTGCCAAAAAATAAATTTGATTTACCCTTAAGCCTTTTTTAACTTTGATATATGAACACAGCTATATAATAAAGATTTACATATCTTGACTTATTTATAGTTATTACATAGATATGAATCGGATTATCCAATTCAAAAATCATGTGGATTTTTTATCCCAATATCGCGTATCGCGTAAACAGGGAGCTCCCTCGCTGCCTAACAGCGATATACCATAATATATTACATAGTTCCAATCTTATCTAATCATCGCATCATTTCTGTTATATGACACCCCAATTTGGGAGCAGACAATTTGGGGAAAGACGAAAGAAGACATCCTTGCAAAAGTGCAGAAGAGAAGAATCTTGACCAAACGGCGAAAAAACGAACAAAGGTAGAGTCATCTCAATATGGGAAATTAGCCCAATATAACGAAAAATCAATTGACATACACATTGGTACATACAATCCAGGTTTAGAAATATCAGAGAAAGTATCTTAACCGATTTGGATACGGCAGTCTACCGTCTTATCCAGAATACCCAGATTAAGAGCTTCATGTCATTTAGTCTGTCCAGTGCGTTGCTACTTCTGGACGATATGTTCCTGTCCGAAAAGAATTTGATGGCAGTATGTAAGTAGCTTTCTAAGAACGACTCACAAAAATTTATGGAGATTAGAAAACTTAAGAACAGTAACAAAAGCAGCTTACTTAACCAACCAATTCCAATCGAGCGTTTGTATCTGAATCTAGCATGTAAATAGCACTGACTACTAGCATATGAGAAAGATTCTCTAACTCCATGTCCCAAAAAAAATGTTCTGCTCCAAGATATTGAAAATAAAATATTTGATATTAAAGGCGAATAGTAAGTCTCAAGCAGAGATTCTCCATTAATTTGTAGCTGTGGTATTTTTCGCCACATAGAATGGATCCTCCAGTCAGCTATTCCGAACGGCGATTTTGAGAAGCCTATCATGACCGGCGAGAGCTAATATAAGACCATTAGAAGTTTTTTTTTTCAAAACGTTTCTTGGTTTTATTAATAAAGATAAAATTTAGAGTGCCTGCTTGACGCCAGTAAGTAAGTTAGGATAAATTGATAAGTAGTAAAGTTTTAAGTTAATTTTTGTCTAGCATTCGTATTAGTTAAGTTAAATAAATATATAAATGAATTTCAAACAAAAGTGAGATGAACTGCGGCGCAGAAGGACTGGATTCAATTTCCAGCCGTAGCAACACCTAAATGATATTTCTGGAAGATTATGCCTCTTCGTCTGAATGTTTTTTTTTTTGTTGGTATCGAATTTTTCGGTGAGGCCGTTGCAGCCGTATCAAACTAGGGATGGCTCTGTATATTTTGTCTCTATAAATGCTATCGTCTGCGGTTTTGAAATTGATGAATAGGTGGTGGTTATCGATTTGGACTTCTTGGGATTTTTTGTCAAACAGATCGCGCATTGAAAAAAAAAGGTGTTAATGTTTTGGGATTTAAACCATTGTCCTCGCCCTAAGAAGTCCAACGCACAAAATTTCAAATTAAGTATCTCTATATTGACCTGACTGAGTTCAATATTTAGGTTAAGGCCCAAGTAAGTGAAATACCAAAAAAAATAAAATAAGCAAAAACTTTAACTAAGGTGGCGCTTGATTTCTTTAAAAAATCTAAGAAGCAGAAGCTAGACTCAAGTCGTAATAAATTAAGTATATTCCCAGAAAAAAAACATATGAGAATGTTACCATCCGCTGTGTAGATCGTTTAATACCCTATCCCATCGCATCCTTAAAATTAATATCCTAGCTCAAAACTTAAGGCCTAAAAATCGGTGATAGGTAGCCAGACATGCCTCAACTCAGCTAGTGATTCTGAGTCGATCCATATACTTTGTATCTTTTTATCTACGTCAATTATTTCTCTATGTTACATACTATGTATCGAATCTAATATACCCGTATGGGATAGGATATAAACAGATATATCTTAATATATACTCGCGCATAAGTAGTTTAGAAAGCAGAACTTTCTATGTCTTTCAAAACGCTGACCTACGAAATGACATTGTGATGACATTGTACACCAGCATAGTTATAGCACCATTAGTTGGAGGCTAGCATTTAAGGAGTCCCGAGCTGGCATAAATCCTAAGGCTTAGAACGAAGTTCTGGAAGTTCTGGTGAAAGTTCTCACGTAAGCCTAAAAAAGGTTTAGCATCGTCATTCAGATTATTAAAAAAAAGCAAAATGATATTTCTGCTTAGAAATAGTGTTTATTAGTGTTTATTTTTTGAACCTACTATCAAACTAGAATTTAACAAATCAAATTTCAGATGTTGTTGACATCGTAAACTCAGAAAGCTCTACATACCATTAAAGAACCCATCCAAAACATACTACAAAAATTTCCCAAGTAGGTACTACACACAGTTTTTCAGAACCCCAAATATTTGTATAAATGTTACTGTTAATTTATATAATAAATAGTTTACTCCAATAAACTTTAAATTTGGAATGGCAACCTATACATATTTTTCCCACTATTACAAGTTGATTGCATAACGAAAATGTACCACAAACATGTGGATTATATTGCCACCTGTATACCAATTGCCCTAAAAACAATTTTTAAACATGGTAGTTACAACTCACTTAAGGACATGCGCATTGACGCCCTAGTAATAAATCAATTGACTTAAACTGGCGTTAAATAATCGACCGATTTATTATTCCACGTTACCACAGCCAATACCCTGCGGCACATACCGCCTCAGGTTAGGCAATTGCTAAGGATCTTCCTACGGCCGACATCCAATTTATTAAAAATGGAAAATAATTCATTGTTGACTGAAAACATGACACATTCGAATGTTATACCCGCATAAGCCCAGAAGCTACAATGTGAATGCGCATTAACAGTCCTGAATGCGTTGCGCGCAGCCGCTTACAAATAAACTCCAAATTAATTATGACCCCTCACACGGAGTGAGACATGAGTCCGAAAGGATATTCTTCACTCTCTCGATGGGGCAGCACATAAAAACGTTCCGTTTACTCGAATTGATATCTTGATTATCACACGCATTGCATTCCACTCTTATGGACTCGTCCGAACTTCATGCTGTGCCCCCTCATTTTTTTCAACAATTATCACCTGTTTGGACAATTTATCATATGTTTAACATTAGCACTGAAATACCTCCTTGTCACCATATGTGGTGGATGTCGATTGTTCGGACTGTTCTCCTTCTTCGGTTTGTTGCCTCTTAACACCTTTAGGCCGGAGATTATGAATTATTTATGAAGACCTTATTGTGTGTCCTCCCCCGTTTTGAGATTACATTTCATTGAATTCAAGACAAGATTATATACAATAGATCGGGCTTGCTCTCAGGTGAATCCTTTTGCAGATGTTGCAAAATAATTGCCTGCGCGTCCCAAAGTCTGAAAGCTGTTGCGCATGTGCGCGCGCGAGCGCACTGAGTAATTGGTGAAAAATTACTTCGGTTTATTGGCGGACCTCTTCGGCATAAATGGCCCAATTATCTGACGGAACCAATACACGGTGGTGGTTGTGTTGTGCAGACCATAGTTAAGTCCTCAATGTTTTGTACTCTGATGTGGGCCACTGATCGCGAATTATTTACACGAACAGTTTTATATGGGGACATGTTGAGTAATTGTAGTCTTGGCCGGCGTTCGGCAATGGTTATGCGAGGTTCTACTAAAAGTTTTACTTCGACATAATGTATGTTTGCAATTCCAACAACATATGTTATATAGGAGGTAATTTTTGGACGCAAATATTTTTTAGATGGCAACCGCTGACAATGGCAAGTGCGCAACGTTAAGGTGACTGTATATGCAAAGTGCGACCAATTCACCATAACTACAATTCTATTCCAATTGATATAGGACCCGATGTGCCTTTTTATCATCTAAAGCCTGCTTTCTTGATCGCATCCCGTTAAAGCAATAGTTATATATGGTGATATCTAATCTGTCAAGTTGATTCAAACAGTTAATCGGATAAGCTCTCCGGACCACAGATCCCAAAAACTTTAGCATTGATTTTAGTGGCATAAATACCAATTTAACTAGCACTTGGTTTTCACCCAAGTTACACCTTAGATACTGGAGCTATTCTTAGATAAGTTGGAGAAAAAAACAACCAACCCCAAAGAAGATTAAGTTCCTAATCAAGATGACTATCAATGGTAGTCTCGAAGTTGCATTTGAAGCTAGGTTTATTATTTCATTTAAGTGGCGCCATAGTCCCGGATGAACTTTGGCCTCAACCAACATGGCTCTCCAATAAGCCCGGTCCTTAGATAACGGCCTCCAGTTTCGCACTCCAAGTTGGTCGAGGTCGGTTTCTACTTGTGCGATGTCTTCCTCTACTGCGTCCGACGTCTGGCAGAATTTTTCACTCGAATCGACCAAGGATTTATTCATCCCCTTTGAATACGGTCCATGCTTCACCGCCATAGAGCAGGACTGGGATGATCTGGGTCTTCATAGTAGTTTGAGTGAGGGCTTAACTACTAAATTGCCCTCTTAGCCCGAAGAAACAGCGTTTGGCAAGAGTAATTCTTCATTGATTTTTGACGAGAAGTTAATGGGCCGTTAATCACATTTTTCATTTTTTACTTCCACTGTAGGCAATGAAATAGAGTGGCTACTTTTAGGGTGGAACAGCTAAAACGTCTTCGACTGGATAAAACGCTAAGAATGGTCTTAATGATTCTCCCCATATGTAGCTGTTTATTTAATATGTACCTCTAGCGAGGCATCTTTTCCAAGTTCTACTTTTACGTTATTGAAGGTTATGAAGAAATACCAAAATATAATACTTAGGCCGCGGTTACGAACAATGCTAGGAGGCGTTGACGCTAGTTTTATAGATCAAAACTCATTTCATTTTCAAGTTTACTATCTTGAACTAACGTAAACTAAAGCGCACTCGCTTACTAGCCGTAGCCGGGCCCTTATCCACTGTGATTTTCTGTGGTACATATAGGTATGAGAGTGTGAAACGCTGTTCTGATCGACTTATATTTGTATTATACATAATAGAGAGCTCCTTTAAAAATATTTACATTTCATTTATTAAAAATTAAGATTGACCAGTCCAATTGTAACTCGGATTTATATGTGAAATGTTGCCTATTTTGCGGATGTAGAAAACATCTACTTTGGATATGTACAATGTACATTCACCTCCAAGTTAAAAAAAATATTTATGCAATTTTGAAATTCAGCAGGTATGACATAGTAGATTCCACGGAAATTAATCGTTTAAATATTCTTACAATTCAGCAGTTTTGTGATGACAAATGGAGCTTAAGCTTCAAGGAATATGAAAGTCCAGATCATTATACCCTATCCCTATCCAATAGGAGTACATTAATTTTGATACAAAATTTGTAACAAAGAGAAATAATTAAAATAGATTTGCTTTAAAGTATACGGATCGACTAAGAATCGCTAGCTTAGTCAATTTAGCCATATCTGTCCGTCCGTCTTTATATACGTCGCCGATATGTGGTTCTTACAATTTAAAATAGGAAAATGTAACTTGGTATATAGTAGACTCTTTATCTAAGCCTACCACTCCCACTTTTGGGCTTACTATTGTGAATTTGTTAAGATATTTTTAAGGAGTCTAGAGGCCTCGGAGATGTGTTGGTATGAATTTGAGTACTTTAAGTGCTATTGATGTTTTTTTACAGTTATTACATATAGTTAGTTAGTCTGCTTTCTAAATTATTAGTACCGTTACATAAGATCACAAAAAAAAATTAACCTATCTAACAAAAAAACATGGCATTATGACTTCTTGCAAAAGTTGGACAAACTCTCAACAGTATGATATGAGAAGCTTCTCGTATTTGTTTTACATTGTTCACTGGAGAAGCTAAAGGGTTAGGACCAGAATGGGTATAAATAACTAATATTTATTAATTTTTATATACAAAAAATATAAATAAATGTTGTCAAGACAAACATTTTTTTTACTTAATGTAACCTCTTCCATATTAAAATACGAATGCAATGCTTTTGACGGTTATGCATACAAAGCGCAACTTTCTTCGAACATGACACATTTAAATTCGCTGCAATGGCACACAGATCACAGTGATTATGATTGATTGCCTCGCTGTCAATTGTTGTCCCATTGTTCACCACTCAAGAAGTTGATCAGTTTCACTTTTCGTTTTGTTTTGATCAGTCACCGCGCGCGCATACTTTTCCAAAAAGTCAAACGCGCGAAACAGATTGCCGGTAGCGCGGTTGCAGCAGCACAATTTCGCATTTTGTATCTTTAGCATTCGGTCAAACACACACACAAAACAAATATAAATAAACCCCCTCGGGGGCATCATCACCTCTTTTACAAACAGTAGTGGTCCAGCAACATCTCAGCCCGCAGCAACGATACCTTGGTACATATGCCTTGACTGGGTGCTTGCTTGGCAGCTTGTTTACCTGCTACAAATACCTGCCTCGTATATTCGTGTCAACCGTTTTTGGATCTGATATGAGATTTATAACTTATGCCATCGATAGTGTTAGCTGGCCATATTTTTGACATTGTCAATTTGACATCACACATTGTCGTCGTCGTTTTGGGGGGAGACATCGCATCGCTGCGCTGGCGTTGTCGGTCGTCGCGAATGTCCTCGCGCGCTCGCGTATCGCCATCTCTCCATGTGAACTCCTTGCATTCGGGATTTTATTTATGGAACGCTCTGTATCGGTGAACGAAAAGTGATTTCGACGTATATATGCGTGACGATCAGTACGAGAGTTGGACGACGACGAGTCAAATCTGTTTTAATGAGCTGATTTCTGGGAAAGATATCGATTTTTGTCCTCGTTTTTATATATTTTTTTCACAAGGAATAATAATATTTTTGTACTCAAAAAAAGGTTCAGACAGGAAGGATGCAGCTTGCGGGAAGGACATTTTGCTACAACTAGGACATTGGAAAAAATTTGTTTACGTCTAAGATCATGTAAGATGAGTGTGAATAGGGAGTGGAGTGAAGCTGTTATTTTGTATGGTGTTTGCAATTTGAGTATTCAATTCTAATGATACGTTTTGAAGTCATCATAACGTCAGCATATGCAACAAAATATTCATCCTATATGGTCATCTGTTAAACGGATGGAATACCAAAAATGTACAATTTCTTGGCGCAACAGAGTAGGGCTATTTTTCTAACAATCATTCATGTGAAATCAAGAATCTTATGCCGAATACAAAGGGATGAGTTTATAAAAGTTTAAACGACAATTAATACTAATCGGATGATTTGTCAGATCAGTGCAAAAAAATATTAGTAAAAAACATGCTATGACTAATTTAGACCTTTTGCCAGGAAGTTAATTGGACTAGCCATTGCGGTGACCATAATACTTGCATGGAGACCGCAGTCGTTAAGTCATATATTTATCATGGCAACAACATATACCTTCTATTGCCAAAGCAGCTAAGTTATCTTTTTCGAGCTAAAAGTTATTTTACACCAGCCCAGCTTCACCCATACTAAAAAGTCCAATTACGACCTGATCTTGAATACTGTTCTTACTTTTGGAGTTCGGTCCTGAACCTGATCTATTGTTGACAAAAAAGCGAGATTGCACTGTGTCATATGTGCAATAGATTCGACAAAATTTTCTGATTTCCTTCCTGTCATCCACATGAGCAGTTTTGGTAATTCGGGAGCAGTGGTAATCTCGTGTAATCGTCCTTCACCCCCCCAAGCACTTAAAGAATACGAGAACCTGTTATCCATTTCAGGACAAAGATGACTCGCTGAACTTCACCAACGTCATCATAATCAGGTGTCACCTGGCAATGAAATCCACAGGAATTACACATAGATGACGCTCAAATGACACCAACTTTTGTGACGCTAAGCTAATGGTGAAAATCTAAAGTAAGAGAAATCTAAAAAGTCTATAAGACGGGCTGTTTGTCCATAAATTGAGTGGGTTAAGTTTGGTGCATGTTTTATACCAAACTCCAGATATGGATAAAGGAATTAAGTCCTGACCTGGTCTTGAAGATAAGGTGTTGGGCTGGATTTAAAAATATCACTTAGTTTTAAAATTTTTTAAAACAACCGCTGATTTGGCAATAAAACAGACTATCTAAATGGTCTTTCCCATGATATTTGAACCAAGTATGACACCTAAAAGATGCATGGGTTTCTCCCATTTAATGTGTGAAGGGTGTGTACTGTGCTTCATCATTATTTGTTCCCATGTACAACAACAGCATAAAAAGGAGCGTCATTTGTGTATTTAGCTTTCAGCATACAGCCATTTTCAAAACTAACTTACAGTGTTTTGTTAGCCACCTTGTTTGATCTTCTCATTTATTTAATCTTATATTAAGGTTTTTTTCTCCACTTTTATTTACCTTATAGAGTGTCAAAGTCATCAATGTAGACCATATGTAATGTCCACCATAGCTTCATTTCTTTTCAATGGTTTAACTATTTAAATACATTACAGTCGATAAAAATTACGTATTACTACAAAATTAAAACTTATTAATATACTCTGACATATCCACTCCAATATTTCAATTTAATTGTCGATGACCACACCACCTATTTCGACCAATGTCGATAGCCACATCTCATCCATCAGTAGTTATAATCGTTTATTTGTATCGAACATGAATTTAATTAACAATTAACGTAAAAAATGCAATTCCACATTATTTGCAATATACCTACAGAGACGTACGTTGCCAATGCTTTCATTAATAATAATCACAGCAATGATAATTAAATGGGTGAGTATGATTTCATCCATAAAAAAAACTCTGCATCTGTTATCCCTTCGGAAAATGTGTCTTTTTTTTCATAAAATAATACAATTACAATGTGAATCATGTCCTCATTTAACCCCACAGATCGATACAATACTCTAATATTAATACCATCATTAAAAATGTTTGCGATTTTAATCAGTATCTTACCGAGTACGTACTTGTCGTATAATGTTAATTCGATTGAACGGTTAAATATTAAAAACCATCAGTTTTATGCAACTATAGGAGGTTGTAGTTGCAATTTACAAACGAACATACACATAATTAAATCATGTTGTGAGTTATGGCGGTTATGAATTTTCAATAAAATATCTATCCACCTAAATAAAATGAAGCGAGGGTTTAATTTTTTTCAGATACATATCCGCAATTTATGAAAATACCAGACTTCTTCAAAACTGCGCTATTGACAAAATGGGATCACTCCTTAAGTATTTTTTGACCAGCCCTATATTCAAGGAAGAGGTCATAAATTTGCTAAAATTTTCGTCTTTCTCCAATATAAACGGACCCTATAAAGGACATACAAACAAACATTCATTTATATATATAAAGATGCAGTATCTACTTCGGTGTTTGAGTAAATTCTTTATTACTAAATTGCCTTTCTGCCCAAAACTAGTAATCTTTTTACATAAATTTGAAACTTTCTCATGGGATTTAATAGTCTTTTCAATGTGTTTTTTTTTCTTTTAAATTTCGTACGAAGTGGGCAGAGCAACAAGTGAACCTTAATTTGTTTTTGTATTTTGTTTTTAAATATAAATTAACATTCTACTCAAAACTCCTAAAATCTAAATTGTCATCGTAAATATTCTCATATATCCCATAGGGATTTATTAGTTATGACACATAGTTTGTTAAGATTAAATAAAAAAATTGACAAATTGTAAAGTATATCGCTAGAATCAGAATCGAAATCTGGGGTCGAATTACCACATCAGTTATCAAATCAGTGAAATACATACGTTATTGAATGATCTATGAGTAACTAAACGTTGGGATGATCACATACGATTGGTCACGTATCGGACGCACATTTGAAATTGTAACAATTGTACATGTTTGATGGCTAACAAATGTCAATGTATTGTTTTTTGTGAATATTTTGAAAATTGGTGTTTATAATTTTTTTAAATTTTAATGGAGCTTTGGCTGTATTTTTCATCTGCCTAGTCAAAAGATGGACATTGTTAGTTTATCTTTACAAAATTCAGCGTACGTATAATGAAATTTAAATTTTCTTGAAACATATTTCATAACTTAAACATAAACTTTTCGCAGCAAGTCTCTCTACTGCAACGTGAAACCTACATGCTTACGAAATTTCGACGTCCAGTTTGGTAAATGTTTTCTCTTTCAAAGATTTGTTAAACGATATTTTATTCTTAATTTGATAAGCTTAATCAGAGAATGTGGACATAACCAGTGGACATAATAACATTCCAGGCAATGAAAAAGCAGATGAAATAGCCAGACTATATGATAGTATATAAGGTACCGCCACTTTCTTTAAAAAAGCACAAAATAACTATACGCACACAATATGTAACAATAACTAGGTGGCAAAACATAAACAATCTTAAACATACCAAAGCCTTGTGGGCGCAATTAAGCCATAGCAAATCAAACAAGCTTATATCTCAAAACCTTCTATTTCTATAGCGGTGAAAGTGATAACAGGTCACAATCTGTATGGTAAACACTTCGTAATATCAGACTAACTGACAAACAACAACTATGTAGAAAATGCGATGATCCAGGCGTCGAGGAGGACATCCCTCACCTACTGTGTCACTGACCCGCGATCAGCAACAGTCATAACAAACTCCTTAGTAGCTTCTGCTACGAGGAGTAGCTACAATCCCTATAACACATAACTGCAGATTCAACTGTAAAACGGGATGGAGCAAATATGTTTTTGAAGCAGATCGAACAGCACAAATCATATAAGTATAACATTTTACTCTAGCATAACATTCTCTTTTCAGATACCAAATTCTGAGCGCACGTTAGAAGGTCTAGCTCCTAAAACCTACTAAATTTCTTTTTGAGCTAAATTTATTTTATTTAAGCTGACCTAAAATAAAAATGATAAATTCAAAGGAATATGAAAATAAAAAACTGAAAATATCTTGCTGAATTTGATTTATAAATCAATTTTTGGTTAAAGTAAAAAAAAACAAAAATCAAACAAAGTACTAAGACAATATTGTTATGTACATTTCCGCTGCAGCACTGTTTGAATCACGACAACTTTTATAAAGTTTTCGTTAAAAAGATTAGCCCATTGTAATGATTCCCATGTTAAGCTTTGGAAACCGAAAAATAATTTTAATGAATTTTCAGCCATCAAGGCTCTTGAGCTTTGTCGATGTACTCGCCATGGATCAGCAGCAAGCTAAGCCACTATGGCGGTGGTATAGTATATATTTCCTCTACAATTCCCATAGAGTATACGTAAATTAATGCCTCCTGTGGAATACAACCTTCTAACGCATAATATTATTGCATATGTTTTCGAGGTAGCAAAGATCAACGAGCCTAAGAAGCATTTTTATTAGAAAATTGAGTCACTTTACTCAAAGCGTGTGGACAGTGAAGAATCGATATGTGAGCATTATTGTATCATTCCATATGTTTTGAAGTATACTTTTTAAACGAACTTTTTAGGCCTAATAGTTTTTTTTATAAATTTTTACTAGAATAAAGAATGAAAAAGATATACAACTTTGAAGTAAGTGTTGTTATTTGTTCATTTAAAGCCCTTTTTTGTTTATATTCAAATACGTATTATTTTAGCCTTTCTATCTGTTTTATATATTTCGTACTTTCACTGACTTAATTCAAAAATAATAAAATATTCTCCGCATTACAGCATGCCCCATAATATTTGGATTAAGCAAATTTCAAGATATCCTCATCTAATTGACCTTAGTTACGAAATATTTTGTTATCAAATCTTTCCGTTACATGTTGACGGCCTAAAATCCCTCTTGTGTAACATAACATAAATAATATTTAAATTTTAATAAGTGCTAATACTAAAAACTAAAGACTAAAAACTCAGTTTGTTACAACCAAATTTTCAATGAAAAATTAATTTTACTTGTTCCTTATTTTGAGCTTCCGTAAATTTTGTTTTGATTCTTCCTATCCATTAACTTAAATTCTCTTCACCTTAAAGCACAAGATTTTTTTACAAAGATACATCCATGTGTGTATATTAATCGAGTTAACCATACGACAAAAAACCGTTTTGCATGTTCTTCCAGGTCGCATCCACCTCCATCCAATTTAAATAAAATTCAACAAAACTAAATCACCAAAAAACCTAAATAATATATTGACAGATCTGCATGTCGCCTGCTTTACGATATGGTTCGAAAGATAAATCCAGCGATTGATCAGCATGCAACATGCGACGACCGAACGACGAAGCAAACAATCCAAACAGGAGATGGTTTTTGTGCGGTTGTCCTTCGCGGCATAAGATGTTTCTGTTTGTGTGAGTATATCGATGATTGCACATGCAGATTTTTGAATTTCCAGAAAATTATTATTGAAGATGCGAAAACTGGAGGACAACAACGTCACACATAGAAGAGGAAGGAATAAGAAACGTACGAAAACGAATTTCTCTGAATGAGAAAGGGACATGGACTCATTAGGGAGTTCCTTGTTTTTATTTTTTTTTAGATTTTATTCTTGAGGCAAAATTTGAATACGGCTGATGGCTGCGTTTATAGTGTTGCCTGTGTGTGCTGTCCATTTGTTGGGGGTTCCTGTCAATTTGCATTGTATATTTATTAAGGGCAATTTAGAGCGCTTACGAAGTTTTTTTTTAAGGTTAGTAGGTAGTCATTATTTTATAGAAATTTATTGAGTTAAGCTGAATCTGAATATTGATTTGATCAGATTGATAAGATATGCAGCGGTAGGCTGTTTTTTTTTTTTCGATTTTATTTTTAAAGACCATAAAATGGGACGATGGTTTGCATATGTTTTCATGTAGTAGATATACAACGAAATGGACAAAGCAAAGAGGAATTGGGAAGATAAATTGAATTAACGTTATTTAAAGAATGCTTATTAATTAATTTGGGTAGAAGAGTACAATAACTTTACACAATTACGATTTGAAAAAAAATCAATTCTAAATAAAAGAGTTGTCATGCAAACTGACTATTCATCTTTATTTTCTTCACACATCGTATAAAAGATTGAATATAACTGCGATATTTTAAGAAAATAGCAAATTCTGATACAAATTCGATTACACAAAACTATATGAAACATATTTATCAATAACACCAGAGATATACCCTCCAAACCATCCACATCCTTTTACAAACTTCTTGAGATGAACAAATTCGAAACGCCTCTGTCAGTTGAGAATATTCTAATCACCTTCATCTTAGCATTATAATTTAGCAAGATCCCTATGCAAATTCCAATTGTTTGTACAACTCCGTCTTTGTTGATGGTAAGACATCAGAATCTCCTTAAGCACGCAGCACCACAGCCCTCACCACACATGGGCGATGACGGTGGCAATAAATAAAGAACACTGTCCAATAGATAAGATCATTTTCTTCATATTAATAACTAAAAACCAACATTTTTCAAAATGAAGACCAAACTATCGTGAATGGTAAGAAGGCCAACGATGTGAAGAGGCTATCAATGCCACCATTGGTTGGCTGCCACGCAACAGCAGCAGGAGCTGGGGGCAACAAAGTGCAACGCAACTGCTTATGTTGAAGTTTCTTATCGCTGAACTTCAGCAAATGAATTCCATGATAAGCATGAGAATGGCGATTGCAAGGGGTAACTAATAGGACTGTGGTACTGTGTCCATGGCGAGGCGATGCGACGACAACGACTACGACGTGGAGGAGACGGCCAAACGACTATGGAAGGATTCATTAGTGTCGTACGATGTAAATATTGCATGCCACCTTGGTTGGTGACTATCAGTGGATTGGTTTTCATATAGGTTGTAGGTTCGCATAATTATAGCACTTTTTTATAAACATTGAATGTGCTTTACAATTTTAGTTATATTAAAGCGATTTGATATACGATTTCATTCTAAAACCTTGCTATTATGTTTATTATTTAAAATTTGTTTTGAGAAGCAAATCATTTAAATGTTTGGTTTTAGTAAAACATCCTTGTAATAATGATTAATTACTTAGTAAGATTCGGCATTACTAATAATCATTTTTAACAACAACTTAAATTTTAACCTCCCCACTTTTCAAAAATACTTTACCAATAAATAAATTTACATCACAGACTAGCGCTAGTTATAGGTTATTATTTAATGTACAGAAAGTCGTATCTAAGTCATAAAGAAATAATAAAATTATATATTAGGTACCTGTAGTGAATAATACTGCGAAGATGTGTATGTGTGTTTGCCTTAGTGTTTGCGCATTCAATGATATAAGTTTGTTGTGGCAACGGAAATTGTAGCAACGAAAAAAATAAGGAAAGGTTGATTTGACAGTTTCATGAATGAAAGTTTAGTATATTAAGTCAAAAAGTCGAGTTGACTTAGTTAGTTATGCGTTTTGATTATTGGTAGAGGTAATTAACTAATGTTGACATTCGCGTTTTAATATTAGTAACGCCGATTGTAAATAAAAAAATAAAATAAAATTTTTATTGGGGCAAGATATATCCAGGTGAAGTTCAATAGAACACCATCGGTAAGTCCAGCATTACAAATTTAACAAAACGATTTGACTTCATTATGCTGCACAAATCCTTCATATATAAAAGAGTTTAGTTTGCTTTCTGGGACATTCATAACATATCGCATCATTCAACATCATGATATTAATCGAAGTTTTAGAGGTTGTGCTCTTTGTAATTTATACTATTTCGAAATAAATTGGTCAAGTGCATAGGAGTTGCGTCCTTCAGCACAGTGCACCTCAATACCTTGTTTTTTTTTTCAAATATGTTCTTCTTTTTAAAACTTCCTCGTTTGCAATTGCTCAAATCCGCTGAAAATGCCTCTATTTAGAAATTGAGAAATTAAAGCAATGGGATGCATAATTTAAAAGTTAAGTCGAACCTACCCAACCTTCCCAAAAAAGCATTCGATGTAGTGGTTGTGTATTGAAATACTAAGCCAGGGTTTCATATTTAAATCCTAAAAGTAATAACATCTTGCGTTACGCTGAAAAACGTCCAAAAGTATAAAAAGAGTCATAAAAAGCTTATTAAATTTTAAGTACCTTCATATTTGAGAAAATTTATCTTCGCAAATATGTACAAGTTAATAATTAAATTAGGCTTATGCTGTATATGCTGTTAATTTTAGAATTGATAAAAAATGAGAAAGTTCTAGGTACAGATTCACTCAAGGTTTTCTTCAAACAATCGATTCCAGAAATACGTTTTACCTGTCTCAATTTTCACAGTAATATCAAAGAAGTACCTGAAACTAACATTGGCTAACAGCCACCACCGAAAAAATGCCCGCAATATGGATAAATACCGAGTCAGATGAAGGCAATAGAAGAAACAGAGAATACGTGAAGATACAACGAAGACTGTTCCTAGGAAATCGATGCTATTTTGGTTTAGCGAAGCAAATTGGATTAAAGCCCTTAACCCAAAAGTCCAAATGTTTAGGAATAGATATAACCGCGAGCTTTATGAGCTGTGCTAAGATGTCGATGTTGTAAAAAAGGGGAAAAAACACGTTGCTTAAATTATATATTATACATATACAAGGTGGCGCAAAAATAACCTATCGATGTTTTTTGGCTGTAATTTAAAAAAAATGAAAAACTTAAATGGTCACCAATATTCCGCGTTCTGGAGCAGTGTAGCGTAACATTGTTTATTAACGTATATTTCGCATGTGTTTACTACACAAATGTCAAAACAGAACTGACATTAGGGGCCAATCGCAAAAGCATAGCATTTTCTGATAGGAGGATTACTTTTGAGCCACCTTATATATATTGCATTTTAGCATTTGACGAAAATATTCGAATAACTCTATTGACTATTCAAAACTAACATACATTGAGACAAACGTGTAAAATTTCCGACCGCCTACGCTCGCTTCCAAAATCGCACGTCTGTCTAAGCTTTCATTATAGCCTTTCCATACTCATACAGATCGACGAGTTATGATCCTTGAACAATGGCTGTACACCGTTTAAGTCTTGGAGATCTTTGTGGCGGTATTCATTTCTTCAGTAGCTCCGAAAATACCATACACCCAACTGATGTGGCAGTTTGTTATCGAGTCACTCTCTCAACAACATGGATGGATGCAGTTTTTTTTTGACAATAGTACAATAGCTGAAGCTATCTTTATATATTCAATATCTTTGTTGCCGTATGAGTTGAAAAAGTATCTTAACCAATTATCTAAAGACAGTTTTATCGTTAGAGAGTTGTCTCTGGCTGAGCAATCGAAGTTTATGGAAACCATTTTTAACAGGTCGTGATATCATAGGAGCAGTCATTCCGCGAGTTACCAAGTAAGTGATCCAAATCCACAAGTCTGACGCTAATATTTAAAATTAAAATGTTGGATATTTTTTTCACGACTTCTTTTTGCCCAGTTTCTTTATCTGAACTGATACAGAACAGAAACCTTTGCTGGTAAACAAAACCACAACAAATATTTTTAGGTCTCAACAAAATAAACACAAATTATAAAGTAGAGTGGAATTGGCATAACAGATCAAAAACTGACGATACTTCTAATATAACAGTTTTGGTCAAATCGAAATTTATCAAAAAAAGGCTCTAATAATTTTGAAACAAAACCGCATATTCAGTTTTTTCCCAAAAGAAGCCGAATAAATGTCTTTTATATATATGCCAAATTTCAACTAATTTCAACTAAGAGCAAGGAAGTCTTTTAATGCAATTTTCAGTTTTGGCCACTAACGAAAAATGACCATTTTCCGCCATATAAACTCCTTGACTGATTTTCTTAAAATTCAGTACTACCCCTCGATATTTTCGGCCAGCAAATGGCAGCTAACTCAGCCATCCGTTTTGAAGCCATCAAACAGTGGTCAAATATACAAAATCGCCACTCAAAAATTTTAAACGAACATACAAATATTCATGAAAACACCAATTACACCCTTACCAGGTCAAACATTGATAAAAGTTTCCAGGTCTCAATCGCAGACATTATTATAATAATGGCTCCAAACAAATGACGAAATCAGCACCTACTCCGCTTAATCTGTGTTCTAAGCTTAATCTCAGCCTTACTTTCCGTCTCCCTGATCATTGCAACGTGTTCCAGGCGGAACTCATGGCGTTCAAAGAAGCCTTATCTTGTCTGGAAGAGATATTAACATCTTCTCCAACAGCCAAGTGGCCATCAAATCAATGAAATCAGTCCCAACAAATTCAAAAACAACCCTAAATTGGCGCTCATCTCTTCAAAACATGTGAGAGCAGTTTACCATTCACCTTTGCTTGGTGCCTGGGCATAGTGGGATTCCAGGTAACTGTAAAGCTGATAAACTCTATATACATTACCAGTCGTAACCAACATGTGTGAAGTAGGTATTTCTATCGCTGCATACAAAAGCTTACTAGCTCATCATGCTAAATGCAAATCAAATCTCATATAGAGTCTTAGCACGACGCGACGTTTCAAATAACAAAACAATTTGGCCAAAGCTGGAATGGAGAAGGTCCAAGGGACTGATTTCGCTGCTGGACCATACATTAGTGCCACCGTAGGTGTCATCACTGGACACTGTTTACCAGGTATAGGCACGCAGAAAGGCTAGGCCTTCATTAAAACGACTTCTTTAGAAGTGGCATGGAGGAAAAGGAAGAAGAAACAATACTTCATCTTATTTGTAACTTCCCGGCCCTATCAAACAAAAATAAGCTTCATCTTGGAGCTTACTTTTTTAAATCTCAGCGATTTGACAAAAACGGAAGTAAGAAGTCTCCTCCGTTTCATTAACAGCTCAGAATGGTTTACTCACAGATAGCAAGGAGAATGGACAATATCAACGTTGTAAACAATAGACCAAAAACTGGTCTAAGTCCGCTAGCAGCCACTCTAACCTAACCTAACTTAAGATAACTTATACACTATGGGTACAATTCTTCTATTTCCATTTTGTAAAAGTAACCATATTTGGTCCACATAGCAAAAATAACTCCCAATGTCCTACCTGAACAAACCCTAAATCCGTACCAAACCCATTACCCTGCACACCAACATCCCGCTGCCGACGTCTTCTAATGTAATTCTCGCAGCTTTAAGATTTACAACCCACATGTAATTTATTAAAAATAAATATATCTCTAAAAATGGAAAATTCCGCATCGCTTTGTGCACGACGAATGCCGCCAAATGAGCTCGCGCGACTTGAAAGACAGAAGGCGGGCGAGCACCAAACATCGAGCACACATAGTCTGCGCACCGACCAGGATAACACTCCAATTAACACAATGATGAAGAATTATGCTCGCCCGCGGAATTAAAGCAACAGATTCATCTCATTTTCCTTGCAGGAGGCGCACTTGGTCTCGAGTTTTTGCACATACACACCCCTCCCACTAAGATGAACGGCCTAGATCATATTTACATGGCTAAGGATGGCGCTGGTCTATCTCTTCTGGTATGAGTGTGTTTGTGAACGTGCGGCGGGCTCCTCTGTGCTCCCATATACATAAACATGCATACATGTATATATTAGGTTTTAGTATAACAGCAGCCTGGCGGCAGCTTACAGATCGATTGCTATTCGGCCGCCTAGGCATATAAGGCCACGTACCACATTTGTTGGTGCTATCGCAAAATTCATAAATCAAGTGACTAATTAATGGCAGGTAACTTTTCTAGGCCCATCGTTGTTGTGTGGTGGCGGCGATGGTGGTGGCGTTGAACAATTTCTTCATCACCGGGTTCTATAAGCGGCAGCCACGACAAGGAAGGAAGTAGCAACGCAGCGCAACGGTGATGACGACGACGACGATGGCGGCATCCGCGTAGTAAGCCGTGGTCAAATGGACATGGAAAATATTTTTTATTGCTCCAAATCTGTTGCAGATGAACGTCGTCGGAAGACGAACGACGATGAAGTGAACGCGATATTAACGTGTGGCTTAATGGCCCCGTTGGTGTGTGATCTTATGAATCAACAATCGGACAGTAATTAATTTCTAGAATAGCTGGAGGTTAGTTTCAGATGAATGGAGGTAGATTGAAAAAAAAAATGCACAATAGTTTTTGTATAGTTATCCCAATGGAATGTGGAGATTATAAGTTAGTTTGCTGAATTGATTATTAACTGGTTTGTTTTATATAAATATATGAACGAAACTTGAGATAAGCATAGACGCTGAGGTTTTTTGATATAAACGCTCTGCATGCAACTGAAGAATTATAAAATGATTAATATATCTCGAGACATTTTATCCTTGGCTTTAGTCGCTGAAATTATCAAAATACTATATGTCCTAGTCATCTGAAACGTCCAAGGCGGTGTTTTTTTTAGTAAGGGCATGTTGCTGTAAAGCACGTATAGTTCTTGGTTGAAGACCGAAGACGGAATATTTTTCGAAAAATTTTCCTCTCAAATCGACCAAGAATTTCTTCATCCATTTTTTATACAGTCCATGCTTCAGTGCCGTAAATCAGGACTGGGATGATCTGGGTCTTATATAGGGTCTCCTTAGTAGTTGAAGTAAGGGCTTAATACTTAATTGCCTTCATAGCCTGAAGAAGTAGCGGTTAGCAAGAGTAATTCTTCGTTTAATTTCTGACTAGATTTTGTTGTCAGAGTAAATAGCGGAGCCGAGGTAGACAAAGTCCGTAATACCTCCAAGTTATATCCGTCAATGGTGACGTTCTGTGCAATTTGTCGATGTTGTGTGTCATTTCGTGTTGACAGCATATACTTAATTTTACCCTCAGTTACTGCTCATTCCATTTTTGTCGCTTCCTTCTCTATACTAGCAAACGTGGCTATGACATCACGTTACTTCCTACCAATGATGTCAATATCGTCGGCATATGTTAGTAGTTGCACCGATTTTTGGAAGATTGTCTCCTGGTGTTGGCTCGGGAGTTTTCCACAATCCTCTTAAGAATCAAGTTAAAGAAGTCACATGATAGCGCATCGCCTTTCCTAAATCCTTTTTGAGGTCATTTCCGATCTGATGGAGCAGCGAGAATTCCCTAGTTTAGGCGGTAAACCAAAACTAGTCATGGCTCAGTATAGTTCGTCTTTATAAATGCTGTCGTATGTGGCTTTGAAATCGATGATTACGTGGTGAGTATCGATTTGGAAATCATAGGTTTTTTCCAGTACAATTCTGCTATGATTTATAAATCCAATTGCAAAAAAGGAGTAAGAATAAGGTTAGGCTTAACTCTGAAAGGTCAGAGTTCAATCACATATTGGATACTGATTTGCGTATATAATAAATTTAAAATCTGAACCTCCGAGTCATGCAAAAAAGCTAGGGTCTGCTACAGAACATATATTACTGCCAGCCAGAAAATACGATCAGGTGGGCTAAGCAAAATCTGATACAGATTCATAGAGGGCTATCATATTTTTTTTGAAGATATCAGCAAACATATTGTGACGATCTGCATCACAGCCTCGGATGAAAAAAATGACAATCGTAAAATCTTCTTCTACAAGCTCTTGAAAAAGTGTTACGTCAAGACGACGTGCTCAGTTATTTCAACGCAAACGTAGAAAGAGAGGACATATTTTGCAATATTGTCGAAAAACACAGGCAAATGCACTTTATCCAGTTTACTCACTTTGATATCCACATGGGGACATGACCCTATCCAGACAACAAAAAAACGGTCCATTAACTTTGGATGTCTGAACATTTCGATGTTATAACATTGACTCGGAACATTGTGGGTGCAGTGGCCTAGTGGTTAGTGCGTTTGACTACTAAGCGCAGGTGCTCAAATCCGGACAGTGACAATACCAACGTTTTTTCTTGCAAAAGTCTGGCAAATATCTAAGAGGAACACTGTCATGAGAAGATTCTCAAATTTGCCATTAGAAGTCGGTATTAAACAGAAGGTCCTCTTTTTTTGTGGTAAAAATAATAACTTCGCACACTCAAATAAAAAGACAAACTAGGTTATGGACCGTAAATGCCGGATATTTAATTCTTAACAAAGAGATACAAAAAGATTGATTCTAACATTGCAATGTTAGAGGAATCCAGAAATGTCCGCAATGGTCTCTCTAGCCAAAACGGCTTGACCGATTTTCTTCAAACCTTGTATCCACGGTTTTTTTGTTCATAATTCTAGGCAATTTTTTTTCGCCAATTTAATATCTGTACCTTGCATATAAAAGTTTCACATAACAAACATTTTCTTGAAAAAAGGCTTTAACGATTTTGATTAAACCTAACACATGATATTAGTATAATACTTCCACCAAAACTGCATACCCAGTTTTTTCGAGAAAATCCATACAACGGATTTTTAGATTTAGGCCATATAAGGATCCGTTTAAATTTAATGACATTTAATATCATTGTTACTGTTGCCGTTTTAGTTTTAGCCAAAATAGTTCTTAACGTATTTTTTTTTTACAAAATCATTATAATTCACATTATAATCACAGTTCCATATTTTATATATAAATTTTTAACATTAATAAAAAAAATGAATGTTATTGTGTTTTTGGCCAATCTATGCAAATCGTCAAATTATCGCATGGTTCGCTTACGGCCCAGTCATGCACCACCACTCGATTAGTATCGTAATACTGTGAGAAAATTAAATATCAAAAAATGCAATGGCAATGGACGGTACATACCTTTGCAGAACGCGTATCCCTAAATATCTTGATTAATACCATACCCAATGCTTAAGTCGAATATCGATATTGTCAACAAGTAATAGGATCGGGTACCACTGATGTGTTGGGTTTCTTTCAGAAAGAAATCCCTTGTTTGACGATGATTACAGACGGATACTCACAGCTACAAATTAGGCTGGTGCAATGCTAAAGAACTTGCAATTAAATGTTATAAGCAAGGAAGAAGGGAAGAACACCGGCTTTTTAGAAAGCAGAAAAACAGCAAGAAAAGCATGTGATCGAAGAAATAGAGAGAAGCAAATGAAATAAATTTTGTAAGATTTGCAAAATATAAAACTTCAAAGCCTTGAATAAAAATTTCAAACAGTGTCTTGTCCTAAGTATATGAAAGAACAGCAGACTGTTAAACGGCAATAGCGAGCAATCCCCCATAAATAGGGGAAATAAACCTTCACTCGATCTAATTGAAGTAAAGATTGCAATATTTAAACTAAATATTAACAAGGAAATGATGGCCATTGTGTCGAGTTATTAAAAGTTGGGAGATATGATTTGGTAAAAAGCATATGTTTAGCAAATTTTGGTCCTTTATAAGAGTAATTTAAGGTCAGGAAACTATTCACAATTCGGTAGATCCTGAAGAAATTCAAAAAGTCCAAATCGAAAACTAGAATTTATTCATCGATTTTAAAGCCCAATGCGAGAGTATTTTAACAGACGAATTATACAGAGCCATGTCAAGTATACCACCCAAGGACATAGCCCAAAGATTCTTCTATTCTGATCTAGATGATAGATACAGTAGAGGAACCTCTCGCCTTAAGTAGACACCGACCCAAAATAACTTAAAGTGTGCAAATGGATGCGTCTAGCTTAAGACTAAGCTAATTCGAGAAGCATGTTAGTTCATAATCGCCAAAAGTGGCACTTAAGGAAGTAAATCATGATTGCATATTGCTACAGTTCTCTTAAATGCTTTATGAAACATTTCACAACCACCATCAATTTAAAAAATCGCAAAGAAATACAAAACAAATCACCGCCTACTTATTCGTCCATATTATCTGCATTACTGCAACCAATATCCTGCAAATTGCCTTAAACTTGAATCGCGATAATACGATAAGCTTACATGTTTCCTTTTAAGCCACACAACACAGTCCATTTTGTAAGACAACATGACTCTACTCCTTAGATATGAAATCTACGCGGTTGACTTGTAGGTATGCCACAACTGCACGCCACAGATGCATTCAACAATCGAATGTGCCAAACAATATGACTTGGCGTTGGCATTGGCAATCGAAAAGACACAAGTCAAAAATCTGTCACCTCCAAGAAGTCAAATCCAGATACGACCACTCACACAATGAAACGAGAACAATCACACGAATAAATGAATATGAAATTGCGCACAGAACAGATAGGATCTATCGCGTTCGCTTGTTATACTGCACCGCATATGTTCGACACGATGCTCATACATCCGCGCACCAGCAATCATATTTCTACACCTTGGCAACATCGACCTGCAATTTATTCATTTATTCAATATTTTTCATTTTTTTTCTCGCACTCCTTTCAGGTCCTGGATGCGTTATCCTTTACGATGGTCAGTGCTTTGCATAGGAATTTTTACTAACTTCTGAAGGTTTTGGCCATTTTGGACGCGTCATCATCATCTTTGCGTTATGGGCAGGCCGGTGTGCGCGGTCTCTGCGGTGTTTCATAAATTTTTGAAGGGCACACCGATGTGCGGTGACTTGGAGTCTTTTGTTTCAAAGAAGTGTGATTCAGGTGCAACAACGAAAGTGGACATCAACAAAAAAAAATGCCAGCATCCGCAGACAGAGCGTCTCTGTGGCAGATACACTTGGTTTTGTTGTTGTTATTGCAATCAAATCGGTTCGTTGGTCGAGTGTTATTGTTTCGCACGATGAAGGTGCGCGCTTTTTTGTTGGTTGCCGCTCGGAGGAGATCCTCTGAAAAATGCCACCAAAAGGTGCGATAAACGGAATATCGCTGAATAATATTTATGATCGCAATGATATTTTTGCAGGCCGATGTTATTTATGTGATCGCGATTTGACTGAAGATGCGTGTGTAAAGGGGGATACTGGAATTCGAAGAGGCATATTTTGAAGCATATTTCTCGCATCCGTCGATGAATTTTTGCAGCAGGTTTTTGTGCGATTTCTTGAGAAGGTGATGACAAACATTTTTGTTTTTTTTTTTGTTCTGGCAGAGTATTTGGAATTTTTCCCTGTTAATATTAACACGACTGGTAAACCTTTATGACACCTCTGAACTTCACTTCCGAATATACAGATCTTCCTACCTATATAATGTTATATAGCTTAAGGAAACAACTGTCAAATGCATAAAAGGAACTGAACGCCCCCGCATTTAATCGACAAACAAACGATGAATTTATTTGAAATTATAATTTGGTTTAGCAGAAGAAAAACACCTGAACACCCGCAGGCGACAAAACCGTAAGTGGATGTCTTTGGAGGGTGTTGTCTTTTCGCTTTCGTGTTATTTCACCCCACGGATTGTCAATTGAAAAAATAAATTAAAAATTTATTTCGAACGCCGCTGGGGGATGATGATAGACAGACTACCTTCCCACTGCGAGTGGTGTCGCTCTTGGTGGTGTTTTGTTGGTTAAAAAATAAACTAATAGAACAAGAACTGGAACACGACATCGAGAAATACTTTGCCCAAGGCTAGTGGTTATGGTGTGTGTAGTACAACAAAGTTTTGAGCGAAGTCAAGCAGCAACAAGTTATTGAGTCTGGCATATGATAATTTGGATAGGATGTCATCAGAGTGGGAGGTGTCCTTTTTAGAAGCGTATCTTAATTGAATTCGCAAACACTGTATTTGACAGTATTACGCCGCTCGCAATTGGATTTTGCTCGTCAAGTTGTCATTGTAGGTATATTTTGAAAATGTGTGTGCATTTTAGTTTGATATGTCACATATCTAGAACTTTATAAATAGTCATACGTTGTTAGGTAGAAAATATATTTCACAGATTAAAAAAAAAAACAGAAAAATAACCAATGATGTACAATCATACTCTGTTCTGAGACCGTTACTAAATACATATATTTAAATACGGTGAACATGTTTTTGTATAATTAATTTTTGTATAACATTTAGGTGGTGAATTGTTAGGAATACTACTTACCACGGGTGTGCTTACAATGCCTACACATATACCAAGTCCGAAATCAAACGAAGTAATAGCTCATGGTCTGGGATAATAAGAAAATTTAATATTAATGCTTTGGAATCCTACGTCCTAGTGGTATCTGATGAATGAAAACGGGACCTCCAGATAGGTAGTTGTGCCACAGCTTCAATACCCAAGCAGCAGGGAGCATCGGTAAGGACTGACTTTATTGTTGACGACCATGATAAACGAAACCCATTTCTTTGGCAATCGACATTAAATTGTGGTTTTCCGAACTCTTTATACCGATTCTAAAGAAAGTTAGTAAAGGTGTTCATTCTATAGAAAATGGTGATTATTGGCCAAAAATATTAATATTGACCATATATAGCGAAATATTAATGATTTTCTAAATTTTATAAATCAGCGAACGCAAGGATAAGGAGAGAGGACATCTTTTGAGGTATTGTCGTAAAACGCATCCTACACAACAGCATTACTGACAACGCACTGTTGAACGAAATTACACTACTCCAGCACACAGTTTCCTTACTAAAGTATAAAACCAGTAATACAAGACCCGAACGGAGCAATTAAAAATCGTAGCAAGAATTTAAACGGTGACAGGAAAAAATTTAAGAAAAGTAAGACCAAGTACATGCTGACAACACGAGAATACACACAGCATCAACGAATTTTTAGGTAGTCAGGGACATTGTCAACCTCGGCACCAGATATAAACTTTGACATCTCGTCATAAATCAAATCAATCAAAATTGCTGTTGCCAACTGTTGTTTCTTTTGGCTAAGAAGGCAATTTAGAAATAAAGCGGATAAAATTATACTCATGCCCTGTTTTTCAGTGTGAGATTATCCTAGTTTCAGGATTAACTCGGGTTATTTCGAGAAACTTGTTTTTTAGTCAATTTTAATCCACAGTTTATTTCAATTTTAGCTAGCAAGTTTGGTAAGTTAACCCTAGGTTAAATCATTAGATGTCTTTGACAGATGATAAAATAGCAAGCAAACAATCATTTGCAATTCTATTTATGTGAATATTTCATAATTTTAAAAAAAAAAATACGTGTACGATTTGTTCTGTTGCAAATCTCAACCACTCGGAATTGTTTGAAATAATGAGTTTAAATGTTTTTAAGATCGCAACAAATCTATTTCAAAATAAACCGAACAGGTGACAACTTAGCTGTTGCACATTCTATACATTTCGATAACGTATTGGCAACAATTATATTAAATTGTTAACTCAGCACTAAAAAAACGGGCTTTAGTCGTTTTGAGTGAAAAAAAATCTTCTGTCCCGTTTGTGTTGTCGAACTATAAAGACGAAGATTCAACCAAGAACTTTTTAAGCCGTACAGTAATATAGACTTCGTCCGGCTCGCAGAACCTTCGACGTCGACCTAAATCAACCTGAAGACTGCAACTGAAGACAATTAGTTGGGTACCAGGAGATTGGAGGGTCATGTTGGTTAAAGCTCAAATTAAGTAAACTTGTCCAATAGTAGAAAGTAATAAGAGAACAGAAGCAGTTGAACCGAATCTAAAATGTATTCCTTAACTCGATAGCAAATAAAGCATAGAATAGTTGAACTTTTTAAAACTAAGATATAGCATGAAAACGTTTAGTTTATGTCATTTGTCATGCCGTTAATTTGATTCAGTACTCTTTGTACTTTTTTCCGTGAACCGTTGTGAAGTGTTCGTTGATAAGAGTTTGAATCACAACTGCGATGTAAAGTGTTCCCTTTAGGTTGATGTTTTTTTTTTGCAAAATATTACAAAAAAATGCATCAATATTTTTTTTCTATATTCTCTGACGAAGATTCTGCGAGTCCGAGTATTGATTTACATTCGCTCTACATGTCCCATCAGCCTATAGGTCTATAACCTAGTACAGCTCATAAATTTGTTATGAATTTACAATGAGCGGAGTTTGGATTTTCTGGTATGTAGGTATTTCTTTTGTTAACAAAAACTAGATATACCGTATTATCATCGTTTAGCGCCATACCCATTTTAATTAAACAATTCAATCATAAATTTGACCATCAATCCTTTATTTATTGAAAGAAAATCCTTTATTTATTGAAAGGTCCTTTTGCAGCATATTTCTTCAAACTAACTAATATCCCCCTAAAGTAACAACCGTTCCATATTTCAACTAAGATAACACAAAAAAATGTATGCATCTCCTTACAAAACAGCACATATCTATGTATCTGTATATATACATAAATTATGACCTGACAAGAAAAAAATATCGCACTTGCAACCAGCAATGAACTTTACATCGCTGAAAGCACCAACGAACTTAGCCTAACACCTTGCTCTACCACCTTCTCAAACTACTAAATTCGAAATCTATCAGATACATCAACCTCTAAAAAAAAACTCGCATGTGATTTCTATATTCTATACGACATTCAAAAGGCGTGGTCTAACTCATTCATTTGAGAGAATATTTCCCCTATAGATTATGCTCTCTTTAATGTTTAGCTGACCATGCATCGCAATAACAAATGAGTGTAAAAATTCTTTGGTGTTTGGTAAGCTTTGGTCTTCATGGTTTCTTGCGTTTGACTACAAATGGAGTGGATTACTGAGTGAGTGAGACTAAATTTGAGTGATGGTTACAATTATTTTCGAAATTATTTTCGAATGAGTGGAGTGTACTTTTATTGCTTGCATGGACGTAGGCAATGACAATTGTATTCAATGCAATAGGGTGATGCTGCTTATTGGAATATAAAGTATTCTAATTGGTTACTTCTTTACCGATTAGAAATGAATCTTATTGGATTTGGTATGTAGGGTAGCTATTAATATTATTTCTTGCAAACAAAATATATTAAAAATGACTACGAACTATGTTTTTTTTTATACGTTTATAACTTTAAAATGGAATATAAGTGCGGCGACTGCCTCAATTAAAACACAGTCTGGAATTTTGAATGAAGCAGTATCCCGCAATATACTGGCGAATTATATCTTTTCAATCGTCTACCATCGAATGTTTTTCTTTTTTTTTTTTTTTTTTTTTAATTCATTTTTATTTTTCTTTATCTTATAACTAACTTACATGCTAGACAAAAATTAATAAAAACTAGCCTACTTATCTACTAACTTAACTAACTTACTTATCCTCTGCGGATATCCTAAATTAAACAATAACAACTTAAAAACTAATGCCTTTCGGCCTAAAATCTAATTTAATAATTTTACAATAAATTTATCTATTTGTTTACCAAGAAACATTTTAAAAAAAACTTGGTTATGTTTTTCTTTGTAGACTAGCGAGTGCACATTTTCCAATAGAAAATAATCTAATATACAGGGTGCATCTTATGTTCCAGAACTTTTTGATTTTCAATACACTTTTAAATGCCATACAATTGATTGTTAGAAGCAACATCAAGACTGTGCCACATCACGTTCAGCTCGTGCTACGATTCAATTTCTTTTCCGTCAGAATAATGTCAAAAAATTGTGACATCGGCAGGCCACTACTACACCGTGATTTGACGCCACCCAATTTCTTATTGCCTGAGTACCTATACTTGAAGGAATAGGTGTACATCAACAAAACAACAACAAGCTTGATGTTAAGGACAAAAAGAAACGAAATTGACATTACACTAAAAATATCCGAAACTGTTACGCAAAATATGCTTAAAAGATTAAAAGAAATATCAATAAAATAAAATAAAATAGTAATTATAAATTTTTCTTTCATTGAAAAGTAATTTGAATAAAAAACATCTTCCTGAAACATTTAAATCACCCTGTATATATTTACTATAGGTATGTATATTTTGTTAATTTGTAAGCTAGATTTTAAATTCCATGGCACGAGTAATGTTAGCTTCCAATTCTACAATTGTAGTCATGTTTTGTCTGTAGACTTGGAATTTACCTAGCCCTAAAGGCTGGAGGTGTTATAACATAATATTGGTAACCAATTCATATTTTACAAAACCAAGCCCCCGTTTTGTATTGAATGGGCAGTTTTTTTTTTAATCTTTTTTTTGTTTGTTTAAACCAGAAATAGACCTAATCGACTAACCAAATTTAGTAGAAAACTGTTTTTTCCGGAGCATATATACTGAAACGATGACGGCGCGGAAGCTTGGCTTGAACCAAATTTAGTAGAAAACTATTTCCCGAAGCCTACAGACTGAAACGATGACGGCGCGAAAGGCCAGCATGTTTCAATTTTTACACAACACAAATTTTGTATGCTTAAGCCAATTTCCTAAGATACGTAAAATAATACGTTAAATGTGCCGAATCGATTTACCACCGTTATCGCGTACAGTCAATTTGTTTGTGTACATGCAATCATGAAAATTGCGTTTCGAAGTGGCTTTAATTCTTGGGCGAGCTGCATCTTGTAAGCTCGTAAACAAGGATCTATTTGCAAAATATCCAATAAAATGGTAACAGTTTTTTGTATTCATGCAGGATTAAATATATTTTAATTATTTTAATTTCTATAAGTTGGTTCGGTCAGTTTATTTCTGGCAATAATAAAATAAGCTGATCTGACAAATCATGCGAGTAGTATCAATTTTCAAGAAAAGCTTATCTCAACTAAGCCATTCGGATACGGCATAAAACAGGAGGTCCCGCCATCGTGCTTGAAGTACACACGCACAAACGAATGGTTATGAGAAAGCTCCAGCTGGGTGCTTACAAGCTTGTTGCACAAAAAAATATTAAATTTGGCAAAAAATAATTCTATTCTATTGCCACTCATACTTTTATTTACTGTCAATTTCTTTGTAAACAAAATATTTGATTTTAGCCGTTAAATATTAATATATGGACCTCCAAACAAGTCTGGGCAGTGAAGGCTTTTCTATTATTTTTTATGATTAAAAAAATCCAAAGCTTACAGACATTTTAAATAACCATGAAGTGGTTAGGAACTGCATTTCTTTAATACCACCTTTTTATACATATTCATGTATTCATAAAGACTTTACAATTTTATATGCATTTCTGTGGCTTGTCTGCAGAAGGTTGTGTTTCATTAGGTTTAAATTATTTAAGTAAGCTTTAAAGTGAAAGGTATAGATATTTTCAAAAAAAACCAAAGATAGTACAATAACATTATGGATAAGTAAATGACATGAGTTTAATAAGAAATATTTAACGTTTTTTTCTAGACTTATAATCCTCTATGCTTAATAGTTCTCTAGGTGATTCGTTGATTGTTACAGGAACGCTGTATTGAGTTGTCATCTACCATAAACATTATAATTTCTTGACAGTTGAAGCATACATTGTATGCCATACCGTAACTTTGACTCAACTAGGGAATAGTACATTTCTTTTAAGACAGGAACCGTAGCATGGTACCGCAAATGGGCCAATGGCGTATAACGCCTTCTTCAGTTCAATGATAACTCCAAGATATTTGTAGATGTTTACTAAGGCATCATTTCTCAAATATATTCTACTCTCTGTGGGCTTGAATTGTGGACTCCAGATATGTATCATCTTGCTGTTTGATGCGTTGATAACTATACCGTTATCATGGCACCATTTAACTGCAACATTCAACTCCTGCTGCATACTGCTCGTCGCTGTGTCCAGAGACCTGTGGCGTACCACGATCGCCGTATCGTCAGCAAAGATGGAATGCTCTGTTAAAAAATTGGATGTAGTTCGTTCATGTAAACGATGTAGAGAATTGGACCTAGTTTTGATCCCTAAAGGACTTCATTTACTTTTTTTTAAATAATCCTTGAGCCAATCAGCCATTACTCCTCGTATGCTAATCCGTCTTAGCGCTTCTAGTAACTTTGAATGGTTAAAAAAAAAGACTGTCGAAAGCTTTACTGAAATCAATGAACATGGCTAAGACATGATGGCTTTTGTTTTAACTTTCATTGATACAGTTAATGAATTCACCTAGCAGTTTGCCTGTATTTCTGTTTTTTTGAAAGCTGTATTAACTTTTATGAATAAGAGACTGCTTGTCAATAAAACTCTGCAATATTTGCGAAATTACGCCTTTCTCCACTATTATAGATCGGCCTCACGACAGCGGTTTTCATTGTTGTCGGGATTTTTGAATGTGTCCTAAGATTAAACAGTTTACATAGGACAGGAGCACAAATTTCGGCGTTTCTTCTGATATCAACGGCTCTAATTGTATCAATTCCTGTCGATTAGTCTGCATCAAGTGAACTTATAATTGCGCTCATTTCTTGGATATTTTTATAATTTGCAAATATTCTTTGCTCTTGTAGTCCTATAATTCGATGGGATGGAGTTACAGTAATGAATAATTTGCCACGTCTGTATAAAGAAAAGTTGTGCAATGTTTTGATTTCAATATTTTCAATATTCGTCAATATTTGACCTTTTCCTTCCTAATATTTGATTTATTAATCCCCAAGTTTGTCTAGGATCCATCTTAAATTGGATGAATTGGTTCTTATAAAAGTTTAATTTTTGAGCTGCTATCATATTATTAGTTTTGTTCCTTAAACTTTTATACTCTCATTCATAGGTTTTGTTGTATCTTATATTTTTTCACCTTTTATAGAGTTCATCCCTTTTTTGCAGTTAGCGATAAAGCAAGGAGTTGTCCAGGGGCTATTTTTTCGTTTGTTCTGTGTTAAATTTGTATAAGTTGATCTTTTATAAATATCATTAAGTTTACATACAAGTTTTTTATATATCATTCTGAAAATTTTAAATATAGCCTCAATCATTAAATTTTATATATGCATTAGCGGAGCTCTAAGAACTATCCCATCTGCATGGCTAGCTGCTACCCAATATTAAGTACCCTTAGATATATTTGAACCAGACCGCAGTTTTGCAACAATGAAGCTATGAATCCTATCACAATGAAAATCATTATTCGCAAGACCAACCACACAACTTATCACCTCAGTTTCGAGGTAAATTTCCAGACCACCACTCTATGTCGTCTCGGTAGTCAGACTCTGTTAAAAGTGACAACTCTCTGTTCACTTCAATAGTTCACCAATAAAAGAAGACTAGCTCGATAACTTAACTTTTGATTCCCTTCCACTTTAAAAAAAAAATAAGGGTTAACCACCTCACACGAATTAGGGACTAATAATGTATTCATGTAGTATCACAACGGACCTATGCTTCCACTATTCGTCCAATAAACATGTAGTCTAACCAAAAGCGGAAACATTTGGCATCGCTCAGGTTTTAAGTATAGCTTAGCATCTGCTTACCTAAATGAAGACTTAATAAAATGGTTTAGTTAGTATTACCACTTTTTTCAATTCTGAAAATTAAAATAAAAAATTATTGTTAGTCTATCTTTTCAATTTGAACTTGTGTTTCAAATTTTTTGAATCACTTACGATGATTTTTTCCTAAAACTAAACTAATCCTTCTCCTACTGACACTAGCTCAACCTTCACGAGCTTCATTAAGAATTAGTGCTTATAGTCAAGCAGCGGCCAAAATCGTATGATATTCATAGTATGTTCAAACTAGCACTGAAATTGGTATGCGCCTCCTAAATGAAATTTTAATGTTCTTACTAAATTTGAACTACATTAACTTAGTTGAAGCATTAACTTAGTTGAAGTTAGACCCTTTTGTATCTTTCAATCAATACGATATATACCCAACAACATCTCCTATTGGCTGAAATTGTCGTTACAAAATGAATATTTTTACTTATTTATGTCTGTTGGCAGTGATAATAAATTTCCTTTTTTGGGGTCGAAAACGTCTTTCATAAACGAAACAATACCCACATAGATACTCGGAGAAGTCTACTAATTAAGAAACCTAGACACACAACGCTCACAATATTCTCGATGCACATTTATACGCACGGTTGCCACCCTCATGTCCACCCACAATTTTATGTCCCCCTACTTGAGGTAGCAAAACCGACAAAAACGACCATCACTGGCAAAATGAGCAAGCAGACTTCCATTGATGTCAACGACATTATTTATAACTCTTCTCTCGTGAATTAGGGGTGAATTTTTAATTATTATATTTCTGTCTTTTGTTTGTCTGTTCGCAGAACTTTTCGAAAAAAGACTCACTTAGCAATTCCACCCACGAAAATTCAAAGTAAACACAGCATCTGCGTGTGCTTATGTACTTGTGTCGTTATGACCAAAAATTGAATTTCTTCGTTAAAGGGGGTCAACGGATGTTAAATGAGATCTATTGTACGGTTGAATCCATAGTGTATGGTGTTTTTCCTCAATGTCCCTTTTTGCATTGTGTTTCGGCTTAAGAGGGTGAAAAGATATTCGACACTCCGGAGACGGAAACTCCCCAAATACCCAGGAGTAATTATAAATGTCCTTTAATGCTTGGTTTAACATTTTTCATCACAATTAGTTACAGATTGATAAGGATGGATCTGTATATAATCGTTTATTTGCATGAAAATTATTTTCTACTTTGTTGAAAAATTATAAAAGCTCAAAAAAGGTAAAACGTGTGCTCATATATAGATTTTTCGGACTTTTTAAAAAAGTGTATCATAATTCATGCAAAATTTGAATATTGCGCCATTTAATAGTACTGTGTTGCCAACGGATAAAAAGATAACAATGTGACATCTGATGGTTTGGGGTTAGTAAAAAAGAGAGCTATACGAAATAACAAAACATTTTCTTAATTAAGCAATATTTTAAAAATAATAAAGGTGTGTCAATATTAAAAAAAAGCATCAACTGTGAAAAGATGGGTATCCTGTCACAAGTTGGTTAGTAGAAAACATCGAAGCAGTTCACGAGAGTATTGCGAACATCAATTCGGCACCGTACCCCTTAGCAAAAAGCTTCTCGAATTCCCTCTACAGAGATGTATCACGAAATAACTGAAACTTCATGCTTACAATAAGTTTAATTGACTCAAGAAATTCAGCGCGAAGGGAGTTCGTTGAATGGATTTTGGAACAACAACAAGTGACTGTTGATTTTTCGAACAAAATCAGTGAAGAAGCTAATTTTCATCTCGATGGCTTGTTTGGGGCGGATTTTGGGCTGGAGCCATTAGCGGACCATTCTTCTTTGAAAATGCGGCTAGTCAGGCAGTAACAATACTGGTGGTGTTCATTATCGTTACATGACAGCTTTTAGTGTTTAAATTACAAAATATGTGTTTGACCAACATGTGGTTTCAACAACATGCAATAAACCCAGAGAAACAATTAAATTACTGCATGAGTCATTTTCTAATCATGTAATCGTCAGTTTTTGCGATCAAAAATGGTCACCCAGACCTTGCTATTAAACGTAATTGGACTTTTTTCGTTCGGGTTATTATTTTAAGTCAAGAGTTTATACAAACAAACCTTCCAAGAGTACACACTTCCGAGAAAAGCCGTAGCGGCCATTTATTCGATGCGCTATTCCAAACATAACCCCAATCTATGCACTTTATTAATTAATACAAACTTAAAGCTTTCTAATTAAAAATCTGTATTTTTTATCCAAATTACATTTCGCGTGATTTTTGGGACACCGTTTAGATAATTATATGGTACTCTTAATTATACTATGTACTTAGACTCCATTGATAACTAAAGGGTCCGCCAAATAACTTTTTTGAAAATGCTATAAAAAAAACGACTGAATATTTTCTCAAATTTCTTTTTTTATTTGAATGTACAATCCTTCCGGTTAATAATGGAAAATAATTTCATTCAAATGGCTGCCTCGGCTGGCCATGCAGTAGCCTACACGATCGGTCCAATTTATAAGCACATTATCGATTGTGTGCAGCTGTATTTCACCAATGGCTTCACGAATATTGTCCTTTAAAGCTTTATCTGATTTTTTGGCAAAAAAACTCTAAGTCTAAGTCGATCGCAGGCCCACTTAGCGAAGCGAAAACGCATTGGATGGTCAGTTGGCTTCAACTCCTGAACCAATTGGACTTTGTATGGCGTCATACCAAGGTCTTTATGCAAAATTCGCCTCAATGATGTCTCTGAAATGTTCAATTGTTGAGAACGACGGTGAATTGATGTTGATGGCGCTTCACGCACACTTTCTGCCACAGCAGGAATATTCTCGGGTGTACGCATTGTTTTTGGCTTTTCACGCTTTGGTTTATCGATGAGGATACCAATTTCTTTCACTTTTTTCACAAGATAACGAACATACGGAGCTGACGGTGCTTCTCTTCTTCCAAAATCGCAATTTTCGCACACATTATGCAACATAGCCATGATTTTCAAAGTAATGTCGCAATATTTCCCAGCATTGTTCAAGCTTATATACAACCATATTCGTTCAGCGGAAGGATAAAACTAATTATCTGTCAAATCAGACATGACCTATGTGTTACCATTCACGAAATAAGCACATGTTGAAAAAAAAACGTTAGATGGCGGACCCGTTATAATAAATAATTTGACCTCAAGCCAAGGCCAAGGTTTGGCTAGCGAAAACTACCAACCACCCAAGCTAAGAGAAGTGAGGATAGCAATATCAAAACTCAAGCATAACAAGGCCGCCGTAAATGATGGCCTTCCCGCTGAGCTTAACAAAGCGGGTAGAGATTTCTAGTAAGTAACATCCACCAACTCATAAGCCAAATCTGTTCGGAATAGAATTCTTGTTGCTCTTTCAAGGTCGGAAACGACCTCACCGACACATTCGATACCAAATCGGTGCAACTACTAACAAACGCCTACGATATTGACATCATTGGTAGGAGTCAACGTGATGTCATAGCCACGTTTGATAGTATAGAGAAGGAAAAATGGGTTCAGCAGTAAATGAGGGTATTTTTCGTCGAAATCAGTGGATCTTCTTCAAGCCAAACCACACTTTTAAGCCAACTGTCAGTTGCTTAATTTTCTATTCTCTATTTTTCTGTCATTTCTTTACACGAACTTGACATTAAAATATTTCTTATATTGGCGATCGACGATCAAAAATAATATTTTATATATCGTTTCGTTTGGTAGATCTCCGCTATGGACCTACCAAACGATCGATGGTAAGATTGCAGAAATAGTTTCACTCCTTCGAATTCAATTTGACATTTTACCTAGGTTTAGATATGTTATAATCCACTTTTATCTTGGACACTATATGGATGGATGAAAGCATGTCTGGTAACTGGAATATCAGCTCTAAATGTTGATAGGATATATCTAAAAAGAAGGTTTTCACATGTCTTGCACCAACTTTTTCTTATAAATTTATGTTTACATATTTTTCTTTTCACTTAAAGAGTTTTTTTTAAGAATTTTGTCATAAAATAATGTAAATTGTATAAATAATGGTAAACTTGAATAAATAAACAAATAAACAAACTGCCTAGAAATATTTCTGCTAAATATCGCATATAAAATCCAATCCAACGTACAAAGTACTGTCGATGCACAACCTTGGAGAGAATCCATCTCTTTGCATTATTGCTTTGAAGGACTTACTCTTAATCTTAACTTCGGCATTCTTGGTCAGACGAGACACTGTTGATATGCCAAAAGAAACAGTTGCATTAGCAAAAACCCATCTGCAAATAAAAACATGAAAAAATATTAAACTTATTATTATTGAATCGAATATTAGTTTTGTTTTTTTTTTTCAAATTGAATCGGATGGTCGAATTCATTGTGATATCTTTAGTAGCAATTATTATAATCTCACTAGTGCATATACTGTGAATTCACTCTTGCACATAATGCACAATAATGGTACCAATATTTATAATTGTTTTAAAATTTAAATCACATCCAAGTCATGAAAGGCTTAATTATTTTGCTTTATGCAAACGTGCAGTGGAAATTTTCAATTAATTTAAAAAAAGAGATTCTTTTTTTTATTTAACCAAAAGAGGGACGCATAATTGGATCTGGTGTTGAAGTTAACGCTAAAATGCATTCAAAAAGTACCAACCTATGTATATGGCAAAGCCGTCAACTCTGTGGGAGAAACGGATTACGCTGTGGGCACACAAAGGCGTCTGACCAGCTATGTGCCAAAAGGATATTTTTCTGATTAATTCCTATTTTGATTTTGTCACTGTGAATGGCATTGAATCGATGTAATCTCTCTTTCATACTGTTGTGGTGCACTTGCATCAGCATCTGTCTCCCATCTCCTTTTCAATATGCCTTCTGGGGAAATTGCAAATAACCAATTTCACCTCAGTATGCTGATTGTGCCATAAAGGATGTGCAACGGTTGCCTTTCACTTTGTACCATTTTTATTAACTGGCGCCAAATTATTTATGAGAGGGATTGATGTTTTCTTTTCTTTTGTTCACAAACGTTCAAAAAGTCACTTTACTTAAAATTCTGTCCAGATAAACCGCAAGCATTCATTTTATACACATATTCGATGTTAGATCATGGGAACAAAGGTGCAAATAGTGGCGTTGAATTAAAATTTGTGAAGTTACGGGGTTTTCTACCTCAAAACTGTGTGATGTTCACCAAAGTTTTTTTCATTTTTTTGGAATTTAATCATTTCGTTGTTTTGTGGTTGGAATTTTAATTTTTTTTTACTTTTTTTATTAGATACAGTAGCCCCTCGAAGACCATGTGCGGATCATGTGGAACGATAACTAACTAACTCAGTACTTGTGTAATATTTTTGTTTGCTCTGATTAACAGAGATAAATAAATTATAAATGTAAATAAGTCAACTGCGAGAAAGGTAGATACTATGGATGAGGTCTTTGATTAATGGCTAAACATTAAACAATGGTATGATGACTGTACGATGTGCGTTTAAAGAAATAAAAGTCAAATCCAGGTGAATAAAAATAAACGCTTTAATACTGGAGTGTGAATGATAAGTAAACGTTTCACATATATCTGAGGGAGAGATACATTATTCTAATGACAAGTTGTGAGAGTGTGTTTAAGTTGATATGATGGACACGTTTGGTTTACTTTATTGTTAAATACGATAACGAAACAAGGAAATAGAATTGATTTTTTGATAGATTAGTGGAAAGATAATATGTATTTATATTTCTACAGTCGTTTGAAAACGAACCCTTCGATATATGTCCGACTTTAAGATTTGACACTTTGTGCTATGTGCATCACTACACTCTTCCTTATGTGACTTTCTTTTAATGCTCAACATAATATGGATCGATTTTTGAACTCAGGGTTCCTCTATGCATGATATGCTAACGATATAAAGAAAGAATCGAGCTTATCTGCTAAAATTAAACTTTGAGCCCATGAACCTTTGATCGTTGAATAATTACCCTATCCCATTCCATCCCCAAAATGTTGGAGTGTCATTTTCATAAAATGCCAATTTTTGCCAAAAATTTAAATTTTTAAGTTTCTTAAGATTTTATCAGAAAAGACGTTTATTTAAAAAGTGCTTAGGGGAATTTTGAAATTTTGTACACTAGTTCTGCTTTGTCGGTCTATGTACTAAATTTCGAGTTTTGAAATTTAGCTCAAAATGTAAGGCCCAAAAATCGGTGACACACAGACGGACGGACGGACAGACTGATATGGATAAGCCTGCGATTCTGAGTTGATCCATATACGCTAAGGTATATCTGTCGAAATTATTTCTCTATGTTACAAAATAAATGTCAAAACGAATATACCCCTATGGGTTAGGGTATAAAAAGGATTCATGTAAGCAACGTCCAATAGCGACACTTACATATTTATGGAAACATGATAGAAACTCGGGGTATGCTATTTCTTGATTTTTGCATAAACTGTTTTTACGTTTCTTTTGATTTGTATAGAGTTTGCATCATGGAAAAATTATTTTCTAATATTAAATATTATCAGCCACGATAAATAGAAGTTATCGCTGTTATGTGAGATCAAATCATTAAAAATTGCAGACAAAATAGCAAAATAATTAAAATGTATTACTGATCTATTTTATGTGTTTTACTAAATTAACCACCTATTTAATGAACATCTCCTTATAAACAACGTTTTTTTTAACCTGCCAATAAGTAAACTTATATCGCATCAATTCTCATCTATACCTCAAATTGTCCACCCTCGATAATAAATTGCCAAAGGTTTATAATTAATTCGTCCATACTGCAAGTCCTTCTTTCCACCCATATCAGTCTAACTCCTATCCGGGTATCATTAATACTCCAAAACAATACTCCCTGCAGAATTGTACAAAAGGGCATTCATTTACAGAGTTCTATACATCAATCCTCGATGAGATTTCAAACAAAATGTTCAATTGCAGTGGGAAATCATCATCATAGATTCACTTTATTGTTGGCAATTTAAAATCTTATCCTCTGCACCATGTGAGGGTGGCTTAAAATGAAAATTCTTCTACAAGGGAGACGAAAAAAAAACTACAAAACATTTTTGCAACATTTCCGTAGCCGTTGTTCAATCGAAAGGACGTAGAGGGTTATTTCGCAAAATTAATCATTCAAAAGGAGGTAATTATTTGACTTGAGATGCCAATGCCAGTGAGCCGCTTCTTCAGTTTACTTTAATTTTCTATCTTCAGTTGGAACAAAAGAATTTAATTTTGGGTTGAAGATATTGCAATAGCTAGTGTCGCGGTGATTTTTTTAAGAAGGTAACATGAATAACTGCCAACAATGTGCTCAAAATGTATTGAGTGTATTGAAATCACATATTAAGATTTTTCGTTAAACTTTTAAATTATGATAATTAATTATTTCATCATTATTGTAATTAATGGTTTATTAATATTAGACAAATAGACTGTTTGTTTGTATCCAAATAGTTTTTTGTACAAATAATTGCGATGTTAATCTACTCAATGAGATGAGCTGCTTCGACATGTTCGGACAACAGGTCATTCAGAAATCTCAAGGGTTAGTCACGCCACTTGAACAGTAATGGTGGCGGATGAACCGAAAGGCCAACGGCAGCGCTCATTCCCGTAGGGGATACTGATGGTCTCGTGTCTTAGGGGTATATAATAAATTGGTACTGACCCTCCTCCACTTTAAAGGTTGTGGTTTGGGTTAACTACATACCCATGGAAAAAAATATTTGTTACGAAGCAACCAATAGCTTCGGAAAGGATTGACTTTATTGTTGACTACCCTGCTAAACGAAAAAAAAGGTGAACGACTTTCGTGTCTGCACCTGGAATGTGAACATAGTAGAGTTGCAGGTGAACAACTAGCGGAAACCCTAAGCTACTATACGAAGCAGACATTACACTCATCCAGGAAATACGATGGGATGGGCCGGGCAAAAAGAGTATGAAAAACTGTGACGCATACTAAGACCGTGCTTTAGTGAGCAGAAACAGCAACTATTCGGATGCGGATTTGTTATAAGTGCCAGACTTTGGCAAGAAGACTTATGTTTTCATGACAAGCGGACGCATTGTAATAATTAGCATCAAGGCCATATTCGTCAACATAAGCCTTATATGCGCTCACGTCCCGACGATGCAAAAAGATGAAAACCTATAGAGCGACTACCGAAGTACGATGTTAAAATCGTGCTGGGAAATTTAAACGGAAAGGTAGGAAGAGCTTACTACCTACACGACAACATGTCTGGCAACAGACTAAGGCTAATTAACTTCGCTACGAACGATATGCCACTATATGCACATGGTTTCCACACCTCGTAATCCATAAGGGGAAAATGGCGGTTTTCAGAATAACATAATGCGATAGACAAGAGGCACGCATCTAGTATTTTGGATGTCCGAACACTACGAGGGGCTAACATCGACTTGGTAAGAATGCTAATATCCACCACTCCACAACAAACCAGAAATACTGTGAAAAAATTAATGTCAAAATACTGAAATGGCTTTAGTAGTAAATGAGAAAGGACACACAACATTGACGAGTTGAACAGGACGTCACTATTGACAGATATAACTTTGAGGTAGTACGGGACCTCGGCTCCGCTATTAACTCTGACAACAACATCTCGTCAGAAATCAAACGAAGAATTACTCTTACCAACCACTGTTTCTTTGGGCTAAGAATTCAATTTATTAGTAAAGCCCTCACTCGAACAACTAAGGAGATCCTACACACTGTTCATTATCTTATGAAGGACAAATATTGACCCTTTAGAAACAAATGCTTCTTTGGAAGCCAAAAAGTGCAATTCTTCGTCAATTTTATAGTACGACAGAAGGGAAAAAATTAACAAGATATGAACGCGTATTTTATTGAAAAAAAATTCGTTTACTTTGCAAAGGAACAAATTGCTCCAGTCAAGTGGAACTTTAAGCCTTTGGTTCCAGATACGAACCAAGACTGTGTTTAGGGATCATGCAATTGCGGATGCCATAGCGGTTGCAAAAACAAATTAAAACAGAATGTACCGAAATTAAAAACTTAAAGGGTAAAACATTTCAGATGGAATGATACTTAAGTATAATTGTATTTGTTTCTTAATTTTCTTTTATTATACCCATCTTATGAAATATTAGTAATATGATTCAGCTGTTCCAAAAAAAAAACCTTTAGCAATAGAGTTCATTTCAAAATCTTTACAAAGTATTAAAATAGTAATCAAAAACATTTTGAAGGACTATAAAGCCTTTCTCACTTAAAACATAAAAAAATTCGATTCCCCTAAGTTCCCATTTTTGTTCAAGTGGAAAATAGTAGGTAATTGTAACAATTGTACTCACAAGAATGTAACATTCTATCCTACATGCGGAAACATGGATTACATTCCTTGTTATAAAATTGAAAATAAACAAAGATGTTTTGATAAAGTAACTGGTATTTTCACTCTTCAACAAATGTATGAAAAAAGTGGTGACACATCTCTGTTGATGGAACATATGCCCGTTCACAGATTAGCAAGCGTGGATATTATGTGATATGCATTCTGATTTTTACGCATTTCACCCCCTTAATAGAGCCTTCCTTTCGTTTATCGTTATACCATCCCTTGGCAATAATTGAGATGTCATGTGGAAAATTCTCCACATGTGTCATACAACCCTCCGTATGTATTTATCTGTCATAAAGTGGCAATTTATGTCAGAGTGACATTGAAAAATTGGATTTGAATGATGCTCTGCTACTGGTGTAGACCATTCAATTGGACGGTGAACGAAATAAAATATAATTGTAGGTAAAATTTGACTAGATCCTACTGCAAATTATATTTTTGTTAAACGATTCTCATTGTATAATATGTTTGCTGATCCTTATGCCAAAATAAATGTTAATGACAAAATAGGCAAAAAGCTGAGTTTCAAGAACATATCAATTTATGTACATCGACGTATTGAAATATATATTGCAATCCCATTACAAAAACAAAATAAAAAACATTTTTCAATTAAATTTGAACATCTCAAAACAGAAAAAAATAAAAATACATGTAATCAAAATACTTGCACATAAAAATTTCCATCGTGCTACATTTTGAAATTTCATTCGAATTTTCTGTTAATTAAAAACCAATCAAATTTTAAGTCTTTTTGCGTGCATTCCATCCTGTAACTGTGTATCTGATGCCCTTTGAGTGAAAAAATAATAAAAATTTAATCAATCGCCAGATTAACGACATGTCGATCAATTTGATTGTTACAGCTTACAGGATGAAAATGAAAGAATTCGATGGTAGAGCCATGGCAACATTTCACATGTACAACACTCAGCTGTAAATTGTATATTTTGTATTTGCAAATCCTTGTTATTGCAAAGTTAATAATGATTTATTTATATATGCAAGGTGAAAAGTAAATATGAAATGGTTTATTTTACTTTTTACAGTTATCGGCTTTTAAAGGCAGCTAATAAATCGTCCCCAACTGAGTAGAAATTGCCAGGCATGGTCGCTAATATCTTTATCTTAGAATATATTCAAAATCGGGAAGAATTCATCGAAAGTATCAACATACCGATAAAGTTAGGGTAAATGTTATGTTTGGTTAGTGACTTAATTGGTATTGCAATTGCAAATACTTCTTTTTACTAACCCACCTCATCCAAAGTATTAAAGTTTTGTTAAAAGCTCCTTAAATTTTATACGAGATTCTACTCAGTAAATTGTGGTTAAATTACAACTTTTCTAAGCATATTTTGGTGATAAACTGGATGTCCCATATGTTGTAGTAAAAAAAGTAACTTCACGCACACAAATTAATGGTGAAGCTAGTTTGTATGTGTGGACCACGATTGCTTTGATATGTCCATATGTCACTATAGCTTCCCTTATCCAATATTAGACAGAGTTCTCCAGATCAACTAGCAATACGAAAGATATGAGATATAAGTCATATCTTTCGGATTGGGATAGGTAAAATTGGCGTCTTTTTTTGTTGTGTCAAAAGTTGGTTTAGGCTGATATAAAACTTTTAAACCAACAGAGTAAAGGCGCAATGAAAAATTTGAAGAAATTCATTTCGATTCATTAGATGAAAGAGATTGAACTGTGCATGGGAATTTTCATATAGTACTATCTATCTGTAATCAAAGATTATGAATTCTTTTTTGTTCTCAATGCGTCATCTGTATAGAATTCATAATCTTTGCTGTCATTCAAAGCAACCTATTTAAAAGTATATACCCATTGCCAAGTTTAATTTATTCCTAAGATTTTTTAAATGTTTGACGCTTATATATTTTATTGAAGTGTGAGCTACCCAAAATCAAAATATCTGAAGATGAACTTGTTCGCGGATTGAATGCTTGTGATATGTTTGCAATGCAACAAGATAAAAGCGCAGATGTTGCCGACCTTTCATTACTTCTTGTATTCGTAAGGTATCCCTTCGACACATCTATTTAAGAAGCTTTGCTCATCACCTTTGGAAACCAATGTAACTAGTGAAGAAATATTCAAGGCCATAAATTGTGTTATGAATAAACACATCATTAATTGGGAAAAATGTATTGATATATGTAGTGACGGAGCAGCCGCAGAAACGGTAGGAAGGTTAAAGAGGTTGTGTCAAAAATTAAAAATATTGCGCCAGAAAGTAACAGCAGTCATTGTAATTTTCATCGTTATGCACTTTTGGTAAGAAGAATGCCAACTGATTTGAAAACGTTCTTAATAAAGCTGTGAAGATTGTAAATTTCGTAAAAAGTCGTCCTCTCGAATCATCGATGTTCACAAAAGTGTGCAAAGATAGAAGGAATTCAGTAGGAATCACTTCTTCTGTACAAGGAAATAAGATAACTTTTCAGAGGAAAAGCTTTATTTAGATTATTTCATCTATTAATTTCCAGATACGAAAACTGTGGAAAAGTGGATACAAAATCCAATCTAATAAAAGCCCAGCCAATCTAATAAAAACCCAGCCTACGCCACTAAGCATTTCAAAAAACGATATCTTATAAATCTGCAGTGTTCTTCATCATCAAAAAATGTACTTGATTCTGTATCATTTAATTTTTGGTTGGTATTAGAAGTGAATACCATGAACTTGTTAAACAGGCTATATTAAAATTGCTCCCTTTTGTACCAACGTATCGCTTTGAAGCAGGCTTTTCAGCGTATACTTGTGCAAAAACTAAATACAGATCGATATCGGACGCTGACCGAGATATGCGAATACATCTTTCGGAGATAGAAGTCAATTTTAAAAAATTATAAATCAGAAATGAAACAGTTTTATTCGTCACACAACCTTAACCCTTAAGCCCGAATTATTGTTTTTATTTTATTTTTGAAAACAAACAATGATGTTTGTTCTGATGTCAAAGGACGACCTTTGCAGACTTCCAATCTGATTGATTAGATTGAACGTAATCAACATTTAGTGGGCATAATGAAACATTCGGTTTGAAGTGGTTAAATTTCACTTGTTCTGATGTTAAAGGACAACCTTTGAAGACTTTCAATCTGATTGATTAGATTGAACATAATCAGAAGGAACTGCTACAAATCTACCACATTTTGAAGAAATATTGCCTCATCCTGATCATTTTCCTGGTCCACATCTCCAATATCAGACTCCGGATCCGATGGAATATCCTCCAAAATACCGACAATTTTATTATCCTTCAATTGAAGTAAATAACCTGTCTGCATTCCAGCTAAAAAAAAAGTAACGATCCCTCAGGTCCCGAAAGTTTCCTAGAGTAACCACCCATAAATAATACACGACATCCATAGAAAAATTACATTTTAACACATAATAGTAAAAAAAAACACTACAGAATATCCAAATAAACTCGATTATTATCAAACTTACCACTAATTTTACTTCAATGCACGAAACTAACAGTTTTTCTTATAAGTCACTTTAAGCACCTTTCACAGTTGACCCCACCTATCACAAAATTCAATCACAAATGTGATGTGGTGGTTTCCTATTGAAACCACTACGAAAGTAGGATCGAATTATTGAATTTGTGGTTTCATCATAAAACCACCAGGCAACAAAGGGTTAAATAAAAAAAATAAATTTGAAATGTGCTTTTTAAATCGTTGAGAGTTGGGGTTCCGAAATATATTTGGACCTTGTTTATGGTTCCACAGCTTAATAAGTTTTAGAACCATGGACTAGGCTAAGTTTTCCCACGATACTGTTAAATACGGCATCTAAGCGTTAAAATCATGTATCAAGCGTTAAAATCAAAATCATGGTAAATATGTCAACTGTTTATCACCTTCTTTCCCAGTCTATACTACCATATAAAAAGCATCTCAATACCTATGGGAAAAAAACCCTAATGTATTCCAAGCTGAGCTCCATGCCATAAAAGAATGCGCAAACCTAATACACAACTCAGGTATTAAAGGCGCAAACATCCATATATTCACGGACAGTCAAGCAGCTATAAAAGCCCTTAGCTCACAAATCATTGACTCCAAATCAGTACTCCCTCCAAACACTCAGTTCCGGGAACAAAACCAGACTATGGTGGGTCCCCGGACATAAGGGAATTGAAGGTAACGAAGAAGCTGATGAACTAGCCAGAAAAGGTTCGGAAACCACCTTCATTGGACCTGAACCCTTCTGTGCAATCCCCAAATCAGCCATAAATCTGGTCATAAAAAACTGGGAACAAAACAAATGTTTTTCATACTGGGAAAACATCCCAGGCCTAAGACAGCGCAAAAGAGCTATTCAGCCCTTCAAAGCAGAAGCCAAAAAGATACTAAATCTTCGCAGGCACGATATCAAAAACTTAGTAGGCTACCTTACTGGTCATCACGGTCTGCGATATCACCTAAATAAAATGCATCTAGTTGACTCACCGGAGTGCAGACTATGTCTAGAAGAAGACGAAACAGCCGAGCATATCATATGTGAATGCCCGGCCCTTTACGGTATGAGAAGGGAATCTTTCTTCAGGGAATTTTTAGGTCCCGAAGAACTGAGGAAATCTTCGGCTGAAAGTATTATCAGCTACATTAGGAAAGTAGAAGCGCTATTAACCTAAAAAAGATCTGACGGCAAGCACAATAGATCTTTTAGGTCGATTTGTTTAGGCAGGTCAGAATCCAGAAAAAAATCCCATCATATATCCTGAATAGCAGATAGGTTTGTTTGTAGCGGTCCTAAGGTAGGTGTTGGAATATACCTTTACTATTTAGAGTTTAAACATTTCATTTGACTAGGTTATCAAAATGAAAGAATGTCGGACCTCTTCATAGAAAGGGCCCATAAAATCTAGTCCTCGCATTTCCTTATGATCCAAAAACGTCGAAATATCTTTAATAGAGGGTTCAATTCACCAAGTAGTTCGGTCTAACTGAAACTATATGCGGTACCGATATTTCCTTATAGCTTTCCGGGTATTGATTTATTTTATTTCATGATGATTACATATTTTTATTTAGACAATCCCCCAGTTAATTGGTAATTGAACATTACATAGTAGGTACACTATTTTAACCTTTCATAGTAGGGCCATAGGAGGACTTCTACAAAATAAAGTCTTGCGATCACACAGTTTTAAGTATTATGTAGTAGACGCATACATTATTATAATGTATCACAGTTTGCAACAAATCAACAAATTTAAAGACAGTAGCTCTAAGTTGTTCCAACTGCTTAAATTAAAAACAATCTATAAATTAACATGTTCGAAAGTACGATCACCGACACTTTGTGTTCTATGGTACTCTGCTTGGTTTAACAAACCCATGCAAATCAACCTTTCGCGTATAAATCGCAAAGATAATATCTAAGATAAGCCTATTGAAAACAGTTAATTTTCCTAATTCTCACATATATAGAAGTAACCTGCTTCATGGTGGTTTCCCGATTCGCACGAAAGCCATACACTCACCTGTCCATATTAATTATGAAAGTTATAAAAATTAACCACGAACTTTGAGCCGAAATGCAGGAGTTCTCAAATAACCTACTTCAATTTAGAATTAAAACCGGAAAAAGGGGTAAATAGTTCTAGTTGAATAACTGCGGATGGTATATCCTCGTGCGCGGTTTCATATCGCAGTGCCGATAATTACTGCGGTACCCAGGTCGGTGGCAATTTGTTACGCCTAAATGTCGGCACGCGTACTTCTAATCTTTGGCCTTAATTTGCCTTCTGTTTCGAGTCCGCATGTGTATGGAAATGGTTTTCGTAGATATCACCCTCGATGACTTGTTACTGTGTGCAAAACCCCATGGACTGGATGATTATGTCCTTTCGTGTAGCGACCATTGATAGCCTTATACCTGAAAGTCACTTGTTTACATGATGATGTGCTGGTATAGTGGGTGAATGAGGTAAGTTTGATTTGCTTACCCGTAAATAATTAACTTTACATATAATGGGATGGGGTGGAGGGTTTGGTGGAGAGAGAAACTCCTTGAGTATCAAAATTTTCATAATGAAAAGGGATACTAAACCCTTAGGAACTTCTTCAACCCTATACTGCAATCATTTTCTTTTCGGAATTGTGAAGAGCTTGAGGTTTAGGTTACCGCACTTAAGGGGACACCAAGCAATGGGATGGGGGAGGGGTTTGGTGGATAAATGTAAAGGATATCTGTCTGTCTGCACTCACACATCGACCAGACGCAGAGTGGTGGGGTGAAGTTAGTGGATCAGGCGATGAAAGTCATGTCTTGCGTGTGTAATAAGTAATTTTAGACAGAAAATTTAATTGCCTCCTGGCTTCTGGCTCCTGGATGTATATGTTAATTCAAGTGGAATTAATTGTTTCCGGTATTTAAGTTGCTTCAAGGATTTTTGCCCCACTGCCTTATCCTGATCCGGCAATTGTTCGAGTAGTTCGATGTTATTATTGTTGTTGGTGAATGTGGTTTAATGTGGTGGGGTGCGGCGTGAGGTTCTACAGTTCAGATGCCATGGGTTTTCGGGCCTTTCAACATGACTTCAGTTGGCTTTTCATAGTGTTTTGCAGTCTGTGTGTGATGTTTAAATGAGAGCTTGTTCTAAGTGCATAGTAGCTATTATCTTGATTTTTAACATTTGTTGGGTTGAATCAATAATTACTGTTGAATTGAGTATAAGGTTCAGTGAGCACATGGAATTAGTTGTGCATTGATGTGGTTTTTATTTTCCCGTAAATTTCGCGCCGCCGGCCTCGCCGTCAAAATTTTAAGTGGGATAGGAATTTGTGGTTTATGAAATGCTCGTGAAAGTTTTCGAAGGTAATGAATATTTTAGCTTGCACATTTTATTTGTGTGGAAGTGCTATCTGGAGAGTCACATACCAAATCGTCATAAGAGCAAACAAGGGAGAAATCAAGGCAAACTGAAAATCCACGTAAGCCGTGGAGTAGCTGCAAATAATAAAGCTGTATCATACGAGCTTATCGACCTTGACTTTGAGCAATGAAATTGCGTCATAAAGAAATACTTTGTTACATTGGCTAACAAGTTCAATTGCCTTCTTAGCCCGATGAATGTAATGGTCTTACTCGAAGCGCTTTGGACATCCTATATAAGAATATATTCATATTCCTACTTTACGGTTTTTTGAATGTTTTGAGAGTTTCTTTTTTCAAAAAGTCTGTGGAAGTTTTATAGCTACATAGACCTAGCCAAAAAGATGAGTCAACAGACTCATCGATTTTCTTGTGGCTACTATCACGTGTTTGCATTTTTTATTGAACCATTTGGGACGCTCCTGTTTGAATATATGTATACACAAAAAAAATACCTCTAATAAAACCCTTGCGCAAACATTGACTTCTCTATAAAAATAAAGTGAAGAAGTCAATATATTAACTTAATCCTGATGCTGAAAATGACAGCCTTCCTATTTGATAAGCAATAAACACCAAAACATTGATAAACTTTTGGCAGGTGAAGTTTTACTGAAGAATGGATCCTCAGTTCGCACAAAAAGGGGAACTCTCTGAATTGCGCTAACTACAGAGCCATTAGTCTTTTCAACGTCGCCAACAATTTGGTCGCCTTTTAGCACTGCGGTCCCTAGAAGTCCTACACGATACCCATCACCTTTTAATCAGTTTCCAAGCTGCATACGACGGCATTTATGGAGATGATCTTTACAGACGTATACAGCCAATAAATACCAATATGCATATAAGATACAAACGAACTATATTGCAGTTAAGTTTGAATAAACTATGACGATACAATAACGCAATTTTATTCCCTAGATTGTATTCAAAACCAAATCGTCTCAGAACTTGCGGATAATTACTCCCCTTTGACTCATAAATAACGATTCAGGCATAAAGTAGATATATTTCACCATCCAAACTATATGCTCATATTGCTTATCCACGTCACAGAAAATCTAATCAAGTATAAATGTTCAAACAACATTTTGGGCAGAAAATCGACGTTAACACGGAAAAGATATACCCGAAATACTAATATTCAAGGGTGCGGATATTGTCAAGTATGTATTTAACATCTCCCCATCCAAACTCACACTTGACCAATCACCCATTACACTACTTGATGTTCAATTATTTTCTGGGGAAAAATCAACGAACAAAACGACGACATCTGTGACCTTTTCAATCCATGAAATTACAATTACACTTCCACCAAACACCCTTCGACCACCTTGGCCATGGCTATCATCAGGACACCCCGACAGATTTCCTCAATTTGACGATTTTCGGTCCAATGTAGACAAAAAAAAAACGAAAAAGCAAAAATAATTGGAAAAGCAAAACGGAATCAGAAATTAACCTGAAGTAGTCGCCATGGGGAGGGTGGGTTTGAAGGTGTTGCTTCACGTACCCAACAACCCTCGGATTTTATTAAAAGAAAAAAAAACTGTAATAAGAACTTAGAAATGTTAAGCAGCCTGTAAACGCATTAAATCAATAGTGAAATGGACATAAATAATCTGTAAGATATATTTTGAATCGCGTCTTTACTTCATCTCGTGTATATGTGTATGGATATTGTGCTTCTGTTGGTAACTCAGTCCGGAGTGGTACTGTGAGGCAGTGGTCTTTCATCCCTAATTTTGCATAGCTACATGAAACATTATTCGGCTTATTAGGTTTTAACGCTCTCTCACGGAGATCATGGAATTTCGTGTATCTTTTGAGTTCAGAGAATGACTTTTTGTGAATTTTAAACGTGTATTTTTGTGGGGTTCTTCAATGGCATGCTAGTAGAGAGGGTCTTATTTCTCTGCGGGAATGGATCTATGATTATAATTGCAAAATAAATCAATCAATTGTGTTTAGTCCCTAATAGGAATTGACATTCAAAAGCGAGATGGATACATAAAAAACCTGTCCCGCTGCGGAATGTCTGCCGGTTTTCATTGGGGAGAAGTCGACTTTGAACTACGGTAATTTGCGTAATTTTAACGGAATGAAGCAAATATATATATATTCATTTTATTTGGAATCGTGGATTTGCCTTACATTAAAATTGACAGAAAATTTAATAGGAAATTTGTAAATAGACAATTCGAGGATAATGCATAAATAATCGGATGAACAAAGATAAACATCGTATCGTGGGGAGTGTTGAATTTGGCTTTGTCATTACAAGGACATGATTGACATTTCAAATACCGATTTGTGTGTGTGTGTAACATTGTGATGTATTATAATGGCAAATTAAACATAATTTTATAAAAGGGAAATAATAAAAATAGATACATACATAAAAACTTTAAATAAAGTAAAATTAACTTATGAATAAATGCATTTTTATGAAACGTGTCTTTGCTGAGCTAAAGATTGTAGATTTACAATAGTTCATCAAGCGATAAAGCTTACTAGAGCATAGTAAGTATATGTTTTGGAGCTGCATTCCAAAGATGATAGCATTATTAAATACGTGATCCTTTTTGTGCTTTATACATAAGAAGGAACAAAGCTGGTGTCAAATATTCTTAAAATGTATCATAACTCAGCAAACATAGGCAAAAGATTATGATGCCTGTAACAATTGTGGTTTTAAAAATATAGACGGATTCTTCTCTAGAGCAAAATATTGACAATTTTGAGTTCGATATTTTTCCTGAGTTTCTTTAACATTATTGGTTTATTGGCAAAAAAACACTTAAAATTAACTCCATAAGATTTGTTTCTTTGAGTCTGCTAGAGTAGGGATCGATCACTTAACACTTAAAGTTAAATCCATAACATTCTTTGTAAAAAACTATTTTCGATACATGAGTAATTCTTCGTTTAATTCCCGACGAAATTTTGTTGTCAGAGGTAGACAAAGTCCCGTACTACTCTAGAGTTTACAACATTCACTTGGCCTTACCCTCATTTACATTTTTCCCTCTTCCTTCTCTAAACTACCAAACGTGGCTATGACATCACGTTGAGACCGCCCAATGATGTCAATATCGTTGGCGTATGCTAGTAGTTGCACCGATTTATGGAATATTGTGCCTCTGGGGTTGGCTCGGGGGTTTTACACAATCCTCTCAAGAATGAGATAAAAGAAGCGTTGCCTAAATCCTTTTGTTTCGAATGTTCCGCTGAGATAGTTTTCAACCCTGATGGAGAAGCGAGAATTCTTGAGCGGTATACCAAAACATAGGGGGCTTTGAAATCGATAAATAGGTGGTGTGCATCGAATTGGACTTCTTTTGTTTTTTCCAGGATCTGCCGAAGTGTGAAGTTTTGATCAGTTGTGGACTTCCCTGGCTTAAAAGCACCCTAAACGGGCCTATCAGGCGTTTACATATTACCGCATTGGTTTCTTGCTGGTGAGCGCGAGAAACCTACCATATTATAGTTGCGGCTGATCTTATTGCTTGTTGCAATCGTTGCCATTGTCCTTCGTGGTATGGTGTTAATCGAGTGGTTGATTGATGCGCATTCTGCAAAAGCCTTGGCGGTCTCTTGCGATTGCAGTCTTTCGACATTAAATTTTTTCACAGTATTTCCGATTTGTTGTGGCGTGGTGGATATCCCCATTCTTAACTTGGCTGCAACAAGGTATATAGTGGTCTGAGTCGATGTTAGCCCCTCGGAATATTTGCACATGCATACTGCTTTTCTATCGCAATGTGATCGATTTGATTTACCGTTCATTGATCTGGAGAGTGCCATGTCCCCTTATGGATATCAAGATGAGCAAACCGTGTGGTAGCAGCGAAGGCAATTGGCCTAAGTACGTTGCCAGACGTGTTGGGTAGGCTGTATTTTCCGGATATACTGTTAAAGATAACCTATTTTCTTGCTTTTGTGCTAGCAGTTACCTTAAAACAAGGAATTGAATTGAAGTTTATGATAATGATCAAATGCATTTTCTTTTGACTTGAAGGACATAACAAAGCTCAAAAATATCCAGTACTATGGTTATATAAATGAATGATATTTTCATTTTTTAGCATTATGTTGGTGGTGCCTCAATTGTTTCTTTAATAAGAATTGAGTTAAAATCGACTATTTCTAAGTTTTGAATGGTACCACTTGACGAGACATGAAATGTTGTATTTGCTTAAGATCACATGATTAGAAGGCTTCAAGATTTGTTTGGCTTATGCCTTTTTCTCGCATCTTTTTAAAGATACATTAATGTCAACCAACGTTCCAAATCGTTCAAAAGCATAAAAATGCCTATATATCATTCTATATATAGTTCTAGGAGCTGTCTATTTCGGTGTTAATTTGTAACCGATTTTTCGCCTGCATCAAAACAAAAAAATAAAAGGTATTACCTACTTCCAAAAGTAATCACATCGAAAACTTTCAAAAACTCAATTCCAACATACCTCCTACCTATTATCCCCTACAAAACAAATTTACTGTCAATTGATGGCATTTACATTCATAGCTTAGGTTGAAAACCATTTTATTTGACAACTTTTGAATATCTACGCCAAATGGAATAAAAAAGTTCTAACACAGTACTCGCTCCAATAAAATAAATACCATACCAACAATATTGAAATTTTTTACTGATTCATTCATTTTTATCACCTCATCCTTCGGCATATCCTCGATATCCACCCACTTTGCCTAAACACGCAATAACGAATGCAAGTAGTTTCCTGGATTGAAATACAAAAAAAAAATACAAAAAAGGCACAGTGCTATAGAGCGGTAGTAGTCCTTAACAGAAAAAGTAACAAAACAGTGCCAAAAAGATACAAAAATATCTATACTTTGTACCGTGTAGGTACACAGTTCCGTTCGATGTTTTTTGTATCTTTTATTTGCACATTTTTAGCAGATGCATTCAGAGGATTTCTGAGTGGCTGAGTGGAGCTAGTAGCTGGATGCATGACTGCATATCACGCTGGTGGAGCGGATTTTGAATTTTGCAATTTATTTGCAAACATCGTTCGGATCAAATTGAATATGTTCATTCGGGGAGTTGATTTTCATCTGTCAATTTGAGAATGACAGTTGTGTTTCGTTGTTTCATGTTTTGTATATTTTTCTGTCGATTTTGTTCGCAAAAATTTTTCTTTTTTTTTGTTTCGCTGTATGCATTCATTTTTATATTTGCTTTCTTTTGGTGCACAATCAATTCTTATTTTTGGAACGAGAATTCGACGAAATGACATCTACGTGCGGATGCATACACGGTTGGATGCATGATTTTCAAGCAACACAGATACAGCAAAAAATGTTCGATATTATGCAGGAGCGCTCGTTAAGTTGACAAATGAAATGTAGTTTACCAAGGAAGAGTTTATTGTTTTATGTCATTTCAAGTGAAATGGAAAATAATTAATATGATCTGAATGAGATATGAAGTGATTCGATGAGGACATTTTTTTGCTTATAAGTGTTGTGTCTGGGGTTGCTGCAATTTTTATTTCTTGTAGGATTTGTATATATGGAACTGTGTTCTGACTACTGATGAACTTTTTTTTTCATTTTGTTAGACCATTGGGAATTATATGAACAATAAAAATATTATGAGTTCAGCTTTTTACCTAAACTCCAAAGTACGTATTAAAGACTAATATTGGGACTTTGAAAAGGTTCGTTAGAGCAACTGTAATAAATCTGTTTTTTTTAATCATACAATTTAAAGGTATTGTTCAAGGCTCACAAACCAAAGCCAAAGTGTCCAAAATATGATTAGCAGTAAGTAAGGGCCAAATGAAGTATATGCTGTCAACAGGAAATGGCACACAAACAACATTAAAGAATGGCTAGGACACGTAAACCATATAAGCATTATTGCTCCAGTCCAGAGAGTAGTCGAATAAAATTGGAGGGACAAAGCAAGAAGACCTTGCGTTATGTACTTCCTACAATACCAGAAGGACCCCTTAACGCCAAAACAGGCAGATATTTTTGTGACAACCATTACCCACACGGGACGGACAGCTTTACTGGAAGATAAATGTGATTATGTTTGGACGCACACACAAAGTTCACAATAAATAAAATAATGTTAATAGATAACATCGTATAGGAAACAGAAATATTTTAATAAACAAATTAGAGGACTTGTCTTATCCCAATCCATACATCATGGTAACCCATTTTTAGTCTCATTTTAGAAATAATTGGCATAGGAGGACGGAATGACAGAAATTGCATGATGCATTTTGCATTTGTTATAAGAACGACTGAATTTTTATTTAAATTTGTGAAATTATCCATTATTAACACTGTCTCAACATAGCAAAATTATATTGACGCATCTTTAAGACATCTTTAAATATCTCAGCCTAACAATAAATTCAATTCGTACATTGATCATGCTAACGGCTTTTGACAACGATTTTCTTTTTTTGGACATTTGTCCCCTGAGAACAAAGCAAAAAAATCAGTGCATCAACTAAGAAAGCCCTTGGACACAAATCTCTAAGGTCCTTTTGTGAGACAATTTCACACTTTATTGTCTTTCTGACAGATGCCACTTGTTTCCCATTATTATTTATTTATTTTTCCTAAAGTTACGTTGTTTTTTTCATATTTCAACCCTCGTAAATCCGTGAGATGAGTGTACTCTACACTGTCAACAGCGCGAGTTCTTTTTGACAAAATCTCAATTCATTTTTTTTTGTTAACAGGGTGAAATTGTTCACGCATACACCCCGTCATTTCGATTACATAATAAAAATTCCCTCGAGGGATACTTGGCAAACGAATGACTGCTGAATAAACAAACATTCATATTGTCACCCTGTGTGTATTTGTACAAGTTTATTCATTATACAAAATGTTTTTTTTTAAATGTCGCTGATGTCCTGCCACCCCATTGAATTTTCATATGAACACAAAAAAATCTGTGAGGTTTAAAATTAAGATAATATTGCGATATTTTGAGTTGGTCCCCTGTGATTGTGTCTACGTGTTGGTTTGGTACAATATCCTGTTCATACGGTGCGGCGAAACACAGAAATAGGGTGTACTAGTTACAGAGTGTTTTAAACAAATTATGGTTTAAAATTTACACCGCTTTGGGGTTGCAAACACCCCGGGATATTATTTATGTTTGTTTTTATTCTTCTCGTCACTTTTTCAGTATTTTTAGGTGTGTATGAATTAAGGATACTATAGAGGGATAGATGGAGTAATATTGGTGTATTAAATGATAGATATTGATGATTTTGCAATAAGATAAGTTTAATACAAAAATCAATCATTAAGTAAATATGTATAATAAATTGGGGTTATTAACTTTCTCTTACAAAGAGAAAGATATTGTTTTCGTGAAAATTTTCGACCTCGAGATTTTGATTGATTCTAACATTACGATGATAGCGGAGCCTAAAAAAGTGGTTTTTGGAATTCCGTCCGTCGGTCCGTCGGTCCGTCGAGCCGTCGGTCCGTCTGTCCGTAATGGTCTCCCCAGCCTAAACGGCTTGGCCGATTTTCTTCAAACTTCGTATCCAAGCTTATTTTGGTCATAATTCTAGGCCATTTTTTTTGTTTGCTTTTAGCCATGTTATTAACGGTACCTGCCATATAAAAATTACACATAACCTCAATTTTCTCGAAAACGGCTCTAACGATTTTGTTTAAACTTTATACATACTATAAGCATATTAGTTCCAACAAAACTGCATATCCAGTTTTTTCGAGAAAATCCATATAAAGGATTTTGTCATTCAGGCCATATAAAGAAAATTGTTAATTTCTCGCAAACTATTCTGTCAAATTGAATGAAATTTAATATATATACTACGTTAATAGTTTTAAACTATTCCACATAATTAGTTTTAGCCCAACTATCACTTAACGGAATTTTCAGTTTTGGCCAATAACGAAAATTAATTATTTTTCACATAGACACCGATTCCTTCAAATTTCGGAGTAAACGTTCGAATAATCACATTTCGACATTTTTTATAATTTTTAGCATTAATTAACCCAACTCGCTGTGAAAGAGAAAGTTGCGTACGACCCAGTCGTGCACCCACCACTCGTTTTTTTAAGTCATAGCGCATAGATCATCAACAACATTTAAATGCTATTTGTTTCAGAATTTAAACTCCAGTTTGAAAATTCAAAAACTTATATTTAGTATCCTTAATTCCTGGTCATTTATAGTGCAATGTTCATTACATTAGCACTTGAGAATCTATGCTTAATAGTTTTTGGATTGGATTGAATGTCAGTGATTTCCAAAGGTGTTGGTTGCTTTGTAATGAGTGATTTAAACCAAACTACAATGCGGAGGTCCAGGTTCATATTTTGAGCTTAGTTTACTTTTCTTTGTGCTAAGTGCTGTTTAATATTACATTTGTATGCATAACTTTGAAAAGTTTCAATGATTAAGCTAAGCAAGATCGCTGTAGGCCACTCTTAGTGCACAGCGCCGCTAAAGTTTTTATGGAAGTCATTTTTAATGCTTGCAATATATGCATCGCCCTTTTGTTTTGACAGAAATGAATATTATTCGGGCTTCTTCTTTGTTTTATTTACTTCTTGGATGTCTCCTATTTATAAACTTTTCTATTAGAAGCAGACGTTGCGACTCAACCGGGATCACTTGCGTCCTTAAATGCGAGGTTTATTAATATTGTTTACTAAATGGTTATCAAACTGTAATGCATTTAACCTCAAAGGCACTAATCGACAATATTACTTAACATTGTTGACCAGATTAGCAAAATATTATTTTTTTTACTTATAAATGTAAACTTTTCGATTACATATGACGCCATTTGCAAAGTGACAGACTTTCACCGAATATTTGACTGCATTCAATTTAAATAATAATTACTGCTGGTATAAACTTGAAACAGCCCTCTTTTGTATAGAAGGGTCTTTAAACACAACTGAAGATTTTCAAGCACAGGCGTACAAGTGCTCTTCAACGTTCAATTCATTATGTAAATTGTGTCATCATCATCATTGTTGTCATCATAAACGGTCTTTGTAGATACTATCATCGATGGGAAGCTGCAGTTCCTCTGTTTTTTTTTTTTTTTAATTTTGACCCGAAGCAGGGCTGTTAAGTACCTAGTGTTTTGATGAATTTAATTATAACGATAAAAAAATCCTTTAAAATAAATATCATTTTCTCAGTGGACGCAATGGTCTAATAATGCGTTAGACTACTAAAAACGGGGCGTCTGGTTCAAATCCCAAAAGTGACAACATCTTTTCAATGCTCCATCTGCTGCGAAAGTTTGACAAACATTCAAGAGTAGCACAGTTACGAGAAGCTTCTCAAATTTGGCATTAAATGGAGTTCCTGTTCTTTGTGGCAAGAATAATTACTTCAAACACACAAATTAATGAAGAAGCTTTGTTTGAGGCCTTGTATGGGCTGATAATGCCAGATATTTAATTTTTTTCTGAGTGTCAATTCATATTCAATTCAAAATCCACTTAAATAAATGTCAAAATATCCACCCTCCACCACAGACGGAAGGTAATTGTAAAACACTAATAAAACGCAATAAACCCCAAAAACGTTTGTGCATATCCTTTAAATCGTTTGATCTAACGGCAGGCGTATACCCTAACCCCAAGTATTATATTTATGAGCCCTTTTTTGTTTAATTTCCCCCGCAAGTTTAAACTCCATATTGCGATGGAAACGCCCGCATCTAAGCATCTGTATAAAAGTATAAACTCCGGAATAATATGCAAAAATGTCTTTTTAATGAAATTAACATATAAAACCCATGAAATTGTTGAAATTATTAAAATGAGCTAACGACACCCTCTTGGAAAATCTCAGGGATTCAGAGCCGTAACCTATGCAGCGGATTAGTGCGATATGACACTCTTCGTATAGTGAGTTTGCCTTATTAACCCTGGCAGGCGCTTGGGTGGAGGTGTAAAAGGCAAACGCTTCAAGTTGCTATGGTACAAAGCCACCCCTGGAACATAACACTGGCACATACACTGGGAAAATATTAAAATGAGGGTGAAATTATGGAAAAGAGTTATTAAGGGATTAAGTGTAATGTGATTTTGCGTAATGGGAAGATTGCAAGTGTTCGCATTGACATATACCATTGGTTGGTATTTATAGACACCCGAGAGGATATGTGGGGCGAGCATTTTGTAAGCGGATATCCTGTGCGTATTTTTTTTTTTTTATAAACTGGATAATCTTAACAATGTTAGCTGGAATCATATAAAATATTTTGTGATTGAATTGAAAATTGAAGACAGAACTATTTGAAATAAATTTTTTTTATAAAACGGACAAAAAGAGATTCTATTCCAGAAAACGTCAAAGCTAGGAATACAAGACTCGAACAAAATAAGAAGTAATTAAAAAACAAAATTGGTGTTCATACTGCAGAATATTGAAAGACGATAGTGAGTAAAATCCACTATTTTGACAGGATTTACCGTTTAACATTAAATAAAGTAACAAAAAAATACTGTCCAACTATAACTTAAACAAAGTACGAATTCATAGAAATATCATGTCTTAAGCTTAACAATAACAAGGTTATCTCTGAGGACTTGGAGGAAGCTGGAAGTGAGTTTGACATATACAGCTTCCTTCATTTCTAAATGGCAATATTGCCATCCGGTTCACATTGTCAATTACCGATATTTCTAGGGGCTCTCTCATAATCTGGCCAAATATCGTAATCATCCTGTAGTGATCTGTGTATGCCCAATGCCTTAACCACTACCTTAAGCACAGAATCGCATTCCGTAATAAACATCTGTAAGCATCATCGCGAGGCTTTCTTATCCATACCTGAGAGAAGTTTAGAAAATAAAAAAAATAATCGGAGTGACTTTCGTTCCGCAGCTGCCTTCTCGGCACTGACAGGTTTTTTTTCCAAAGCGGGTGGTATCTGGTATAACACATCAATCTATCCATTTAGTTGTTTTTTTGGTTTTTAAAATAAATTAAAAACAAATCCAACAGTAGGCATTTAACTCCCAGTTAAAGCAAAACAGACAATGAAATAAATCATGCACAAGAACCTTAATTTTATAATTCAGATTACTTAGGTACTCTTTTACCTAAGTACCTAGGTACCCTTTAATAATTAGTTGCCTCAAACTAGGCAACATTCCGTCCTTACAGATATTTGGCAACCTGTCTTTTCGCTTCAATAACAAAAAAGGGGCAATCTTAGTAGCACCAAATACAGAAGTAAAATCTCAATATCGGCCTCAAAATCTTTCCTGACATAACGTCATAGGTCCAATTAATATATATATTTAGTCCAGTAAAGTCTACAACTGATCGAATTTTCACACTTTAATAGAAAAAAACTCTAAGAAAAAAAAAAACAAGAATACCAAATAAATACCCATCTCCAACAAATCGGCTTTAAAGCCTCATACGATAGTATTTAGAGACATAAATTATGTAGAGCTATGTGCAGGATTATATTAGATAAATCTCGCTGTTCCATCAAGCTCGGTAAAAACTACACCCAAACACATTGTCATGTAGTTTAGGTTAGGTAAGGTTATAATGGCTCAACGCGACACTGCTATGAATGGTCATGTAGCTTCTTTAAAATTATTCTTTAGAAGATTGTGCAAAACTTCGGAAGCACATTATTCTATAAATCTCTGAAACTACTACCATACGCTGACGATATAATCATCATTTGTCGGACCAAACGAATTATCATCACCGGGTTTGCGAGTATATAGAAGGAATCGGGTAAAGTGAGCTAAGCAGTAACCGAGGAATGAACGAGTTTTGTCAACAAAAAGGGAAGCAGAACATCGACGAATTTAAAAAAGCATCCCAATGAAGTCCCGCAGAATCCACTATAGAGGAAAGACCTTGCCTAAACTTTCGCGTGCAAGTAGAAACCGACCTCAACCAACTTGAAGTGTAGGTACAAATCAAGGCAGTTAGTTAAAGACCTTGTGATCTACATACATAGAAACGTTTAGTATTAGACAGCATTTAGCTAATTTACTTGGCCATTAAGTACCTCGTCACTTAAAATAATATTATTCGCACAAAGATTATCAACAGCCAATTACTCGGCCTCTGTGAGTCATTATTTTGATTGAATTCTCACATGTAATCTTTCTGAACACTCGATAATGTGTGTCTACTATTCTAACAAAGGTGTGCGTAAGTGATTTAAAAGAAGAACAGAAATTACTGCCCCAATTTTTTTCTTCAAGAAAATATCTAAATAAAAATAATCCTGATAAGACATTATTTTAATTTTCTTTCTTTTACAAAACCATTCACACTTTTCCACTCAATTTCAATAATCGCGTGGTAATCCCATGCTTACGTTGGATAATTTTTCATCCGTTAAATTTTCCCGAACAAATGTTGCCACATGACCTTATCGCGTCCAAAGATCACTCATAATCCCTTACGTTTACCACCTTCATCTTTCAACTGTACCTTGTCGTGATCTCTCCTCAAGGCTTAATCCTCGAACATGATAATTCATCCATATTCGGATGTCACATCCTGTTAAACCCATCCCGCCGCATGTAGTCACATTCATATTTAACCCAATTTAACCCTATCTGTACGTGTGCGCTGTGTGTGTCATGTTTACCCAGAGTGCATGCGTCGCACGTTTATCATTTTCATATCTCATAGCGATTAGCATCTTAGCTCACACCCTCGTCTTCCAGATGCGATGATACACAACACGTGCCCATCGCCATTAAAAGATGACAATTTTCGATTTGTGTTCCTGTTATTTATGGAAAAAGTGGAAAAAACGCCTGTCTATGGTGGACCTGAAAAACCAACAGAAAACTATAAAAGTGGTGAGGCCGACTAAAGAGGAGGTGATGGAGAAAATCCAACTTTTTCACCCAGAACTCTGATTTATTTTTTCTATTTATCCCCCAAGGCATTAAACTTTCTTGCTCCTTCTTGGTGAATAAAAAAAGGGACAAGTATCTACTTGAACGTGACTTTTTCAGATGGGAATTAATCCTTTGAAATAACGATAATCAAACTAAAATATAATATGTACATCAAATGCCATCGATAAGCTGAAACGTCCAGTAAAAGCTATCGATTTATATATGTGTGTATATATTGTTGTTAGAATCAATATCTGCTGCAGTGCAAAAAAAACTCCCTACAACATTATATCTCGAAATCAATCTTCATTAAAAGAACACAGCAGGTTACGGCTTTATTGTTTTCGATAAATTCATTAAACGCTTATACTAATTTGTTTTTACAACATTAGCTTAATGAAGTTAGATACCGTTGGGGGTAGACTGTAATCGCTATAATTTATAACTATTTTATTCAACACATATTCTGTATGAGTTTTCTTATAGCTTTTGAAATGTAGGATATCTGTATCTATAATTTAATATTATTATTTTTATTGATATTTTATGAAAACATTTTCTATTGTACAAGAACATTTCATCTAGTAACATCTTCGTCAATATCTAAATCTAAACAAACGTTCTCAGAGACTATTGTACCGATATGATAATTCTTTAAGCTTGTTTTTATCAATTGAGGGTCTCTTCTTGAGAAAGGCAGCTCTTTAATTCTCTACAATATTGGCCAAACTACTGCTAGTTATTCATTTCACTTTAGCTCCTCTCACGATTATCGGACAAACAAAAATCTCAAAACTCGTGAAATGAAGTTCACATATGGCTGTCAGAAAAGCTAGGACCTGTGTTCTAATAAATCTTGTATGTAAAAACATACAGGATCTAATCTATATATATTTTTTTATGTATATCATGAAGAGTGACGTTAGTTACTACACTTATAACTCAACAACGACTGCACAGCTTTCGACGATTCGCACCAATTCTGACTGGTCTCCGGCAAAACAAGAAGAATACCCAAGAAAATTCCCGAACAAAAATTATAATGAAATTTGATTTTTCCATACATTTTGTATGGAGTGATTTTACGACACTATCTTCATGATAGATGACGTTTATCTTTACCTTACGCTGTGACAATTTTTTTTACAATTTTTTGTGACAATTGTTTTTGCACCAAATTTGTGTGACAATTTTTTTTGTATGCATTTTTTTGTCACACTTTAAAAACGAACATGATTTTAAATGCTGGTTCCGGTATTGCCTGTAGATAGCGTTGATGCACAGCTTTTGACAACTTATTAAAACGCATTTGATCAAGAGTTGCGAATTGCGATGCGAAAAATAATCAGCCCTATCGAGGTATCCATCGAAGCGGACAATTTTCCGCAACGCATTCTTCGTCGGAGAGGTTCAAATTCCATTCCATGTGTCATTGGAAAAAAATACTACACAAATGAGACGGCTTCACTTCACTACAATTCGTAGATAAATTCCACGAAGAATTTGTGTCGGAGGAAATCGGAAAAAGAATTCCACTTAGCTGTCAATAATTGAACGAAAAATGATTTTGGCAACGATATGCTCGCAGAATGATATTGCACTTGCACTTGCTTCATCAGGAATTGCATCTACCTACATTCTTGGAAGACGGCCAAACTGCTCAGCACTCATGTTGCTTTTGAATATGCAAATCCCTGTTGACATATCGACCGGCTGTATTCAATTTTCCATCGCTTTCTTTTAGCTTACCGAATCATTTTCCGAACTGAATCGAAAGGTGCTTCCAGAATTTGCACAAAATTATAAAAATCATGATTGATTGAGCGAAATTGCTATAATTATATTGGCTGCGAAAAAAATTGATGTCGACGAATTGAATTTTAAGATTCAAAGTGAAATGGCTCGCGAATTGGTGACGTACAAATGGTGGATTCAGTTACTTCCCAAGATGATGTCGTCAACTATCCAATCAAGTTTTTAAACTAGCTGGAATGACCCGGAATACCACCTAACAATCTCCAACTGAAAGTAGGATCGGTTATCATAATGTTACAAAATATAACTTTGTAATGGCACTCGGCTTGAGGTGAAAAACCTGATGAACAACGTTATCGAAGCAACAATACTTAGAGGGAAGTACAAATGAGAATCCCAATGGATCCGACTGACTTCCCTTTCAATGTTAAACGCTTGAAATTTACGGTACGGCTTACAGTTGCAATGACAATTAACAAAATTTAAGAAAAGTCATTGCGTGTTTGCGGCATTATCCTTTAAAATCCATGCTACTCGCATGATCAATTGTATGTCGCATGTTCCGTGTTGGAACGCGATTAGCCTTCCAGACAACAAAACAAAAAATGTTATGTCGAGTAATCAAAAAAAAAATATTTATTAATTTTAGTTTTTATGTATATAGAACGCTTACCTGAATATCGATTTATCAATCGGAATTTAAAAAAAGCACATATGGGTTATTTATATTTAAATGCTGAATGTTCATTCAAAAATACCTTTTAAAATTTGAAGCAAAACAACGTTTGCCGGATCAGCTAGTATATAATATATTCGATGATGCATTTTTCACTCCAAAGTTTATAGCCGTTCTGGTTTTAGTCCACCACTCGGAGGGCTAACTCAGGAATTGAAGAATTTGTGTCGGGTTAGCAAAATAATTTTCGGAAAATCTTCAGTTAAATTCGTGTTGACAGGCTATGTAGACGAAAATTAAACTAAGAACTTTACGAGCGACATAGACCTTATCAAAAAACTGCACATTGGACGAATAAAATGTAAAGGACATGTACAGTGATGTTTTGCCAATGGTAATAGATCTTCGTAAACTACAAGAGCGACGCGATTTGTCTGTTCATCAATCGTATGATTGAGAATAGCAACACCCAAGAGAAGCTTAAGAAAGGTGCAGGAAGTAATACTCTTCTTGCCGAGCTTTATATAGCAGAGGGATGGGGTGGCAAAAAAAAATCACCAACATTTAACCTTTTTCTGATAAATTAAATTGCAACAATGTTAATCTGACTTATCGCAAAAAAGGTCCAATTACTGAGACATAGGACTCTATCGTCTCTGAGATCATACCTGCTGCAATATTTAAACGATTACAACCGATTAGCATGCCTATCAGTGAAGTTTTAAACCAATAATGTCAACAAATAATCAATTGTTATACTACCCGTCAATCCGTCATATATCTATCAATTTGGTATGCAAACAAAAACTTATCCGTAGCAACAAACTTGCGAAATCAAGAAATACAGAAAATGGATTTAATATAATAAAAGCAGATAAAGAAATCCATGTAGGTTTTAGTACACACTTTTCCGAAAATTGGCTTAGATTTTTTGGAAGCAAAGATAAAATGACACCATACAAAAACAACAAAATCCAAATCCTTTTACATAATGTTCAAGTAAGTCCATTTTTATAATAATTCTTCTATTACAACATCTTACAACATTTATCAGAACAAAAATTGATGGCGAATATGTCCATCAACGAACCTATATTCTGAATAATTCAATATAATAACTTCTAAAACTACTACAAGTTGGACAACATTTGCAAGAATCTCAGGTTTAAATATTAAAGAATTAACTTTCCGAAAAGAATTTAAACAAAACATTACAAATCCTCCTAACATTTCGTTACACCGACTTGAATATCAATTCGCCGGACAAAAAACATTGATCAATGTATCTGCACGTATGTAAAGAGCTGTCATCTATAGATGAATGGTTTCAACATTTGATGTGAACAAAAAATCAATTTAATATTGGCACCAAAAAATCGTTGCACCAATAGTTCAGCTGCTGAATGCCAGACATCTGCTGTCACAACAAAAGCTTTGTATTCACCTCAAACATGTACCAACAAACCTACAGCAAAAAAAGATGCCAAGGTAAGAAAATTATGAATGTTACTATCGCAGTGGTCTTGAGTGACAATAAACTGTATTTTAGCATCCCAGCATTAAGGTCTTGATATGTATGTAATAGTACCGATGGTCAAAGGCTTCAACACACAAGACATGAGCTAGATACCATGTTGTCATTAATCACTTTGGTTGTATGTTTATTAGTTTAGTACGATGTTCGTGTTCAAGAAAAAGTACACAGAAGCAACAAGTATCTCATGACGATATTAAAAGTTATGGCCTACCCAGGTCCTCGTTATTTGATTAAAAAAAAAAGACCTGACTAGTCAAAATGTTTTTTTGTGTCAACGGATGTCCTTCTTTCACATTAGAATAAGCCTATACTGCTATTTATTTAATGACTTATTGTATTTATTATTTTATGTAGTAAGCTTCGAAAGAAGTTTAATTAACATTTAGCTACAAAGGTAATTCAATCAAATTAATTTTAGAAATTAAAATAAATACATACAAATAAATAAAATCAAACTTAACCCAACAGAAGTTGCACTTTTGTCTGAAAGCGATTTATTTAGTACTTTATTCTTCTTCCGAACTCATGGAGCTTATTTCAATTGGACTGTGTCTCACTTTTGATACAAGTATGTTAAATAAATGTTCGCAGGTATTTTTATGTGACAGTTAAACTTCATACCGTATTTGTACTCGCCTTTTTGGTGAGTAGTTGTGAACAATGAACAATCAACCATCAACGTCCATTATCTGATACCGATTTTCCTACAGCTTTGTATTTTCGCCAGAAAAAATCTCTCAGATGTTTGTCAGACTTTCGCAAGAAGTGGAGCGGTAATAAAAAGGAGGTCTTGTCACTTTCGGAATTTGAATCAGGGAGCAACTGAGCCTTCATAGCCCACATATTTCCTTTTCCGTTAGTTGTTGTAAGGTAACTTTTTTTTGTTGAATAGTTGCAAAATTTTAGAACTAATTTTAATTTAGTAATTTGCTAGATAACTAGAAAATTTGTTAGGATAAAGTATGCCTGAAGAATGAAACCTCAGCCTTGTTTGCACACCCTGTGAACTGCGTCAACTACACATATGCCATAATATATGAACCTGAACCTGTTTACCAACAACCTGATCGATCCTTATGTGTGGTTTTAGCCCTGGAAAGACCACAACTGATAAAATCTTCACACATTTGTTGGTCTCAACGAGATGTTACAGACACGATTGCTAGTATAGGGAAGGAAGCGGTAAAATAAGAGTTTAAACGAAATTACGGTAATACCAATTATATACCGTCAACACGAGACGGGAAGTTCCTTCACAAATCGATACCCACCACCTAATCATCGATTTCAAAGCCGCAAACAATAACATGATGACGATATTTGATACCGCGCATTATCATCAGACTGCTTTAACATTATTCTTGAGAGGATTGTGCAAAACTCCCTATCCAACATCTTCCATAAATCTATGCAACTACATACTACATTACGCCGACGTTATTATCAGTACGTGAAGGTAAGACCTGTTATATGCCGTCATTACAAAAGGACATACAACAACGAATTGTACAGAACGGCACCATTTACAGATACAACTTTTAGGTAATAAGGGACTTTGTATATACATTTGTGTTTTTTTACGAGAGTCGATGTAGATGTACACATCGCTGTATTAGTACAGGCTCCAAGAACCCAATTTTTTTCGAAACACTTAGCCATTGCTCGACTTTGAGCTCCGAAGGACAATTACGTTGTGTGCAAATGTGTTGTTTATGATTTTTTTTGGACTTTTTACAAAAAAAATATTTTTTATTTAAAGCTTTTTAAAAAACAAAATGTTTGACATTTTTTCATAATACTTTTTTCAAAAAATCATTTTTTTTATGAAAATGGTAAAAAGGTAAAAGGCATGCGAGCGTGCCTCAAAACATTCTTCAGGTGACACGACGCGACGCCACGTAGAGAACAATGTTGTAAAAATATTTAGCTTGCAGACTTATTTATTTACATTTTTTTTAAATGTATATTCAAGCTTCTAGGATTCTCAATAAAATAAAAAAAAACTCTACATCCAAGTACATTTATGAAGTAACTCTTCCTCACATCCTCCAGCATGCCATCGTAATTGGAAGCCAGTCGATTGCTACAGATGTTGCCCGGCTCAAACACAATTTTACTCCCAAAGAAGGTAGACTTCAAAAAATCTCACAGCATCCAACACGCATTAATGATGCTACACTATAAGCAGCATGCTGCTGTTGCTCCAGCTACTCCTATCAACCAGTGTGTGCTGACCATGGTCTACACCGCTCACCATACACAGATACACATTCCAAGGCGAAAGTAGCTCGGTGGAACCGCACGATGCAATTATGCCGGTGAGACAATTTATGACATACAATGGCCGGAGATCTTGTTTTATATATCACACATCCCCTGCACTCGTTCGATTATATATGCGCTTATGAAAATCATAAACATCCTTCATGTGACATCCGAGCAACGAATATGCATTTCAATAAAATACGATAAAAGCCATATAAATCACCTAAAAGGTTCCCCTGGTCACGCTTTGGCCCACGAATATGTGTGCGGAGCGTAATTGTAGGAAGAAAAGGACACTGGAACTCGATGGCCCAGAAGGTGCCGCGGTGCTTCACAGCGTTGTGTTGTTTATCCATCTCCGCTTGAAATGCTAATTTGCCGCGAGTAAACAAACAATTTACAATAAACAATCAAAACTTTAGCAACTTCTGGATATGGACACATAGCACTGACATCGTGCAAAAAAAAGCGATGATGACGAATGACGATGGATTAAGGTGCGTGGTGAGGTGACAATAATAGGTATTACGTACATATATGGTGCGAACGTCTTATTACTGTGCACACACATAAGTCGACCATACTTGTCACATTAGATCAAGATCACAAGCAATTTTTTTTAATGGTACACACGATCATCATTCATTTGAACGTGTCTAATAACTCAACGCAATCGAGTGGCACATAATCGGAAGACACCCAACTTACAGGTTATTAAAGGGAACGTGTCAATTTAGTGCAGAAAATATATATAAGACAGCATAGACTTTTTATTTTACCATCAAAGATTGATATGTCCTTAGGACTACTCACGCTTTAGCTTCCATAATAATCAAAACCGCAAAACCAAAGAAATTCGCCCGAAACCATTATGTGTTCAAAATTAATTGCGACTCATGTGTCGGATACACAATCATCATGGTAGACTCTCTCGAAGAAGAAGTGTCATAACTAATTGCCATGTTGGATTTAAATTTTGAAATTTTCTGACACACAAGATTGCAATTTGTATCCGGTTCTCTTGGAGTTTTGATATGGTATACTGTGTGTGATGTGCATGTGCACTCATTAATTTCATTCATCGAATCAAAGCAGTCTAGACAAAAACTGTCAAAATGATTACGATGGGTCTTACTCTTAAGTGCACAAGTTTATTCTACATATTCGGTATATCAAAAATTATGTGTGTGTGTGAATGGGTACCTTTAATTTTAATATTTTGATTGATGGATTAAAGGCAAATTGGGTTGCTTTAAGGACGATAATTGGGTGTACTTATTTAAGCAGGCTATATTATTATTGTAAAGGCATTTTGTTGAAGCGGTTTTAAAGGACTGCCAATGTGTAAATGTATGGAGTCAGGGGGTATTTAAAGAACTACAATCACTCTGCAATTATTCTCTGTCTCGTGTTTCTTATGGCACACTACATTGTAGAAACAATGATTGTGAAAATATAACCGAATATACATTGAGTTTGAAAGTGCTGTGACAATTTTATGCATTTTACAAGAATGGTTGTCAAAAATATTTACTCAAATGCTTACATTTACTCAGATTCAACGTTATACCTTCTAGTAGTTCCTTGTGCGTGAAAATGATAATGATGATAATGATAACATTTATACAATTATCCAAATAATACCAGCATTAATTCACATCGCCAAGAAGTAACTTTCACAGAAAAATGTGAAAAGATATGATAGTAGATATGTATTCATAACCATTTTCTAGATTTAATTTATACTAGTCGCGTGTTTTAAGCCATTAAATTTGTATGTGATTGCATTTTTTTATTAGTAACTTTCGCTATTAGTAATGTGAAAGTCAAGCGCAAAGCCAGATGTGGAGGAACTACACAAACAATAATTAATAGATATTTAGTTCTGTGATATATATTTTTTAGTTTAATTAGATACAATAATAACCTATATATTATAAATATACAATAAATTAATAATATTAATAAACATGCTAGATTTCAGTCGCTCTTAATAAATATATTTATAAATATATTTATCAATTAAACAAAATATATATTTTAATCTTTGGTCTGCTTAGCTGTCTGAATATAAATTACATATTTAATAATTATACTAAAACTTACTTCAGCTACATACATTTTTAGTGATATTCATAATAGTAACGATATGGATCAACGCTCGCAGCGCCAGTAGCTGCATTTGTTGGTTTAGCCATTGGTCGAACTAGGTATGAGTTTCGTCTTCAATTGAAAAACAAAAATAATCGAATTCTTTAGAAAAAAAAGGAAAAATTAACTCACCGATTGTGATCTCCGGCGTGAACCTGAAAGCTGGTCTCCTCCTGGTGGTCATGTGAAAAAAGTTTCTTCAGAGCGATTATTCCAGCGATTGTTAGGGCAACTTTACTGATAACTAACGCCTTGATAGCAATCGCCGCTAGCGCCTTTAATCCGATTGGTCCCGCAATACCCATTGCAGTCAATAGGGCTGCGATTACGTATTTCACATGTCCGCCTCCTTTCTTCTTGCCACCGCCACCACCGTCTCCCTTTCGAGCTTGACTCATGTCGATCTTCATAACGTGTGTTCTTAGAAACTGATCTATCTTCTCCAGCAGGGATCGATCCAAATGCGAGAGGCTACTTAAAGTCCGTGCATCCGTAAAACCCATTAAACTCTCCGTCTCTGTGGTATTTTGTTTCTCTAACACAAGTCCATCGACGATCTTTACGGTGTCGTGTTCCAGAGCTTTGGAGATCGCCACTAAGGCCTTTTCCTTGAGGCAACCAACAAAGTCGTTTTTATTCTGGCAATCGTCGTAGACTTTTCGAACGATCATAAACTCTGCTCCTAGCCAATTGTTTTCCCGATTCGAAAACGTTGCAGCATTGCTAAGTGCTGCCACAATCACTGCCATCACCAGGATCTCAAATATCAATCGCAGTTGCATTGCGTTGATTGCCGTTGGCAGTCTTTTGTGAGTATTATCTTGCGCGGTGTATATCCAATTCCGAACGGGTCCACTTCTGATCGTCTACTAGTGATCTTAAGCGATGATATAGCACTTTTATAAATACCTCCTCATCAAATGCGATGCTCTGCTTATTCTCATGCTATGCTCGGGCACTCAATAAAGATTGCACCGACTACTGATCATTCGCTTGGAAAGACGTGGCGTGTTAAGCTGATATAGTCAATTCCTAATGATCAACAAACAGTGATCAATGAAAAAAGTCGACATATTTTGTATTTGCTTATTATGAGCTGAGCACTTTTAATTTTTATTTGTACTTAGGAGTAAACACGACTCGACAACATGGGATCCGTATGCGCACTGAATCTTGCAGAGAAATTCCTAATCGTAGTATACCTAGTACCACACTTAGAATTTAGAACTTGAATAAAATTAGCAAACCATTTGCTTTTGGGTTCAACTGCAAGCAAAAATCCGTTGTGCGGCTAACTTGACCATGACTATTTCTATTACGAGATCCAACACAGTATGGTGCTCTTACAGACTCTGTCTCGGAAGGTGCGTGATGAAAAGTGATTAAGCTGCACTGCTGTAAAGATGAACAATTGCGATTGCACATTTGGTGCAGTGGGTGAAATTGAATTGATTGTATTAATTGCTTATTAAGAAGGTTTATGACTTTCATTTCTTTGCAATGAGTATCGTTGGAGAAAACAGAAATGAACAACAGACAACACAGGGTGAATACTGACAATATAGAAATGCAAAACAAATATTCCGTCGTTGGTAAAAGAAAATTCCGAAGCACTTTTGAAAGTGAGCGCTAAAAGTACTATAATTTGGTGTATTGAAACCAATGCTGTACAAATATTTGGATAAATACAGTTGGAATATTTTTCGATAAATGATATTTTAATTTTCAAGTTTATTTCATCTAATTCGAGTGATTCACTATTATAGAAACGTTGACATAGAACAGAAACGATTTTAATTAAAGTGAAGAAAAATCTTTTGCTTTTGTTGTATCTTGTTAGCTCTTCTATTTTATACATATTTTCTTTGAAAATAACGTGTCAAGGTGAAAATGTGACGATTATAGATAAGATTAGATACTTATACAGTGGTCGGCAAAATTATGTTCATAAAAAAAACCATATTGCACTAATTTACTTTAGCACAAACTCAATTTTTAAAAATTGATAAAAGAAAAATGCAATTTTGTTGGTTAAATTTCCATACAAATGCAAAATTTATCATGGCAATGCTGCGTACACAACTGCAGTAGAAAACGAGTGGTGGGTGCACGACTGGGTCGTACGCAACTTTCTCTTTCACAGCGAGTTGGGCGTTGTTAGATCAAATCATAAGCATTTCGATTATTGATGCTAAAAATGATATACATAATGTCGTAATGTGATTATACGTACGTTTACTCCGAATTTTGAAGGAATCGGGATCAATGTGAGTAATAATGCTTTTCAGTTATTGTCCAAAACTGAAAATTCCTTTTAGTGATAGTTGGGCTAAAACTAATTATGTGGAATTGTTGCAAACAATAATAGTAGTAAATAAATTAAATTTCATTCAATTTGACATAATAGTTTGCGAGAAATTAACAATTTTCTTTATATGGCCTAAATGACAAAATCCGTTATATGGATGTTCTCGAAAAAAGGGTATGCAGTTTTGTTGGAACTAATATGTGTATAATGTTTAATCAAAATCGTAAGAGCCATTTTTGAGAAAATTGAGCTTATGTGTAATTTTTATATGGTAGGTACCCTTAATAACATGACTAAAAGCAAACAAAAAAATGGCCCAGAATTATGACCAAAACAAAGTTGGATACGAAGTTTGAAGAAAATTGGTTAAGCCGTTTAGGCTGGGGAGACCACTACGGACAGACGGAAAGACGGACGGAATTCCAAAAACCACTTTTTTGGGTAATGTTAGAATCAACCAAAATCTCGAGGTCGAAATTTTTCACGAAAACAATATAATTCTCTTTGTTAGACAAAGTTAAAAAGACAGAAGTGTCAAACAACAACAATTTGTATGAAATTTAGCGAAACAAATGCATTTTTCTTTTAACCATTACTTTTAAACTAAACGTGAAAGACAATTTTTAAAAACGGATAAATGATCAGCACGCGAAGACGAATCGTTTAAACCAAAAATTAGTGAAAAAATAAGTTTGTGCTAAAGTAAATTTGCTGTAAATCATTATATTCAGAATAAAGTTTGAGTGTTATTTTTTCAAGTTTCGAGTATATCGGATTTAAGGACAATCTCATATCCTTACTTTGGGCTCTGTTTTATTATACCACTTTATTTTTTTTTTTTCAAGATTATTTTTGGCACTCTGTTTTAAAATAAAAATCAAAATTATATAAAGTTTAAATTCCTTAATCGAAGTCAATACAACCTACCTTTTAAGGTTTAAAGCTAGGTACACACGAGCAATAAATTTACAGCAAATGTTTGCCTGAAATCAAACTTGCATGTATGAGCAGCAAAAAAAACAGTTAGTTGCAATCAAAGAATTTTGCATCAATGACTTGCGGCAATAAAAAAGTATGTATGTCATGTGAACACGCCAGTTTTGTTTTCATGAGCTGTTTGTGTGTTTGCAACTTCTTTTTGCTATTTACTACAATATTTCAGAGAGGACGCGCAAATAACAATGTGTAAATGTGATGTAATAAAAAAATTATTGTTAAATATGAAACTTTTTTATGGGATGTTCCTTCAGCACACATTTGTCCCATTTTGTGATTTCGGTTCTTACCAGGCTTAAGAAATCTTCAAAGTCATTCTTGCTGATAAAATCCTAGCTCGGTTCTTTTTGCTATCCAATCTCTTGTTCAACATTTTCTTCATGTGATTTATTTTTTTTAACGTTTCAATGAAATAATTATCAGTTATCACCATAGCTGCTGCATTTTTAATTTTTTGGCAAGACATTATTTCGTTTTTGTCGATTTCATTCACACAATTCAATCCAAGGAAACTATTGACATTAAATACAACTGTCAAATATTTTGAAGGTAATATAATATAATAACCATGCAAACAACTTTAATAGTGAACTACTATGCAACATTTTCAGGCAAACAGTCGTGCAAACAATTTGCATGAGCCTGACAAAATGTCTGCAAACTTTTTGCATGCAAACACTTGCCGCACGTTGTTTTTTGTCAATTTGACAAAACAGTTTGCGAGATATTGACGATTTGGTTATATCGCCTAGATGTAAAAATCCTTTATATAGATTTTCTCGAAATAGTATATAAAAACGTTAGAGCCATTTTTTGATATGATTGAGTTTATGTATATTTTTTATATGATATAATATAATAACTAAAAGTAAAAAAATGGCTTAGAATTATGATAAAAAAAAACCTGGATACGAAGTTTGAAAAAAATCGGTCAAGCTGTTTAGGTTGGATAGACCATTACGGACAGGCGGACGGAATTCCAAAAAAAAAAAAACACTTTTTTGGGTTCCGTTATCATCGTAATGTTAGAATCAATCAAAACCTCGAGGTCAAAAATTTTCACGAAAACAATATCATTCTCTTTGTAAGAGAAAGTTAAAAATTATATACTTCAAAATAAAAATAAAATAAAAACAGAAACTATACATTTATTTTCATGATTAGTCAACGACTTTTATGACCTTATATAAACATTTACATATAAAATTATTATTTGTGAACTATCAGCTTTAGAGTCATTTATTAAATTAAACCGATTTTTTAGACCAGTAATTTATTTATTTACATTAAACACATGACAAAAATCCCCCAACTACCATTTACGAATAAATAAAATCGTGCTTCATAAAGAGGATTACCTACACAATTATCTAAGCTTCCTGTCAAGAAAAGTGAAATCACACTATAAATTTCTATATTCCACGTTCATACTTTTATTTAACCAGGAAATCCCTTCGTCAGTATTATTCGCACCAATGGATAACAATAGTGTTCTATTCCCTTTAGCCTTCCACCAACAGGATGGGGTGCGATTTCGCTCCTCTCAAGTGGCAGAGTGTAAATTGAGACTATTGTCTGCTGCAGATTGATTTTCTTCCTTCTTTATCGCAAGGGATGCGCCAGATATCAACCCACGAAAATATTTCCGCATCTGAATGATGAAAAGTACATTAGCTAGCCAACACAAAAAAGGAACGAGTGTCGGATTCGGATGTCATTGATGGCGAATATCCTTTATAATTTTTCCGGACCCTTGTGTGCAAACAACAAGTGAATCTCTCTAGTAATTTGTCGTTGGAAATAAGCGAGAAAGGTGACATATGGGTGGTAAACAATACCAACAATTTTAGTGAAATAGATACTGTATCGGAAATATGGTAGGTGGAGGAGGGGGTGGAAGGACAAAGGACAACTAAATCATTTTTTCGGATGACTTGGCGAAGTCTCATCCTAGAAGGAGATAAAGAAGCCGTCTTCCCTTCTGTTCACGCTAAACTTTGTTTTCAGTTTTTTTCGCTCTTTATTGTGGGGTTAAAGTCGGTGTTATATCGTTGCTTCGGTTCTTTGTTACATTGTAATTCCATTATGGTTAAATTTTGGGATAAAATCTGTGGGTGTGTCTGCCGCCTGCTGGTGCATTAATGATCCTTTATTGAGTCGCTCGTAAGCATTATGACAAATTGTTTAAACGGGTGGTGGTGTGTTTGGTTGTGACTATGAATGGACTTAAAGATGATCATTAATTTAATTAACTGTAAGGGGGAGATATATAATTTCATCATATTTGCTTTTAATTTGTCAAAATGGTCATGGCTAACATCTGTCAGGTTGAGACTGTTTCATATAGCTGAACGTACATATAGAAAAAGGGTAGTGCATTTTGTCGTTGATATGCTCATATTCGGTGAACCATATGAACCATACAGCGATATCAGAAACACGTATTATATGTATAAAATATCTTAAAATTCTGAAGTGAATATAGGCACTAATGATTTGGCCAGCAATATTTTTAGCAATGGACTAAGTCTTCTTCGATATATGAAACCACACAACAGCTACCTATAAATATACACAACCTACATATGTAGGTATATTGAAGGCAAATCTTATCGGCACCTTTTATGGGACTTAAATACAACCCACAAAACAGGGACAATCTGCAAGACTTTAGATTTAGTACTGATCTTTGTTATTGCATAAGATGCTAATGTTTGTGACAGTAACAGTGGTCATTATTCTGGATTCGGATATATGGGCATTAAACAAAATTCAAAATTCAATTGCTCGCGCACTTGTTTACATCATTCACTTAACTATAGTCGACTTAAAGACAAAAAAAAACTCTTGGCTAACTGTGTACAATATTCTCCACCTGATAATGTTGTTAACTAACTTATGCATTTTTAATGTTGCTGCCGGAAATGACGGCCTTCCCGCTGAGCTTTATAAGGCCGGCGGAGATGACTTGGTAAGTAACATCCACCAACTCATAAGCCAAATCTGGTCGGATGAAAATATGCCTGAAGAATGAAACCTCAGCATCGTTTGCCCGATCCACAAAAAAGGAGACCCTCTGAACTGCGCCAACTACAGAGGCATAAGTCTCCTCAACATTGCCTACAAGATCCTATCTGCCGTAATATGTGAACGCCTGAAACCGTTTACCAACAACCTGATTGGCCCTTATCAGGTAAGTCCACAACTGATCAAATTTTCACACTTCGGCAGATCCTGGAAAAAACTCAAGAAGTCCAAATCGATACCCACCACCTATAGAGACGAACTGTACAGAGCCATGTCTAGTTTTGGTATACCGCCCAAACTCGTCCGATTGTGTAGGATGACGATAGAGAATTCTCGCTGCTCCATCAGGGTCGGAAACGACCTCACCGACACATTCGATACCAAAAAAGGATTTAGGCAAGGCGATGCGCTGTCATGTGACTTCTTTAATCCGATTCTTGAGAGAATTGTGCAAAACTCTAAAGCCAACACCAGAGGCACAATTTTCCAAAAGTCGGTGCAACTACTAGCATACGCTGACGATATTGACATCATTGGTAGGACTCAACGTGATGTCATAGCCACGTTTGCTAGTATAGAGAGGGAAGCGGCAAAAATGGGTTTAGCTGTAAATGAGGGTAAGACTAAGTATATGCTGTCATCACGAAAGGACTCACAACATCGACGAATTGGACAGAACGTCACCATTGACAGATATAACTTTGAGGTATTACGGGACTTTGTCTACCTCGGCTCCGCTATTAACTCTGACAACAACATCTCGTCAGATATTAAACGAAGAATTACTCTTGCCAACCGCTGTTTCTTCGGGCTAAGAAGGCAATTTAGTAGTAAAGCCCTCACTCGAACTACTAAGGAGATCCTATATAAGACCCTGATCATCCCAGTCCTGCTCTACGCCGCTGAAGCATGGACCGTATCAAAAGCGGATGAAGAAATCCTTGGTAGATTCGAGAGGAAAATTCTTCGAAAAATCTTCGGTCCCGTTTGCGTTGACGGGCTATGGAGACGAAGATTCAACCAAGAACTATACGAGCTGTACAGCGACATGCCCCTGGTCAAAAACCTCCGCATTGAACGTTTAAGATGGCTAGGACATGTAGAACGAATGGACACCAATACTCCGACTCGCAGAGTCTTCGATTCCCAGCCAGACGTCGGACGCAGTAGAGGAAGACCTCGCCTTAAGTGGCGCGCACAAGTGGAAACCGACCTCAACCAACTTGGAGTGCGCAACTGGAGGCATTTAGCTAAGGACCGGGCTAATTGGAGAGGCATGTTGGTTGAGGCCCAGGTTCATTCCGGACTGTAGCGCCACTTAAGTAAGTAAGTAAGTTGATAAAAATAGATGAAACAAGTTTTTCACTCGGAGTTTTGCTTAAGTAATTCTATGCAGCATACTTAAAATAGACACGCAATGAATATCAGCTGTGTAATATCAAATAAAAATACAAATAAATTGGCGATTGATGGTTTTGTATACTGTTTAGAGAAAAAACAAGGCGATACACATCGGTGGAGCTGAGAAAACAAAAGGAAATTGTCTTGTAAAGGTCGTGTAAGCACGACTATTTTTAAACGCAAACACAATGTCTGCAAAATATGTTTAAATGTAAAGAGATAGCACCATATAAAATTTTTGATTTTGTTTTATTTATATCATAATGGTACATAGAAGCAAATTTCTCGATAATTTGACCGACATTTGAAAAATTTAGTCAAAATTTTAAGCGTCGAGATTTTAAACTTTCGATATTTTTAAAAATCGATAAAATTTTTTCGAGATTTTAGCAAACGCCAAATTCGACATTATTGGTAGTCGACATTTTTTTTGTCGGCGATTCGTACGTTTCCCTACCCAACCCTTCGGCGCCGCATCATTCACTTTGCCGCTGTCGATCAACAAGCCAGTCTCGAATAATTGTTAATGTTTACATTAAAAGTATTATTTTAATCTTACACTCAGAGAAAAGTGTCCCATTAAAATGTCAATTAATTTTCTTTAATTTGTGAATGTGGAAAAAAGTGAAACTAATTATAAACGAGTGGTGTGTGCACGACTGGGTCGTACGCAACTATCTCTTTCAAAGCGAGTTGGATGTTAGATCAAATAGTGCGCATTTTGATTATTAATGTTAAAAATGATATAAATATTATCGAAATGTGTTTATACGAACGTTTACTACTATAATAGTAGTATATATATATTAAATTTCATTTAATAGTAGTTTGCGAGAAATTAACAATTTTCTTTATATGGCCTAAATGACAAAATCCGTTATATGGATTTTCTCGAAAAAACTGGGTATGCAGTTTTGTTGGAACTAATATGTTTATAGTTTATATAAAGTTTAATCAAAATCGTTAGAGCCGTTTTCGAGAAAATTGAGGTTATGTGTAATTTTTAGAATCTAGAATTATGACCAAAACAAACTTGTATAAGAAATTTGAAGAAAATCGGTCAAGCCGTTTAGGCTGGAGAGACCATTACGGACAGACGGACCGTCGAACCGACTAACCAACGAACCGACGGACGGAATTCCAAAAACCACTTTTTTGGGTTCCGCTATCATCTTTCTCTTTGTAAGAGAAAGTTTAAAAAGGAGCTCGGTATGATCTTTCAATAAATAGATGCCCCCTTCTGCGTTTTTATTCTGACTGAAATCGCAAGACAACGACAGCATGATATTAAAACTGAAGGCTTAAATAAACGAGTGGTGGGTGCACGACTGGGTCGTACGCAACTTTCTCTTTCACAGCGAGTTGGGCGTTAGATCAAATAGTACGCATTTTGATTATTGATGCTAAAAATGATATAAATATTATCGAAATGTGTTTATACGAACGTTTACTCCGAAATTTGAACTGAAAATTCCGTTTGGTAATAGGGCTAAATTGGGCTAAAACTAATTATATGGAATTGCTTCAAGTTGTAATAGTAGAATATATATATTAAATTTCATTCAATTTGACATAATAGTTTGCGAAAAATTATCAATGTTCCTTATATGGCCTATATGACAAAATCCGTTATATGGATTTTCTTGAAAAAACTGGGTAAGCAGTTTTGTTGAAGCTAATATGGTTATAGTATATATAAAGTTTAATCAAAATCGTTAGAGCCGTTTTCGAGAAAATTTAGGTTATGTGTAATTTTTATATGGCAGGTACCGTTATTAACATGGCTAAAAGCAAACAAAAAAAATTGCCTAGAATTATGACTAAAACAAGCTTGGATACGAAGTTTGAAGAAAATCGGTCAAGCCGTTTAGGCTGGGGAGACCATTACGGACAGACGGACCGACGCACGGACGGGATTCCAAAAAACACTTTTTTAGGCTCCACTATCATCGTAATGTTAGAATCAATCAAAATCTCGAAGTCGAAAATTTTCACGAAAACAATATCTTTCTCTTTGTAATAGAAAGTTAAAAAATGGCCACTGTTTAAACGTTCTCTCGGACACACACTGGTATGTTAACACATTATTCGTCTCATTATGTACATTCCACATGTAATATATTATATGATTAATTTTATTGTAATGCTTTTCAAACTTAAAATTTCAGGTTGAAATTGACTACTTTATAATGAGGCCCAATAACAAATCTCAGCTTTTCCAACTCTGGTCATCAAACGGTCTTATTTTACAACAGAAGGTGGAATTTAAAGAGGATATTTACGCAAGTAAGGTAAATGTTTTGATTCATTTATATATCCAAAAATATAGTTTTTGTTCTTATTTGTTGGCAAAACTATCCGGAGTGGTCGACAAAGGAAGTTGGACTTCCATAGCAATCCGAACTGTTTTATTTGAATTGCACTTTCACTACAGATACAGACCTCTGTGGACATATTTTTTTTATTCTTTCAGAAGTAAATTGTACTAAAAAAATTACATTTCAGGGAAAACTATAAAAATAATTTTTATTTGACTTAATCTGAAGAAGCTTTATTACTTTTCAAATATAAAAATTTAGCTTATGAATCTATCATGATATCGTTACTTTATTTATTATATATTCTTGCAAATTATGTTAAAATGTTGTTTTTGTAATAACAAACTATTTATAAGATTTGATGTAAAATAAAATAAGTAACTAAACAATTTCTTAGTAAAAAAAAAATAAAAAAATGTGCATATTATATAAAAAGAATTTTTTGTTTTAAATGAAATTTTATATGTACAGAAAGAGAACAATACAGAACTCTAATAGTAAATATCATTAATACCAAAAGTATACGTCAAATAAATCTATACATTGGTACCATTGGTTCCAAAAGGATACGTCATATTAAATGTATAGGGGCCCCATTGAAACAGTGGTATTGGAATATTGTTTTAGCAGTACAGTACTATTACTGTAATAGTAAATACTATTGGTTCCAAAAGGATACGCCACATTAAATGTATAGGGGCTCCATTGAAACAATAGTATTATGTAATTGCTTATGCAGTACGGTCCTATTATTATAATAACTAATACTATTAATTTAAAATGCAAAATACTATTAAATTAATAGTATGTTGTTATTGTTTTAATCAGATTTCCTATTACATTTAATGGTATTTACTTTCGACAAGTTATGGTTTTTTCCTATTAAAACTTTTGGAAACAAAAGTACATACCATTATTAATTAATAAAACTATATATACTATACTTTTTAATACTATAACATTAAAACATTAAAATAAACGGACAATAGTACCATTATTTTAATGGTTTTGGAACTATTATTTCAATGTGATGAACACCATTGACTAATTTTCATAGTAAAAAAGCATTGATTCCATGGTTTTTCGTATTGATATTATGTTTTTTTTTCTCTGAGTGTATCAATCTGCAATTCCTGTTTTATTTTAGAAAAAGTCTATATTTTCACCAACAACTTTTCAATCGACATTTATATGGTCTGGATTTTAAACTGTCAACTTTTTTTTGTCGATCAAACTTCAGTCGACATTTTAACAGTCGATGAAATTTATGTTTGTCCAGTCGACATTTTTTGTGTCGACCATTCGTACGCTTCTATACCTTCATCTATAAGGATATAAGAATAACGCACTTAAGATTAAAAAAAAATTGCATAATGGGTATTCAAATAGACAACTATATGGGGTTATAGTCAATTAAATATTAAAGTTAAACTAACCAACATCTCACAAAGAATATAATTACCTAGATACATAACATATTAAACTAGAAAATGTTCTTTACCTTGTTCGGCCATTTTCCTTTTTTCTTATGTTATTTTCTTTGTCATGGAACAAAATGCAGGATACGTCACAGTCTCATGTGTACCAAGTACCCTTAGAAGTTTTCCACAAGCTGCCACAAAATTCGTTTCAACTATAGTCGTATATATCTCACCCGCCTACCCTCGAGTTACCAAGTGTAAATAAAGTACAAAAGAAAAATCTCGACTTAGAAAACTGAATTGTCAGTGTTTTACTTTACATTGTAGAGACAGATTCCCAAGTACACATACATGAGAAAGTTCTTCCGGGAAGACACCACCTCCATTTACGTTTTCCATCTAGGTATATTGTTGCAAAAGTAAATTTACACAAAATGAGAGATTTTTGTTTCTTCTTCTTCTTTGCCGGAGTACGAGAGTATCTAAAAGGAAATTCTGCGGGATTGTTATAAAATAACTGTGTATACCATACTGAAGTACAACCCTGAAACATCAAAATATTGTATTTCTGACAAAAATAACTTTTCTATTGTGTTTGGATAGGCAAAAAGTTCTTCAGAAACTTTATTAATTTTGAGTTGAAAGTTCAATATATCGTTCAGATGGGTATTCCTTGAAGATACTTTCTCTGAGGTAAGTTTTATTATGCATTACGATTTTAAGCTATATGGCATAAATAAGTACATATGTAAATAAATGCCGATTTCAAATATTTTTTAGATAGCAATATGATCGAAGGCATTCAGATTAGGAACGTAACTTCAAAGTTCAAAACTATAAAAACAAATCAAAAAGCCAATTTATTATTCCTACACTATCAAAGTTATTTCTCCCTTTCTTCTCCTCAATATTAATTTTCATCAAATGCCCACTTTTAGCCCACAGACACATTTCACTCAGAAGAAAATATGTATTACCAACAAAAGATTACAGAGAATAATAAATGAAAGTCCAGACAAACTCTCGCCCTCTTAGGATATAACTTTTAACTGAAGCACACATGAACACAAAGGCAAAAGGGTAGCACGTTCCACTTACTTACTTACTTAAGTGGCGCTACAGTCCGGAATGAACCTGGGCCTCAACCAACATGCCTCTCCAATTAGCCCGGTCCTTAGCTAACTGCCTCCAGTTGCGCACCCCAAGTTGGTTGAGGTCGGTTTCCACTTGTGCGCGCCACTTAAGGCGAGGTCTTCCTCTACTGCGTCCGACGTCTGGCTGAGAATCGAAGACTCTGCGAGCCGGAGTATTGGTGTCCATTCGTTCTACATGTCCTAGCCATCTTAAACGTCCAATGCGGAGTTTTTTGACCAGGGGCATGTCGCTGTACAGCTCGTATAGTTCTTGGTTGAATCTTCGTCTCCATAGCCCGTCAACGCAAACGGGACCGAAGATTTTTCGAAGAATTTTCCTCTCGAATCTACCAAGGATTTCTTCATCCGCTTTTGATACGGTCCATGCTTCAGCGCCGTAGAGCAGGACTGGGATGATCAGGGTCTTATATAGGATCTCCTTAGTAGTTCGAGTGAGGGCTTTACTACTAAATTGCCTTCTTAGCCCGAAGAAACAGCGGTTGGCAAGAGTAATTCTTCGTTTAATTTCTGACGAGATGTTGTTGTCAGAGTTAATAGCGGAGCCGAGGTAGACAAAGTCCCGTACTACCTCAAAGTTGTATCTGTCAATGGTGACGTTCTGTCCAATTCGTCGATGTTGTGTGTCCTTTCGTGTTGACAGCATATACTTAGTCTTACCCTCATTTACTGCTAAACCCATTTTCGCCGCTTCCTTCTCTATACTAGCGAACGTGGCTATGACATCACGTTGAGTCCTACCAATGATGTCAATGTCGTCAGCGTATGCTAGTAGTTGCACCGACTTTTGGAAAATTGTGCCTCTGGTGTTGGCTTTGGAGTTTTGCACAATCCTCTCAAGAATCAGATTAAAGAAGTCACATGACAGCGCATCGCCTTGCCTAAATCCTTTTTTGGTATCGAATGTGTCGGTGAGGTCGTTTCCGACCCTGATGGAGCAGCGAGAATTCTCCATCGTCATCCTACACAAACGGACGAGTTTGGGCGGTATACCAAAACTAGACATGGCTCTGTACAGTTCGTCTCTATAAATGCTGTCATATGCGGCTTTGAAATCGATGAATAGGTGGTGGGTATCGATTTGGACTTCTTGAGTTTTTTCCAGGATCTGCCGAAGTGTGAAAATTTGATCGGTTGTGGACTTTCCTGGCCTAAAACCACACTGATAAGGGCCAATCAGGTTGTTGGTAAACGGTTTCAGGCGTTCACATATTACGGCAGATAGGATCTTGTAGGCGATGTTGAGGAGACTTATGCCTCTGTAGTTGGCGCAGTTCAGAGGGTCTCCTTTTTTGTGGATCGGGCAAACGATGCTGAGGTTCCATTCTTCAGGCATATTTTCATCCGACCAGATTTGGCTTATGAGTTGGTGGATGTTACTTACCAAGTCATCTCCGCCGGCCTTATAGAGCTCAGCGGGAAGGCCGTCATTTCCGGCAGCCTTATTAAGCTTGAGTTTAGATATTGCTATCCTCACTTCACTCAGGTCGGGTGGTTGGCAGTTTTCGCTGTCGTTGCCAATATTGAATGGTTCGTTCTGCCTGACAGCGGAATGTTGTTCGTCATCGCCGTTTAACAGTCTGCAGAAGTGGTTCTTCCATATCCTCAGCATCGACTGTGTCTCAACTACAATATTTCCTTGTTCATCTCGACAGGATTCTGTTCGAGCCTTGTATCCTTGGCTTTGACGTTTTACACTTTGGTAAAACTTGCGAACATCGTTCCTGGAGTGGCACCTCTCTATATCCTCGATCGCGCGCTTTTCTTGCTCTTTTTTCTTCTTGCTGAAAAGCCGATGTTCTTCCCTTCTTCTTTGCCTATAGAGCTCAATGGCAGCTCTCGTCTTCACCTGCAGCTTAGCCTTGTAGGCCTCGTTCTTGGCTGCGAGCATCTGTCGGCATTCCTCATCAAACCAGGGGTTTCTTGCTGGTGGGCGCGAGAAACCTAGCACATCAGTTGCGGCTGATCTAATGGCCTGTTGGCATCGTTGCCATTGCTCTTCGACATTCGATGCTGGTGGTATGGTGTTAATCGAGAGGTTAAGGGATACGCGTTGTGCGAAGGTCTTGGCGGTCTCTTGCGATTGCAGTCTTCCGACATTAAATTTTTTCACAGTATTTCTGGATTGTTGTGGCGTGGTGGATATCCGCATTCTTACCTTGGCTGCTACAAGGTAGTGATCCGAGTCGATGTTAGCTCCTCGGAATGTTCGGACATCCAAAATACTGGATGCGTGCCTCTTGTCTATCGCAATGTGATCAATTTGGTTGACCGTTCGTTGATCTGGAGACCGCCATGTCCCCTTATGGATATCGAGGTGAGGAAACCGTGTGCTGGCTATAGTGGCATTTCGTTCCGTAGCGAAATCAATTAGCCTAAGTCCGTTACCAGACGTGTTGTCGTGTAGGCTATGTTTTCCGACAATACTTCTAAAGATGTCTTCTCTTCCTACCTTTGCGTTAAAATCTCCCAGCACGATTTTAACATCGTACTTCGGTAGTCGCTCATAGGTTTTGTCGAGGAGCTCGTAGAAGCAATCCTTAGCTATATCATCTTTTTCTTCCGTCGGAGCGTGAGCGCATATAAGGCTTATGTTGGCGAATTTGGCCTTGATGCGGATTGTTACTATGCGTTCGCTAATGTCTTGGAAACATAAGACTTCTTGCCTAAGTCTGGCACTTATAACAAATCCGCATCCGAATAGTCGCTGTTTCTGCTCACTATAACACGGTCCGTAGTATATGTCACAGTTTTTCATCCTCTTTTTGCCCGGCCCATCCCATCGTATTTCCTGGATGGCAGTAATGTCTGCTTTGTAGCAGTTTAGGGCTTCCGCTAGTTGTTCGCCTGCACCTCTCCTGTTTAATGTTCTCACATTCCAGGTGCAGATACGAACGTCGTTGTCCTTTTTTCGTTTAGCAGGGTCGTCAACAATAAAATCCGTCCTTTCCGAGGCTATTGGTTGCTTCGTAACCATGTTTTTTTCTGTGGGTGGGTAGTTAGCCCAAAGCACAACCCCCAACCTGGAGGGCCAGTTCCAATTTATTAGATACCCCTAGGACACGGGGCCATCAGTATCCACTACGGGATTGAGCGCTGCCGTTGGCCTTTCGGTTCATCCGCCACCATCTCTGTTCAAGGGGCCTGACTAACCCTTGAAATTCCTAGACAACCTGTTGTCCGAATATGTCAGAGCAGCTCATCTAGGTTCGCCTGGGACAGCAGGCCGGGTATTCATCCGTGCCATTCTCACCAGGGTGTTTATAGTGTTGCTGTTTTTCGTCGTGTTATCAACACTCGCACTTATCGTTTAGCAAGTCAAATCCGGTTGGATGAGACCAGTACCCGATGGTTACCACTTGGAGGTAAAGATAAGCACATTTGATGTGTAGTCAGAGTTGCAACACTGGGCATTGCCAAGTTAACGCCAATCAGAGTCTACCCTCGTTCTACAGCACCCAACCACGTTCCACTGCAACAAGATAAAATTATTTTACGAAAAGATAGTCTAATATTGGTTTCGGTCTGCAAACTAAACAAAATGGGATATGGGAGCTATTCGTGTACCTGATTTTATGCATTGTGCATACGAGTACATATCCTTTTCTGTTAGATAGTTTTCAAAAAGCCATTCACAAGTTGACTGAATTTACAGCCAAACATGATGCTATTCAAATATTTATGGGAATTTATGAGGCGAATGGACGAGTTTTTAGTCTGCCCTTCTTTTCAGGTTATGCTGCAATATTCCATTACACAATTTTAGGTGCGGTTTAAGTTTTAGTCATAATGTACATTGAAGTTGAAAATTAAAACAGAGTGGGTAAGGGTTTATAAAGGAACATATTTAGTTGTAGGTTATTCGTATAGAAAACAGGTAAGTGTGAATCAACTACATTTGGCTACAAAGGGATGAATCGGACTCAGCTACGAAAGTGTCTCACTTAATTATAGTTGACTTAGATTGTCAAAGGTTTCATAGATGAGTTTTTTTTCATAATAGATAGATAGATATATTTATTTTCGTTAGTAAAGTACAGTTTGCTATCGCACAATTTACATTATTCGCACAGAGATATGATTTACAAATGTATATCTTTCTACTGAACAATTATTTTTATATTTTTTCATAATAGAAAAGCGTTTTTTCTGACATTTATATTAGCCACCTAGATTGTCAAAAAAGTAGTCTTCTAAGTAGAGTTTTTTTTAGAGAGCTAGAAGGTGAGAAATACACTCTTCCTTTCCTCGTGAAAGCAGCTTCTGCAGACTATTGCTTAAGATGCCTAGTCTTTTTGCATGCTGGCCTGAAGGGCAGTGTCCCGTTAGGACACCGATGATGGTACTTGTGTTTGACAAGCAGACAGTTTGATTGTGATGTAGCGAGGGGCATACCAAACATTTCTTTTGGCAGTAGAATATCAAGGGTAGTGCCCTGTCTGGCAAGCTCATCCGCCTTAATGTTCCATGGTATATTTCTCTGATCCGGTACCTAGATGAGGTGAATGGTAAAGCGCTCTGCCATTTCATTAAGATTTAGTCGGCATATTTGTGGGCTGATTTCGATGTAAATGAGATCTCCCAGGGATTTGGTTACCGCTTGACTGATGTTAATATTCTTCGTGTTTATTGTATTACACCTCAGCCATCACAATGCTCCTTTAATTGCAGTGATTTTCGCCTGGAGAACGCTACAATGATTGGGAAGGCGAAAGGATATGCTTAAGTTAAGCATCTCGAAGAAACAACCTCTACCCACGCCAGGCCCATATGCTAGGATTACCACCGAACTATATCTACAATAGAAATTTGAAGCACCAGTTATTATGTTATACCATATTTATCAACCTCAACTTGGTATCATTACCAGACATGTAATATAAAAGAGATTGGCGATTATCTCATCTTTGATAGTGAAATAAAAAAACCAAGACGTTGTTATTTAAAAAATTCAATAGATTTCCCCGTTATGTAATGTTAAGCTACTTCAATTTCCTGTTCTTCTTGTCTTTGATATGCCCTTATGATATTTTCAGCCGAGGAAGTAGCCTTGAAATAATGTGAACCCATAGAGGAGCATAAAGGTACATTGAAGTGGAAGTGAGATTTATCTGATATCAACAATTTACAAATAAAAAACAGAAATTTAAATTTTGTTACAGTCAAAAATAAGCGACTTTATGATTTTCGATAAGCATTTCTAGATTTATTTAAATTATGTTAGGGAAATTAAAATATCTGCCTAAAATGATCCACTCGGTTGTGCAACAACATATGCCTCTAAGCAATTTATGTTGTTTTCAAAAATTCTGTACGTAGTTTTCGCTGTTTGTCCATAAGCACATTTCTTTCTAGTTAACAAAATACTTGGCAATCCTAGTTGTGTCCTTAGCTCAGTATTCCAGTACTCAGTATATACTATACCAATAATTGGTATTTACCAATTATATCAATATACGATTTAATTGCAGTTTTTATTTCATTTCATTTCAATTTCTAAGAGGACCATTTTTTATAATTATGTGGAGTGCAAATTTCACATTTTTTATATGTCGAAAACATTTTGTAAATGTTGCTTGGACTCTGCAATGCTCAATTTGTCTATGCAAAAAGACAATCATGTAACCAAACCGTATTGCTTTATACCTAATACCAATCATTCCATATGCGGATTGTTGACAACACCAAACTTAGAAACTGAAATTCATCACATAAAAATAAATGACAAGACTATCTAAGGCTATACTAAATTGTATCATAACATGCAAACACTTACTGTCGCGATCCAAATACCAATCGTATAAGAAACATTTCGAACCCAAGACATGACAGCTCTTAAACAAATACCTTATCTTATTCGAAAACCCATGACAAGCCAGCAAAAAAAAAGGAACGAGAGAAAATTCCCTTCAAAAGCAATAACAATAAAAATAAGAAACAAATAAATAAACGAAACAATTCTCCACCATATTGAATTCGATAAATCCTCACCCGCCTCCCAGGACATAACTGCCTGGCTTGCGAGTCAAATGGAAACCGCCCCAACGTACAACATCGCATGCAGACTCGAAACATAAATATGTTTCATATCAACATTTTGTATTAAACCGTCATCCCCCTGATGCCATTATCCGCATTTTCACAGCGAAACGACCCGGCACACGAGAGAATCTATCGCTGTTGAAAATCGTCATTTCTCGATAGCAACCAGGATAACACCACAAAGTACACAACACACAGTGACTGACTATACCAGCCAACCAACACAGAGACATTAATAACCACCCACCACCGTCGAAGACGCAGGCGTTCATATCATATCCAAATCTAGGAAAAATATAAGAGGCCACCCATGGGTGCTCACAATGCTCATCCCCCTTTATGTCCTTCATAGTTCCATCATAGCACATAGCGGAAAAATTGCACCATAATCCCGATAAAAAAAGCAAAACACAGCACAAATGAAAGGAGAAAACGAAAGGACTATTGGAAGCAGCAGCAGAAAAAATACATACATTTTTTGTTTGCTCCATCGTGGCTTTGGCTTCCATATTTTCTAGGTGTATCCTGGCTTCATCTCACAGCCATCCCTTCTCCTATTTATAAAAATATAACAAATAAAATAAAGGATATCGCCTCGCACCCTCATACATACACATACCAGATGCCGTACTAAAAGCAAACAATATCAATTTAGATAAAGAAACCAAAAAAAAACACGAAACGAAAGAAAGCTCCACACAGCGGGAGTGTGAAGAGGAAGAAAACAAAAATCGTCCTGTGTATCACCCAATAGCGTGCAGATCAAATCCATAAAGCTTAAATGGGGGTTGGCAAGGATACAATAAAATAAAATTTGATATCAAAATTTACGATAAGCAATATCACATCACACCCCGACGCCATTCGCATACGGAGGATAAATTTATTTTGTGTTCATCTCCTTCCGCAGAAAATCTTCACATCCATACACAGTCCTTGCATATTTCGATATTGAAGCTCACGTCGCAGCGTACGCTTTGTTGATTGCAACAAATGCTATTGCTAAAGAAGGGTTGGGCATAAAAGATGTATTTTTATGGCGGATGGGATCTATTAAATGAGAAGGTGATGACCGTAATGATATTGCCAGAACAATTTTCCTAAGCTTAGTTAAGGATGAGGATGAATCTCATGCAGTAGCCTTATCTATTCGATTGGCAGATTCATTCTTAGTAATGCTCCTGGTTGATAACACTTCAAAATATTTTATCAAATTTTTGGATTACACGTCATATTTCTCGAATATGTAGTGGCCGTTAGAATTTATTTTTCAATAAACACATATAAGAAGGCTACAATCCGCTATGTCATACGCTTAATACCCTATTCCATCCTATCCTTTAAATAAATGTCCTAAAGTGTAAGAGTGGCTAAAAACTGATTGGGGATAAAATATAGAAAATGACATTGTAACCACATCTTGTTCAGACAGTTTATCTAAATATTTATGGATCAACAAAAACGAGGTTTTTTATGGTATATCCCATACAAATGTATTTTTTTAGGAGAACGCGTTAAGAAGTGGGTGTGGGTTCAAATGAGCTAAAGACGAAATGTTTTTAGCATTATTCTCGAAATATTTTGATCGAAATTGTTTTTTTCGAATTTTGTTAAAATTGTACCGAAAGCCGTTTTTTACAATTTTTAAGTGTACCAAAACACTTGTAACCCGAAATTCAGAATAAAGGGGGTGAGGTCAGAATTGCTGGATCCCACTCAACAGTGGGATGGAATATCACACGCGCGGATGGAACATCACACTTTTTTGGGTTGCGCTAACATCGCAATGTTAGAATTTATCAAAATCTCGAGGTCAAAAATTTTGACTAAAACAATATCTTTCACTTTGTAAGAGAAAGTGGAGAAAAAATAAACGATAAGTATCCATTCTGAAGAAACACGAAATTTATGCACAACTGCACTAAATACTTCACATTGATGTTGAATTACAAAATACTTAACACAACTATATAGAACAAGCCGGCGCAAGTCACATCAGGATTAATCCATAAAATCATCATTGCCACCCTTCACAAAACTTGATCCCAAAGGATGCGCTGTGTCATAATCCTTCGCACGCGTCAGATTTTTGTTTTCAGCGTGAGATTTATTTGTAACTTGAAGATTATTTGCGTGTCTCTATCTCGACACATTACAAATAATGTTATATATTTTTTTATATATTATTTAATACGGCTTTACAATAACATACACAAGGTGGCACGTTATAGTAGTTGTAAGCTACTTGAAAGCAATCTCTTAAATCCACTTTACATTATCGATTCTCCACAAATACATTGACAGCAAATTTTTTGCGAAAAAAAAACTCCACCTATAATCATTAAACCTTTAAATAAACCATAGATACATAAAGTGTAGAAAACAAATCTAAACTTCAAATGGAGTAAACTACAATTTATCACGATAAAGTCAGCCCCTTAACTACTTGGGCAACACAATGGGGCAATGTTCAAGCATTTCATTCAGCAAACTGTATTCCTCATCCTTGTACCTCAGAAGGACATACCGCTAGGGTTCGTTCCCATTACATTATTTTTATTTCTTTGTCTATGCTTTGCTCTTATACGGCAGCAACAATTTAATTCTTTCTGTGTATTGAACGAACAAAAACTCAAGCAAATAAATGATTTTTCATATACTAACTATAAGCTCATATCCATCCAGTTCTCTTTTGCTATGGCCAGCGGCACCACAAATAGCAACAATAAATGCACTACCGCCAACTACACATCGTCCTTAAAGTACACGCGAAGTATAAATATATTTTACGGCGAAGGCAATAAACTTTTTCAGAAAATAAATTTACGAGCTTTGTTCTTAATTTTCCTCTCTAGGCGGTGAACAATGTTTTGTAGCACAACTACACATATCGACCTATACTATCTGCCATGCCGCGTGTCCATATTCACTAGTCACCCACTGATCCTTTTTAATACAGCCTTATCATGTGTGGAAGCAATGCCACCTGTTCGGCCAATAATGCTATACAATGTGTGAGGTCTTGCTGTTTAGCTATGTAATGGTTAGATTGTTCCTGGACGAAAATGGATTTATGTATGAGTGCGTTTGTTCAACCCCCTTTATAACATAACGTTGAAGTTCGAAAACAGAAGTACGAAAGTAAAATTTAAAATCGGAAACATTTTTGGTTTTGGTTCGATTTGGATATAACATAGATTTATTTACACATGTAAACGTTTTACGCGTCCTATTTTATTTTATAAAAAAAACATATCAAGTATGCAACTGAAATATAAGAATTTATCCAACCTCATAAAGAGGCGGCTAAGGGCCGTATTGTTTTGCTCTGCATGAATTCCACATTTCAATATTTTGGCATTTTGCCAAAAAAAAATCAGGGGCTATTCCCAGACAAGATTGGCAAAGCTTTTGGAATTGATTCAAGTAGATCTAGTACCTAGATCTACCCGAAAAAAACCGCTCCAAAGATGAGCTGGCATACTACATGCAAGCTGCTCGATGTTGAGCTTCTCCGGTACTTAGGTGTTCTCTTGCTTCCACATGCCCCCAATACAAAACTGCAATATTTTTTTTTATAATAATTGACAAGAAGGAGGTGAAAAAACGAAAACCTTGACGAAGTCATACGCCCATCTGGAATGGTGTTTTTTTTTAACCATGGGTATAGGCTTTGAATGATCTTCAAAACATATGTAGGTACTTACTTAAGAGGCGCTACAGTCCGGAATGAACCTGGGCCTCAACCAACATGCATCTCCAATTAGTCCGGTCCTTAGCTAACTGGCCCCCACTTGAGCACTTCAAGTCTTTTTCCTCTACTGCCCCCGACGTCTGGCTGGGAATCGAAGACTCTGCTACCCGGAGTATTGGTGTCCATTCGTTCTAGGTGTCCATTTACTAGGTGCATCTTCGTCTGGTCTCCTTCGTCTCCATAGCCCGTCAAAGCAAACGGGACCGAAAATTTTTCCTCTCGAAACGACCAAGAATTTCTTCATCCATTTTTGATACGATCCATGCTTCGGCGCTGTATAGAATAGGGCTAGGATGATCAGTGTCTTATATAGGATCTGCTTAGTAGTTCGATTGAGGGCTTTACTACTAAATTGCCTTCTTAGCCCGGAAAAACAGCAGTTGCCAAGAGAATTGGTTTAATTTCTGACAAGATGTTGTTGTCAGAGTTAATAGCGGAGCCGAGGTAGCCAAGTCCCGTACTACCTCATAGTTAAATCTATCAACGGTGAAGTTCTGTCCAATTCGTCGATGTTGTGTGTCCTTTCGTGTTGATAGCATATACTTTGTCTTACCCTCATTTACTGCTTAACCCATTTTTGCCGCTTCCTTCTCTATACTAGCAAACGTGGCTATGACATCGCGATGAGTCCTTGAGCGCATGATATTAGTTGCACCGATTTTTGCAAATTGTGTCTCTGGTGTTTGCTCAGGAGTTTTGCACAATCCTCTCAAGAATCAAATTGAAGAAGTCAAATGACATCCCATCGCCTTGCCTAAATCCTTTTTTTGGTATCGAATCCGATCCTGATGGAGTAGCGAGAATTCTTCATCGAAAAGTAGACATGGCTTTGTATAGTTCGTGTCTATAAATTCTGTCGTATGCGGTTTTGAAATCGATGAATAGGTGGTGGGTATCGATTTGGACTTCTTGGGTTTCTTTCCAGGATCTGCCGAAGTATGAAGATTAGATCAGTTGTGGACTTTCCAGACCTAAAACCACACTGGTAAGGGCCAATCAAGTTATTGGTAAACGGTTTTAGGCGTTCACATATTACGGAAGATAGGATGTTGTGGAGACTTATGCCTCTGTGGTTGGCGCAATTCAGAGGGTCTCCTTTTTTGTGGATCGAGCAAACCATGCTGAGGTTCCATTCTTCAGGCATACTTTCATCCGACCAGATTTGGATTATGAGTAGGCGGATAATACTTACCAGGTCAACGCCTCCGGCTTTATAAAGCTTGACTTGAGTTAAGATATTGCTATCCTTAATTCACTTAGGTCGGGCGGTTGGTAGTTTTCGCTGTCGTTGCCAAGATTGCATTTTTCGTTCTGCCTGACATCGGAATGTTGTTCGTTATCGTCTCAACTACGATATTTCCTTCTTCTGTCGTTCTTCTATGCCTATGGAGCTCAATGGCAGATCTCGTCTTCACCTGTAGCTTGACCTTGCAGACCTTGTTCTTGGCCTCGAGCATCTGTCGGCATTCCTTATCACACCAAGGGTTTTTGCTGGTGTGAAACCTAGCGCATCAGTTGCAGCTGATTTAATCGCTTTTTGACATCGTTGCCAATATTCTTCGACATTCGATGCTGGTGGTATGGTGTAAATCGAGAGGTTAAGGGATACGCGTTGCGCGAAGGCCTGGTGGTCTCTAGTGATTGCAGTCTTTCAATATTAAATTTTCTCACAGTATTTCTGGTTTGTTGTGGTTTAGTGGATATCCGCATTTTTACCTTGGCTACACAAGGTAGCAGTTCTAGTCGATGTTAGCCCTTCGGAATGTTTGGGCTTCCAAAATACTAGATGCGTGCCTCTTGTCTTTCGCAATGTGATCAATTTGGTTGACCGTTTGTTGATCTGGAGACTGCCATGTTCCCTTATGGATATCAAGGTAATGAAACCGTGTGCTGGCTATAGTGGCATTTCGTTCCGTAACGATTTCAATTAGCCTTAGTCCGTTGCCAGACGTGGTGTCGTGTAGGCTGTGTTTTCCGACAATACTGCTAAAGATGTCTGCTCTTCCTACCTTGTGCTAAAATCTCCCAGCACGATTTTAACATCGTACTTCGGTAGAAGCTCATTGGTTATGTCAAGGAGCTCGTATAGGCAATCTTTCGCCATGTCATCTTTTTCCTCCGTAGGGTCGTGAGCGCATATAAGGCTTATGTTGACGAATTTGGTCTTAATGCGAATTGTTGCAATTCATTCATTAATGTCTCGGAAACATAAGACTTCTTGCTTATGTAGGTACATAAGACTTCTTGCTTATGTAGGTACTCCTGAAATATACTCTGAAATACACAGATTAAATGTAGACAGGTTGTGTTTCTGGCATGTTATAAACATCCTGCTCATCCACCAATATGTACTCCACTACTTATCTTGAGCACCATTTCGTCACTTTGGGAAGGATTTCCCTGGTAAGTTTAAAATTATAATAAAAATATAGAGAAGTTCAATTTATTCAAGAATCCGTTTGGTACACAAAATCGATTTTGAAGTTCATAACGGAGGTCATATTCCTTGTTTTACTACATTATTAATACACGTGCATTTTATTTATTTTTCTGTAATATTATGAATATGACTACAGAGACATTTGGTTCAACGGTTCAAACTTTAAGGACACACTCCATGATGCACCCCTTGATTTGGTTTTTGCATTTGCATTTTTTTGGGGTTTTCTTTAATTCTGCTATTATATCAACCGCTTAAAATAAAGACCTTAATGTCAACATAACAATCGCCAGAAATTGACTTGATAAAATTCTGTTTTATAAAATTAGTTTTATTACGTTTTAAAAAAATAAAAAGAAATATATATATAATTGCCGCACCCTGTATAATATAATCTATTTCAAATAAGTTAAAAACTCCTTATGTTATATTTTACAAGGCACTAAGTACAAAAATAATACATAATTAGATTGTTTAATTTTTTGTGGTTATTAAAAACTTTTATCAGAAAATCAGAGTCTTAGAGTCTTTCGGATGGAAAACACTAAGAGTTTTATTAACCACAAAAAATTAAACAATCTAATTAAATCAACCGAAAACAAAATAAATTTCCCAAGTGAATATCAAGAAATAAATTCGATTTTCCCATTTTCAAGATGAAGTAAACAATCATTTTACACAAAATTTACATAGAAATGCTTGATTTATGTGAACTACTAAAAAAATTCAAATCAAGCTGAAAACTTTCCTTCAATCCTTTTTGATCTACAAAATTTATATTTTATGAAACCTGCTGCATTGCTCCTCACAATATGCACATAGAATTATTATCTAGATTCCGACCACACATGCACATTTATCTACATCATGCAGGTTATTAACGATCTTTTCATTGACGGGGCTAACAGAAATCATCAGCTCTTGGATAAACAAATCCCACCATCGTTGAGGCCATAAAAATCAATGATTACTAGAAGAACACAAAAATTTACAAAATATCATAATCAAAAAGCCTCATAATAATGGGCAATAAACAGATCGTTTTATTTTAAATTTTGCTCTTGTGTAAATATAATTTACAAATTTTATGATGCGAGTATGTGTACAACGCCTGCATCAGTGAAATATTATTCGACGTTTGCGGTAAGATGAAATTTGTATAGCTTGGCAAAGCATCTATCTGTATCTCTATGTGGATGTGGAATATTTGTATGTATGTTTATTGAAATTTTATGGGAATCGTGGTGGAATTGTAAATTTTCTACGTGATTTCATAGAGTTTAATTAGAAAAACAAACTGTTCGCAATAAATCCAGTGTTTTGAATAGTTTATTTCTTTAGTTTGCAATATGCGATCGTAATAATATTTTAATATGATCATAATTAATTTGTCTTCAGAATAGCTTGCAAATTTTTATTACTTAATGTTTGTGATTTTATTAGGTAGAGAACAGTAGGTGGGATTATTCATATTATTGATCAGTGCTGTTATCTTTTTTTTTTTTAAATGAAAGAGGTGGCAAATATTATGTGTAAATTTAATCCTTGGGTTGAACGGTTAAGTTTGCAAACAAATTCAGTAGGCAACGCACTTAAAATTTCGACCAAAACTATTGTGTATCCTTATTCAAAAGAAAACTTAAAAATATCATCTCATATTTACCTGAAACTTAAAGTCTTCTTCTTTTCTTTAACTATATTAATTATTAATTAAAGGTGGAATAATTAATATTAATAACTTAAGAGAAAGTATAAAAATAAATGTTAGAAAATCAATAACACATTTGTGTTGATGTTTTAAATGTTTATTTGGAAAATATAATTCAAGTTTTTGAGGGCACATGTGGTAATATCAGAGTTGTCAAAAGTGATACCCACATTTTATTTATTTATTTATTAAACTACCATATTTGTATATATTAACAGATTATATTGGGACTAATACTAAGAAATAGTTTAATTCTGAAAACAAATAAATTTAGCTTTATAATTGATAAAAAAAAACTTCTTAGTAGAAGAAAAATATATATATATTTCATAAAAACTTTTTAACCATAGAGAAAAAATTTAAAAAATAAACTTTTCTGAGAGTATAGACTAGTATTTGTGATGTGAAATTCACCCTTATTCCAACAATCGTTGAACGAAAAGTCACAAAACGACAAGTTAAACTCGGCATTAAAGCAACAACAGGTGTTTTGTGAGTCGTTTCACGTGATGTCGTTTTTGTTCATTTGGAACTTAATTTCTTGTTCGACTTTGTGATCTATTAGGCATTTTAGTCTCACAAAACGAAAACTTGAATGACATTTTTTGTCGTTGGGAAATTTGTGAACCCCAAGTAGTAAAAATCGCTTTAGAATGTGAGTTTTGTTTAAATTTTCCACTGTTGAGTATATAGGTTAGTTACTATAAGTTATTTAGTTATTTATTTTTCTTCCATGGTGATAATACCAATTCCACAACAGATGAAACGCCACATTTTAAAAGAGGAGTCCCACAATTAGATTTATTTAAAACTAGATGAAAGGATGTTGTTGCAATATTAAACGGTTTTGTACCACCGATAAGAGACAAATAAGAATGGCAAAAATATGATTTGCTAGACAAATCATATGTTGTTGTTGTTGTTATCCACTTTAAAATTAATAAAAATCAAAATAAAGTAACGCCTATCTGTCATTCATCAGCGGTTGTTGTGCAACTCATGTGAAATGAGAGAAGGCACCACTAAAGGCCTGCTCAGAATGCATATCTGTAGCTGGTATCTGAAGCTGAGTGAAACGTCAAACGTGAATCTGAAGCGTGAAGTTGAACCCCATTCAACTTCAAGCTACAGATTCACGGGAGATACACATTGTGAAAGCGCTTAGTCTGCTTTCACACGTAGACTCACGACTCACGACTCACATGAGTGCAAAAGAGAAAGAAAATTCGAAAAGTTGAGAGGAAAAATATTTTGCCCTGTGAGTCGTGGGCAAAATTTTCAGCGACTCTTTTTGACGTTTTCTTTTCTCTTCCTTCTTGTTATCATCATGTTGCTTACGGGTTGCCTTGTTTTTAACTTTCACTCAGCTACAGATACCAGCTACAGATATGCATTCTGAGCAGGCCTTAAAGCGACTCGACATAAAAAAAACGCCATGTGGAATAAGGGTGATTATTAAGTTAGTAAAAAGATACGGTAAGATCTTTTTTAAAAGAAAAGTCGCCCTAATCAGAACTGCACATTTCGTTGAAGTATGTTATACATCTTGATATTGGTTCATTTTGGCAATAAGTTATTCTCTGAAATCGAAAGCCGAGATCGGATATTCCATTAACGCTAAATTCTAAAACATTTGCATTCCCTGTGTAAGTAAACAAATTAAAAATTTAATAATGTTCAAAACAGAACACTGACATCTGCAAATGTATGACATACCTCTGACTAGCATTCGATAAAAAACAAAAACAAGTCGATAGCAGTGAAGCATACATTTATTGCGATCGTTTTTAGGAGGAGAATCTTTATATTGTTTCAAAAAATAAATATGAAAAACTTTGGATGGACTGCTATCATCCCACTTTTTTTCACAATTTGTGACTTAAATAAATTTCAATTCCAAAAATGAATGATGAAACCGAAAAACGGTAGATACGGCCGTTTCGGCAAAATGTGTATCGCAGTTATTTTTAATAAAGAGCCTGTTTGTTTTGTGGTTGTGATGAAAAAATTACCTAAGGTTTCAAAGATTCGCGACGTTAGCACACCAAGGTTTCCCACACAAATGTTAACAGTTCACTTACTATTATTTCCCATTCACAAAGTACACTTTAATAGTAAACAGCTTTGAAGCTTTTCCAATTATTTTAAAATAATGAAATATATAATTTATAAATTTCATATTATATATATGTACAGCCAATATGTCGAATCATCATCAGGCTAGTTTAACGTGTCGAAATTTTAATGGAATTTTCTAATAAGAGACAGACACAAATCTAAACATATGAATTTGATCGTTTACGATGATAACATTTTGCTGTTAGTTTTCTCTGCAAAACAACAAGTATCATGAGTAGCTGACTGACAGGTCCTTTTCGCATCCCTGTATGTTCAAATCATCTGCAATTATGTCCGCTCTCTTGAGTACACAAGCGTTATTCCATTAAGTCGAATTCTCAAGAAGAATTACTTGTGTATATGAGCAAATTCATTCTTTTGCAAGGGTGGAGTGGATATATCATCGTCATCACCCCTGTCCTGCCATCAATCTCATCAATAACGCTGACGGTAATGGTTGCTTTGACGGTTCTTATCAAACTCAATATCTACCAACTAGGCAGACAACGAGTATACTATAACACTCAAGTTTTACCAATCGGTATTTTATATCTATCAGCAAACTGTCTTTCTGTTTGACAGATAGACAACCATGAAAATGAATGTTACAATTTTGACATCGATGAAATAAGTGCATTCTGAATCGAGTGTTTACTTGTATTCATAATTATTAACAAAGAAGAAACGTTTACTTCAAATGAAAATGACGTACATCAAGTTATATTTAACTAAAATATCTTTTAAGATAAATGGTCCAATATGACTCAGAAAAACCTCTTCAGATATGTAGTAAGAAGAGCATTGTGTAGATAAGATAATAAAATTTAAGCAATTTCATTTTTATTAAATAGCGTACTTCTTAAATTATAATAATTAATTATAAATTAGTTGTTATGAAGTTTTTTTTTCAATTTTGTACAAAATTTGGAATAATTGTGAAATCTGGCTTAAATAAACTCCATATATCATATAAATATATTACCACCAAATTTTTTTTTTTTTCTGTAACAACAAAAAAAATAGAATCCACTGGGCCAGAACTACAATCATGAGAACAGTATTCAAGACTTTGTCTTGTGCTTTATAGAGAAGATGAAGCTTTCCTAGTATAATGTTCCAAGAAAATGGTTGTCATAAGCACCTAATATCGTCCTTGTATCCACACTCATAAAGGGTGTAACTTTCATATAATAATGAAGTCCCAAGTCATGGAAATATGCTTTTCCACCCCCGGTTACTCAATATTTCATAACTTTTATAACACTATTGTGCGCAAAAAGAATGAGCACACGAATAGAGGGTGGAGTTTTCGTCACCAAGAACAAAATGGCGCATCTCAGCAATTGATTTTTTCTCAAGTTTTTGTAATATTCCATCTTTTGACAGCAAAAATAAGTTCACCTTGCATTTCAAAAAAAAAAAAATCAAAAGTTCTCTCAATGAGGACATACATACTATCAGTGTATTACTTAGTCCGTATATGTGTGTATATATATTGAAACAGCATTTCCAATTCAATATAAATTAAACCTATAGACGAACACATGAGAGATCCTCAGTCAAAACCACATTCTATACCCGAAATTAAAAGTTGCGGCCAAGAAGAATTCAACCCACCCACTCGACCGGGTGCACACTTTAATTCCGAAGGTATTCCTTCTTTTTGATAAATTTCCTTCCTTTGTATTTTGACTATAACTATATATAGGACCTTGGCTGAATATCGTGAATTCACAACTCACATATATTCGTATGCTTCAGTACGCCATAGACCCCACACGGACACTCCATTGGAACGAGTAAAAGTTCTGCAAAAGCATTTTGTGGATAATTCAAAATGAAAATCCTGATAAGAATTTCTATCCCCACCATCTTTTGGAGATGATTTTTTACGTCCTCCTTTCAATACCTGTATACTGTTCACACACATATATCCGCCTGGTGTACCTTTAGAATGGGGCTTTATAGTTTTCTGGGTAAATATACATGTAGCAAAGTGCAGGACTGGGAACGAAGGTACCTCTTGGAGCAAAGTTCTTTTGGACTTAAAAGATTCCAATGCACCCTCATTGTGGACGAAAAAATGTACCTTTATATCCCCATTGATGTTGAAGCTAATACCAGAAGTATACCTGAAACTGATGGCCTCCATCAAATCCTGGTATTTGATAGAAAACTGAAAAGAAAAGGAACAACACAAAAAACGGATCGACCCACTCCAAAGTGGTGATGGTGTGGGCTCCTTACCAATGCAAGTCATATAGATATGGCCTGGACAAAACTATGAATTGGGCAACACACCAAAGATGCCCGGAGTGGAGTTTATATGAAGCACCCCAGCTTAGAACTGCACTATAAAGAGCAAAACCAAAGGAACGTGGTCAAAGGAATCAACAAACGGACTTTAAAGTTTGTGTACAGGTTCTACCCAATTTTTCTCCCTCGTCTCATCTTATTGTAGATGACGATGGGGTTCTCTTTTTATACAGAAGTACATCGAGTAAGGTGGATAGCGAGTAGAAAATATCTATGTGGTATTTTATGTGATTATGGCTTGAATGGAGATGGAAGAATTTTAGTTGGATGAATCCCATCATGGGTATTACACTAGGGGCTATGGGTAGAGACGTGCTACTGGTAGCAAAATTGACGGAAAACTTTCCGACCGAGCTGGATGTATAAATGGGTGGATGTACTGGATACCAGGTGAATAGTTTCGGGAAGAATTGCTCGAATACTCTTTGAATTTTTGGATTTTCAATTTTCTAAAGAAGAAATTTTAAAGAGATATAATATCACCACAAAGATGTCGATGTCGAAGACTGACAGAAAGGCCAGCATTTTTAATTTTATGCAGGATCTGGGGTTGATAAAAGGGGTTACGAAATTAAAGTTTGTAAAAAAGGATAGACTTGATAGACAAAAGAGAATATATACATCTATATGCATTTGGAATATTAGTAATTTGTCTCTAAAGGACATATATTATGTTATCATGTAGAACTGCGGCAATATTCTTATAGTGAAATCTTCCACGACTCTTTCAATAAAACTGTTCCAAAACTGAGCATTTAAAATTCTGTTTAACATAACGGTTTTTAGAAAAGAACACTTCGTGGGTGTACGACTGGGTCGTACGTAACAATTTTCCTTATTTGGCCTAAATCCAAAAATCTGTTATTCGGATTTTCTCAAAAAAAAATGGCTATGCAGTTTTATTGGAACCGTTAAAAAATGGGTTAAAGTAAAAAATGGCCTAGAGTTGTGGCAAAAAAAATTCTTAATACGAAGTTTGAAGACAGACGAACAGACGCTACGGATCGACATAGACTGAATCACGGGAACTTCTTTTTTATGTTCCCCTATTATCGTAATGTTAAGATCAATCAAAATCTGGAGGTCGAACATTTTCATGAAAACAATACCTTTCTCTTGTAGGAGAATGTTAAAAATAAAATTTATCCGAAACAAAGAAACAAATTTGTATAGAAGCATATATGTATTTGTAATCTAAATAAATAAATAAATGTGAATTTTTTTTAAAGTAAAAACAAATTTTACAATAAAACTAATCACATACTTGGTTTTAACTTATAGAAATAATATAAGCATTATAAATACTATGAATAAATATGTGTAGGTATATATATTATACATTATATTATACAGTATATAACAATATAAGCTTTACAGCCCTCAATTGTAAACCTCATTCAAATATGCAATATCCTTATTACCATCACTCAGATTACAGACTTTTTTTTCACATATTTCCCTAGCTTATATTCTCGTACACTCAGCGTATAATGCATAAAAAAAAGTCTGGTTATCCTTTTTATCGTCGGGGTGCTGTCACACCCATATTCCTTGTTCCATAAATCCACTGCTGATTGGAGTTTGGTTTTTATGCTCCATCCAGCCTGTCTGCCTTACACGTATACTCTACATATCTACTATACATGAGACACCCTTTCTAGTAATGAGTATCCCGTTCCTGATGGGTGGGTGATAGAAGGAAAGCGCGCTATGGCTCTGTGTTCAGAGTTGGCACTTAAACGCCTTCATAAAATAAAATGAAATCCTAGAGTCATGGCTCCAAGAAGAATGGGACGATGTCGGCAACAATTTTTATTCTGCGTTTTCTATTTCTTCGTTTTTGTATAAACCTACATACACTTATTGTTACGCCCCAGTACCCCACACAATCCGCTCAATATGCTGATATGAGCTCAAATGCACGAATGTGGATCCAATTTCATTTTTATTACATACCATATATACGATCGAAAGCGTTATAAAGAGCCAGCCAACAACACACGTCCTCCACGTTTGTTGTTCTTAAGCCACCACAACCAACTCCCCTCAAAGCCCCAGATATGATTTTATATTGCAACGCAAGTATAAGAAAACATTTTGGTTGTGCGTATATATGGTATATGTGGTGGGGGTGGATTATCCACAGACGTCGACGTTTCCTTTTTCCAAAATAAATACCAACAAGGATCTGAACAAAACACATGAATTTTTATATTCGCCGATTTAATCTGCATTTGTGCTTATTATGAATACAAAGGATAAGGTGATGGGCCTTTTGCTTTTCATTAAGCTCTACGGCGTTTTTTGTGCAAATAGATAAGGAAATCGTATATTTATGGAAGTGCGGGCCCTGTCGGTCATACTGGTGTTGATACTACCAAAATGGTTCGTTACTTCCTACCAGCAAAACAATATTATTATTTAAATTCACCATCCCATTTGATATATAACAGCGTTTATTTATTATTAATTATTAAGCGCCGATCCCGTTCACAATTTTTGTAAGAAAACAACAATAAAAATTTGCAAGATTAATTAAAAAATATGTTAAATGGCAACATAACATAAATAAATAATTATAAACTATCAAAAGTAAAGTATTATTGTCATTTTATCCGATAATTTTAGTTAAATCAATGAGCTAGATTGAAGAAACTACGTATCCAATCAAAATCATTGTTGAATCTAGCAGTACAGGCGCCGACATTTTAGATCCATCCCATTTCGAATTTAGACGTGTGCATGTACAAAAAATTACTTTGATGTAACAGACAGAATATACATCGAATTGCAGTATAATTTTAAGTCACTGTCTTTGAATCTTGCTTGTCTACAATTCAAGGGCCGGGTTGATTTCCAAATGACATACAGATAAATAAAGGGTGATCCATTTCGAGGTTCCCTACTTTTTTAAAGAAAAAAACACAGAAAATTCAAATTTAATGGAGAATGTTTATTATCATTTGAAAGAACATTCTTTGGCATTTATTTTTTGAAGATTACGTCTATCAAATGTTGGCCGTTGCTACGTCGCAGATGGTCCATCCGTTGAGTCCAATTTTCGATCACTCGTTCGAGCATTTCGACTGGTAACTGGCGAATGACACGCGTGATGTTTTCCTCCAAGGCCTGAATCGAAGCGGGTTTGTCGGCATAAGCTTTTGACTTTACATATCCCCACAGGAAAAAGTCTAACGGTGTGATATCACACGATCTTGGTGGCCAATCGACCGGTCCAAAACGTGAAATTATGTGCTCTCTCAATAAGTCCATTGATTGATGCGATGTGTGGGAAGTGGCGCCGTCTTGCTGAAACCAAATGTCGCCGAGATCACGAGCTTCAATTTCAGACATCAAATAGTCGGTTATCATGGCACGAACGGCGCCGAATCGACTCTCCACGGTCTTCGTGTACACTCTCAGCTACGGCCGCTATATTTTCTTCACAGCGTGCTGGACGTGGTCGATTCGGTCGAATATTATCCAATAATGAATGCTGGGTCTCAAAATGGGTGATGGTGTTGCGTATAGTACGCTCAGTAGGCCGATTATGTTGACCATAAGTTGAGCGAAGTGCACGAAACACATTCCTCACAGAACGTGAATTTTCATAATAAAGTTGAACAATTTGTAAACGTTGTTCACGCGTAAGTCTTTCCATTATGAAATGCCAAACAATACTAAACAAAAATAACATGACAGCATGACACGACTCACACGTGATCTGTCAAAATAGGCTATTGAAAAAAGTATCTCTACTTGGATCACCCGTTAGATTTAAGTTATATCATTATGTATTTAGGATATTGGGACTGTGGTAATGGATAATAAAGTACAAGGGAATATTGTTTGTAGCTTTTTTTTTACGACAACGTTTCATCATTAATTCTTAGCATTTTCTTAAATATTTAGTCCATGATAACTATTTTAGTTACAAGGTTCACCGAAAAAAGTTTTTGAGAACTGTATATTTTACACTTTTTTACTCAATTTGGTATCGACATTTTACATTGGTTTACTTGGCCATTCTTAATCCATTGGGGGAAAGTATAACAATGTGAAAAAAATATTAAAAATGTTTTCCATTCTTTGTTTGGTTTCGTGTTAGGTAGGTAGACTGTTTCGAATATACTTAAGTTAGGCTAGGTTAGAGTGGCTGCCAGCGAGTTCGGCACCACCCTTGGACCGTTTTTGGCCCATTGTGATACTACGTGGATATTGTCGATTCTCTTTGTTATCTGTGAGAAAACCATTCTGAGCTTGTAATGAAACAGAGGAGACTTTTGACTTTATTTTTGTCAAATCGTTGGGATTTTCAGAGTGCAGCTCCAACAAAAGTCCTTTGAGTGGACGCCTAGCCTTTCTTGCAGAGGTGAGAGGCAATCTAGGGTTGTCTTTAAATTTGTTGATTCCAGGGATTTGATGGACGCTTGGCTGACCGAAAAAAAAGCTAATATCCTTGGCAGATATTATATTCTTTTTCAGCCAGGATAAGGCTTCTTTGATCGCCATTAGGTCATTGGTTTTGAAACCATCGGTATGGATCGAGTCATTTTGCACAAGTTCGTTACTCTCGCATTACGATCTGTCTGGGATTGTGACCTGGAAACTCTTATCAAAGTTAAACCTGGTAAGGGTGTTATCGGTGGTTTCAGGAATATTTGTATGTTCGTTTCGCATTTGAGTAACCAGTTTGTACAGTTGACCACTGTTGGATGGCTTTAAGACGTATGGCTGAGTTAGTTGCCATTTGCTTGCTTGCCGAAAATATCTAGGGGCAATAGGTGTAAAAGAATATTGAGTTCTGCTGAGGGTGTTGTACGGAGTGAACCACCTATACACAGACACGCAGTTTTTTGCACCTTGGCTAGTATTTTGCTGTTTATAGCCACATCTAGAGCTGTCCACCATACTAAACTACTTCATAAAGAAGTATCGGTCTTATTACCGAGATAGAGAGCCAATGCGTGATACGAGGTTTCATTCCCCATTTCATGCCTGTGGCTTTCTTACTGGAATAAAGTGTGACTATCGTTTTTTTTACTCTTTCTGTTTGTTATGTTCAGTTTCCTGTCCAAAATAAGTCCCAGTGACGGGGGGTCAATGTGAGGAATTTTATATATCCTACTAAACGGGACCAGTTCAGTCTAATGGGATTTGACACCCAGACCGCAACTGACTGCCCATTTGGAAAGTTTGTGTAGTGTGTTTTCAGGTGCTTCCCTGAGACTAGCAACGTCATAGCAACGTCATCCGCATAGGCAATCACGTGGTATCCCTCTTTCAGAATGACCTATTACTTATACTCCAGGGTAAGTAAAAACTTTTTTATCGCTAAGTTCTAGAGAAGAGGGGATATAACTCCACCTTGCGGGGTCCCTCTACTGACATGTCAAGTTTTGTGTTGAAAATCCGGCTATTTAATATCAAATTAATCAACATTCCAAGTGAGTGATCAACTTTCAGACATGTTAGCGCCTTAATGATCGCTTCCGAATTAACCTTTAATGTATAGGAATGGAACCATATTCTATACTCCTTGCAGCACAACGATTTTTCGATAATACGTACTAATGTGTGTAGAGCTGTTTCTACAGATTTGCCCTTGCAGTACGCATGTTGGGATGCAGATAGCTGATTTACATCAATGCTGCTTCGTAGATGAATGACATTCAATCTATTCAGGGTTTTCAGAAAGAATGATGGTAAGCTGATCGGTCTCAGGTCTTTCGGATTGACGTGAGAACTTTTACCAGATTTGGGTATGAATATACTACTTTCATTTCCCTCCAAACCATGGGAATGTACATCAGTTTGGTGCAGCCCTTAAGGATAGCTTCCATCCATGGTAGGATGAGATCCAAAGAGTGCTGTAGCTCGGCTGGTACAATGCCATCAGGTCCCGTGGATTTAAAGGGTTTGAAGCTGTGTACTTCTCAAAGTATTTTATCTTTTGTAATAAGATATTGAAAGTTGCGGTCAATAGATTGGCACTATTGATGTCGTCTGTCGTGAGCTACCTGGGAAATAGGTGTCCATTAGAAGCTCTAAAAATTCTTTGCTTGAAGTCGTCCAAGTGCCATTTTTTTTTGAGATAGTGGATAGGATTTTTCGGAGTCTAGACGCCTTGGAAATGTTACCTACTTGCTCCTTGATAAAAATATTGAGGATACTACTAACGTCATTGATGAAAATCATTAAAGGCGTTGATGTGGTAGAAAATATTGCTTTTCCGTTATTGGCCAAAACTAATAATTTTAGTAAGACACATTTAGGCTAAAACTAAGTATGAGATATTATTAATTTCATTGAACAATCTCTAGATTGATATTGATTTTTTTTAATTTGGTCTAAACAAAAAACCCGATATTTTGATTTATTAGTAAAAACATGGTAGGCAGTTTCATCTTTTAACATTGGCCGCTATGTGTTAGGTTTAATCAAAATCATTGGATCAGTTATTAAGAAATTTTGGTATTAGCAAAACGGTTTAAGGCAGGTACCGTTAATTTTAGACTTATATTATACAAACCCTTCTGGCTTGGTATTACTAATTAAAGTCGTACATCAAATTTGAAGTCAATCCGTTTTTTACAGTTGTGTGAAAAGATCGACAAATCGCCAGATACCAACACTTTTTGGACTTCCCCATCACCGTAATTTTGGGTTTGAAATCTCGAATTTCAATTTGTCTCGAAACCAACAAGTAAAAAATGTGAAAGATAAATTCGCGATTGCATTTTTACAAACAAATTAGTATATGACATTAAATAAACTAGAAAATGTTTTTTTTTTATTTAAGTAAGGTAACAAATAATACAAATGCATCCTTTTGGAGCATCTAATATAATAAATTCAAACGTGCATTTTCATCACCTAATGCATTGTTCACTTTGATCGGCAATACAAATTATTAATCAGCACATGTCTAGATTTCATCGCTAAATCCAACAATTAATAATAACAAATCAAACATTAAATATAATTGCGATATATATTAATATATAGTTGTCATCAGCAAAATTACTTTTAATAGGAAGAATTTGTAAAAAAAAAAAAAAACAACAACAATGCGCCATCTATGCGCCACCATGGCACATGATAATCGGCGGTTTGTGAATAGACTAAATCCTTATACCGGTTTTGGGTACCACCTAGTGCTTGATAGGTGTTCAAAAGTTGTCTGAGATATTAGTTTTCTCATTACTGTGCTTAGCGACAACTAGCATTTCGTACAAACAACGTCTGACAAATGTCATAAATCATGATAGTTTTTTATGTGTCTCATTTTTATTTCATTATTTACGAATGATATAAACATAAAACTTGAATAGCAACATATTTTAACAAACTGATTCAACTAACAAGTATTTTAGGCAAATACTCGGCAGCTTTAAGAGTCATGAAAACCCCACTTTCTTTCAATAATTTGTAAACAACTTGGTGATTTGCTTATTTTTAATTTTAGTTTGCTAAAACACTATGGATTTTCGAGCAAACGATCCAGGAGCTGTGCAATATGGCAACTTTATCAACTACTACCAATTTAATTCAGCCGAAGAACGCATAGCTCTGCTTCCCGACCATGTATGGTTGACAAAAAACTCACATAACGACCTGGAATTGCCATATCTCGTGCTTGATGTTGGTTGCAACGCGGGAGATGTTAGCCATTTGCTCTTTAACTATTTGACCCAACGAACCAAAAGAAAAGTCCACATACTTGGTGTGGACATAGATCCAATGCTAATAAATAGAGCAAAGGAAGCAAATACGCGTCCTCAACAAATTGAATTTCAGTGTGTCGATATTATGAAGGACGAGAATTTCCGCATGATTGAAAAGTATCTGAAGGCTAACGATGCAGTAAAATTCGATGTCGTCTGCTGTTTCTCAATAACAATGTGGATTCACCTCAATCATCACGACAGTGGTCTAAGAGAATTTCTTAGAAGATGCTCGTGCATTGCTGACCTATTTCTTGTAGAACCTCAACCATGGAAATGCTATCAAACTGCTGTGCGTCGAATGAAACGATCAGCCAAGGAGTGTTTTCCCAATTTCGCTGAACTACAGTGGAGAACTGAAATTGAAGAGGAAATTCAGAATTACATGGAAAGACGACTGGAGAGGAAAATGGTCCATGAGACATGTCCAACTAAATGGAAAAGGAAAATATGGTTTTACAGATAGCATGCTGGCTTTGGAAGATCTGTACCTACTGTTTTAGGAATAAATATGTTTATTAATATGTTTTATTAATATAGATTAACTTTAATTATTTTCTACAGTTATTTTTAATATTAAGAAGTTGGATTATGTTTTCCAAAAGTCTTTCTCAGTAAGTACTCAGAAAGCATTACCGTGTGTCGACTAGATTAAAGCTAACGGCAAATCGGAAAATGGGTTAAGAAATAAATAGAATTTATTTTTTTGAATGTACGATCTTTAAATCCTTTTGTCATAGCAAAATTAACGGCTCCAACTTTATGATCCTTTTAGCTGTTGCCTATCCATGAAATTATAAATTATTTGCCTACCTACATGTACTTGTTATTTTTATAGCCAACGCCTAAGGCTAAGGCCACGCACTGAGCGGCATTGATTGCCGCTCAGGGTCTGCGTGGACACAACTTTACAATTTCATGTTTAATTTTTTTTGTCGCTCAGCTTTTTGTCGCTTTGCCACTCAGTGCGTGACCTTAGCTTAAGTTAATCAATTACTAAAAAATGCTCTATAACATCACTTTGGAAGTGATGTGTGATGGATATCACTATAGTAAGACCTAGTTAGGCTTTTGTTGTTATAGCATTAATCCAGAAACTTTTGCTCATCACATTCAATCGGTTGATCTGCAAAAAAATAAAATAAAGGCGACAATCTTTTATCAAATATTGTGCACAAAATGTAGCAAGTTTATCCTTAATTTCACTGTGTTTGTAAAGATAGAGATGTTGTATAGCAAGGGAAAAACTGTGCTACTTTAATTTGCACCAGCATAGTTTTTATTTTGCCTTCTCGAGGCAACAAAGACCCTTTATTAAGACTTATATTATTGTTGACGTCCATGATAACGAAAATATGACTTTATTTAGAAAATAGAGGGTTTTTAGAAAGTATGCGATGAAAAGTATAGACAGGTGCTACTTCAGAAATCATATTCATAAGAATTTCGAAATTATAAAAGGTAAAAGCCAGCGTTACATGACCTAAACAACCTGTTGAGATAAACAAGTACAAATCATAATTGAGTTACAGTCACATGCTAAGAATATCAAAGTATAACTTCTTAAGACTGTTATAAGGCGAAAGTGTGCAATCTTCAATCAGATCTATTTTATATTGGCGACAACAGCGAAAACTAACAATATCTAAGGGTCGATCCCTTTCTGTAGAGATATAGTTTGCACGATACTCACCAACAACTTGATTGTTTTAGGCCAATTGATAAAATGATCATACTTTGACATATACTGAGAGAAACCCAATATGTCCAAATTAATACCAACCAGCCATTTTTAGCTTTATCGAATCGACCAAACTTTTTCTTCTGGTTAAGAAGCCAAGTTAGTATAATCCTGCTATACGGCGTTGAATGATGAACCGTATCTAATGTAAGAAGTAAGGACATACAGATATAGTGCAACGAAAAAGTTCACTTAAATTAATATTTCGGCTTAATTAGAGTTTGCGGAATTAATTTAGACCACGATTTTCTTTTTTAACGTTCTTTGTACATTTTTATACGATAAATTTGTCATCTTTCAAACGATTTATAATCAAAAAAAAAGTTTCTTTAAATAGATATAATATAACTAGACTACATTAACCGCGCGGAAGAATACCGTGAGTTCGTTGAATGGAGGGGCAATAGGGTAGTTCATTTGTTTGTATTCATCAAAGACAAGGGGGTCACAACGTATGGTCCTGATTATTTTTTAAAAAAATAGTAATCATCATAGTGGGCTTGATTTCACCCGGCCACTTCCTCTCCAGAGAACTCCAGCTTGACATCGGAGGGCAAACACTCCACGTCTACCTCATTCTCCTGTGTATTTAATCGATTCAAAGTCATCATCATATCGCCAGACTTAGTACCCGCCATAAGCCCTGCTGCACTATTCTCCACTACGGTGGGTTCATTTTTGATTTGCTGCAGTTGTTGGATGGTCACCGTTTGGGGTGGCTGATGTGGCTGCGGTTGGGGCTGTTGCGTGTGCTGCTGCTGTTGGGTGTTACCAGCAATTGACGCCTGCTGGATTATCACGTGTTGCACTTGTTGTTGCATTTGCTTTGGCTGCTGATGCTGCTGTGAGGTCTGTGGGGACTGTTGCACTTGTGTAGCTTGTAGAATATGCTGCACTTGATTAGCTGGTATCTGCTTGGCCGGAATGCCTGCCTCCTCAAATGCCTTCTTCTTGAGCGTCTGTCGAATTTGTGTTCTAAAATAAACAAAACAGATGGTTAGTTAGTATCTGGTCTTTTGCCCTCGTCAGGATCAGATGAAGAAAGCAAATTATTATGGATAAGAGTTAATTAAAGAGTGAGTGTCCTTACACTGTGCGATTTTTTATTCGTAAGCTTATTTTGCTAAGATCTTCAGAGAATCGGGTTATCGATGAGTGCAACATTTCGATTTCTTCATCTGTCCATTTACTCCTGGGCATCAGATAATGTGTTGGAGAAGCGAAAACACACATATTGTTATTTTTTATTTGAATATTTAAAATTAGTTCGTTTTTTGTAAAACACTTACCCGGATGGAGAATCGGAACTTGGATGCAATTGCATTGTGAGCTCTCCTAGGCGGTTAAAGGCCTGTCCTGCGGCTGTAAATATTTCTCCCACCTGAAAATAACCCGGTTATGCTTGATTAGATACGTGAACTGAATAGTTTGATTCGAATTTTAAAACTTAAAGGGATTTTGTTGGGTGCCTAGTATTCACACTTCACTTTGGATAGCTGGGTTATAGGGGCAGTTTTCATTTTTGGGGACAGTTTTTTTTAGTTAATGTTGGGTAAGAGACTTTTCTAAATCTGTATCACACAATTTTAGTTATTTTTTTTACTTACTTTAGTAGCAGAGCCCATTATTTTTGTTGTGATTGTCCGACTGCGAAAGGCGCTCTTTTTACAAATGTCAGAATTTAGATGACGGATGAAGGAATTATGTTTGGGATTTTTCTCATATATAAGCTGTCACGTTGAAGTCTTCTCGTTGGGATATTTTTAACAATACGTAGGTTTGAGGATTGGATAGGATGTGTTCAAAATCACTTTACAGTGGATGATGACGAGTAAAGGAAAAAGCTATTACTCGCTATTTGGTAATTAATATGGGTGTCCTTAATGCCTGAAACACATGTGCAGAATTCTCCTTGCAGAAAAGATAGAACACACATGTAAAATCTGCAAGCGTTGCAGTACTGCAAGTTGTCCCTATTTCTAAATCCACTGCAAAAATTCAATGGCACAACAACACAAAAGAAAAAAAACGTAATATTAAGAAATTTGGCATCATTGAGTTGTGACGTTTAATCCGCATAAAAAAAAAAACAAATAAATGCAATAACAAAACAAATGTATCAAAAATGAAAGAGACTTTTTCTCAACTCAACCATAACTTTTAACATTACTCACGAATGCCCCTACTACGAATCACAAGACGACTATATATATTTAAGAATATTGTTAACATGGTAAGTATGTACCATGCGGGCGCATTCCTTCCCTCAATACGGTATTGCTCGGACAATGGAGCTTTGACCGCCTGGAATGGAGTAAAAAGGCTGCTGGAGGATCCCAACTGTGCACTGACAAATTTCGATCACCATATGCATATTTTTTTATTTATTTCATATAATGAAGCACTATGAGGCAATTATATATCACCAAACACCACCATAGTAAGCTGAATGTAATGACAGGAGCCACTGCATGTATGTCAAACAAAAAAATAATGCACGTGTGTTTTGCTTGCTGCACTAGGTGCCGCACTGCATGCAGAGCTGCACGTGTGTTTCAGGCATTACTTAAATTCATATATCGTCGATTTTTCATCGCTGCATAAGAAAACGTAAAGTAACGTAAAAGCATTTACAAATCTAGTAAAAAATATTTTATCTATTATAAAAATAACACTATATAATTAATTCCTACTGAGAAAATAAATTAAAACTAAAATGTTAATTCAAATATATTCGAGAGTATTTTCCAATTATACTTTCAAATGAATTAAATTTAAGTAATGCCAACTATTTTCCACAGAACATATCGCACATTTGTTTAGCAGATAATTTAAAAATTAGCAAAAAGCTATAATTTTCGATTGGGGTTATCAGATGTTGCTCTCAGTTTTAATATTTCATTGTGCTAAATCGAACATAAACATCAATGAAAACAATTTATCGGGAATCGGGTGTCAATCGAAATGGCTGATATAAGTAACTAACTGATAAGCTTACCACTATTAACTAACTTTTATCATTTGCTGGTGTATTTCTTATGGGGCAGCTATTGTCATTGTTAATAAGGGGTCGACTATTTTACGACTTCAAAGGCAACTTAATAAGGACAAAGGGATAAATAAATCCACCAGCAAACTGCTTGAAAAATCAAAACTTCTTGATAATTTCATTTGCTCCTCAATTTGTTTTATAAAGTGTATAAATTCAGAATACCGAGAATATGTTTGTTCCCATTTAACTTAATCGAGCATACGGATAAGAAGCGAGTAACAACTGGTTTTAGAATTATAACGTGACTATTTACCACTAATGAATAGTCCATTAAAACGTTGTTTTTCTGTGAATCCACTCTGTTTCAAGTTATTTAATTTAAGATTTCATATTACCTACCAATAAAAAATAAGTGGAGTAAGGGAAGCAATATCCAAACTTATGCTAAACAAGGCTGCCGTAAATGACGACCCTCCCGGCGAGTTTTATAAAGCCCGCGGAGATAACTTTGTAAGTAACATCCACCAACTCATAAGCCAAATCTTGTCAGATGAAAGTATGCCTGAAGAATGGAACACAACCATCGTTTGCACGGTCCACAAAAAATGAGACCCTCTTTACTGCGCCAACTACAGAGTCATACGTCTCCTCAACATTGCCTACAAGATCCTATCTGCCGTAATATGTCAACGCCTGAAACCGTTTACCAACAACCTAATAGACCCTTACCAGTGCGGTTTTAAGCCAGGAAAGTCCACAACTGATAAAATATTCACAGGTCGGCAGATTCTGGAAAAAATCCAAGAAGTCGAAATCAATACCCACCACCTATTCATCGATTTCAAAGCAGCATACGATAGCAGTTATAGAGACGAACTATTCAGAGCCATGTCTAGTTTTGGTATACCGCCCAAAGTCGTCCGTCTGTGCGGGATAACGATGGAGAATTCTCGCTGCTTCATTAGGGTTGGAAACGACCTCACTGACAATAACCTCCTTTCAGAAATTAAATGAAGAATTACTCTTGCCAAACGCTATTACATCGGGCTAAGAAGGCAATTCAGTAGTAAAGCCCTCACTCGAACTACTAAGGAGATCATATAGAAGACACTGATCATCCCAGTCCTGCTCTACGGCGGTAAAACACTGACCGTATCAAAAGTGGATGAAGAAATCCTTGGACAATTTGTGAATAAAATTATTCGATTCCGTTAGCGTTGACGGGCTATAGAGACGAAGATTCAACCAAGAACTATACGAGCTGTACAGCGAAATGCCCCTAGTCAAAAAAAAAACTCCGCATTGGACGTTTAAGATGGCTAGGGACATGTAGAACGAATGGTAACCAATACTTCGGCTCGCAGTCTTCGATTCCCAGCAAGAGGTCGGACGCAGTAGAGGAAGACCTCGCCTTAAGTGGCGTGCACAAGTAGAAACCAACCTCATTCAACTTGGAGTGCGCCACTGATGGCAGTTGGCTAAGGACCAGGCTAATTGGAGAGGCATGTTGGTTAAGGCCCAGGTTCATTCCGAACTTTAGCGCCACTTAATTATGTAGGTACCAATAATAAGATATATAACTTATGGAACATAGAACCCAGAAGCAGAGTACCATTTATGCTTCGACTCACGACTGGGAAATTAAAAACATTTCAACAAAGGAAATCACCAGTCAATCGATCTTGAGCCTACTACTATTACTTTCATTATCGACGTGGTCATTATCAGAATAGATGAATCATAAACATCCTACTTAAGTGCATTGCTATTGGTTAGCAATTGTGCCACGGTCTCGATGCTAATCATATCTAAACAAATTTAAACGTACTAAAGTAATAAATTAAAAGTAAATTTACATTAAATTATAAAAGCAAGCAAAATAAAACCCACAATTGTTGTGGCCCTGTTTAGGCTAACCTTTTATTTTCTTATTTCATCTTTGACAATGGTTAGTATATTTGTGTCCGTAAATAGAGAAGGGTTCTAAATTTTCCAGCTAACATCAAATCGCCAAATTTGAAGCATTAAATCAATTTAAATCTAGTTGTTATCCACTCTAACCGACAACCAAGATGTTATCATCGGGGAACGTATGGGCTGGTACTTCCAAATTAAGTGGTGCAGGTCCCTTGCGGATGCGACCGGAAGCATCGTAGTGAGAGCCGTGGCATGGGCAATAGTAACCACCGAAGTCACCAGAGTTGGCAATTGGTACACAACCCAAATGTGTGCATACACCAATCACCACAAGCCACTCGGGCCTCTGTACGCGTTGCTGCAAAGAAAAAAAACAACAAATATTAACATTTGTCTAAAGGTTTCATGTAAATACGTACATCATCAGTTTGAGGATCACGGAGTTCACCGACAGAAACACCACGTTCGGTAGAAATCTCAGAAGCGGTACGATGACGAATGAATAGAGGTTTGCCTCTCCACTTGAAAGTGACCGACTTGCCTTCTGGAATTTCCGAAAGTTTGATTTCAATCTTAGCCATAGCCAAGACATCAGCTGAGGCGCCCATGGAGCTGACAAAATGCGTGACCAAAGCCTTGGCACCATAAGCAGCACCGACAGCTCCAGATCCAACCAGCATATAGGTGAATGCCTTGCGACTTTCAGCAGTATCATCTTTCCTGTTGGCTCGTTTTACTCCATCACGACGGTAGGCGGAGAAGTCTGGCACCTGGATGTCAGTGTGGGCGTATCGCACTTGGGTTGTGGCTGCAAAAAGAAATGCTTGTTAATTTTGTAAAGGGAAAACAAATGTTTTTGACTACACCAAAGACAGTTCAAGATAACCTCACAAAATTACATAATCCCAGTAGTTGGGATTTTCATTACAAATCTTGATGGTATTATGCAATTTTTCAGAGTAATCTCTTTATTGGCACAGATATTCACTTTGTAAGCCAGATTTAGCTACAATAGTAGCCAAAGGAGTGTCCTTATTCACAGCATTGTTGACCACGACAGTTTTTTCTTGCGAAATCGATAGAACAGTTGGCTTCAGGCTGTTGGACACTGCTTGGGTGCTGGCACGCAAGTATGCTCTGGATGCGGCGTTAATCATTTTCCAAGATTTAAAGAAATTACAATTTCGTTTACTCTATTAATTGAAGTCGAAAATGAAGTGCGAAGACCCCTTTCTCGGTGGTCAAGAACTTTTTTCTTTCGTCGCAGAAAAATGACAGACACAGACGTCATATTTTTTTTTTGTATCGGATGACATTTGGAAAACATGGCGGCGGAATTACGTGATTAGATGGTGCACTGTAGAAGTAGCTTGGTAAACGGGGTTACAATGCAATTGTGAAAATTTAAGTATATATCATTTTATTTTTATATAGAATATAAATATTATAATTTTTTGATGTATTAAATGCTTTCATATGGATTTTCGCACTCTTTGTATACAAAAATAATGCAAATTACATTTTCCTCCGCAAATTTGGCATACGATATAATATAACAATGCACTACTTTATCCGTATTTCGTATGGTTGTTGGATATGGTAATAAAGGAAACGCCATTTGCAATACATAAGAGTCGCCATCTATGGAGTTTTACGATAAAGGTGATAATATTTGGAAAAAATTATTGAAGACACAAACCGAAAAATTTGTAATGCATATAAATAAATATAAATGTTTATATTCCAATAATAGCAACACTGTACTAGGGTACATTTGTACCTTACCTATCTTCATATTTTTTTTTACTCGTCAGAAGAGATACAATTTATTTCCAAAGGATATGCAAAGACAAAGTTCCACTAGTAAATTTATTTTATTACAATACCGCAAGGCCACATCTTAGGATGATTTTTTAGAACCACGATGTGTCGAATTTGTTTGCTTCATGTGTTTATACCCTATCCCATAGGGGGGTATATTAGTTTTGACTTTAAGTTTGTAACATAGAGAAATAATTTCGATACATATACCTCAAAGTATATGGATCGATTCAGAATCGCTAGCTGAGTCGATTAAGCCATGTCTGTCTGTCCGTCTGTGTGTCACCGATTTTTGGGCCTTAAATTTTGAGCTAGAGTATTGAAATTTGGTATATAGACTCTCTGGCCGATGAAGCAGAAAAGTGTAAAAATTTTTGAAATCCGCCCACTGCCACGCCCCCTTTTAGAAAAACGTAGTTTTAAGCCAAACCGTAAGGAATTTCAAAAAAGTATCTGAGCAGCATAGTTAGAGAATCTCAATATCTATATTTCGTCCAAACAAAGTTTTTTGCCACGTCCACTTTTTGGGGGCGTTTTTAGTAAAAAACGCTTTTTGTCCAAATTTTAAAACTTTCGAACAAAATTTTGATGCAAATACTTCCGCAATGGTAATATAAACATTTTGTCCATAGATCATTTTCACCTACGCCCACATTTTGGGGGCGTTTTCTTACAAAAACCATTTGTATACCCCTTCCCAAGACATTAGCACTAGAAATACGTTGTTTTTTGTCGAACCACAAAAGATTTTGATAAACTGTCTGAGCAATATATTGTGACAATGTCATTTTCTGTATTTCATCGCCATAGGGCCTATATTTTGAGGATATTAATAATAAGGATGGGAAGGGATAGGGTATTCAACGATCAGCACATCGGATTGTAGCCTCTCATATGTTTTAATATTGTTTTATATTTATAAAAATAATCATTTCTTTGTTTAACTTCAATGTGTTCAATCGGATAAATGTGTTTTTAAATATATTTTTTTTTATGCATGGTACAATGATGGTGCTTAATGCTCATGTTTTGAGGTAACCTAGGTCACTTTTATTACTATCACAACCAATGAAATATTTTTGGTGTGCGAAAATTCGGAGTTCAGATTTTGACACATATTTAGTTTTAAGTACCGAAGAGTTCAAAAATGTTTTTTTTTTAATGTATGTGGGCCAACGGTACTCTGCGATGTGGACATTACTGCCAGTAATTACGATGCCCGGCCCATTGCATTAGTTTTGGCTCACTCCAAGAAAGGTGAACAACTAAAAAAAACTAACGTCCGTGTTAGAATCAGCAGAGTCAGTGACTTTTCGGATGCTTATTGTCATAAACGGCAGAATAAAGCAAAATGTTTTATTCTTCGAAACATCAGCGATTGCGCCGTGACAATCCACATTACGGCTCAAACGTTTTTTTTTGTGATTGGAATCACAAAAAAAACTTATGTGTGAAGAAAAATATGGAATCACAAAAAACGAGTGGTGGGTGCACGACTGGGTCGTACGCAACTTTCTCTTTCACAGCGAGTTGGGTGTAAGATCAAATAGTACGCATTTTGATTATTAATGCTTAAAATGATATGAATAATGTTGAAATGTGATTATACGAACGTTTACTACGAAATTTGAAGGAATCGGTGTCTATGGGAATAATAATGATTTTTTGTTATTGGCCAAAACTGAAAATTCCGTTTAGTGATAGTTGGGCTAAAACTAATTATTTGGAATTGCTTCAAGCTGTAATAGTAGTATATATTAAATTTCATTCTATTTGACATAATAGTTTGCGAGAAATTATCAATTTTCCTTATATGGCCTAAATGACAAAATCCGTTATATGGATTTTCTCGAAAAAAACTGGGTATGCAGTTTTGTTGGAACTAATATGGTTATAGTATATATAAAGTTTAATCAAAATCGTTAGAGCCGTTTTCGAGAAAATTGAGGTTATGTGTAATTTTTATATGGCAGGTACCGTTATTAACATGGCTAAAAGCAAACAAAAAAAATGGCCTAGAATTATGACTAAAATAAGCTTGGATACGAAGTTTGAAGAAAATCGGTCTAGCCGTTTAGGCTGGGGAGAAAATCACGGACAGACGGACCGACGGACCGACGGACGGAATTCCAAAAACCACTTTTTTAGGCTCCGCTATCATCGTAATGTTAGAATCAATCAAAATCTCGAGGTCGAAAATTTTCACGAAAACAATATCTTTCTCTTTGTAAGAAAAAGTTAAAAGCTTATGAGCGACTCCATGAAAGTGTATTTGACATTTGGTATGTTTTCTCTTTTACACTAGTCTATTCTGCGATGATCGTATATCATCCACTTTTCTGCCGGGTATAACATTTGTATTGTAATGCCAGGTAATTTCATGCATGCAGTTAGAACACATCACCATTTGAAAGTTACACATCCACTCATAAAACTCACACCATTAAAGAATCAATAAATTTAATAATTGATAATCTAAACGCCGCCCGGGTAACTTTCGCTAATGATTTCGTGCGGGAAACCGCTGTCAGTGTCAAAATTACCTATGATTTAAAAAAAAACACTAGATGGCACACCCTTAATAGATATTTGTAATAAACAAATAAAATACCTACTTGCTTAAATACTTGTTGACAATATCTTTAAATTTGATCAATAACTCATTATATTTTTTCGCAATAAAATTTATAGTGTTTTTTTTTTAAACCATAAAACAAAATCTTAAAAAAACAGAGTCACACAATTTGTATCTTTTAAGTTTTAGCCTCAATATTATAACACCTCCCATAACCACTAACCACTTTTTTGTTAGACATTGTGACAACTACCTAGTTATAGTCATTCACAGCTATGTTTGTTCCGATTTGTCGATTTTGTGTATTTCATCTTGTTGACGGCTTTAATTTCGTTTTTAACATTTTTACTGTTTATACTAGCAAACTACTCTATACTAGCAAACGTGGTGGTGACCATTCCTTTCTTCAATAGAAATTTATCGACTGGCGTCCTACAGCAAAGTTATCTGTATAAGATGATTCTTATATGCTATTACTTGACATTGCTTTGCCAACAACTAAATGGCTATATAAAAAGTTGCAAAATGGTCTTGCTCGCAGGTAGAACTACCTTACAGAGACCTACATTGTTGATAGCGATTGTCACTCATCACAAATCATGTTAGTCGATGTCACATCTGGTATTGCAGAGTACCCCTGTAGTAACGCCCTTTTTCATAGTAACGCACTTAGTTGAGTCTAGCCATGCATTTATCTTTATCACAAATAACTTAAAAACACATGGATGTATTCAATTTTGCAATTCTAACCCCAAGATAAAACTAGGCTATATCATTATAAATCTTCAGTTAATATTGTTTCATGTCCTATTTCCAACTGAATTGAATACATTCATCTTACTCCTTACGCATTCTCAACCCCACCACTATTTCAATTTCTTGCATTACATGCAGAATCATATGTACTGGATGTATGTATGTCAGCAGGATATCATGCGATTGGTATCTCACAAGTCACAATCCCACACAGCTGGAAGGAAGGAGTGTGTCCGATGAGATATCGTTTTCTGATTACTCTGTTGGCTAGAGGGGTATGATTACTTAAACGGGTGGATAAAAGCTTCACCTTTTAAACGCAACTTATCAAAGAAGTGGGGAAAAGAGGAATGCGGCCATTTAGAACCCTCACTGTGAGAAATTGAAAATTACAAACATTTAAATGTTCATATATTGGGAGCTCTCGCCCGCATTCCCCCGTGATCGATTCTTATATAAATACTAGCACTTTCACCTTTGCAGGCCAACTGATAATGGATATTATAATTGTACACTGCCTACTCCCAACCGCATCCTGCATCCCTTCCGAACAGGGTGGTAATAAACACGATGACAACGCATTGTGCGTTAGTCCTTCACTCACAAGTTTGTGTGTGCGTTTTATTTTTTTGTTAGCTGAGTGGTGACGAAGAGTGTGCCGGAAGTGTGACATGTTGCAAGCAAATGCGCATGTTTCACTTTGCATCAATGCTCTTTGTATCCATATCATGCAACTTGTAATCATCCCTTAAGATTATTTTGTGCTTGCATATATATATATATATGTATAATGGGCTTTTGCCTCCGACGTGTGTTCTAACTGTTTGATAAAACAAAATGCAGGGAAGCGTCAAAAATATGTAGATAAACTGGAAACTTTTGAAATTGGGTGAAATTCTTTGTGGATTGGACTGGGAAGAGATGAACCATAATGTTTGAGAATATCAAATATTCAATCAAAAGAATCTATTCGGTTTTCTGATGTTTACATCATATCTAGACGCTTTAAAAAAATTGATGTAGTTAAAAATTTGATTCAAGCTTGACTGCAGAAAAATAAGCCAATAAAATTTAAAAGACAAACTCGCTTCTTATATTAAGGGCATAAAGGAAATTAAAACCTAGTCCAAATACATGATTCAAGTATATACAGCTATTGAATCAATTCTGTTTTGTACTTAAATACGAAAATATTTTGTTGCACTTTCGATATTCGTCATCATTTCTGGTTTAATGATTATGTAATTGTTTTTTTTTTTTTGATATTTTTCAGTTGACAAAAATATAAGATTGGGAGTGTCTCCTTTTTGTATATTCTCCTCTTATATATTTTCACTTTCAGTTATCCAGATGTAGCTTCAGCAGCCCCATTTAGCATGGGCAAAGGAGCCGCTCTTACATAAGTGCCGTACGAGTATTGCTATTAAACAGGCGGACCAGCGGGATACAGGATACGGCTTTATATATCGTGGGAACATCAATGGTTTACGAATCATTCAAGAAGCGAGAGGTATCCAACATTCTAGGTGCTCGAGCGTAAATAGTTTACTAGCAATGAAGTGGTTACCACACTAATCTACCGCAGGATACCAGTAGAATAGAAAAAATCCTGCAAAGAAAAATACAATTGAACAGTTGTTTAAGAATTCCAAGCAGCTGGCATAAATCTGGAATACGAGCTCTACGAATTGTCAGAAATACATATACAAATACGTTTATCCAACCTACAGTGTAGACGCCAAAAGTCTTTCTGCAATACTCTGTGGGGCTTTTGGGATAGCAGATTGTCAGTTGGCTTACTTTTTACTTTAAAAGAACTCATAAAAAGACAAACGAATTTCACGTCGGGATTTAAAATCTAGTCATCGAATTTTAGTTTACGTAATATGGAATCCATCGTCAAGAGATCGTTGTTCTCTAAGTTGGGAGTCCAATAGATAAAAATATGTAAGTTGGATCGTCTTTACTTACTTACCTACTTACTTAAGTGGCGCTACAGTCCGGGATGAACCTAGGCCTCAACCAACATGCCTCTCCAATTAGCCCTTCGCTAACTGCCTCCAGTTGCGCACTCCAAGTTGGTTGAGGTCGGTTTCTACTTGTGCGCGCCACTTAAGGCGAGGTCTTCCTCTACTGCGTCCGACGTCTGGTTGGAAATCGAAGACTCTGCCAGACGGAGTATTGGTGTCCATTCTTTCTACATGTCCTAGCCATCTTAAACGTCCAATGCGGAGTTTTTTGACTATGGGTATGTCGCTGTACAGCTCGTATAGTTCGTGGTTGAATCTTCGTCTCCATAGCCCGTCAACGCAAACGGGACCGAAGATTTTCCGAAGAATTTTTCTTTCGAATCGACCAAGGATTTCTTCATCCGCTTTTGATACGGTCCATGCTTCAGCGTCGTAGAGCAGGACTGGGATGATCAGGGTCTTATATGGGATCTCCTTAGTAGTTCGAGTTAGAGCTTTACTACTAAATTGCCTTCTTAGCCCGAAGAAATAGCGATTGGCAAGAGTAATTCTTCGTTTGATTTCTGACGAGATGTTGTTGTCGGAGTTAATAGCGGAGCCGAGGTAGACAAAGTCCAGTACTATCTCCAAGTTATATCTGTCAATGGTGACGTTTTGTCCAATTCGTCGATGTTGTGTGTCCTTTCGTGTTGACAGCATATACTTTGTCTTACCCTCATTTACTGCTAAACCCATTTTTGCCGCTTCCTTCTCTATACTAGCAAACGTGGCTATGACATCACGTTGAGTCATACCAATGATGTCAATATCGTCGGCGTATGCTAGTAGTTGCACCGATTTTTGGAGAATTGTGCCTCTGGTGTTGGCTCGGGAGTTTTGCACAATCCTCTCAAGAATCAAATTGAAGAAGTCACAGCGCATCGCCTTGCCTAAATCCTTTTTTGGTATCGAATGTTTCGGTGAGGTCGTTTCCGACCCTGATGGTGCATCGAGAATTCTCTATCGTCATCCTACACAAACGGACGAGTTTGGGCAGTATACCAAAACTAAACATGGCTCTATAAGTTCGTCTCTATAAATGCTGTCGTATGCGGCTTTAAAATCGATAAATAGGTGGTGGGTATCGATTTGGACTTCTTGGGTTTTTTCCAGGATCTGCCGAAGTGTGAAAATTTGATCGATTGTGGACTTTCCTGGCATTGGATCGTCCGCATTGGGTAAATGAACCATATTGCTTCAGTTAACAGCATCTTCAACTTGAGCCCCCTTGTTAGAAACGAGATGAAACATTGAAGAGCGATTCCGCAGTACCTACTTCGGCTATCTAAATAGAAGCAATTTCCAGGATTAAAGAGGAAGTCACTTTTAACATCATAAAAATGCAATCAAGTAATATGCCGTGTAATATGTAAACAACACAATTACAGACCAAAATTGCTGGACTACAATAAAATAAGTATAATAACACTGTTTTTATTTAAATGTCTTGCAATTATGCGTGTTATTTTTTACCATGTAGTAGTACTTGTGCATTATCGTTTACAGATTTGAATAAAGTCTAAACCACAAAAGTATTTGCCGGTTCAAACACAGGCGGAGTTTTTAATTAGTGAGTAGGTTAAAAGCGTCTAATAACTATAGACGACTACATAACATAGATAGTCTGTCCACCACAAAAATTCAAATCAACCTCTCAATCTATAGACATACATAACTTTTGCAAAACAAAAAATATAGCCCCCACCCAAAAAGCGTTTCCAACATGCCAACTCCAGCAAAAAAGTAAATGAAAACAACTATGGTTGTCATTCGAATGAAAACTCAAAAACGTTTCGGGAAGTTTTACTAGCGCAAGAGCCATCATTCAATTTCCCTAAAAGAAGCAGTAAAACACCCACATCTCCAGAATCCAAACCCATTCCACTTGATTCAACATGATCTACTTTTGAAACTACCATCTTGGCGCCCCCAACGCAACGGACAATTTGCGAAAATAGCAAAAACGAACAGGCGAAAGACGAGAATCCCAGAAGTGCGTGTAGCAAACGAAGCAAATCGACAGCAGCCATTCATCCTATCCCGCACAAGAAAATTTAAGAAGAAAGAAGCGTAAAACCCGCTCCCACCCTCTGCATTGAGACAACTACCCACAGCACAAAGCGAAGCACACCAACTGGCACACATATATTTTCAATTTGAAGAAACGCACTGCCTCCTAATTCGATAAATCTAAAGGGGAAACGGAATGAAGAACGGAGAACTGACTACGAGGCTGTTTCCTGGCAACATCATCAGATCCTTGTTGTCGTCGCCGACGTCGCAGTAGTCGTTTCCTCGTCCTAATATCGAAAGTAATTCCCGTGGCGCCACTGTTATTATCGGCGCGCAGCAATACAACACTGTGATGTGCTGTTTCCAAAACAACCCAAACCCTTGTCCCTTTGGATGGCCATAGTGTATGGTGAGGTTCTCCTACAATCTACAAGCAAGCATAACTCACAGACTTATCACCAGCGCATAAACGCCCGCACGCACATAACGTTACTACTTTAGCTAGATGCAGTACTACATAATGCGATAGCATATATCCTGGTTGCTTCATCGCCCACACCCTGTGCCACTTGCAAAGTACATAAACGTGTCCCACTTTCCCACCCAACCTCTCCCCAGTGGGTCACAAAAAAAGTGCAAAGCTATTCGGCAATAGTGTATGTGCAACTCGCTACCGAGAGAAAGTGAAAGCGAGACAGGGACGCTAGATACCGTCATTAATACCCTTTTGCCAAGGACATTCAAGACATAAAAAGTGAAAGCTTGCAATTCAGCCTCGACATCGACACTGAAAGTTTCGCGATGGTAGGCGTTGTGTGCATGTCTTTTTGCTCTCTTAAAACTCTTCTCTTTCATCTGGCATGTCTTAGAGGAGTAAGGCCAATGTCTGCAAACTTGAATACTACTATAACGTTGAAGTGCAATCCTTGGCAAGGTTACTTCTCTCTTTTATACCACATCATGTTGGACATGCGTAGTTGTTTACTTTCACATTCATACAATCCTGTGAGCTCAAGATTTCCCTGTTTTCACTTTTATTTTCTTCCGTGAAAGTGAAAGCTCAATGGATGTGGTTGCAAGGATCAAGGACGTTCAAGAAACGAGCCATTTCTTTGCCGTATCCCAGGATACTCGTGTTTAGGGATGCTTAGGGGGAAGTCAGTATAATAAATGCTCGTAGGTTTTTGCCGGTTAGCACTGCTGCTGTTGTTGTTTTTCATTTTGCTCCATGTTCTCTTCCTATTTTGTTGGAATGGATAAAATATGCGGGCGGATGTAAGTTGACAATTGTGGATGGGCTTGTACACGCACACACTTGCTTGCGTTGGTATATCTATGTAATGGGTAAGAAGAGTTTCTACTTGAAACTAAGCAATGTGTTGTTGTTACCTAGGGACCACGAGTTTCCTTTGTGCACTCAAGAGCACTGTCAACATCACCATAGCACAGCACCCACAAAAATCCGTAATAGCTCTATATAGTGGAACAAATACTGTTACAAGGAATATGTACAACTATTTTGGCTCAGTGGCCTAATTAATTTTCTGTTCGTGAAATTTCCGTTATAATGTTAAGGAAATGGTTTGGCAGGGAGGTGGTGACTGGAACTGTTAGAATCTGAGTTTAAATTAATGCAAATCCGGGATGCTGATTTCCCTACTAGGACGGCCTAGGCGCGTGAGTGCAAAAGCAGTCAAGAAATGTGCCAAAAGCACTGCCTTTGGAATGGATAATACCGAGTTATGTAAATTGTTCACCCAAATTGGATGATTTCGTCTTGAGCTCATTTGAGGCGCGGTAGAGCAATTAATGATGCGAAATCTTATCAAGTCACTGCAAGGCGTTGGTAGTTTAAAAAGCAAATTATTAAAAATGTTTCTATGAAAGCAAGAGCATAAATGTATATATAATTGTTTCATTTATTGTTAGAGAACTTTCGTTAGATCGTTTCTGATCATTTTTCGATGAAAATATCAAGAAAGGCAAAACATATAAAAAATACCAATATATATATTCGTAGAGTAGTATTGTCATTATCATTATTATTGTCATTGTCATTATTGTCATCATCATTATTATCATTACTATGGTAACCAGACAGAATAGCTTTTTATGGGTTTCAGCAACTTAGAACAACATTCGATTTAGCGTTTCGCAGTGCACTTGCGGTAAGAGTAGTCATTTAAAGTCACTTAAAGTCGCTACTTTAATGAACTGCAATTCGAGGTAGACCTGGTCAGCAAACCAATATTCATAAGCACACTGTCTTGAGTTTTACATTTAGAATTTGTTGATGTAATACTTGTGCGAGCAATTAGAAGCGATGTATCCTAATTGTTTGCCATCTCGAACACTTTCCGTGCTGGTTTATTAATTTCGCCTATTTACAGGTCCAAGCCATCACAAAAGTCCAATCCGGATTTTTACTAGCTCCATGTCGCTGTACAGCTTCTATAAAGATCGCGGTTGAATATATTCAAAATGAGCAAGGATTTCGTCATCCGCTTCTGATATAGTTCCATAAAATAGGAGTGGGATTATTAGGGTTTTATATACAATATACTTTCTCCGGGCTTTACTAAATTGCCTTTTTAATCTGAGAGGTTAGCGAGAGTTAATCTTTATTTGATTTTTGCGGCGCGGTCGAGATAGACTAAGTCGAGAAAATCTTTTCTTGACAATTGATTCTACTTGGATAATTTGTCAGATCACCATGAGAGGAGGGCCAGTCAGGGCTAATTTAACAATATGATTCGAGACATCCTCTATCCCTACTTTGGCGTAAACATCACCGAACTCAATATTAAAGTGGTGTTTCAGCATTCTTACAAGAAGATAGTTCTTACAAAAAAACCCTTACCGATTAAATACATATGGTGTTGAAATATAACGTATTTCCTTCGAATGCACGCCATTTCCGTTTTAAGGGGCCTCATTTAGGGGGGAATGGTCTCATTCGACAGGCATGGCTCTACAGTTTTGATTCCTAAGCCCTAACTCGGTCAGATGTCATCATGAGTTAAAACAGTAAGGAACTTGGACTTGCACCATCGTGGCCTACTTTTTTAACGAATTTTTTGTGATCGCAACCCACGCCTTTCGAAATCCTTTAATGGGTAACGTCATTCCGATCAACCGCGAGTATGAAAAGAAAAAGAACTGGAGTCCGTCCGTATACATCAGATCACCTGTGGACCTTAAGGTAGCGTGCGGTGTTATTCGGGGTGCAAACATTTATCTACCATTGATGAATTGGACTCAGGGAACATTTGGTTCCAACAGGAAGGAGACGAACTGAAGTGGCCTCTTTTTGAAATCTTGCGTTTATGTAAACCGTCTAACGACACTACAAGACCTGGACCCTCATTCCGTAAAGTGATTATCGTTTGACGATAACATTTCGATGGTACATCCTGCATCACGAAAGATCAATAGTCGTTTTTTCTATAGGCGATATCACTTTATTTGCTTCACTTAAAACAATTATCGTCAAATCACAGACGATTATTGTGCGATTGCTCATAAGGTCTCGACTACCGTCAGAGTGATAATCGTTTTCAAGTTAAGGAATGACCCCCTCTGAAGTTCAAACCCGGCCAAAAATTGCAAACATAATCACTGCTGTGCTGGAAAAGGTCATGCCAAACGAGATAACAAGATTATATTAGTCTAACCCATTAACCATTTGCAGTGAAGAGAATTGCGGGAAAATGTACATCGGTGAAATTTGTGAACTGAGCTTTACAGATATGTTACTTGTAAAGTGATTAGACAAGTCCAAACCAGAGACGCAATGCAGGGCTCAATGAAGACATTATCCTCAACTTAAAAATACAAAACCTGAACTTAATTGCAGTAATTAAAACGTTGCTTGCTTTTGGGTACGAATTGTACCGAATTTTAGGGCCACATAGGCGGTCCGATAAAACCCTAAATATACTTTTATTCCATAAATAATTTTACAACAAGAAAAGTACGCACAGATCTTATCCATATGTATGCTTCCTAAGTATTGTATTCCAGTGTTTACCCATCGCGGAAAAGTGCATGTATAGCTATATACCATGACTTCCCAGTAGGCTAACCACATTCGTCGTACATCCTCTTTCAGTAGTGTTTACATTGATGGTGACGGCAACATAGGCGTGTAGATACGATTACGGCACAACAAAAGCCTAAGCGAGATTTTACCAAAAGAAAAATTTATATTTATAGTGGCTGGCAACCATAATCTAGGCTTACAACATATACACATACTTTTGGGTACATGCACAGCAAACAGAGTAAACGAATTTATTCATCTGCTCTACTAGATGCTGATGTGTTATCCTCGCAGACGACGCGACGAGGCGATGTGGTACGTGCGTTGGTTTCTTTTTCGATTGCTTTTCCGACACCGAACACTAAGGACTTCTGTAAATATCCCTTTCGAGTGTTCGCTTGCTTGCAAACTTCTATAATAACGTATGTGCACTCAAGAAAAAGGCGCAACTAACGCACAAAATTTCTGACAGAGCACAAAAAATGGTAAAAAGAAAATCTTGTGATAAAAACCAATGTGGGGTATGGTGGTGGTGTAAGCGCACAAGAAAGAAAGCTAACCAAGTACTTCCAGAATCCCCATACATGCCATAGAGCTCCTGCTTATGACAAATGGCAAAATACCAATTTCCTTTTCTAGTATGCTCGACTGGAAGATTTCTTTTAAGAGGATTTTTTTCAGAGCTTCCTCCTGGCGCCGTCTGTACTTCACTATCACACTTGCTTTGCAAAATAAGGTAAAGGCCATCTTTGGTACTGCAGTTGATAGTAAAAGGACGAGGACATAGATCCGTTTGTAATGTATGAGAAGTCGGGGAGATTTTCTCTTTCACTTCATTTCTTTCTTCGTTATGTTCATTTGGGTGCTTTTGTGAAGCACAACGGAGTAAGGAGAATGTAAGAATCCAAATTGAATATATAGTTCATGCCTTATCAGGGATGAAGCGACTCAAAGTTGGTTTTTATTTGGGTCAAATGGGTATTGCCTGCATACGTGCGTAATTTCGGGTTTAGCCTTTTTATCTTAAAACTATTGATGCGTGTGGGTTTTTTTTATAAGTTGCGCCTTAGAAGTTAAAATAGTTACACAATGGAGTTAATGAGGTATAATTATTATGAGACTTATTAACGCTAGAAAAAGCTCAAACAGGATGTGGAAATTAATAACTAAAAGTTTTTATTTTATTCGGGATTATTTAAAAAAAATTGTTAGACATACAACATCTGCAGAACATTATATTATTCTTTTTAACCTATCCTATAATGCATCGAGACAGAATAGAAAGTTGAGTTGGTATAGCTATGTCTGTCCGTTCATCATCAGTTTTTGAGCTTGATTGATAAAATACGAACTCTTTATTGTCCTAAGCAAAACAAGTGCAAACAATTTACAAAATCCTCCCACTCCCAAACCATACAAAAATTATAATACAAATTGTTGCAATAGGCTCGTTAATGTAAATAGTTAATGTTTAAAGAAATCCGAAATAAATTAGATAATAATAAATAAATATACTCAATTCCAAATAAGTATCAGTATCAAAAATTTTTTTTAAGTTTCCACAGAAAACAAAAACAAAACATATTTTACTTACATTCCTAAGTAGCTGTCAACCTTCTCCAGTTGACAGCATATACTTCGTATTACCCTTGTTAAACCTTTTTTCCTCCCAACCAAGCTCTCGGAGATTATGGCGAGTAACTATCGATTTGTTTGGCCTGGCGTTATACTGATTAAACACAATTCCTCTCATTTTGGCCACAACTGGCAGCTCTGGGCGATTGCTTTCTTCAGACGGTCCAATTCTTTACAGTACAGGTCAGAATTTAAGGTTTTTCCGTAGGGGAACAGCTTATAGTAAATAATACCGCACCAAACATACAGCAAAACCTTTCTGGCCAATAATCACAGCTTGGTATTTTATTTCTAGATATTGGCTAAAATCGGTCTAATGTGCAGCTAACATTTAGATCCAACAATTTAAAACCTTGCAGATCATCTTCGAAATATGCGTAGAATATAAACATATTGTTCATAGAATTTGAAAAGGCATTCGGGAGTATTAATAGAGAGTTCATTTGGCTTGCCTTCCAGAAAATGTATTTCGGATAAACATTTACCTGAATCATGAAGACAACATATGACGGAAATTCGAGATTGGAAGTGGAGTGCAACAAGGGTAAATTCTGTCATATATAACATTTTGGCTGTGATTTGCCCACACATTTCGACTAACAACAAATAAAAATAGGTGGACTCTTACATCATTCGTAAAACGTTAACGTATGCCTTCACAACACCGGATCAGGGATCTCCACCAGTACAGATCAACTCTAGATTGAACCGAACAGTACATAGCTAGCCAACCGTAAATAGAATATTATATAATTCTCTTCTACGACAGTTTTGCTTAAGTTTTAAATATGTTCCCTTTTTGGGCTATCTGGCCCTCGACTTTGTGCATACTTAACAGTATAGCTAAATACTAGGAGTAACAACAATTCTAACTCTAAGGGGGATAGCCCCTGAAAAATTTCTGTTAGGAAATGTTTGCCATTTTATTTCAATCACCCAATATATTTCCTTGTTTTGCAATTTTCACTTAGTCTTTTTTTTTATTTAGAGAAAGAACGTGTGTGACAGGAAAGAAGTTGAGTGTAGTAAAGACTTATACTGTGGGTTGTGATTTTTTTCCTCCTTCGCTCGGTAACCATCCAGACTATTAAAATGGAACTCTGAAGAGTGGAACTTTTTCTGTCAGTTTCAAATAAATATGAATTTCCACCATGATAAAATAAGGGCAAGGAGAAAACCCCAAAAGAGTTTAATTTGGGATATTGCAGAAAATATCCGTTTTTTCAAGTTTAGAATCATGTTCCACTAAATGATTTTTTGAATATCTCGGAGAGATATATAAGTTGAACAGGACTAATCTACCTTTAACCTCTGAATTTCGCTACCACATGAAGATGGCCAGATGTTAAAAAAAAAAGGACTTCGACTATGCATATACTGCTTTCTAAATCAACAAGCACACAAAAGATCTTTTTAATTTCATTCGTCTAGGCTAACCACATAACATTTTGTTTCCTTTTAAATGTTTTTTTATTGCAATGAACCTTTTTTGTACTGAATTGAACATGACGACAAAAGGTGCCAACATTATTTGCATTTATGTTTAATATTCATTATCTACCTAAGCGATCATTTAAAATCGAATCATGTGTAACTCTGTGTTTTATATACAGCTATTCACCCTTTGTATAAAACAATCCTAAAATACATTAGCTTGACCCAAATGCATCTGAAAGATAACACATTATCCAAAAATCTCAAACGGTTCGATTAGCCAGGAGAAAAGAAATCCTTTCATCATTATGTAATCATGCAAATTCAACCCTTAAATTTAACGATATATGTACGTATACATACGTCTAAACGTCCCTGTAACCGCACGGAGATAACATCCAGAAACGTACACCGACTGAGGACGCTCACACACAAAATACAGGGGTTGGTTGGTATGTATCTCAGCTGAATTTTCTTTAGAGAATTCCTCTTGTATAGTGCTGACCTAATTTGTTGTTGTTGTTTGAAATTCACTTTAATTACGTTCACTTTCGCTTTTCACTACTTCGATTGAATCCTCCGCCAACGCGCAACGAATACAGAATGTTATGCACTCAGATGAAAATTGTTCAGAGGGTGGTTCCTGTGTATATCTTAAAAAGATTAAACAATTAAACGATTTACCTACAAAATTCACTAAGATACTCAGATTGATAAGTAGAACCTTAATTTTAAACATTATGATACTTTTAAAATGTAGGGTTTTATTAAAATAAAAGTCCAACATAATGCAAATAAACTTCTCAAGGAATTTATAAGAGTATTGTGTTTTATACAAGATTTGAATTAACCATGAAATCATTAAATATATGAATTACCGTTATAAACATTTTTAACAAAAAAAATGTATGTTGGGTTTTTACACACGTTTGTTTTATGAAATTCAGTTAAAATCGTCAGAGATGTTTTTTTTGAGAAAATCAACTTTAAAAAAATATCAAACTGTAAATAACTGTACTTGATGATCAGAGTAAGCAGTCATATTCAGGAACGCATATTACTCTACATATTATTTTGCATTTTCGGTATCGGAAAGACCTTTGCGAAAGTAATTATTCTGTTTTCTTTTTTGGAATTCGCCCCCACAGCATGTTCTGAACTTACAGATTAACGAAACCATACCTAGACTTGTTACATTTGAATGCCTTAAAAGACACACAGTTGCAGCTCATAGGCACACGATCTATCTAATAATGACACGAATGAACACACTTCATGTTACAGAACAAGCAAACATTGGAACGAACTTTTAGAAGACAGTAAGCATCTGCAAGATACTCTTCGAACTTTAAAGTTCCGCCTTGCTTGAGAAAAGTATATAAAAAAGGCCGTAACCTTACTACGTTATGCAGATTGGCTCATGATAGGTATAAAAAGCTATTGTAATAAATTTATGAATACACTTTGATGAAACTAGATATCTCAGTATAACCAAAGGTAAAGAGACACTTATTTTTGATCGTATATAGGTACACTCAAATCATCACAACGATGGATACATTTTTTTATAGTTTTTAGTTTAAGGATCAAGCGATCGCAGAGGACTTTTACTAAATGGCTATGGTATCAACGAGTAGAATCGAAGAGGGTGGAAAGCTAACTTCTTTCAGTTGTGTTTTGAAAAAAGTTTTTTATGCAATAAGCTATGCAAGAAAAACTTTTTTCAAAATATTTTCAGAAACCATCGAGTCAAATATTTGCATATTCGTAGATAACACCCTGTATTTCCCATCTCATTCCTTCCAGCCAGTTCCATATTTCTCTTTGCACTTTCTGTTAATTAGTTCAAAGATGCGGCAACCAACGAATTTAATTTTGGGTTTTAAAATCACCCTCCCATCATTCTGTCCCACTCACAGCCTCATTCAGGCCCATTTCCTTGTTCGTTGTGTGAATGTTGAACTTATTGTATCTAGGGAAAGTGATTAATACCGTGGAAAAGTTTTGTTCCGCACCCCGGGAGGGTGGCTGAATGGGATGGGATACTTTTGAAAACGACACCGTTCCGCTGAAAAGGATATGAATGCGGGGCGTATAACATTTGTAATCAGCTGCGATGTTCTAATTACGATCAAACGATGAATTGTAGCTGTGTTCGTTGTCCTTGTGCATAGCACTGAACTTGTAGGGTTTTAAATATTTGTATGTATTCTGCTTTAATGCGCCCACCCACAGACATTGCGCCAATATTTGAGCTAAGGTACCATCATAGGGAATTAGAAATTCCTTCAAAAGCGTACTTCTTGCTACTACCACTATATAAACCATAGGAAACGATATAAATCAATAAAATCTTTGTACTCCATTCGGTACCTAGATACACAGCCTAACAACAATGCGTAAAGGTGTACTATCCGTTCGTCCGCCCCATAAAGCCCACGGCCCGGTGGCAAAGTGAGAAGAGCGACTGACATAGGATGCTGAGCGGATCTGTGTGAGGGGTTGTAGTGTATCGCCCGTAGAGACGTGCTCAATGGGAAATGAAAGGAATTTTTGTGCGAGTTTAGCCTGCCAATGGTTTTGTATGCACACGCACTTGCCAACCAATACCATTAAGTTGCCTTAAATGCTCTATGTAGCACCCAACATAACTAAAACGAGTGCTTTGAAAATGTAGAACGAGGGTTGCAGAATGGTGTGAATATAAGACTAGTGAGTGGGTGAGGTGACAGATGCAGGTTGGTGGTTAAGATTGTAGATACTTAGTATTTCAGGTATTCAGGGGGCACCCAATTTTGCTTTGCAAACTTCGAAACTCTAAGAACACATTAGAACATAAAAACTATATTTAAGAAATTTAAAAACAAAAATGTTAACAAAAATAATATACTTAATAAAAATAATAAAATTAATAAAAATTTTAAGAAATTTTAATTTTAGAAAAACCGCTATATGGTTATCCCGTATGTATCAAAATTGAAACCACTGTTCTATTGATATTATAAAGGAATAAAGTGAGGATAAATCTCACTAAAATATGCTTACTACTTTCATTTGAGCAAAGAATTATTCAGAAACTGTAGTTTTAAGGAAGCGGACAATGAAACAAACGAACAATTTTTAAAATTATATTAATATGACTTTATAATTATTTATGTTTATTATGTCCCGTATAATGTTTTAGTTTTGCTAAATGGTTTGTAACACAGTCAATATACACTCTAAGTTAAGATATTATAGTCCAGTACAAATCGCTTTGAAAATGGAAGAGCGTGCAATGATTTGATATATTTACGACTTAGTAGTGGAACCACTACTCGATTAGTTTATCGTGCCAAGAATGTGAATAAAATTAAATATAATTCGATATTGTATAAAAACTTTTCAACCTCAGTGTCCATATTTTGTGTGTATGCCTCTAGCCCCAGGCAACACCACTCGCACTTCATGTTGTACGCTTGCAATTCCTCGAAATCATTGGTTGAGTGGACGGGCGGGAAATGTAGGATAGAATGGGAAAATGAAAATGTGGGGATGTATTTTAGTTCGTCTCTCATGACAATAAACCCCGCAATCGGGGCATACCTAAGCCTAACTACATACTGGACGTTTAGAAAATCCCTTACCTATAGATACTGCTGCGTACTTGCCATCCCAAGGCGAATGCTTCAGCAGCAGAGAGCAAAAACCAAACGCAAACACTGGCACATGTATAGGTAACGTACATCCAAGGGGATGAGTGTTAATTGCAAGTACTCCACACGAGCGACAACCAAGTATTGGAATTTTAAACGAAGGGTTCCCCATGCGTTCCTTTATGCTTTTTTGTAGTTCTTTTTTTGGACTCATGCGAAGCGGCGGCCTGGCATAGTGTTTTGATTTAGAGAGGCTTCCAAGTTCTGTGATTTTTTTTAACTTTTATTTTATATTTTGAAAGTTTATCTTTTATGTGCGATGTGAAAGCAGGTTTTATTTCTATTTTTTTTTCTTTTTTGTTTGACAACCCACATACTCTGGTATGTCGAAAGGGGCTGGTGGGCCGATGGGCTGACGTTGTTATGTAAGGGTAGACAAGGATATTTTATGGATTGAACACTGCTGGTATGACATGTGCGATGGTCGGTCCATAGTGTCTGTGCGTATGAATGTCATGGAATCATAGAGATAACAGAGTACACAGTGCGCAGCTATTTGAAAGGACTCTTGCTATCTGATGGATTTTAATGACAATTTTTGTTCTTTTTTAGGCTAGCTGCATGTGTGTATAAACGTGGGCCATGTCGGAACTGGCCGTTTGTTTGCCATTCGAAATGGCAAAGTTGATGGACAGGGTTAATGGAGGTAGAGTAAATAAAAAGTCAAACAGCACAGACGGTGTTTTGCAATAATTCATTGAATCGCGTCGCGATGATACTGCAATTTGGAAATCGATAAATTGCAATTAATTTAATGGGCCCGTCGATGTGCGTAATTCATTAATAAATCATCATTTCATGCAAGATGAATGTGGCGTAGTTTGTACAGAAAATATTTTTTTTTATTTTGGTTATACAGATTGAGAGTTGAATAACTAAAGTGACAGGTTAATTATGTTAAACATCAGGGATAAAATGAAATTTTATTTAGTACCAGTTAAGGAGGTTAACATCTTAACACATGCAGATAATTTCGAAATTTAAGATACATATATGTCTTGTGGAGTGTAAGTAACCATAAACCTATCTTTCATAATTTAAGTCATCAAGAGTGACTTAATTGTTTAATAGTATTTCAGAAGTTAAACTAGCCGCTCAAAAAATGTGATACAGGAATACAAAACACTCCGAAAAATGTCTTATTATACCCTAAAAAATATCCTAATATCTACCATCGTCTATATGGAAAAAGCGATCTTCTTTCAAACGAATATTGACGCGTAAACAATCAATCTTGTTCTAAAGGGGATTTACTATAAAAGCATAATTTGGGATAACCAAACGAAAAACCACATCATTTAAATTGGTATCAATAAGCCCTTAACCGCAGAAGGACCTCCTCCGTTTAAAAGGAAATACAAAATAAACGAGGGTTAGGTGCACTAATGGGTCGTACGTACGCAGTTTCCCTCCAGTGGCATACCTAGAACGACAGACTGACATACAGGCAGAACTGCAATACCCACATTTGTGGACTTCTCAATCTTCGTAATCTTTAATAAAAATCTCGAGTTCCATTTCTTTTACGAAACCAATACATATTCTCTATTAGACGAAAATAAAACACAAAAGTATGCTTAAGGAATGGCCGATACCAAAGAAAGGCCCTCAAAACGGTTCAATCATAGAGTCATAACTCTCCTCAACATCACTTTAAAAATCTTGTCTGCCGTATTTGTGAACACTTAAAATAGTTCATCAACAAAAGACTAGGCCTAGAATTTGCTGGAGAGTCCACAACTAAACAAATTGTGTACTTTTCAGCAGATCCTGGAAAAAAACACTAAGAAGTCCATATCGATATCACCTATTCATCGATAAAAAAAAAACCGTCTAGCTTTTGTATAGATTCGTCCGGCTGTGGAAAATGACGATCGAGAATTCTCGCTGCTCCCTTAAGGTCACAGAAACTTTTGTCATGTGATTTGTTCAACGTTGTTCGTAAGAGGATGATGCAATGCACAATCTTCCATAATGTCCAACTACTAGCAAATGGCGACTATATTGATTGTTGAATTGAAGGTTCCCAAATTGCTGTACCTTTTTAAACGAGTAGATTCCAAGAATAATTTTGTTAAATTTAAATCTATATATTATCAAGTCGAATAATTAACAAATTTTGATCATCGGTCAAACAATGTAAACACAATGTAAACGTATTTTTATACGTGCTCATTTCTGCATAATATACAAATGCGTATTTAAGAGACGTTAATGATGACATAATAACTACTCAAATTTGTCAAAATTCGTCATGATTTATGAATTACCTGTTACCTATATAGTTTGCAACATTTTGAGCCACTAGAATCTTCAAGTGATGACTTTTCTCTCGTCATTATTATTACTCGCATATGACATAAGACCTGGTTTTCCAGCTATAATTATTGGGTTAGCTCGGAGTTAACCCAGAATTAAAATTTACTGAAAAAATATGTTGCTCGAGTAAATTCTAATGTCTTCCTGAAACTAGGATTATTTCGCACTCAAAAGTTGGCTGTTTGAGTTCATAAATCGTTTAAACTTGTAAAATTTATGTATAGTATTTCTAGGCCTACAGTTTTTAGTAATTGTTCGACGTACAAAGATATTCCATCGTGTATTATCGTGTATTATCCAATAATGAAAATTAAGTTTCAAATTAATTGTGCCATAATTTTCTTTACTTACTTACTTACTTAAGTGGCGCTACAGTCCGGAATGAACCTGGGCCTCAACCAACATGCCTCTCCAATTAGCCCGGTCCTTAGCTAACTGCCTCCAGTTGCGCACTCCAAGTTGGTTGAGGTCGGTTTCCACTTGTGCGCGCCACTTAAGGCGAGGTCTTCCTCTACTGCGTCCGACGTCTGGCTGGGAATCGAAGACTCTGCGAGCCGGAGTATTGGTGTCCATTCGTTCTACATGTCCTAGCCATCTTAAACGTCCAATGCGGAGTTTTTTGACCAGGGGCATGTCGCTGTACAGCTCGTATAGTTCTTGGTTGAATCTTCGTCTCCATAGCCCGTCAACGCAAACGGGACCGAAGATTTTTCGAAGAATTTTCCTCTCGAATCTACCAAGGATTTCTTCATCCGCTTTTGATACGGTCCATGCTTCAGCGCCGTAGAGCAGGACTGGGATGATCAGGGTCTTATATAGGGTCTCCTTAGTAGTTCGAGTGAGGGCTTTACTACTAAATTGCCTTCTTAGCCCGAAGAAACAGCGGTTGGCAAGAGTAATTCTTCGTTTAATTTCTGACGAGATGTTGTTGTCAGAGCTAATAGCGGAGCCGAGGTAGACAAAGTCCCGTACTACCTCAAAGTTATATCTGTCAATGGTGACGTTCTGTCCAATTCGTCGATGTTGTGAGTCCTTTCGTGATGACAGCATATACTTAGTCTTACCCTCATTTACTGCTAAACCCATTTTCGCCGCTTCCTTCTCTATACTAGCAAACGTGGCTATGACATCACGTTGAGTCCTACCAATGATGTCAATATCGTCAGCGTATGCTAGTAGTTGCACCGACTTTTGGAAAATTGTGCCTCTGGTGTTGGCTTTGGAGTTTTGCACAATTCTCTCAAGAATCAGATTAAAGAAGTCACATGACAGCGCATCGCCTTGCCTAAATCCTTTTTTGGTATCGAATGTGTCGGTGAGGTCGTTTCCGACCCTGATGGAGCAGCGAGAATTCTCTATCGTCATCCTACACAAACGGACGAGTTTGGGCGGTATACCAAAACTAGACATGGCTCTGTACAGTTCGTCTCTATAAATGCTGTCATATGCGGCTTTGAAATCGATGAATAGGTGGTGGGTATCGATTTGGACTTCTTGAGTTTTTTCCAGGATCTGCCGAAGTGTGAAAATTTGATCGGTTGTGGACTTTCCTGGCCTAAAACCACACTGATAAGGGCCAATCAGGTTGTTGGTAAACGGTTTCAGGCGTTCACATATTACGGCAGATAGGATCTTGTAGGCGATGTTGAGGAGACTTATGCCTCTGTAGTTGGCGCAGTTCAGAGGGTCTCCTTTTTTGTGGATCGGGCAAACGATGCTGAGGTTCCATTCTTCAGGCATATTTTCATCCGACCAGATTTGGCTTATGAGTTGGTGGATGTTACTTACCAAGTCATCTCCGCCGGCCTTATAGAGCTCAGCGGGAAGGCCGTCATTTCCGGCAGCCTTATTAAGCTTGAGTTTAGATATTGCTATCCTCACTTCACTCAGGTCGGGTGGTTGGCAGTTTTCGCTGTCGTTGCCAATATTGAATGGTTCGTTCTGCCTGACAGCGGAATGTTGTTCGTCATCGCCGTTTAACAGTCTGCAGAAGTGGTTCTTCCATATCCTCAGCATCGACTGTGTCTCAACTACAATATTTCCTTGTTCATCTCGACAGGATTCTGTTCGAGCCTTGTATCCTTGGCTTTGACGTTTTACACTTTGGTAAAACTTGCGAACATCGTTCCTGGAGTGGCACCTCTCTATATCCTCGATCGCGCGCTTTTCTTGCTCTTTTTTCTTCTTGCTGAAAAGCCGATGTTCTTCCCTTCTTCTTTGCCTATAGAGCTCAATGGCAGCTCTCGTCTTCACCTGCAGCTTAGCCTTGTAGGCCTCGTTCTTGGCTGCGAGCATCTGTCGGCATTCCTCATCAAACCAGGGGTTTCTTGCTGGTGGGCGTGAGAAACCTAGCACATCAGTTGCGGCTGATCTAATGGCCTGTTGGCATCGTTGCCATTGCTCTTCGACATTCGATGCTGGTGGTATGGTGTTGATCGAGAGGTTAAGGGATACGCGTTGTGCGAAGGTCTTGGCGGTCTCTTGCGATTGCAGTCTTCCGACATTAAATTTTTTCACAGTATTTCTGGATTGTTGTGGCGTGGTGGATATCCGCATTCTTACCTTGGCTGCTACAAGGTAGTGATCCGAGTCGATGTTAGCTCCTCGGAATGTTCGGACATCCAAAATACTGGATGCGTGCCTCTTATCTATCGCAATGTGATCAATTTGGTTGACCGTTCGTTGATCTGGAGACCGCCATGTCCCCTTATGGATATCGAGGTGAGGAAACCGTGTGCGGGCTATAGTGGCATTTCGTTCCGTAGCGAAATCAATTAGCCTAAGTCCGTTACCAGACGTGTTGTCGTGTAGGCTATGTTTTCCGACAATATTTCTAAAGATGTCTTCTCTTCCTACCTTTGCGTTAAAATCTCCCAGCACGATTTTAACATCGTACTTCGGTAGTCGCTCATAGGTTTTGTCGAGGAGCTCGTAGAAGCAATCCTTAGCTATATCATCTTTTTCTTCCGTCGGAGCGTGAGCGCATATAAGGCTTATGTTGGCGAATTTGGCCTTGATGCGGATTGTTACTATGCGTTCGCTAATGTCTTGGAAACATAAGACTTCTTGCCTAAGTCTGGCACTTATAACAAATCCGCATCCGAATAGTCGCTGTTTCTGCTCACTATAACACGGTCCGTAGTATATGTCACAGTTTTTCATTCTCTTTTTGCCCGGCCCATCCCATCGTATTTCCTGGATGGCAGTAATGTCTGCTTTGTAGCAGTTTAGGGCTTCCGCTAGTTGTTCGCCTGCACCTCTCCTGTTTAATGTTCTCACATTCCAGGTGCAGATACGAACGTCGTTGTCCTTTTTTCGTTTAGCAGGGTCGTCAACAATAAAATCAGTCCTTTCCGAGGCTATTGGTTGCTTCGTAACCATGTTTTTTTCTGTGGGTGGGTAGTTAACCCAAAGCACAACCCCCAACCTGGAGGGCCAGTTCCAATTTATTAGATACCCCTAGGACACGGGGCCATCAGTATCCACTACGGGATTGAGCGCTGCCGTTGGCCTTTCGGTTCATCCGCCACCATCTCTGTTCAAGGGGCCTGACTAACCCTTGAAATTCCTAGACAACCTGTTGTCCGAATATGTCAGAGCAGCTCATCTAGGTTCGCCTGGGACAGCAGGCCGGGTATTCATCCGTGCCATTCTCACCAGGGTGTTTATAGTGTTGCTGTTTTTCGTCGTGTTATCAACACTCGCGCTTATCGTTTAGCAAGTCAAATCCGGTTGGATGAGACCAGTATCCATAATTTTCTTTGAGCACACGAAAAACATTTCTCGAAAATTACTGCTCTTTATTATTTATTGACGCTGGGCCGGCATGAGTCTTTTCATGATCAAATGTCAAATACAATGACAGTTTGACTCTGAAAATACGAAAATTGAGTTGATCCTGATCTATGTATACCTTAATCTATCTGCACGTAGTAGTAGTTGGACGAGTATTCGAGCGTTACAAAAAAGATGAATGAATCTTTGTTAAGGAACACTTTATAGACCCTAACAGGCTGTTAAAATGTTTTTGTTAGTAGACTATTTTGAAATTCGCACATCTGAAAGTCCAATTTATTTTTAATTTTTTGATTTAATGTTTCTATAAACAGGGAAATAATCTTATATCGCTAAAGACATTTTATTGCTAGGTTATTTACGAACGTAATCACCACAGCTTGACAATCTTCAGAATCAACTTTTTTTTACTACCAAACTATATACCAATCTTTTATGTTCTTCGAAGGCTGATTTCAATAGATAGACATACCTCAACAGCTCTTCAGTTGAACACCGACTGCTAGACCTAGAAGCTCCTACAACAAGCGGTTCTCAAAACAAAATGATCGAAATAATTTGGCAAATTCCATACGAGTAGTGCTAGAAAAAAATAAAAATAATAGCTGGTAGATACAAGACCACCACAACACGCATCGCCTACACGCTACACCCCCCTTAAACCGCAAGCTTTTCGCGCGATCTTAAACACAGATACACACGCATGCGCCGAAAACAATATAAAACTGCTTGGGGAATGAACTTTTTCAAGGTAAAAGGAAGCCTGAGCTGACATAGCGCATCGAACTCTTGCAAATTTCAATGCTATGATGCGTGTTGAAAGCTTTCGCTGCTTTGTTCTGACGTTTAGTTTTTATACGATACATGTGGTGGTTTTAAAGAATTTTGTTTGCACACTAATGTTTATATAGCATGAAGCTTTCAAACTCGTGAGAGCACACGTTCAAATGCCGGGAACGGATGCTTCTTTACTCAACCAAGGGATGGTTGTATAATTGTATATGTATTTTTTTTCTTATTTCGTTTGTTGACAACTTGTTCGCTGCTTTTATTTTTACTATAGTATTTTAGTTTGAAACAACATTTATTCTGCACTCTCATCGCACTATCGTTGATATGATTGCCTCGTTCAAATACAGGGTGCAATGATCGACTGTGATGTTGAAGGTCACGCAAGTTGATTGAAATACTTTACCATACAAACGCACTAAAAACACAAAGCAATGATATCATGACTTTTGCTGTTTGCTTTTGTAGGGAAGAACTGGGACATTTTTTTTGACGTCAATGCTGGACTAGGCAAATAATTCTAATCTTTCCTATACGGGTTATTTGATAGTTTCGTTATAGCGTTTATTTGCATTCATCAACATGAGTGATTAAAATTTTTTATTTCGTGGTTGTTTTTGTAATTTATTTTGATTACTGAGTTCGAACATATAAATTTGTTAATTTTAGCAAAAACAACTTTCACTTAATTTATATTATGATATAATTAAAATAAATGTCTAACTAAATTTAAAAAAAAATAGATAGGTACCAAACGGTTTATGATGGAACTACCACTTTTGTTTTCTATTAAACATGTTGGGTCCAATTTTTTTAAGGGGCTAAGCAGTTCAAAAGTACGTGATGATATTTAATTAACTTTAATCATACTTAGCACGCAGTTGGCTTTTATTTTTATAGGTCAGCGTGAGTGGAACATAAAACAAAACAAAAATTTGACTAACAAAATAGAAACAAAAGGAAAGCCAAAGCAATTTCGTAGATATGTAGGTAAAAAAAGTTTGTTTTGTTCTAGTCAATGTTATTGTTATTGTTGCTCTTTTTCTTTTGTGTTATTATCTGCGAATAGATAAAAAGGAAAACAATATAAAAAAAATATATTTTCAAGGTCATAGCTCAAAGTGTTGTTTGTTGTGATCATGATGTCTAGTTAAAATAGTTTTTGTTTTGCATAACTTATCTAATTTTAAATGTTGTATTTTAAAATATGATTCCATAGTCTGTTAATTGTGAAGATGGTACACCTAAAAAATAAAAATAGCCTAGCTTTCTCACAACCATTCATGTGTGCGTGTGTACTTCTTGCACGATGGCGGGACCTCTTGTTTTATGCCGACTCCGAACGGCTAAGTTGAGAGAAACTATTCATGACAATTGATACTACGCGGATGATTTGTCAGATCATCACTAGAAGAGGGCCAGTGAAAAATCATTTAAGTGTTGCTACGCCTGTTATGCTACGATCTATTTAGAGCTCCTGGCTAAGAAGGCAATTTAGGAGATCCTATATAAGAGGCTGTTTATCCCAGTCCTGCTCTACGGCGCTAAAGCATGGACCGTATCAAAAATGGATGAAGAAATTCTTGGTTGTTTCCAGAGGAAAATTCTTCGGGCTATAGAAACCAAGAACTATACGAGCTGTACAGCGACATGCCCCTAGTCAAAAAACTCCACATTGGACGTTTAAGATGGCTAGGACATTTAAAACGAATGGACACCAATACTCCGGCTCGAAGAGCCTTCGATTCCCAGCCAGACGTCGCGCTCGGACGCAGTAGAGGAAGACCTCGCCTTAAGTGGCGCGCACAAGTAGAAACCAACCTCAACCTATTTGGAATGCGCAACTGGAGGCATTTAGCTAAAGGACCGGGCTAATTGGAAAGGCATTGTGGTTGAGGCCCAGGTTCATTTCGGACTGCAGCGCCACTTAAGTAAGTAAGTAAAAAAAACGAGTGATTAACTTGATGCAGTTGGCTAAGGACCGGGCTAATTGGAGAAGCATGTTGATTATGGCCCAGGTTCATTCCGGACTGTAGCGAGGGTCCATATATACCTAAACAATACCGTACGTTTTTTGAGTGTCTCACCTTTTGCGAAAGTCTAGCAATCATTTAAGAGTATATCAATTCTTTATGTTGACGTTCGGAATCGACATTTAACTTTAGCATATATAAAAGCTAAAAAGCTGGGGGAAATTACTTATGAAGTAGCATACACAAACTTGTTAGCAACTCAAAAGAACAGAGAACTCTGAACTATGCCAGATGTAGAGATATAAGTCTCCTTCAAGGCAGAGTCCATGATTGATCAAATCGTCAAACTTCAGCAGAACCTGGGCATTCCTTCCCTAACTTTCAAAACGATAATCGTTGACGATAGTGAAGGAGACATTTTGGGTACGTACATCTAATTGGTATACATGTCCACACACACAATATTTAAATTACACGCTACGTACCTATCCAGTCTTCTACACTATTGTCAACGATAATCGTTTTAAAAGTTACTGAATGAGTACGTTTAATAAAAAAAAGAAATTATTTATTTAACCTGTGCCTATATGGCAATTTTAAAATCTGATATGGTAGCACATATAGTGACGAACTAAACATAACCATGTAATGTTATGATGGAAAAGTCTCATCGCTTCATTAGGTCCAGCAACGACTTCAACGAAATATTCGATACGAAAATAGCATTAGGTCACATGATCAATATCGTATAGATATACACACTAGAGAGAATTGTGGAAAAATCCCAAGCCAACACCGGGGGCACAGGGGTGTTTGTTATGTTTTAACCTTCAATTAGGTTATTTTTTAGGCGAACGTGTACTAAACCATTAAATCCATCTTTGGTAAGTCATTTCCTCGAAAATTGTGTGATTGTCTTGTTTCCAATCTGAATAGAGTGGTATCTTGATCGAATGCCGTCTTATTCAACAGATAATCGAAGAATTTTCTTGATTTTAACGTATACAAAGTCCAATCATATGCCTTTAGAGTGTTTAATAAATGTCATTCGTGAAAAAAATAGCAGTAACAAACGAGGAAGTAAATTGTATCTTTTGAAGTTATTTATTTAATGTGTTACGAAGCTACTTATTGTACAATAAGGTAACTTGAAGAATGTACACTATTTTCGAATAAAATGTTATTCAAGGATAGCTCTATTTCTTGCTGAATGTCTACGAATATAACCGAATTTTCCTTATTTGGGCTGAAGAGTCACCCGAAGAGGTTTAAAAGTTACCATTTCATACGAACTACAGTTAAGTGTGCTTTAGGGCTGATAGAGTTATCGGTCCATAATTTTTAAAAAGTATGAGAGCAAAAACGTAACAATGAATGATTATTTACTGCCTGGAATTGCCATTGTGCCACTGTCAAACACCACTCAAATTTTAATTTAAATTTTAACTTCATACTATATTAACCGCATTTACGGTTAAGATTTAAAAGAAACAAACTTAACAAAACCTAAAAAAAATATAATTGTATTTTATTTCTTCTTTTGTTTGTTTTAAAAGCAACATAATTTTAGGCGCCGGTTTTTTTGTGTTGTGTTAATTCTGTTTGGCAATTTTTTCATGAACAAAGTTGTTAGATAGCTCACAGTTAACGCATCTTTCTCGGGTTAACTCAATATAAATCTTAAAACTGGGATGATTTCGTTATGAGAAATTAGATTTCAATGACTCCCATTATAATGATGATTAGGTGAGGAATGTTGCGATTACGTAAATAGCACCTATTTATATTTATAAATATGACCACTGACCTACTTCACTTTTATCAAAACACAGTTCTATGGAAAAACCCCAATCAAGATTACAATAACTTTCTGCACGCGCAATTTTTTTCTTGTTATTGCACTCTTTAAGTCGTAAAATTATTGCTATCATAATAAAGTGCGCATACAAAGTTGAATGCCCTCGGTTATAACTCCTGTATGTGTTTGTTAGTAGTACAAGCATGCATTAGATCACCAAGCTGAACAAAAAAAAACTATCACCACGCCATTCACACTTCATAGCAACATTATCATATACAATACAAAATAAATTTTTAAAATACATGCGAAATTCTGGTTTCCTTTCTTTTGAACAGCTTATCTCATAGACGTACCCACTGCAAAGCTTCTTATAGTACCCTGCCAAGCGCAACTCACGAAAGTATCCACCTTCTTCAGCACGACGACGCCGCCGGCCGGCCGGTGGGCTTTCCGTGGGCAGGGAAGTCGAAGGCGCTATACAACATTGCAGAGAATATGACATATTTATCTATAACCAGCTTATACAATCTACCCACATAAACAAAACACAATTTGCTCTATAGATACTTAAATTTTATAAGTTTTAAATTTTTTATCGCATGCTTGTTTGATTGGCTGGCCGAAAGTGCAATAACCTTATCCAAATTATGCGAGTTATTATTGCTGATCTTGTGTGCTACCCAGGCATTTTTTGTTCATCCCCGATGATCTAATTTATTATTCAAATTCTGGTAGATCTGCAGTGTAGGTAACTCGAATATAATAGTTCTTCTATTATTAACTTCGGATAGATAAAACCAGTTTTCAAGTGATCCTTTCCCTATCTACCTACGCAGATTCTTTAATTACCTCTTGCATTCATTTCGCAGCATATAAAGGTACATAGAAAAAATATATTATAAATAAACACTACCGTGAAGACAATATCTAGCGTTGTCTATACTCTGTTAGGCAGTTTCATGAGTATAAACCGCAAAATCAAATCAATTCTTATTCCTGTATGCGTTTCTAGCTGATCCAAACAAACATCTTTTTCTCTATTTTTTTTAACAACAACTTTTTTACCAACGCAAACAAACGAAGCATTTCTACATTCGCTCATTTCGATACTAAAACTCAGGCCAGTGACCCTCTAACCTTGAAGTTTGTGTATAGTGCAGATCTATGCGCACGCGAATTGAAGAAAATAAAAGTTTAGCAGTTTCAGATCTAGGAATATGTGTATAAAATGGAAAGAACAACAATACCAGTGGAGACACATGCCTGAGTGTTAGAATGAAGACAACAAAAAAGCTCCCACTTGGATTTCTTTTGATGGTTCCACTTCCAACCGAGACTCGATTAGATATAATTTGTTGCTGGGAATTTAGAAGTTAAAAGTACTTCAAATAATTGCTGGTCTTACTTCGCATGGTTAGTATACATTTTTGGATGACTAACTTGGAGTCATATAGATAGGGAAACACAATCTTTTTGTCTGCAGTTTATTATGAAATGTAGAATATTTTGGGTGCTAGTTTTCGACGATAAGTTTCTGATAGGCATATGGAATCTTATCTACGATTTTTTTTGATTTGGAATTGGGTTAGGTCTTAGTGTCTCGATTATGTTTGCTTTCATATAAATTAGTGAGATTTGTTTTCGGATTTTTTATAGATTTGTTTCAAATGTAAAATTATTTACACTTGTTTGGCGATAGTAATAAATCACTAAATTTTTTATTTATTTTCGTATATATTCTATTTAATTTTTATTTTGTGGGTCATTTTTTATTTTATTTTCATTAAAATAAGTATTTTTTTTTATTTTTAGACATTAACTTACAGAGATATGAAAAAAATTTAAACTGAATTATGAAAATTATAATAATATTATGTAGTAGAATAGGGACTTTCGAAATTAGTTAGGTAAAGCAACATCTGTTAAATATATTGTGTGCTCCAACGGTAGCAGGTCCGAAAAAAATTTAGATCAGTTGATACTACTCGAAGTGTTGTCCGATCATTAAGAGGGGGATAGCATTAAAAAAAACATGTTGGTGTTACTACGACTGGAATTCGAACACAGATCATCAGCGCAGCGGTGCAAATTATCAAAATTAATGCAACCATCGAGTAACATTTCGCGTAAAAACAATCTTTGAAGAGGAAGCACTTTTTTGAGCAATAGATTAATGATATGTTGTCAATTTTGGAAAGATACTTATCTGCAAGAGTTACATTAGGATTAAATTCATATAAAGAAGATCACCGAGCCGCACTTTTTCCAAAACGCCATAGCCGTCAATCACGATCACTACGGATGGATGAGAAGCAGTTTCATGTGGTCTAAGCCGGTTGATACGGATACCAACAACGGGGCACAGTGTAGCACACAGCGCATGCCACGATTGACATTCTGCATGAATGATTTAAAAAGTATGGTTAACTCAAGCGGCGACGATGTAAACAGACCACTGATGCACTCAAAGTTAACATAAAAACGTCATGAAGGAACTTCAGTTGTAATCTATTAGATTAAGCGTTAATTTCTTATGCCGACATTTTGTTTTAATTTTACCAATAAAATATCATCTATGAAGTTGGAAAGCTACATCGAATGGAATTAATTGTTCGATTATTTTTTTTATTTTTAAATAATCGATTGGAAAGTCTAAATTATTCAAGAAAAATAAAAAACAACAATAAACAAAATACAACAATCTAAAATTATTTATTAATTTTTTAGTTATATTAATTGTATGCACCAACAATTTTTTTGAAAGCAAAAAGAGAACAAAAGGTGACTATTATAGCCGAAGTTCTGATCACGAATGAACTCGCAGATACAGGATGACGATGCAACGTCACATCAATAGGATTATAAATGTACCTACCCATAAAATGTGTGAATTACATTATATTGCCATATGTCACATAATGTTCAGTTTATCTTTTCTTTTTGGGAATGCTACGCAGGTACATCTATGGGTATCCTATCCAGTATCCAGTAACAGCTGATATGTTTACTTAGTGTATGCACTATGTTTGCGTTGTGAACCTAACTCTGTGCATTTGATTTCTTCTTTGTGGTAATTTCTTCAAGACGATCGTGCTAACTTTTATCATCAAATACTGTATGAGTAAATGTCACCATTTGTTCATTTATAAACATTCTAAGTGTTTAAACAAGGTTAGATTATTATTGAGCAATAGTTGTTGAAACGTTCACAAAGGATGAGAATGTGCAGAAAATATGTCTAATATCTAACATTATGTGCTTATTTTTTTTTACCCATTGTCATGTGTATAAAAACGTAACTTGTCTAATTTTACGCTAAAAATTACATACATTTTCGTAGTCATTTTACCCGCATTTTTTAGAGTGTATACAAACGTCAAATGCCAAAAGGAAAAACACGACAATTTTCTTGGCTAACGCTGGCTGGATCTACGACTGGATTCGTAACAAGCTTTTAAAGCAGGTGATCAATGAGCAACCAGAAACCGAGGTAGTCGTAGAGAAATAGAGGATGGTAAATGTCTCAAGTTTCCACCAACTCTATCCAGCGTCTGTGCTTGTTGTTTTAGATTATGGCCTTAATGAATTAACTAAGTTAGGATTATAGTACGAGATTCCAAACAGTTTTTGCTGTCTCCATACGCGACAGCGAAAGCTGGTTATACCCTACAACCCGGGTAAAAATTAAGAGATCTCAATCATATGAAGTTGACGTGATGTCGGATGACATTAAGTTGTCATGTCTAAAATGAGAGAGCATTCTAACTAGCCATCCCTGGATAATTGACACTTTATGCAATTTTCAATTTGCGAGTAATTGTTTACATGTCCGGAGAGTCATAGCTATCATTTTTACTTCTGGTGGATAGTGGTGCACAGTCTATAGATCTCTGTGATATCTCTGTGTCCCCGCAGCTAGAAGAAGATAGTCTTTATGTAGTTTAAAAAAAAGTTGGTCTTCTTTGCTTTGGCACTTAGGCCTATTTACGCAAGAATATAAATAAACAGAAAGCAGCCTATATTCATGGTTGCGTATACAACATAATTTGTGTGACAGTGAGTTAAAGGATTTTTTTTTAAATTTGTTTGTATATTTGCCAGAAGGTGTTTTTTTTTCTAAAAATATTCGTTGCGATTATTTTTGAGGCACTAAAAGATGCGAAATGTATTCACAAAACAAATATTGAAAGGAAGCATGTTACGATATAGATACAAAAGTTCAGGGCATTGTATTATACATAGATTAAGCGAAAATAGTTTACATAAAAAAAGTATTTTATTGACAACAATAATTGAAACAGTAAAAAAGCAAGTGCAATATTTGAATTCGAATTATTAAAATATAATAAAATCTTAATATATTAAAGCTGATCAAATCAAAAGAAGAAGCTTACATTGCTATTAAAATAATATAAATTCAATTTTATTTATTTCTTTCAAATAAAAAAGTGGATTATTAAAACCATGATACGTTATAAATTATCCAGAAATATGTCAATACTAAATCCCTCGAGTGCAAAAATGTAGGTTAAAGAAATAAAAAAAATGTTAGCGCATGATACATAACAAAGACTGCAAAAAAATATTTCCAACAGTCTTTTGATGCTTCGAACTATTTTTAAAACTGTGTATTTTTATGTGAAACATTAATATTAGTCTCTGTCATTATGATAATATCTTGTTATCAACACCATAAGACATATTGATGTATCACAAACTTAAAAACAGACAAAATAAAAAAATTAGGAGACAAACCATCGAAAATCTTGTTGGTTATAATTAAAATATTACGGGTACCATTATTGTCAAACTAAAAAACAAATTTCCTGTTCAAGGACGTCTTATTAATAACACAACAAACCACCCGCGACAAATTAAGCTTTAAATCAAGCTTAATTTTGTATAAATCACATTAAATTCGATCGTTAGTACGACTACAGATCACCGGTGTCGTAAAAAGATCAAACAAAAATTAATAAAATCATGAAAGTGCCAAATAAAGTCTGTCATGAGAAGCTTCTCGAATTTTACGTTTGGATTCGGCGTTAAACAGAAGGCCCTCTTTTATTAACTTCCCACACACAAATGGGCCGTTAATGCCAGATATTTATTTTTTACATTTAGCCTATAGATATTTTTAATCATTTTGCATAAAACATTTTTCTATTTTGAAACGTTTAAGAATTTCGAAAAAAAGTGTATTAACATATTTATAAAATGCTGTTTTCTAAATGTCGTCCAAAGAACTTTTTGGCGATGTGTATTTTTTAAGCCGGTTTCTTAAAAAAATAATATGAATGTTCCGCAGAAATATTATGACTGTCCACCAAATTATATCCCACTTTTCTGTGTTTTTTTTAATTGTTTTTCCAAAAGGGTTAACAAAAATATATATGAAATAAACAGTAATAATAATAAAAATAGATTTGATATTGTCAATAAGTTTAAACAAATATATTAGAAGCGCATAATAATTATGCTTTCCAAAATTCTTTCTTTCAACTTAACATTTTTTTTCTGAATTAAATTTTTAAAGCAATAAAATATAACCAATAATTTATAAGAGCTATTCCCTAATGTAATGGGAACGAGTGGTGGGTGCACGACTGAGTCGTACGCAACTTTCTCTTTCACAGCGAGTTGGGGGTGAGATTGAATCATAAGAATTTTGATTATTGATGCTAAAAATAATATAAATAATGTCGGAATGTGATTATACGGACGTTTACTCCAAAATTTTAAGAAATTGGTGTCTATGTGAATAATAATGATTTTTCGTTACTGGCCAAAACTGAAAATTCCGTTAAGTGATAGAAATTATGTGCAATTGCTTCAAACTGTAATAGTAGTATATATATATATTAAATTTCACTCAATTTGAAATAATAGTTTGCGAGAAATTAACAATTTTCTTTATATGGTCTATATGACAAAATCCGTTATATGGATTTTCTCGAAAAAACTGGGTATGCAGTTTTGTTGGAACTAATATGCTCATAATATAAATAAAATTTAAACCAAATCTATAAAGCCGTTTTCGATAAATTTTGAGGTTATGTGTAATTTTTATATGGCAGGTACCGTTAATAACATGGCTAAAAGCAAAAAAAAATGGCCTAAAATTATGACCAAAACAAACTTGGATACGAAATTTGAAGAAAATAGGTCAAGCCGTTTAGGCTTGGGAGACCATTACGGACAGACGAACCGATGGACGGAATTCCAAAAACCACATTTTGGGATCCGCTTTCATCGTTAGAATCAATCAAAATCTCGAGGTCGAAAATTTTCACGAGAAAAATATCTTTCTTTTTGTATGAGAAAGTTAAAAAGGTAATGATCCAAATTTGAATATTAAAAAAAATATTTACATTTCGGTAGAGTTTTTGGACTAATCTGTATTTATATTTACCTAATCAAAAACATTGCATATAATTTCATATGTGTTGAAAGTATATAGAATTAATATAAAACGGAAAACAAATGAGATTGATATAACTTTAAACTTACAAAGTCTTGGATCTGCAATGCCAATTCCAAAATCTTTACTCTTGATATTAATCCAAGAAACTTGTATATACAATTTTAAGTAATAGCGAGCGCTTTTAAACATTTGCAAGACTGATAACCTATAAGCAAATAAGTTGCTCATGCTTTTTAAAAAGTTCAGAAGAAACATGGACAACATCACCAATTCAAATTCTTCTACTGAAAACTCATTTTCCAAACTGATATGATGTATCAGTTTTTATAATAAGCACCATACTTTGAATTCAGAGTACGTTTTTGGATAACTCACTGTTAAATAAAATTACTGGTAAAAATAATATATTGGCCATAAATACTTCCAAACCCTTTAAGTTAGTTCCAAAATAAGTAGTATGTAGTTGTTTTTCGGACCTGTATAAGAAAACTATCTACCTCTAGCTTGGTGAGAAATAAACTTTATTTATATTCCGAAAGCTGGGAAAGGCAGCCATACAAGGGCTACAGACTTTACAGCAATAAGCATGGCCCTTTTTTTTAAAAAACAATAGAAAGATTGGTGCTACATATCAGAAGCAATTTTCATCGAACACAATACTATTCTTGATTTATGGAAACGTTGGTCGACTACCTCTGTATTTTTTTTGGCGAATAATTTTTTTTATTGTAAACATTTGAAAAGCGTTACAATATTTTATATTCAAAATAATGGAGTTTTCAGTTAATCCTCTTTAGAAAATTAAATATTAAATCATACAAATGATTTGATAAAAAAAGTCCTTCCCTCTTAACCATACATTTATAGCCCAATTAACCAATTTATGTCAAAATATTTCGAGTTCGTTTGTAAAAATGGACTAAATAAAAATAAATTTCGACAGTAAAGCCTAAATACCGTGATTCCTATCTACCTAATTAATTGACCATAAAAATACCGAAACTTCTTAATTAATGCTACCATTTTCAATAAGAATGTAGCGTATAAAATTTTCTAAATTATGTCACCGCAAAAGAATTTACTAATATCATCTACCTAACCTCACAAAATTCCGCATCCAGAAGAATCCTTCAACACTTTTCAAATCCAATTCTCTTGCTCATTTCCGAACAAGGGTGAAACCATGTAGCGTGTACCACGTAACACCCATCAAGGCTATGATTTATGTCCTTTTTCAAAAATAGAAAAAATCCACAATTATTACACACTTACACAATATTTAAGGTGTGGAGTGGTTCCAAAATCAAGCGAAAAATTTGAATACTCCTCCCAGGCAATATCTCGATGGTTAGTGGCTACATTGCCGCAAGCCAACTCCCAATCAAGTTCAGTTGGCTTTGATTTCATGTAAGCATATGAATATTTATTTATGGAAGAATGTTGGTGTTGTCGGGCGTATACGCAATCTTATCGTGTGTCGCTTTATCACGTGTAGTTACAAATGCACAATGGTGTTGAATAATGCGATTAGTAAGCTGAATGTCATTATTAAGCCGATGCGATGTAGATGGATTGTAGTCAGTAACGCGAAAATGATTCAAAAATGTCCTGTTGGCCGGTGGAGTCCTCATCAAATCAGTGACCGTATATTAATTATATGTCTTTCATGTGTGCGAGGCGTTGGCCACCACAACTCTGTTCGTGGATAATTAATGTGTTTGAAATAAGTAGCGCGCGAATATAACATGAAGTAATTGCAGATGCGTAGCGTATCGCTATTAAATTCATTATTCAAATTCAGATTTTGTCTAATACTAGATGAAGGCACACACCCCGTGATTACTAAATTATACAAACTTGCGCGGAGTATATTCGAGGGAATGGGTATTATAAAAGTCAATGTTTGGAGAAATTAGCATAGCTGTTTAATTAAATTTAGATTTATACGCATTGAGCACACTATAGAAGTAAGATCGTCGCCTTAATTTTTAGTTTTGTTCAATAGTGCTATTGAATTGATTATTTGCATTTTTTGTGGTCTTTGGGTTTTTTTAAACGTATAGTGGGTTCTACTTCTGCAGACTGTTAAAAGGCGATGACCAATAACATTCCGCTATCAGTCAAAACGAACCATTTAATATTGACGACGACAGCGAAAACTACCAACCACCCGACCTTAGTGAAGTGAGGATAGCAATATCTTCACTCAAGCTTAGAAATGAAGGCCTTCCCACGAGCTTTATAAAGACGGCGGAGATGTCTTAGCCAAATCTGGTCGAATAAAAGTATGCCTGAAGAATGGATCCTCAATATCTTTTTCCCGATCCATAAAAAAAGGAGACCCTCTGAACCGCGCCAACTACAGAGGCTTAAGTCTCCTCAACATCGCCTACAAGATATCTGCAGTAATATGTGAACGCCTGAAACCGTTTACCAACAACCTGATCTGCCCTTATTAGTGTGGTTTTAGGCCATGAAAGTCCACAACTGATCAAATCTTCACACTTCGGCAGATCCTGGAAAAAGCCAAGGGTCCAAACCACCGACACATTCGATACCAAAAATGTAATCAGGCAAGGCGATGCGCGGTAATGTGACTTTTTTAATTTTATTCTTTAAAGGATTGTGCAAAACTTCCGAGCACAATCTTTCAAAAATCTGGATGAAGAAATCCTTGGCCGATTCTAGAGGAAATTTTTTCAAAAAAAAAAAATTGGTGCCGTTTGCGAGGAGTCAACCAAGAACTGAACACATCGTGCTCATTTCAAAAAATAGGTATGAGTTCTAAAATTACTAGAGAACAGGGACGAGCAAGTCTTTATATGCTCTTGACTTCTGGTAAGCCCTTTGCTAATCCTTCATCAAAGATAGCATTATCGCGGCATGTCGCGATCAGGAAAGCCCTCATGCGGCCATCAATGCCTACCAAATTTCATACTCCTAACAGTAACTATAAGGTTCTTATTTATGAAAGCATATGCTGGGAAAAAGCAAGTAACTTTGTAGAGAAATTAGAGACAGTGGAGAAACCGCTAAAAAGGTTCAAGAGCTGTAACACCTTAATTTAAAGAAGATATAAGGCAGAATGACTTTGAGAGAAAGTCGAATGATCCGAGGTATCGTGGCAAATATGAAGCAGAATTAGACTTGAGACTCCAACTTAAGTAGTTCACAAGAAAGCGGGGCGATTCAGCCAAGAACCCCTCTAGTTGGCTTTTCGGAACCGGATAGCTACAGCAATACATACTGAATAGTTGCATATTAGGAGAGACAAAGAAAGAACTCAAGTTCCTGATATTAGCAGCAATATATAAAAACGTTGGTTTTATTAAGCATAGTTAGAATGATCTGATTTAGGTTAAATATGCGCCGTTTTATTCGATAATTAGTTGCCCATTTTGATGGTAATTCCATTATGGCTCTCTAATAGAAGCCCCCGACCCTATTGCCAAAATACATATCCAGTAATATCAGTCTAGATGGAACACAATTCTTCCCCTATTGGCCAAAGCTGGACACTCCGATTGATTTCTTCTGACCGTTCAAATATTGAAAGATCAGGTTTGAGTAAGGGGTAGTGCCTGTCAGTGTCCATCCCATCAAACACACAGAAAACCTTTCTGGCCGTCAATCTTGACTTGGCCACCGTTTGCGCCGGCTCACCGCAATTCGACTATGATCGTTTTCACTTCAGGTTATCGTAAGTGATTTACTTTTCTTCATTAGTCACTATCCGCTACCATATTACTAAAACCATCAGTTGGAAAAATAATGGATTTCTTTTTATTACACCTGTTATATGGCGTTTGACTCTCCTGACAGTCCACCATCCGAATTAACTTGCAAAAAAAGCGGATATGGAGTGATGGGATCTTTTAGTATCTAATAGAAAAGCATAGAGATTAGTTAATAACTTAATATAGAAAGCCAAGAACAACGAACTCTTCTTTTGTTATTTAGTGAAACATGAAAGAAGAAGAAATTGAAAGAAATTGCTGCAATGATAGAAATTCTTAGCGAAAAATCATGTCCATCATGAATAATAAAGAGCATGGAATTTACACCATGGTGGACAAAACATCTCATTTATCTGCTGAAGCAACTAACGTTCATACTGACCGGGGTCTTTATAAATCCAGTCAGCGGAATTTCTTTAGGACAGTAATGAACATGTATACACTGAATACATATAGTCCGCACCAAATCAGTTGGCCATTCTACTGCGCAGGTCTCTTAAAATTTATTTTACAATATCTCAAATTTCTCTTAAATCGTCTCTCTGCGCAATCGACCGTTGGCCAACTGTTTTCGTGGTGCACCCCGTGTCAGAAAAGGTAATATTGAAATGTATAACGGACGAATTTTCAGAACCAGAAAGAGTTAGGTAACGGGTGATTTTTTAAGAGTTAAGTTCTTCAGGTTGTTTAGTAATGGCGTCCAAACGTCATCTGTCAAAGTGAAAAGTTTTCAGTATACTCTGCCATTTAATTATGGAAAAACGAACAACGATTGCAAATTATTGAAATTTATAATCAAAATTCGTGCTCTGTGAAAAATGTGAAAATCCGCTGTTTTAACGAAAAATTGTGTTCAGCGATGAGGCTTATTTCTGGCTCAACGGATACGTAGATAAGCAAAACTGTCGCATCTGGAGTGATGAACAGCCCCATGCCATACAAGAATTACCGATGCATTCCGAAAAAACGACAGTTTGATGTGGTTTATGGGCTGGTGGCATCATCGGTTAATTTTTCTTCAAAGACGACCGTGGAAGAAACGTTACCGTCGACGGCAAAGGATATCGAGCCATGATACGCAACTTTTTTTTGCCCCAGTTGGCTGAGTTGAACATAGTTGATATATGGTTTCATCAAGACGGTGCCACATGCCACACAGCTTGTGAAACAATGGAAATGTTGAAGGATGAATTTGGTGATCAGCTTATCTCTCGAAACGGCCCTGTGAGTTGGCCACCAAGATCATGCGATTAAACGTCTCTTGATTATTTCTTGTGGGGTTATGTAGAGTCGTTAGTCTATGTGGACAAGCCGAACACGATTGCAGCCTTACAGGATAACATAACAAGCGTAACTCGTGGATTACAGGCCGAAATGCTCGAAAAAGTGACGCAAAATTGATGAAGATGGAGGATTATCGATGATCCAGCAAGACCGGTTACGGTCTCTATAAAATATTTCAGAATTAAGTCAGGAAAAAGCCCTGTCAAGTGACTTCTGAAACTTTTTGCATAAGAACATGACTCAAGGGTAGCATGTCAACAACTGTGGTACAATTTTGTTTAAATCCGTAAAACAACTTAAGATAAGTAATACTACAATTCATAAGTCTCAAAAATAAGTTATTTATAAGCGATGCACACAAAAACGCCATGAAAATTTGAATTCAAGTTCTTCATTTGAATCCGTATATGTATAATTTTTAATGAATCTCCAGTAATATGCAATTAAGAATTGACTATTGAATACGCATATACTTCGTTTCATAAATTTAATCGCAAGTCAATGTACTGAAGAGTACTTGAGGCAGTTCATTCCCATTCGATTATTACAAACCAGGAAAACTTTTCTATTAAGAAATATTTACAAAACCATTTAACAAAACCTTAAACTAAATCAATATCAAGCTTAACTCTATAATAAAGGTCAGTTTAATGACCTTGAAAAGTATACACGATGATTTAAAGATTAATTGGGCATTGTACCTTTGACTGTTAAACATATACGCACATCTACCCACTTCATGTTTAAAATATTCACATGTGTTCTGTTTCCCAATGCTGCATGTGCACCATACACAACAAATGGCCCCTACTCATAATTTATACTCCGCTTCTATTAAGTATTCAAATTCGGAAAAAGGAAAAGTTAAAACGCACAACAATTCGTAGAAAAGGGCGCAAGAAACACTCAAAAACATGACAACGAATAATTTAAAGCTCCAAAAATCGAGTTTATCAAAGCAGGAAATGAACGCACACAAATACTTTGTCATTACTCATGTAAAATGCGTTTGTGATAGACTCAAGGGCATTCGTGGCCCTCATGTAGTTACGCTGTATTTTTTGTTTTTATTTGGTCGTTATACAGCCTGCAAGGTCAGACGAAAAGCTTCCGCGCATACATTTTTAATTTTGAATTCAAGTTGTAAAACCAATGCAAACATACTAAACCTAGGGGCGACGAGATTGTCTGAAGGGCTTTCGAAGTAATAAAATATAAAATTTAACATTTGATATTATTTGCATTGTGTGCGAACGGGTTTTTTAATGATTGTTATGACCATAGGGTTTTTGGGGTAATAAATACTTAGAATTTTGTTTGTGAAGATAAATTAAAGACTTGAGCGTTAAACTGTTTTTGTGATTATATATTAGACAATGTAGAGACTCATGGTAGAATTGGCGCTGTCGAAAAGGTGGTTTATTATTTACTTAAGCAAAGTTTTGTACGCCCTTCTAATGAGAACTAACTACAGCTGGTTATTAAAATAAGCAAGTGTGGAGAGAAGAGTCGAAGAGCATACGTAAGTCACTTCAATTACCTATTTGTTTGTTACGAATAAATATAGTAACAACGAAAAGATCGAACGACTCAAATAATAATTTCTTGATTATGCTTTTCAAAAAATAAAAAGCTTTTTCTATTGCATCAAAGTAAGGAAAAAGAAAAAAATGCGAGTGTCGTCATACTTATAGTTATTTCCAAGGATATAAAGTGTAGGGTGCACCATTTTTTATGAATATTGAATAACTGTTTAAAAAATTCCGATTTCCATATATGTTTAATTTTTATTTGATTTGGGCCTTTATAATTTACAATAATTAACAATTTTTTGAATACAACTTCTAGTGGCGGCCACTATTGACCAAATCAAAATGTGTCCTTTTCGCGGTGTTTTCCATCACAATTTCGAGCATCTCGGAAGACATAGCGATGATTTCGGCACGAGAGTTGCTCGTATACACTTTGCTTTTCAAATAACCCACTGTATTCTAATTCTCAATATTCTTTGAGTAAATTGCACTTTATATGGAAACAAATGCAAATCATCCTTCAAATGCGTCGCAAGCTGGTTCCACTGACGTCAAAATGCTGAGCGCTGTGACGATACGACACATTTAGGTTTTCGGCAACACACTATATTACCGCTTCTGCCGCAGTTCATTAGAACGTCTTAGGCGTCGATGAACGGCATGTCGACAATCTGCCATTGTCCCGTGCTCAACAAAATTTGTCACCAACCGAAGAATATTGTTGCCAAATAGTGCAGGTTGAGTTAACACAATTTTCATTTTACAGCGTCACTGTTTCGGAGCATTCTTTTGAAGCAAAGAAATTATGTTTAAAATTGTACTCAATTAATGTTTTTAAAAATATTTTTACTCAAGTCAATCGGTTTTAAAATGTCAAAGTTATTCAAAGTTTACATACCGACAAAAGATGGCGTTTATAAACAATACCTACATAGTTTAATAGTTACAAGTGGCCGTTTCGCACATAATGTTATCCTTAATAAATATATTCTTTGAGAGTCTGTATGACATTCTATGACATACCAGTTTCTACTTGTAAACGCCACTTAAAACTGGATCTTTATCTTCTAAGCGGCCGACTGGCTATGTTACTGTACAATTAAGTCCATGGTCGAATTTTCGTCGCCAAAGTCCGTAAACACATAGGTTTCCGAGAAGTTTTTTGCTCAAAGCAACCAAGGATTTCTTCATCCGCTTTGGCGCAGTAGAGCAGGACTTTGATGACAAGGATCTTATATCTGATCTCTTTAGTATTTCGAGTGAGGGCTTTGCCTTCTTAGCCCGAAAAAGCAGCCGTTGACAAGAGTAATTCTACGTTTGATTTCTTATGAGATGTCGTTGTCAGAGTTGATAGTAAGGCCGAGGTAGAAAATGATCCTTACTACCTCAAAGTTGTAGCTATCGATGTTCTGTCTAGTTTTTCGATGGTATATATTGTTTCTTGTTGTCAGCATTTAATTGGTCTTGTCCTCATTATTTATACAAGGTGGCGCAAAAGTAATCCTCCTATCAGAAAATGCTATAAATTTTGCAATTGGCCCCTAATGTCAGTTCTGTTTTGACATTTGTGTAGTAAACACATGCGAAATACACGTTAATAAACAATGTTACGCTACACTGCTCCAGAACGCGGAATATTGGTGACTATTTATTTAAGAAATAATCGGTCGGTGACTTTGGCACAACGTGAATTTCGTCGCAGCCGTCCAACGCCTACTGGTGAAATACTGCGACGTTTAGCCGCTCGCCTCGAAAAGACTGGTACAACACGAGATGCTGCCAGGCGTGGCAGACCCCGGAGTAGCCGTTCTGCAGAGAATATTGCTGCTGTAGCCGAAGATGTCATGGAAGCGCCGTCGACATCGACCAGACGACGTGCCACGCAAATGGGTATCAGTCGACGGTCTTTACAGCGAATTTTGGTACATGATTTGAAGATGTTTCCGTACAAAGTCCAGACGGTGCATCAGCTGTTAGCTGCTGACCGCCAATCGCGTCTAACATACGCTCAAGCCATCCTTAATCACCACCAAGAGGAAGATGATTTTTCATCAAAAATAATGATGAGTGATGAGGCCCATTTCCATCTTAGCGGGTACGTAAATAAGCAAAATTTACGCTTCTGGGGCACTGAAAATCCGCGTGTAACCCACGAAGAGCCATTACACCCGCTCAAAGTCACTGTATGGTGTGCTGTTTTCGCTGGAGGAGTCATCGGACCTTTTTTCTTCGAAGACGTCGCGGGCCAAACGGTTACTGTGAATGGTGAGGGCTACAGAGCAATGATCAACGAGTTCTTTTTGCCGCAACTTGATGAATTGGGATTGGAAAACATGTGGTTCCAACAGGACGGTGCAACGGCACAAACTGCACGTGCCACAACCGATATGCTGAAGGATGCATTTCCCGGGCGCATAATCTCCCGTTTTGGCGATTTGCACTGGCCAGCAAGATCGCCTGATTTGAACGCTCCAGACTTCTTTTTGTGGGGCTTTTTGAAGTCGCGGGTTTATGTCAATAAGCCTCAGACTCTTGCAGCTCCTAAAGACAATATCCGTCAAGAATGTGAGGACCTATCGCCGGAAATTTTGGCCAAAGTGATGGAAAATGCCATAAAAAGGGCTCAAATGACAATCAACTGTGGCGGCGGCCATTTACATGACATCATATTCTCGACTTGATGTAAAAAAAATTAAAAGACCAAATAAAAATAATCCACAAGAAGAATCAAAGTTTTTCATTTTTTTTAAATTACATCCAAAAAACATCGGAAGGTTATTTTTGCGCCACCTTGTACTATAGCAAACGTGGCGGTAGTAGGTAGGTATGGTAGTAGTTGCAAAGATTTATAGAATATTGTTCCTTGGGAGTTTAAAATGTCATTTATGGTTTTATATATAGAAAAAATATGTACCAATAAAGTAGTTCTTACGAACAATACATCGTCCTAATGACACAAAAACGTATGTCAATATTTGCTAATTTTCGTTTTTAACTTTCTCTTACAAAGAGAAAGATATTGTTTTTGTGAAAATTTTTGACCTCGAGATTTTGATTGATTCTAACATTACGATGATAGCGGAGCCTAAAGAAGTGGTTTTTGGAATTCCGTCCGTCGGTCCGTCGGTCCGTCTGTCCGTGACGGTCTCCTAAACGGCTTGACCGATTTTCTTCAAACTTCCTATCCAAGCTTGTTTTGGTCATAATTCTAGGCCATTTTTTTTGTTTGCTTTTAGCCATGTTAAAACTGGTACCTGCCATATAAAAATTACACATAACCTCAATTTTCTCGAAAACGGCTTTAACGATTTTGATTAAACTTTATATATACTATAACCATATTAGTTCCAACAAAACTGCATACCCAGTTTTTTCGAGAAAATCCATATAACGGATTTTGTCATTTAGGCCATATAAAGAAAATTGTTAATATCTCGCAAACTATTGTGTCAAATTGAATGAAATTTAATACATATACTACTTTTACAGCTTGAAGCAATTCCACATAATTAGTTTTAGCCCAACTATTACCAAACGGAATTTTCAGTTTTGGCCAAAAACGGAAAATCATTATTTTTCACATTGACATCGATTCCTTCAAATTTTGGAGTAAAAATTCGTATAAATACATTTCGACATTATTTATATCATTTTAGCATCAATAATCAAAATGCTTATGATTAGATCTAACGCCCAACTTGCTGTGAAAGAGAAAGTTGCGTACGACCCAGTCGTGCACCCACCACTCGTTTTTTTATGTTTTTAGTGATTTTATTACCATTTTCATTTTTATGAGTTTCGTGAATACTTTTGTAAAGTGCTATTTGCCACAATATAGAAATTCTATATTTTAAGTATGGTGGTATACCCAGCTCAAAATCATAAAAAAATGTAGTTACGTTTTTATGTCACTAGGATGACAAATAGCATATAAGAGTTTAAGTTGTTGAAATTAAATATCTGTCATTACAGGCTCATACAGGGCCTCAAAACTTAGCTTCCTCATTTATTTATGTGTGCGAAGTTATATTTTTGCCGTAAAGAATATTAATTTATTAGGCTTAAACAAATTGTGCCGTATGCAGTTTGATATTAATGAATAGGTATTGGGTATAGATTTGGACTAAAGGTTTTTTTTCAGAATTTGCAGAGGATCAGGTTGTTGCTGAACAGTTTTTTATCCTCCATTTCCTCGTCCCATCGCATCCTGTTTTCTAGCCTGCTTTTTGTAAGTTTAGGGCTTCCGCTAGTTTTTGTTAACATTAAACTAATTTTTGTTCACTATTTGTATTTATTTTGTATTATTAACTCAATACTAGACAAAAAATCTTAAATCTAACTTATCATTAACAGGTTTTTTTAATCTAACTTACTGGCCCTTAGCTATCACTCCAAGTTTATCTCTAACATGTTTTATTAATACATAAAATCGATTGTATAACCCTTCTTTGTTAATATTTTAACCTGGAAGACCCCTGTTTTGACCTGAGGGCATAAGGCCGGATATTCTACGCCTGTCATTAAGAGGAGACTTCTTTTATAGTGTTGCTGTTTTTCATTTTGTTTGATGAGACCAGTATGCGATGGTTACCAATGGTATTAAAAAAACACTATTTATGTGTAGTCAAAATTACAATGACTGTGCGTTGTCTATGTAAATGACGTTCAGTGCCTACCTACCATTTCTCTTCAACACCCATCCATACTTACAAAGACATAATTAAAACCTAAAGAATAAATAATTTAAAAATCGCTTCCTACCTTACTGGGTAGGTACCTACACTCATCTAGAAGAAGCTTCCAATCCATCACCGTTGTTGTAAAACAAATTAATTACCCACCAACTTAAAAACGATCATAAATTAAATATGTGCAAAAAATGAGTAATTTATTCAGATGTATGTTTAGACATTATTCTCATAAAAAAAAGTGAAAAAAAACGTTTATAAAAAACACACCTACATAATAACTTAAACGCACTAAAGTCACACACAAAGAAAACTTTAAATTCTTCTAAGCTTTCCGAAAAGCAATAAATTACTTTGCAGTCAAACAGAAAACAAAAACCAGCGGGGTACTGAGCGGCTGGCGGCGGCCCTAATTCGCTGCCTTCATCGTGAATTTGTGCGTATCGCATATGATCCAACGCGACTGCTGCTATGCTTCTACTATCTATCAGCATTGCTCCAAAAGCCATGAACGTAACCTTGAAGTTTTATTTTAAAGATAGTTTTCGTTTGTGTTTCTCCTATATATTTCAAATGCCACGAGAATCAACAAAATGAATACACAAAAAACAACGTTTTCCTTTATTTTTACTGCGTCTGCAATAGTCAAAAAAAAACCTGCGTAACGTTTATACAACATGTGAGTTGAATGTATTTGTCACTACGCACACATCCTAACGCTTAAAAGTGAACCAGTGCTGGTGCGATTTCGCAATCAAAATATCACATGCGTCAATGCGTGTGTATTGATATTAAGATAGTCATTCCCTGTTCGCATACTCAAATGCCAACAATAAATCGCATTATGAACTCATATTCTGGCAACTAACGAATGCGTAAGGTCATACGACTGACGCGGCTTTTGTTGCCTGTCCAAAGTACGCTTTTAATTCTTTGTACTTTCGCTTAAGCGGAAGTATCTACACTTTTGGCTTTGAATGGATTTTTAATTGTACATTTCAATTAACTCTTAACAGTTTATGACTCTTTAAAAATGTATTCCACAAATGCATTGTTGCACAATTTTGGGCGTTGTCAAATGATTAGTTCCAATTTTTACCACCAGTAGGTCGAGACATTTACACTCAAGCTACAAACCAATTGCAACTATTGTGCTTATGCAGTGGTGCGGGTATGCGCTGTTGCACTTTCATTAGACCGATCAGTTGGTGCTTGTCATTGATAATATAAAAAAGCTTTTTTAAGAGATATTTGAATTTTCAAAATGTTTTTGTATAAATTCAATGAACAATTGTGTTGCATTTTTTTCAGGAAACATAGAGTCAAAGTCAAAAACCACCACAGAAAAATGATAGCAACACTAGAAAAATAATGACGGCCGCGGTATATCTGGCTATATTCTTACGATGAAATCAAAAGCTACGGCAAAGAATTCTTTTATTGTTGACGATCTTGAAAAAGGGACAACGACGTTCATATATATCTGCTCCTTAAATATTAAAATGCTTAACAGAAAATGCGCAGACGAACAACTAGCGGAAGTAAAAAGCTTCTACGAAGGAGTCTTTACTGCCATCATCCAGGAAACACAATGGGACGGAACGGGCAAAATGAGGATGAACAATTGAGACATTTAATACGGTTCATGCTAAGGTGCGCTAAAATTGCGACTACCCGGGTGTGGATTATTGTAACCCACTGACTTTTGAAAGAAGTCTATTAAATTAGCGAAATCAATTTAACAATCCGCATCAACAACGCTAACAGGGCTTATATGCGCACACGCTACGATGGAGAGAAATGATGGCATTTCTTAGAGCACCCGGAAAATTTATTTGAAATATTGAACAAAATAACAAACTTCAGATTTATAAAACATAACAAAGGCAATTCGAGTCTAATTTACAAAAAAAACTAATTCAAGTTTATATTGAAAACAATTCCCGTTAAAAAAAAACGAATGTTGGAATGATCGTTACAACTGAATAGATATTGCGAATTGCAAAAGATACAACGTTCAGCACGCGGGAATGGACAATCAGTGTATTTTATATTCGGGATTTTGGGTTTTCGGAATGTCGGGTTTCGGGATTTGTCCCCCAACCATTTTAAACGCATTGTTATCTAACTTCTTTTTTATCGTTCTTGAGAGAATTTTAAAAAACTTTGGCGACACCACCAACTACTACATACTCCGACGATATTGACATCATCATTGCATGGATTCAACTAGATTCGACTGTATTGCTAGTATAGGAAAGGAAGAGGTAGTATGTGTTTAAAGACTGGCAAGATCAAGCATATTATGCTCTCAACAATAGAGGCCATAACATCTACGAATTAGACAGAACGTCACCGTCGACAGATACATCTTTGAAAATAGTAAGGGACTTGTCTATCTCGGATCCGCAATTAACTCTAACATCATCATCTCTTCAGAAGTCAAACGATCAATCGCCTTACTTTAGAAAAGTTTATTAAAACGAGTGGTGGGTGCACGACTGGGTCGTACGCAACTTTCTCTTTCACAGCGAGTTGGAGTTAGGCGTTACATCAACGCATTTTGATTATTAATGCTTAAGATGATATAAATAATGTCGAAATGTGATTATACGAACGTTTACTCCGAAATTTAAAGGAATCGGTGTCTTTGTGACTAATAATGATTTTTCGTTATTGGCCAAAACTGAAAATTCCGTTTAGTGATAGTTGGGCTAAAACTAATTACGTGGAATTGTTTAAAACTATAATAGTAGTATATATATTAAATTTCATTGAATTTGACATAGTAGTTTGCGAGAAATTAAGAATTTTCTTTATATGGCCTGAATGACAAAATCCGTTATATGGATTTTCTCGAAAAAACTGGGTATGCAGTTTTGTTGGAACTAATATGCTTATAGTACATATAAAGTTTAATCAAAATCGTTAGAGCCGTTTTCGAGAAAATTGAGGTTATGTGTAATTTTTATATGGCATGTAGCGTTAATAACATGGCTAAAAGCAAACAAAAAAATGGTTTAGAATTATGACCAAAACAAACTTGGATACGAAATTTGAAGAAAATCGGTCAAGCCGTTTAGGCTGGGGAGACCATTTTGGGTTCCGCTATCATCGTAATGTTAGAATCAATCAAAATCTCGAGGTCAAAAATTTTCACGAAAACAATATCTTTCTCTTTGTAAGAGAAAGTTAAAAATAATAATTACCCTTGCCGACCATTGTTTGTTTGGACTGTGACTACTTACGATTCTTTGTAAGGTCCTGATCATCCTAGTCATAGTATATGGGGTCGCATACGTATAAACCGACCTCAACCAACTTGAAGTACGGAACTGGAGGCACTTAGCTAGAGACATGTGAGTTAAGGCTCAGGTACATTCCGGACTATGGCGACTTTAGTAAGTAAATGCCTGTGAGGCCAAAACGATCAGGGAGAGTGCTGAGGTGATGCTTGCACATTTTTATTGACTTCGCTCTTGAACTATATTGCTAGAAATACGTCTACTGGGTGTTCGTTCCATTGTATGTTTGTTTGTAATAAAAACAAAGTTCGTGTCGTTGTATTCCACGTTTTCTTTAAGTGAATTAAACTACCTAGATTTTTCCCCATTGCATAATTTATAATGTCTTTGTTTGTGAGCAGTTTTGTTCACACCTTTGCTATTTTCCAGCAAAAGCAATAATAAGCGTGTCGTTTGAGTTAGGCCCAATTAGTGCTATTAGGTAATACGACTATTAGTTGTCCTAAGAAGTTCATTAATGTGCATCAGAAATAGAGTCGGGAAGAAAACTGATCCTTGAGTTACCCCTGCATTTATTGAGAATAAAGCCCAGGAAACACCATCCACTACACTACTGCCAAAATCTGCCATTAAGAAAGTTTTCTATCTAGCCGGACAGTATTTAAAAAAGTCCATATGTTATTGTTTTGTTGTTTTTTCAATTACTTTTGAAAGTAGGTATAGATAGTTTACAAATGGGTCTACTGTTTTCAGTCATGTATTTCCAATTTTTTTTTGGCAATCGGGGAAAGGATTTGACCTGTTTTCCGGCAACTATGGAAAACCTGTTAATATGACAACATTTTTTCCGTTACAAACAAAAACAAAATACTTTGAAAAAAAAATTCTGTAAATTTTTCTGCATTTGTAGTAGTTTATTGTAGCAAAAATATAACTTCGCACATATAAATGTCACTGTCAGATATTTCATTTCGTTGATTTAAACGATCCACCAATATTGTATAAAATGTTGCACAGCGGAGTATATCCTTGTCCTTTGTTTTGTTTTCTAAAAACCATTATTATAATTCATAAAATCATTTCAAGCCCAATATAGCATATAGGACATATGCACTAGCACATTTCTATCCTGGATTTCAAGTAAATAAATAAATTATTTTATCGAGTAAAATTTGGAGTCAAACTTGTTTTTTTTTTTAATTTTAATTAACTTACTATGGATAGAAAAGCACTATTCCCTTTTAACACGCTAGTTATGTTACTAAGAAATAGTGAACTTTTCCGTTTGCATTACAAATAGATTTTTTTTAAAGAGAAATGATTTGTTTGACTTATTTGGTGTTAATTATATGAAATTAATTATACCAATAAATTTATCAGATAAAGACGTATGTCTTTGAAAAAAAAAATAATTTCTCTAACCAACTAGGTTCTCAGATTGGTAGTAATTTATTTAAAAATTCATAATCTATATTCAAGATCATGATTGAGTTAATGCAAAAATATTTTTTTTGTCATATTACAACATTTTAAAATTTTTATAGAACTTAACCCATTTCAAGTCAAATATTTAAGTAGGCCGTTGAATAAATTCAGGATACATTTTAACATTACCATATTTATTGATCTTACACGTGTAAATTCAGAAATTTATCTCTTCACTGCGAAAGAGAACAAAAACTTATTTGAGAACATCGTAATTAAGAATGCAAAGTTAACATACTTAAGTTTAAACAAAGAATTCTTCCTCATTTTGCTTTGATTGGCTCACTTAAATAAATGCGTTTATATATCTATTCATTTTCTAAAATCCCTATGTACTGAATTATATACATATGAAGGTATATATTTAAAAAAAATTGAATACATAAATACTAATTCTCACATTTTATGCTGATTCTTAACCCAAAATCCAAAGACATGCGATTACGTAACAAAAAGCATTTAGCTAATCTCAATGCGTTGCGTAAATCTCACGCATATGTCGTGCTTCAGAACACCACTCACATGCATATAGAAGCTTTATGTACAAAGAATACACAACTTTTATTTTCAACAAAAAAAAAAACAATTTCAAGGCTATCTAGTTTACAAATACCAATGCAATAGACTACGGCATAGGGAAGAGAATAAAAAACCACTTCGTTAGGTCTCACATTTAAAATTACACATTACAACAGACGCAATCATGAAAAAAACGCGTTGCGCTAATATTTGTTGCTATTCATATATCGGAAATAAATTGATAATAGGTGATCACAGGCAGTGGCTGACTTGGTTGTAATTTTGTTGATACAAACACATTTTGGTCGATAGAGATAGAGCTATCATTTTGTACCGTTGTTGTAAATATGCTTTTTACAACACACTTGCATGATTGTGTGAATGCCAAAATATGAAACTATGTTTTTTTTTCCAAAATGTTGAATGTGGATTCATCTTGTTCTCAGGGTTAAAGTTGCGTAATATTGAGAATATGTTGATTTTTCTAATTTAGATTTAGAAATAGCATGCGTATGATCTTGTATGTAGTGGGTACACGACAATTATTTATGTTGAGTGCAAAATTAGAACCATAACATTGCAGACAATATTATCATACAGTTAATCAAATTAAATTTTACTTTTTAAAAGACAAATATTTTTTAGAAATAAACAGAAGCTTAACAAGTTATTTTCCACTTTTACACTTTAATCCTTAAAAAAATCAGGTAGACATCTCCACCTCCATAGTCAATTTACATTGACGATTTTAGGTATAAATTGAAGGTTTTTAAATAGTTAAAGTTGTATTCAAACGTATATATGTATTCAAACAGTTAAAAATTGTGATTTATTGTGAGGTTAGAGTGGATAAGACCTAGATCAAAGAAAGTCCATTTGATTTTAGGTTTTAGTGTATTAGTGTCCATTCACATTAGATGTTTAATAAACATCAACTTTAAATATGTTTTCTTTTTTCAGATATAATTAACGAAAATGGAACCAACGATATTTCAAGGATTCTTGTACTCAAAAAAACCAACGATTACATTGTTCGCTTTTGACACGGTTCATGTTTTCCCCCCGTCAATTATGACATAAATGATTGAAGTCTTGTACATGATCTTAGTAGTTAAAGTAGAACAGTAATATTATCATGAACTGATGCTTGAGGACGAGCTATCATTCTCAAATTATAACGGTGGTTATAAATTCTGAAAAAGACTGCTCTTCAGAATCATCCGTCAATTTAATGTATTCTTTCTTGTTGACAGTATATATGTATTTAATCTTGTCCTTGTTTACAGCTTATCAAATTTATAACATTTCCTTCGTTTACTGGAAAACACGATCAGATTTCAATTAAAGATCCCATCAAATCAGTAGCTGTCTTTCTTATAGACCATTTTTGTTTGTCACTGACTGCTGCTCTTCTTTATTAACAAGAGATTAAGGGCCACTTATTTTGAAAAGGTCTCCAGCGTTTCAAAATTGCACAAATTGAAATATGCTACAAAAAGCATGCATAGATATTATGGTTGTATTGCCGAAATATAGAGATCAATATTGTAAATAATTCCGAAAAATTTCTTTAATTGTTTTCCAAAAAATATTTTTTTTTTAAATTCTAAAACATTTAAGTGAAGAAATATATAAAATAATTTTTGTTAATATAAATTATGGTATTTACAGCATTTTTTAGATTTTCTTAAACTTTTCCAAGGAAAGTTATTGTTGCAATACTTTAATATATGTTTGCATGTTTATGTTTAAATTTGAGAATTAATCTAAGCGTAGTTTTTTTGCCTTTTAGTTTTTGGATGTTAGTTTATTAATGTTTAAAAAAAACTGTGTAAAGCGTTTTTTGTTTCAGATAAAGAAAGGAAAAATATATTTTTTCCTGAACTCGAATTTTTTTAACTTTAAAACTAACTTATGGCTTAATTTAGAACTATTCTTTCAATCCTTATGATCAGATATTCATCTAACTATGCTTTGGATGATTACAGTTTAAATATGTGGCATTAACGCCCCATACAGGTCCTCAAACCTAGCGTGACTCTTCATTTGTAACTATGTGCGAAGTATATTTTTGCCACAAAGAAGTTTAACGTTGAATCCGAACTGCAAATTTGAGAACCTTCTCATGACAGTGTCACTCTTGGATGTTTGTCAGACTTTTGCAAGCGGTGAAGCAATGAAAAAACTTGTCATTTGTAGTCATTTTTTGTGATTTGAACAAGGTAGCCCGCGCTTGGTAGTCCAACGCACTAGGTTAGGTAAGGTTTAAGGGGCTGTTGACGCTCAGGTGAGTAGTCAAAATCGCATAGGCCTACATGGACCCATAGCGATACCCTTATGTTGTCATACCTGAAAAGATTGTTGCGTTAGTGAAAAGAGTAATACTTAAGTGATTTGTGTTGCTCCATTCGCTACAAAGAGGTAATTGATCCAACCCGATTTGGAGCAGAAACAGACGATCTGTGCTGTAGGAATATTTGCTAGTTCCATCGAGTCCTCGTAATAATAGTTAACAAGTAGGTGGGTGATTTCCTCCTCTACGTCTGGAGGCATAGTTGGTGTGAGTCAGTTAGTCTAATTCTATTGCAATGCTTACCCAACAGATTGCGACCTGTTATCACTCTTACCGCTATTGAAATAGAAGATCTGTTCGAGCTATAAGCTTGTTTGATTTAAAATTTTAAATGCCGAATTTAATATAATATATCCATGCACTCAATGCAATGTCGGTGCTTAGAGGCGCTGTCATTATAACTATTGACCGTTTCTTTCTCGTCAGACATTTGATGTGAAGAGCGCCTTAAGCGGCCCTTACACGGCAAATCGAATGACATCAATCACTTACATGTGTTTGTTAAAATTTATATGTATAATTCACACACATTTGGTGAAGTCTGATTGACAAAAATCAAAGCAAGTTTGAGTTTGCATGATGAACGTCATGCTGATTGATGTGTGTAAGGGTTGGATTGACGTAATTACTTCATTGTAGTGGAAGAGAAAACATGACTGGTACTAGTGGAAAGTTGAAGGACGATGAAGATCGAGCACTCATCGCAAATCCGTACTCCACTAATAATTTCAAATCAATCGATTGAAAAATGTAAGGGGTAGCGTCATTGTACACATACACAATGCATGAAGTAAGTGCCGCTTTATTCTTCGTCCCATAGCCTGCAATTTCATTTGAATTTCCTGGCTTGCTTTTATTCCGATCTACGTGTCCACTGTCCAGTCATTAAATGTCTAAAACCCAAATTTTGTTTTTCTTGAGCTTGTAAAATTGTAAATGCAAATATTTAAAAACCTGTATGCAAGATATCTAACGCGTTATATTTTGCAATCAAATAATGAACCATGGCAAGTTGATTGATGACCATTTCAACCCTTCAATTCAATCGAAATTTAACAAAATAACTGTTAAATTGATCCATTAAGCAGGTACACTCCGTATATAAAAAAAAATTGTTTGATAGAATCTCTTCAACAAGCTCCGTATTATCAAAATCACGTGCTTTATCTGAAGTTAAGTTTCATTACACCTCAATACTCTGTCATGCTTATGCATGTATCTGTCCCACCCCACTCTATCTGTATTCCCCAATAAACGCCAATGTGTAGAATACAAAAATATCTGAACTTGAAAATGTTTGATTACGAAATAAAATGTTGTTTTGCTAAACCACAGGCCCTTCCACACTATACAACGTGTGCCCTTCCCGCTCGACGCGGTTGCTCCCATTCGTTTACTAAATCACTGACACCAGTGCTTATCGATTAATTATAGAAAAAAAAGTGTGCATAAAGTTGTCACTACCTATGTTACGAAAATATACTACAACGACAACAGGTTACGAATTCTGGCCAAAAAACTTTAAATAAATAAGTTGTCCGCTATAAAAAATGGATTTACATTCTAAAGAGACCTAAACGGTCGGCGAAAAAAAAATGAATAAAATCAAAAATCAACACGATTTTTTTTCATTGCCAAGAAAACTATTGTTTACGCCTCAGCATCATATTGAATAGGGCCTAGTACTCGCTTCTACAGTAGAATGTAGCAAAGCACATTTCAAATGCGTGCATTATAGTGGTATGAGTGAGCCTATTAAGTCGATTACCTCATCGAATCAATTAATATATAGAAATATACGGTATATATGTTTAGAGCCCATAATTTGAACATGCTGCGATGATTGCATTGTGGTGTGTGCGTAAAAAAATGTTTAGGAGAAGAGTGCGTAAACGAAAATCAGTCAATAACAGACAAAATTAACATACAGAGGATAAAAATGGTCGATGGCCAATTAAAGGTGACATAGTGGCATCTATCATCGTTTTAGGAATTTTTAAAAAAATTAAAATTTAACGTTTATTTTTAAGGTTTTAGTATTTTTTACCACTGGGTAACACTTGTTGTGGTAGGGTTCCATAAGCGTCTGCTACAGTAAAAGGTCTGTCTAGAATATATTTACCAATAACGTATAAAAGGCATTTTTCGTGAACTAAACTTGTTTTCAGAATAAATCAAAGGTAAAGCCACAGTTTCTGTAAAACTGAACTATTTGATGAACATTTATTTTGGCTATATCGATATTTGACGGGCCTTTTTATTAAAAAGGTTTTATAAAGTACCTTAAGAAGGACTACTGAGCTAGTGGTTCTCGGTACAAATCCAAAAGTAACAAGACTAATTTTTATTCACTATTCCACCTCTTGCGGAAGTCTGACAAACATCCATGTATATATAACTGACATGAGAATTGAGAAGCCTTTTAAATTTTGAGCTCGAAATCGGCGTTAAATCGGTGGTGCCATTCTTTGTTGCAATAATATAACTTTGTTTATACATATTAAAAAAACGACAGGTTTGAAGCTCTGCATGAGCCGTAAATGCCAGTTATTTAACTTTTTCTCACAATGTAAAAATAAACAAAGAAATAAACAATTTTAATAGGTGTAAGAAAATTCGTTGTCTGCTGATTATGCTTTTACACTTTTTCGTTTGTCTTTAAACTTTTTACCAAAAAAATAATTGTTAAAAAAAAAACAAACGCATTGAAAAATTTAAAAAGCGAGATTAAAAAAAATATTTAAGAAGAATCGGTGACTATCAACTTTTGGTTTTGTTTTAAGCGACTGGCTTAAGCTCTTAACGGGTTAAAGTGAAAATTATGAATTATAAAACAATTTTATCCAAAAATATTAAAATTTTAAATTAAAACATTCGCAGAAAATCCTTTTTTTGACGATTAGGACTTATTTTTCTAAACTAATGATTGTAATTGATGGTTGGGTGCTGTAGAACGAGGGTAGACTCTGATTGGCGTTAACTTGGCAATGCCCAGTGTTGCAACTCTGACTACACATCAAATGTGCTTATCTTTACCTCCAAGTGGTAACCATCGGGTACTGGTCTCATCCAACCGGATTTGACTTGCTAAACGATAAGTGCGAGTGTTGATAACACGACGAAAAACAGCAACACTATAAACACCCTGGTGAGAATGGCACGAAAGAATACCCGTCCTGCTGTCCCAGGCGAACCTAGATGAGCTGCTCTGACATATTCGGACAACAGGTTGTCTAGGAATTTCAAGGGTTAGTCAGGCCCCTTGAACAGAGATGGTGGCGGATGAACCGAAAGGCCAACGGCAGCGCTCAATCCCGTAGTGGATACTGATGGCCCCGTGTCCTAGGGGTATCTAATAAATTGGAACTGGCCCTCCAGGTTGGGGGTTGTGCTTTGGGTTAACTACCCACCCACAGAAAAAAACATGGTTACGAAGCAACCAATAGCCTCGGAAAGGACGGATTTTATTGTTGACGACCCTGCTAAACGAAAAAAGGACAACGACGTTCGTATCTGCACCTGGAATGTGAGAACATTAAACAGGAGAGGTGCAGGCGAACAACTAGCGGAAGCCCTAAACTGCTACAAAGCAGACATTACTGCCATCCAGGAAATACGATGGGATGGGCCGGGCAAAAAGAGGATGAAAAACTGTGACATATACTACGGACCGTGTTATAGTGAGCAGAAACAGCGACTATTCGGATGCGGATTTGTTATAAGTGCCAGACTTAGGCAAGAAGTCTTATGTTTCCAAGACATTAGCGAACGCATAGTAACAATCCGCATCAAGGCCAAATTCGCCAACATAAGCCTTATATGCGCTCACGCTCCGACGGAAGAAAAAGATGATATAGCTAAGGATTGCTTCTACGAGCTCCTCGACAAAACCTATGAGCGACTACCGAAGTACGATGTTAAAATCGTGCTGGGAGATTTTAACGCAAAGGTAGGAAGAGAAGACATCTTTAGAAGTATTGTCGGAAAACATAGCCTACACGACAACACGTCTGGTAACGGACTTAGGCTAATTGATTTCGCTACGGAACGCAATGCCACTATAGCCAGCACACGGTTTCCTCACCTCGATATCCATAAGGGGACATGGCGGTCTCCAGATCAACGAACGGTCAACCAAATTGATCACATTGCGATAGATAAGAGGCACGCATCCAGTATTTTGGATGTCCGAACATTCCGAGGAGCTAACATCGACTCGGATCACTACCTTGTAGCAGCCAAGGTAAGAATGCGGATATCCACCACGCCACAACAATCCAGAAATACTGTGAAAAAATTTAATGTCGGAAGACTGCAATCGCAAGAGACCGCCAAGACCTTCGCACAACGCGTATCCCTTAACCTCTCGATTAACACCATACCACCAGCATCGAATGTCGAAGAGCAATGGCAACGATGCCAACAGGCCATTAGATCAGCCGCAACTGATGTGCTAGGTTTCTCGCGCCCACCAGCAAGAAACCCCTGGTTTGATGAGGAATGCCGACAGATGCTCGCAGCCAAGAACGAGGCCTACAAGGCTAAGCTGCAGGTGAAGACGAGAGCTGCCATTGAGCTCTATAGGCAAAGAAGAAGGGAAGAACATCGGCTTTTCAGCAAGAAGAAAAAAGAGCAAGAAAAGCGCGCGATCGAGGATATAGAGAGGTGCCACTCCAGGAACGATGTTCGCAAGTTTTACCAAAGTGTAAAACGTCAAAGCCAGGGATACAAGGCTCGAACAGAATCCTGTCGAGATGAACAAGGAAATATTGTAGTTGAGACACAGTCGATGCTGAGGATATGGAAGAACCACTTCTGCAGACTGTTAAACGGCGATGGCGAACAACATTCCGCTGTCAGGCAGAACGAACCATTCAATATTGGCAACGACAGCGAAAACTGCCAACCACCCGACCTGAGTGAAGTGAGGATAGCAATATCTAAACTCAAGCTTAATAAGGCTGCCGGAAATGACGGCCTTCCCTCTGAGCTCTATAAGGCCGGCGGAGATGACTTGGTAAGTAACATCCACCAACTCATAAGCCAAATCTGGTCGGATGAAAATATGCCTGAAGAATGGAACCTCAGCATCGTTTGCCCGATCCACAAAAAAGGAGACCCTCTGAACTGCGCCAACTACAGAGGCATAAGTCTCCTCAACATCGCCTACAAGATCCTATCTGCCGTAATATGTGAACGCCTGAAACCGTTTACCAACAACCTGATTGGCCCTTATCAGTGTGGTTTTAGGCCAGGAAAGTCCACAACCGATCAAATTTTCACACTTCGGCAGATCCTGGAAAAAACTCAAGAAGTCCAAATCGATACCCACCACCTATTCATCGATTTCAAAGCCGCATATGACAGCATTTATAGAGACGAACTGTACAGAGCCATGTCTAGTTTTGGTATACCGCCCAAACTCGTCCGTTTGTGTAGAATGACGATGGAGAATTCTCGCTGCTCCATCAGGGTCGGAAACGACCTCACCGACACATTCGATACCAAAAAAGGATTTAGGCAAGGCGATGCGCTGTCATGTGACTTCTTTAATCTGATTCTTGAGAGAATTGTGCAAAACTCCAAAGCCAACACCAGAGGCACAATTTTCCAAAAGTCGGTGCAACTACTAGCATACGCTGACGATATTGACATCATTGGTAGGACTCAACGTGATGTCATAGCAACGTTTGCTAGTATAGAGAAGGAAGCGGCGAAAATGGGTTTAGCAGTAAATGAGGGTAAGACTAAGTATATGCTGTCAACACGAAAGGACACACAACATCGACGAATTGGACAGAACGTCACCATTGACAGATATAACTTTGAGGTAGTACGGGACTTTGTCTACCTCGGCTCCGCTATTAACTCTGACAACAACATCTCGTCAGAAATTAAACGAAGAATTACTCTTGCCAACCGCTGTTTCTTCGGGCTAAGAAGGCAATTTGGTAGTAAAGCCCTCACTCGAACTACTAAGGAGATCCTATATAAGACCCTGATCATCCCAGTCCTGCTCTACGGCGCTGAAGCATGGACCGTATCAAAAGCGGATGAAGAAATCCTTGGTAGATTCGAGAGGAAAATTCTTCGAAAAATCTTCGGTCCCGTTTGCGTTGACGGGCTATGGAGGCGAAGATTCAACCACGAACTATACGAGCTGTACAGCGACATGCCCCTGGTCAAAAAACTCCGCATTGGACGTTTAAGATGGCTAGGACATGTAGAACGAATGGACACCAATACTCCGGCTCGCAGAGTCTTCGATTCCCAGCCAGACGTCGGACGCAGTAGAGGAAGACCTCGCCTTAAGTGGCGCGCACAAGTGGAAACCGACCTCAACCAACTTGGAGTGCGCAACTGGAGGCAGTTAGCTAAGGACCGGGCTAATTGGAGAGGCATGTTGGTTGAGGCCCAGGTTCATTCCGGACTGTAGCGCCACTTAAGTAAGTAAGTAATGATTGTAATTCCGTACATTCGTTCAAATGATGTGTGTTTACTTCTTCGTTTGTTCCAATCTGTCATAATCTAAGGAATGGCTGCTAGCTGACTTATATAGATTTATTATGAAGTAAGAAAAATCATATCACTCCTAGAGGTACCACATATTATACCAAATGGACTTACATTGGAAGTACGTATTGGGTTTTTATTAAGGAATACTCCTAACATGGAATAACCGTGTCTACATCTGCTATATACTAATATCCAAATATTAAACGTTAAATATACAAATCCTGATGGACAAATCACTAAAGCCCTTCAACCTTCAACCACCAATAGCTTTTTCTAATTTCTCATAGGGGTGGGAAATATGTAGCTATAAATCTGGAATAGTACATCGATATGCTAAATCTTAAGTAGTTTTGTAAGAAGATATTTTCTATACTAAGGAGATGAATCACTGACACAGTGTATGTAAATAAAGTCACATGTACAACTACGTTCTCTTTTTTAAATGTTTAAAATATTTGATGTCTTCAATCACCATCGATAATACAAGCCATGATATCCTAAAATTCGTTAAATGTTTATTAATGATAAAAATAATATATTCAAAATATAATATTTGTATATATATAAATAAAATAATACATTCAAAGTTGGGAAATCATTTCCACCAGTTTTCTTCTTTAAGAACTAACTATTTTCCTAATACTATAGCTATATGTGTAAGTAAGGGGATGAGTGTATTATTTGCTTGGCCACATCTGTGGATTTTTGTTAGTTGGACGTGACTTGCTCATCAACCTTATCTCATTGACTGTAATAAAATTCATCACAATAAAATCCATAATTTGGGTAGCCATCGAATGATAGGTAGTAGGTAGTGCCATGAACAAGTTATGTAATCAATATGTCTGTGTAAAATGCAGACAGCAGCACATATTTAAATGTACAGAATACAAATATATACTTTTCAAATTGATGTAATGTTATTTATAAGGATTTTTAATACTTTTATTTCTGCAAATTCGAGATATGATTATAATTAATAATTGATGATACGAATTATTATAAGGCACAATCTTAGAAAAATTAAATTTATTAATGTTATATCGACATTAAACTCTTTTGTATTTATGTTAAATTTAGTACAACTAAATGATTTATTTTAAAAATATATACTCTTTGCACTAATACTGTGTGTGTCTTTTTAGTATGTAACATCATATTTTTTGTAAATAACACACACAAGTATTTACATTTTTCTTGGATCTATCTGACAGATAAATTCATGATATTAGTATTTAAACATAACTTCAGGAACTGAGCTTATTTCGCTAAGATCTTATGAGTATCCATCGTAAATCAGTCCAAGTCATCGCTTAGCTAAGCGTCCAGCAAGTTGAATAAATATTTTGGGCCGAATTTCAAAAAATAATATAATAATATTTAAGCCCTTATCGTATATTATGTACCTTATAATAGGTAAGAAAGTGCTAGGCTGATTAAATAATATTTCTTAGCTCTATAAAATAAATAAGATACGCTTAGCAGCAGCTGATTTTTCATTTGACGTTAGATACATGTTGTTGCCATGATACATCCTAACCAATTGTGAATTACTATAAATGTTCCTCTGATTGTTCCATTTTTTTTGCGGACCTGTATACTTTGATTTCTTATATACTTCTATTTTTCGTTTCGAGTTGAATTGAATTAGGTCCTACTTGTGCTGTTTAATCATTTACAGGTCCTCATTTATTAAATAAATTTGTTTCCATTTTTGCTACCATGCAACTGTTATGAAAGGGGATGGTGTGTTGTTTGTGATGGTGGTTATCAGGGCACTGTCATCTGCAAAATTAAATATTCTATTCTTTGTTGTTGTTATAAGATCATAAATCATAGAGTGGATAGTATTATTGCGACATTCTTTTTTTTAAATCTATGTGATGATAACTACGACATCCACCACTACTTCAATATATCTGTCTTCAAAAATAGTCCATCCAGGCACAGCAGATTTGAAAGAATGGGTAATGCAGGTATTTTAAAACTCTAGCATTTGTTAGGAAAAATATGTATATCAATTGGCAGTTTTGGGAAAACAACCCGAAAACATCGTCTAAAATTTAAGTTTTCTCATAGATATTCGGTTCTTAAAAAAAAATGTAGGTTACGACATAACCCGCTAGTCCCACAAAACACCTGAAGTAATAGCTATAAAAACAAATACATTTTCTTTCTCGGGACATACATTTTCTATCTCATTTACAGTTTTTTTTTTTTTACATATTTCCGACAAAATTTATTATTTTTGTTTAAATGACTTCAGGATTTTAATGTGATTGAAAAATTAATGGGTGCATAACATTTTAATAACGGAATGCGTTACTTATTTTTTTTTTAAACGTTGAGGAGTTTTCTATGTGGAAGCGTCAAGTGTTTACGAAAACTTTTGACTCAGTTGGTTTTTACTCATATGGTTTTTACACTTAACCAAAAAGGTGTAAAAACCATATTCGGCCCTAGCGAGGTATCCGTCGGAGCGGAAAATTCTCCGATTTTGAACGATTCCAATGATGTTTGCTTCGAGGTATTCTTCCGAAAAGCTGTTCGGAATATATCTCCGACATTTTTTTGTAACGCATACCAGCGAATTGCGTTGAAGTGCGTTCAGGTGCAATTTTCCTTAAATTTTTGACAGCTAAGTGCAAATTTCGTCCGACACAAATTCTTCGCGGAATTTGTTTACGAAGTGAAGTGGAGTAAAAGAAAAATGTATGTAATTATATAAAAATATTTATTTAAGTAATTTTCGTACTAATCGTTTGAATTTGTGTTTCCAGGGCGAGCTCAACGGAAAAAACCACCCCTCAACAGTACGAGCTTCGTCTTCGCATTTGTGTAGTATTTATTTCCGATGACACATACCTCGAATGGTATTTGAATCTCCGAATAAAGATGCGTTGCGGAAAATTCTCCGCTCCGACGCATACCTCGCTAGGGCAGATTATGTTTTGATAATGGGAACCCAACAAATAAGTTTCTGTGAAATGCTCATCTGTCTTTTCCACCCCATAAAAAAATTAAACCATTTTCTTCAAACTTAGTATTTAGAGTTTTTTTTTTTGCTACAATTCTAGTTTTTTTTAGTTTTAGCCTTTCTAACGGTATCTGCCATATAATGGTATGCTATAACGTCAATTTTCTCAAAAACAGTTCTAATAATTTTGATAAAGCTGAGCAGAAATACAAGGTTTATGAAAAGAAAGTTTATGTTTTTATGCTTAGTGCGTGAACGCAGCGAATCCGAGGCCGCTTTGGCGATTCGGTGACTATAGCGTGTAGCAGATTCTGCAATGTTCTAGGCTTTCGCCACTTGAATTATGTGCCAAGCATACCTGTGATTAAAAAAGAGTTAAAACAGGTATTTGGAAAATCAAAATCCGGCTGACCAAAATCATCAAGAACGGTAGAAACTGTCTAGATTATTAACCAGTCTGTTCTAGATTTTACTGTTTGACTAAATGAGTGCCGCGAAGGAGAGGGTTTACATTTGATCGATCTATTAAATAAAAACATTCATTTGAGATATTCAATCGAGGGTAGCAAATCTGTATACCCAGTTTTTTTTTCGATAAAATCCGACAGATTTGTCTATTAATTGGTAAATGATCTTGCTTTACCTCGCAATGAAAGAGAAACTTACGCACGACCAAAGATTATGAATTCTATACAGATGACGCACTCCATATAAGAAAAATTGTTCCATGGCGGGTCATGCTGGCACAGCCCGCCATATGTTTTTGTTCATGTTTTTCATGTGTTTTCATGCACACCGCCCGTCCGTACCATGCACATGCACACCGACCGCCCGCCCATACCATGAAGTTTCTGTTTTTTATTCTCAATGCGTCATCTGTATAGAATTCATAATCTTTGGCAGGACTCACCACTCGTTTATAATGTTATAATGTTTATTATAGCCCTAGGTAGGAATTCTACGTCAGTCATCTTTGAGTGTATTAACGTTGTCATCGGCGGTAAAGCTTGTTGCTTTTTTAACCCCAAAAAGCAGTTTTCAAAATATGTTCAAGTTATATTTTCTATTTTAGAGAAATTATTAATTTTTTGAATTTTATACTGATGTTATATTAAGAGTTTTTAGACACATCTATATCTAATAAGAAATATAATTGTATCAAAATGTAACCTTAATTGACTCTTTTGTAAAAATATGACTAGCTATGAAGCCGTATTCAATGTACTTATCCATATAACTCTAAGTATTGAATTTTCTCGAAATGAAATTACCAATACACAGGAATTACACTGCTTCCCCAAATGTATGTGTTGTTTTTTTTTTTTTTTTGATTCTGTATGAGTTCATATATAGTGAAATATTTCATTGAAAATGTTCATTCTTGATTTCGAGACAAGTTCTCTATTATTTATATAATAAAAAACCCCATGCAAATTAATCTAACACTTCATTTGGCAAATTTCGTACACTCACGTTAGGAAAAAGTACGAAATCATGCTGCTTAATTTTTTTAAAATTCATAGCACAAAATAAATTCTCTACCACCAAAAAACTTTATACAAAGTGAAAGTTCATTAAATTTACAACTAGTATGCGGCATGCAATGTGAGCAATGTGCTACAATTTACTTTCACTTTCCTTTGCGTGCATGTCCTGTTTTGGACTCATTAACCAACCTCTACGTCCGTTGCGGCGTAATTCTCTTTGGCTATACCTACTAATTTGCAAGGGCGAGTGTTTTTGTGGTAAGTTTATTGTTGTATAAAAGAAATTTAAATAAAAACGCAGTTAATTCAAGTCAAACCAGATGGGTAGGGGTGGTTCATCCCTTCACAAAGTTTACGAATTTATAAGAAGAGATATAAAAAAGAAAACATAGATTTAGCATAAAAGTAAAATAAAAATTTAACAAAGTTATTTTGGCTGACAATTGTACGGATTTAGTGTTTATTGGATTTTTATTTGTGGCTAAGTAGAAAAAAACATTTTTGTAAATCGCAAATTGGTGAAATTTTATCCTGGATTATTAATATGTCAATTTGTTTTTACTTCCCTGGTATTCGAGGTATAGGGAAGTATTGTGATTCATAAATTTAAAGTTCTAATTTTGACAAAATTTTATGTTTGTGGTGCAGTAGCATGGAATGTTTTTTTTTTATTTAAATATACGAATCAGTCTAAGCCTGTCATAGATTCTGGAGCCAAAACTACAGGGTTAATTTAGCGCAAATTTACTAAAGAGTGATGACGATGAATAGTCTAATGGTATCCAATATAGTGTTAGCGAAGTTGTTACATCCAATAAACACCCAAAAGTGAATTTTGCCAATAATCATTTTCATTATTACAGTGATAATCAAAGAATTTGAAGAACGCCATCCAAACCATTATGGATCTTGCCAGCAAGGATATGTGGAAAATCTTTGTATCAAGTCCCAGATGGGGAATCATATAAGATTTTTCTTCTTTGCATTTCTGTTGTAGTGGAAGTGTAGTACTTACACTACAACTTTCAGAAATCAGAAACTATCCTGTTAGGACACCGTTGTCTATTGCCTCTTGGGATACGAGAAAGAACTGGCGCAAGTTGGTGATCGTTGAACCAAACGGACAGCCTCTGGCGAGTAAAAGAAGTAAAGTACCTTGGCATCTGACTGGACCAGTATCTATGTTTCTGAAGACATGTAGATGCTGCTCTGACGAGAGCTAGGGAAGCGTTTGGCCAGACAACACGATTGGTTTTTAGCAGTTGTCTTTATAGCAGGGTGAAGGTGATTTGCTACATGTCCCTCATCAGGTCGATGATTGCCTATGGGTACCCGGTGTGGTTTAACGTTGCCCCATCTCAAATGGAAAAGATACGGGTGTTTGAGAGGCAGTATTTAAGAAGTTGCCTTGGACTTCACAGAACACCAGTATCTGATTACACGAAATACTATTCCAACCAGGTCTATACAACGGAGCCAACATAAACAGAATAGACAATTTTCTGGTGAAACTTAAACTAAAGAAACTTTAATTTTCAACATTTCGTGGAATTCTGCGATCGCCAAAGTGCTGCAACAAAGCAAATTGATCGTTTGGAATGAATGTAAGATGGCACAAAAAAATCTTTGGAGGCATTAAATCGCACGATGCAAGGGAAAACAAAACAGCCAAAACCGGGTTAGTGGTGCAACGATTCTATTGTCAGGTGAGATTTGACAAACTCCAGCCAACGTCAAAATACTTAAATTATATATGAAGATTCGAGTTGAGTTGCAGAACGACTGATCTGGAGAAGTTTTTCAAACAATTGCTCGACATTGGTAATGACAAAATTTCTGTTGACACATCGGATCGCAGATACATTAAATTCTCTTCCAAGTTTTGTCACTTTATTGAATCAAGTACCGAACTCAATGAAATGGTGCTCAAAATTACAAAACTGATGTTTGGCTGCGAGAAGCGTTGAAATAAATTTTTGATTTCGTCATTAACCAAGATGAAGTTTTAAGCTATCTAACGGAATTTTAAAATTTGCTAGAATTGCCGGATTACCACCTCATTATCTACAATTAAATGTCGGATCGGTAATCATTATGTTGCGGCAACTTGCTTGAGGCGAAAGAATAAATAAAAAACGTCATCGAAGATACAATTTTGTAAGAGAAGTACAAAGCAGAAGACGTTTCTTTGGATTAAACGCTTCCATATGATTCCGAACTTTGATCATTAACAATTTCCACTGCAGCTTGTATATTCAATGTCGATAAAAAAAAATAGCAAAGGCAGTCGTTTAGTGTTCGTGCCATCAATCGTGAAACCCCCTGATTTTCATATGACCAATAATATGTCGCCTCTTCACGTGTCGGAAAACAGTATGTTTTTAAAATATTTTTTTTTTATTATTTCATCCAGTTCGAATTTTCATAGCTAAGACGGGACTTTCTTACTTACTTAAGTGGCGCTACAGTCCGGGATGAACCTGGGCCTCAACCAACATGCCTCTCCAATTAGCCCGGTCCTTAGCTAACTGCCTCCAGTTGCGCACTCCAAGTTGGTTGAGGTCGGTTTCTACTTAAGCGCGCCACTTAAGGCGAGGTCTTCCTCTACTGCGTCCGACGTCTGGCTATGAATCGAAGACTCTGCGAGCCGGAGTATTGGTGTCCATTTTTTCTACATGTCCTAGCCATCTGAAACGTCCAATGCGGAGTTTTTTGACTAGGGGTATGTCGCTGTATAGCTCGTATAGTTCGTGGTTGAATCTTCGTCTCCATAGCCCGTCAACGCAAACGGGACCGAAGATTTTCCGAAGAATTTTTCTCTCGAATCGACCAAGGATTTCTTCATCCGCTTTTGATACGGTCCATGTTTCAGCACCGTAGAGCAGGACTGGGATGATCAGGGTCTTATATAGGATCTCCTTAGTAGTACGAATGAGGGCTTTACTACTAAATTGCCTTCTTAGCCCGAAGAAACAGCGATTGGCAAGAGTAATTCTTCGTTTGATTTCTGACGAGATGTTGTTGTCAGAGTTAATAGCGGAGCCGAGGTAAACAAAGTCCCATACTACCTCAAAGTTATATCTGTCAATAGTGACATTCTGTCCTATTCGTCGATGTTGTGTGTCCTTTCGTGTTGACAGCATATACTTTGTCTTACCCTTATTTACTGCTAAACCCATTTTTGCCGCTTCCTTCTCTATACTAGCAAACGTGGCTATGACATCACGTTGAGTCCTACCAATGATGTCAATATCGTCGGCGTATGCTAGTAGTTGAACCGATTTTTGGAAAATTGTGCCTCTGGTGTTTGCTCGGGAGTTTTGCACAATCCTCTCAAGAATCAAATTGAAGAAGTCACATGACAGCGCATCGCCTTGCCTAAATCCTTTTTTGGTATCGAATGTGTCGGTGAGGTCGTTTCCGACCCTGATGGTGCAGCGAGAATTCTCCATCGTCATCCTACACAAACGGAAGAGTTTGGGCGGTATACCAAAACTAGACATGGCTCTGTATAGTTCGTCTCTATAAATGCTGTCGTATGTGGCTTTGAAATCGATAAATAGGTGGTGGGTATCGATTTGGACTTCTTGGTTTTTTTCCAGGATCTGCCGAAGTGTGAAAATTTGATCGATTGTGGACTTTCCTGGTCTAAAACCACACTGATAAGGGCCGATCAGGTTGTTGGTTAACGGTTTCAAGCCATGTAGCCTTGGCTTTGACGTTTTACACTTTGGTAAAACTTGCGAACATCGTTCCTGGATTGGCACCTCTCTATATCCTCGATCGCGCGCTTTTCTTGCTTTTTTTTCTTCTTTCTGAAAAGCCGATGTTCTTCCCTTCTTTTTTGCCTATAGAGCTCAATGGAAGCTCTCGTCTTCACCTGCAGCTTAGCCTTATAGGCCTCGTTCTTGGCTGTGAGCATCTGTCGGCATTCGTCATCAAACCAGGGGTTTCTTGCTGGTGGCCGCGAGAAACCTAGCACATCAGTTGCGGCTGATCTAATGGCTTGTTGGCATCGTTGCCATTGTTCTTCGACATTAGATGCTGGTGGTATGTTGTGAGTCGAGAGGTTAAGGGATACGCGGTGCGCGAAGGTCTTGGCGGTCTATGGCGATTGCAGTCTTTGGACATTAAATTTTTTCACAGTATTTCTGTTTTTTGTGGCATGGTGGATATCCGCATCCTTACCTTAAGCTATGACGGGACAGCTATTTAAATTATAAGAACACATGAATCTTTGAAAGTATTTTTCTTCAAAAACCATTTTCAGGTAATTTTTTTATTTGCTCCTTGTTAGCATAGAACTTCAAAAAAAAACCCAAAGAAAAAAGTCCGATGGCGTTAAATCGCAAGATCTGGATTGCCAATTCTGATCGCGAAAACGGCAGATTACACGATTAGGAAATGACTCATGTCGTAATAGAATTGTTTATCTGGTTGTATAGCATGTGTTTATCTGGTCATGTTAACGAACATCATTAATTGTTACTGCCTGACCAGCCCCATTTTCGAAGAAGAATGGTCTATTATTTTTAAAATTTTATTTAACAATAAAAAAGCGTTCCTCTTTCATATAGCGCACCATTTTTACTAACCCCAAACTTTCAACTGTCACATTGTTATCTTTTCTTCCATTGTACTATTAAATGGCGCAAAATTAAAATTTTACGTGAATTATGGTACACCCAATATAGGAATACCAACATCAATTTCCTTGTAATTATATGTAATTAATAAAAACGAAAACATATTTTTTTCTTGAACCAGCATTTTTCGTAGAGCAAATAGGTGAGAGAACAAACTATCGGCTCAATATAATTTGTTGGCATGCTGTGATATAGCACAGCATTTCAACAAAAAGATTTCATAGCTGGTTCCAAATTTCTGCCGTTAAGGTACCAACTTCCTGATTAAATCTACAAAATTTACATTTCCCTGAAGTTTGTCGTCCTATATCACTGCCCTATAAACCTTATACCACTATAATAAAAATACTTTTTTTTACAGCAAGTGAAAACTAAAGCAAAACAAAGATACATAAAATAAAAATCAATTGCAATGAAATGTGAAATATCCTTAAAAACAAGCAAAGTTCTAAATATCGCTTTTGCGCCGCTCTATGAACTGTGCTATGTTATGCTTTTATCCCCACAACTATGACAAAATCTCCTCTTTTTTCAAAATGTCCTTTGTAAACAGTCACTTTCAGTTTTATTTATTGCTACAACTACAACAAATCAAATCAGTTCAAGATGGCAATAAAATCAAAGGACAACACAATGACATGACAGCCAAAGTTTAACCGATAATAGGACAAAATATGATAGTGCTTTGCTTGTTTTTTTTTTTTTCATTCCATCCCCCAGAATTTCACTTTTGGCTGTTGTTTCCTTTTCCCGAAATGAACCTAAATGACAGTTCTCGTGTCAGTAAAGATACGATGGAACCAACATGAATAATACGAAAGACCAACAAAAACAAGAAAACCCTACACAAAAAAAAAAACAACTATTCCAAGTACTAACGCAGGACATTATCATAAATATGAACAGAACTTCACTAGCAGCGAATGTGCTCACTAAATTGAATATATCCCTTATATCCTGTGGGTATAGTCCTGTACCCATGCGAACAAACATCAACGACAAGACAACAGCATCAGCATCGGTATAGAAAAAAAAACTCCAAAGCAAAATAAAAACAACATCAAAATAAAGGATATAGGCTGAAAGGCACTTGCAAAAGACTGATGGCGCCACACAAATCTCGTAGTCAATAAAAATGTTGTGCCTATGTGCTACGTAACTATGTCATAGAGAGCCTTGCTCGCCTAGTCAGAGTTATCCTTAATGTGATGCTGTTGTTTCCTCTTATAGTCGCTGTTTGTCTGATAATTTTTGCTGAACTCATACTTCCTTTCCAGCTTGGTTTTGTGTTTTCTAATGGGATGCTATAGCTAGTTGATATGATGCGACTGTGCAAGACGTCACAAAGCCGCCACCGTCAAACTGATAAGGATATTCGTTGATCTTTTCGCTTGGCCAAGAATCGATGTCACAACAATATAAAAACAAAACACAAATCTCCTCTGGACAATATAGGAAGCAATCGGATGCTTGAGCGTATCATTAGTGGGTGGTGGGTTGCTAGTGTAAGGTCCTTATTATGTTCTTGTTGATAAACAAGTGAATTTTCTACTTGGATGGAAATTATTTTTCTATGGCCTACTGTGTCTTTGCGGTTATTTATGTCGACTTTTCTTGTTCTGGTTATGGGTTTATTCTTCTTAGACAGTTTTGTCAATTGGCATTTCGATGGCGGCGGCGGTGGCGACACCAGAAGTAGCAGTGAAAATTACATTTGTAAAAGTTAGTCTTCTGAAGTCAGTTGGTCATTGGGTGAACGCAAACGACCACCAAATTAATTAAAGTGCTTGAAACTTGGGAATGGTTAGTATTGGATCTTTATAGACCTTGGATTTGAATATGAATTTGGGGGGTGGTAATACAATCATGGGGAGTCGTTATGGATAGAGTTACTGTGTCAAACATTGTCAACGCATTTGGTTTTATTTAAAAATAATTTTAAATTGTGGTTTGTTAATTTGCTTAAGTACTGCAGTGGTCTGCTTATAGATGATGTTATTGAAATATGTGTTAAGAAGTAGGTTATTTGGGCAATATTTTGAACTTATGAACTGGAAAGAATCTTCCTGTAGGAAAATTTTAGTGGTGACGCGGCTTGTATAGCTTTTGCAATGAAACTTAGAGCTATGCGACGGTTTATTTATACATATTTTTGCAGAAAACGGCATCACGAGCAGTATGTCGTTAGCATTTTCCCATCATTAGAAGATTTTGACGAGGCACTTGTCAATACCAGTACTTTAGCTTATTAATTTTCAGTTGAAGCTCACAGTTCCAGTAATAGATAGAAATACAGAGTAATCATATGGTCTCGAATCTTAGGCCTACAAGAACTGGACTATCCATTTGGTCCAACGGGTTCAGTAAAGCGTCTGCGGTCCACTGGTTTATGCTTGTTATTTTGTAGCCTCGAATAAACGGATATTATTGTTGAAGGTCATGTGCTAAACAATAAATGTCAATAAGGTTTCTACGTGCACTTGGGCTAGCCCAGATGAATAACGAGCGGAGGCTCTAGTCGATATAAGCAGGCATTAATTCCATTTAGAAAATATGATTGCGTGGCCGGCCAAAAAGAAGATGAGCAACTTTCTCACCTTAGTAATAATGTCATTGAGTGATTATTCGGATGAGAATTTATAATAAGCGACAGTTTGAAGCAAGTAGTTGTATGGTTCTAGGAAGCCACCGAAACTATTTAGACAATCCAAGTTGAGACCAGATTCACCAAAATAAACTTTTAATGGTGCTCACTCTTCGGTAGTAGAAAACCTACCTACATTATAAAAGTTTTTAAATATAAAAAAATATTATTATCAGTAATGTCGGAACACAGCCATATGCACATGTTGCGGAACGAAATGCACACAATTCGTTTAACTTCATTATCTTTGGTATGTCTCCTATAATCAACAAATGGTCAAGACAGATTGCGTATCTCTTAAATGCAAATCCCAAATCTAATGCTTTAGAAATCTGTTAGGAATGACGGTAACATTTGTCTAGTTTCACTAGAAGAAAACATTCGACAGCTATGTGATAAAATGATTCTCGGTGACCATAGCGGTTGGAGGGCTTAACCATTTATTTTATCTTAAATTGAATAGAGTTTGACAAAATAATGCAATCTCAGCATCGTTTGTCCGATACAGTTGTCAAAGCCAAAGAAAGCGTTCATCAATATACTGATCAGTCCACTCATTCAAGTTTTAGACCAAAAATCCACAATCGGTCAAATATTCACACTTCTACAGAATGCTTCAATAATTACTTAAATATCGCTGCAGTCCGGGGGAACCTGTCCCACACCAACATTTCTCTCCGATTAGCCGAGTCATTAGCTGAATGCCCCGAGATGCACACTTCGAATTTGTTAAGGTCGATTTCAACTTGTACACGCCACTTAGGAAGAGTTATTTATCCATGCGTCTTCTATCCGGCTGGGATTCGGAGCCTCTGCGTTCCGGATTATTGGTGTCTATTTGTTTTACATGTCCTAAAAATTTTAAACATCTATTAGTACGTATCCTAGCTTTAAAAACCAAATTAGATCGAGAACACAGTCTTTGCTTCTATGTCGTAGAGTAAGTAGTGCTAGCATGACCTCGATCAGGAATCAGAAATTACTGCGAAGAATTAAGGCAGCATAATTCCACGAAAATATTTAAGGACGAAAAAGGATTTAGATTGTTATACTGCCACAAACAATCACAGACGATATTAACAATATTGGTCAAAAGTATGAGACTCACTAGATCGATGAATTGATCATAAGGTGAATTGGACTGGGTGACTACTCTTGCCAATCTTTGTTTCGTTGGACTAACAATGCAATTGAGTAATAGAGTCCAGATTCAAACTACTGAACGACCCCGCCTTTGTGAGGATTCTTCTCATACTCAACATTAAACGAAGTGAAGTTCTTATTAATGGAGATACTATTTCGGAGAGACGTATTGGCCTAGATTTGTCCGGATTTGGGGATACCTAAGAAGACTACTAAGAAGAAGAGCAGAACTGAAAATAAAGTAATTAATTTCAAAATTAATTGTTAAAAAACCTTGGTGATCTAGGTAAGTGCTATTATATAATTTAGAATGGTTAATTTGCAATCATGGCTAAAAATACAGTTTCTTAATGCTCTTAAGAAGTTGTTAAGGATAAATTCCATAACCCCACATTTTAGGACCAGATTAAAATCTGATAAAACTAATGTAAGCTGTCATTTTCGGGAGTCTGAGCGCTCTTGCCTATAGTACAGGGCGATCATAAAAAAGTTTTTTAAATCGTCAAATCGCACACATCATCCCACAGCATTCCATAGATTGTGGAAGCTGTGTTATGAAATTAGTTTACCCTCTCCATGTCGACAAAATCTTGCACGCTTGTTTTATAGTTTATAAGTCCAACAACATCGTCTCTCACTTTCCACGGGAAAGGCCAAAATTAAACCATTAATTTGCTCTATTATATGTCTTGCCAAACCCTTACAAATATTACGTAGTTTCATAATTTAACCACTATACAAAATTAATTCAAAAAAATAGATAGATATACGACGCCCCCGAAAAATGTAGGCCAATATATCCCAGAAATGGTTTCAAAATAATGGAATAACTCTTACCTAAAAGTATGCGTAACATCCTCGCTTTATTTGCTTTTTATGCATATAAGCCTACGAAGTGAAAAGGCGCCACCTATACCCTTTGTAATAATTCTAAATCACTTGATTCATTGTCACTCCTTTTGCTACAGATCATAAAACCACAGGAATTCAAGAAAAAAAATAGAATAAGTAATAGTGACAGAGGTAACCAAACCCCGGAAAATTACCTCCATCCATCCCCCAGGAATGTCACTCGTAAAAATCACTCGAAGAATATTTTCGAACAACAGCGCAGATTTGCATACGAATTGTTATTACAAATTAAAGGGGCGTGACCCATAAAACTAGCATAAAAGTGAAAATTCAATAAATCATCTGTCTTATTCGTATGTGAATGTAGTCAGCAGGTCCTTAAGGGTGGACTTGACGCGTTGGGGGATGAAATATCTCGAATCGGTCAGTGTGATTATTTTGAGCCTTCATAACAAACTTACATTTATGGCAAATACTTTTGTTTTGAGCATTGGGCAGTAGGCATTACTAACGAAATGAGTTTGAAAACAAAAATTTAATTTACCCCCTGCCGCCCAACTGCGAGTGCCATAGGGCGCGGACTATACCCGCCGTCCGCCAAACTCATATCATTTGCTGGCATTCATCGAACGGGTACATTTTCTGGATAAAGTTTTCCAACGGTGAAACAGCTTATTCTCAGGTCAATCACATAAATTTTACCGTTTTATTGCTGCTGTGCGTTTCTAGGACCAATTCTGGTGCCGCGTGCATAATTTCAACACGCGCACAAATGTACCAAAATTCCTTAACCTATACGTTCAATGACAGGTTGGAGGTGGAGGTGGAGGTGAAGGTGGTAGTGTGTTCTTACGCATATTTATGACCATCGAAGGTTTTCTTTCCTTTTGCGATACCTTCATACCGCGACTTTCTCGTGCACTGGTTGCGGTCCTTAAAATTGAAGACTATTGTTGTGGTTTCCCGCTGCTTGTATTATAAAGGAGTGGATACAACCCTTTCAGTGGGAGTCATGGTGTGACGGAAGGAGTTTACCTACTTTTCTAGCGCCCCGTAGGTGGTTCCGGAATATAAAAACCAGAGAAAAGGAGAAATTACCACGAATACGAAGTTGGTGCGTAAACTTGAGTCTTCTGATAAGTTGGTTATTAATCATGGGAACATGAACATTTTCAACATTCCTTTTTTGTTTTTTTTGCTTGGGATAATTATTGTATTTTATTTTTATTTTTTTCGGCCTACTGTGAAGGGGGTGGTGGTGCGCTGCAGTGTAGCGGTGATTGAAATCGTGGAAGCACTGAAGAAATAATTTCTTACGAGGACACCAGGGGCGAATGAATTATGTTTTAATTAGAAATAGCCTGAAAGGTAGCACCCGCGGTGAGGTGCGTGCGTTACGATCCTTGGGCCATGTAACAGCTACAGGTTAAGTATCACATTAGTTGCACGCGTCTTGTGGTTTGATGATTTGTTTTGCGAAAGCGTGAAGTTCTGTGAAGGTGATAGATGTTGAGACTATGTGTAGTCTGTATATAAAGAGGGCTGTGTTTATTAAGACGTATTGTATTAACAAATTGGGATAATGTTTGGTAATGAGCAGGAGGTCTTTTTGTATTATACTTACGAGGAATGTCGTTCTTTCCCCACAAGTGTAATACAACAGTCATTGTGAAATGTGCAATCAACTTTTTTTTCTTGGAACTAAAATCTAAATATTTTAATAATGTTCGCTGATGAATTTATCCCAAAAAAATGGTTATGTGTATCAGTTTGTTGGTCTGTGCTCGGATGGATTCACTTCGAATTGGATATACATATAAGGTTTTTGAAGTAATACCTAGATGGGTTTTAGGAATTGGCATTAAAGAGCCAAAGCGAATGGTGTCTATCATGCTGCTTTACTGCTGCTTAACTGCTTTACCAATTTGTTGTAACGGGTGGTTACACGGGCCGATGTTGAATGTTAACCACACCTAAACGTCAAGTTTTTTCTGCATTTCATTTGACATTTCTCAATTTCAGACTAACTCAATTCAAACCATGGAAATAAACACAATCGGGTTACGCGTTAAAGCTAATCAGGCTTATTATGAAAATGGGCGATCAAATCAAAATGCATATCGTGCTTCGTGATTTTTTCGGTCAATTTAATCGTCCAAATGTGCGTACAATCGGAAAATTCGTGCAAAAATTTGAGCAAACCGGGTCTGTAGGAAATGTGAAAACACCAGCGCATGCTCGTACAGCTCGTACTGCAGAAAATATTGCTGCTGTTCGCGATGGTGTGGCTGAAGAGCCGTCCACCTCAACTCGTCGTCGTGCCTATTGTAGCGCTTTCTCCGAGATATGTTTCTATTATTTTTAGATGATTTTGAGTTTAGGCTCCGTAAAGTAGTTGATACTACGTTTTTGATTTTGGCAAATGGTCCGTTTCAATAAACCAACTCAACGGCATCTGAATGGGTACGAATTATTTATCAACATCTCTACTTGAAATGTGGACTCTTAAGAGATCGGACTTAGAATGTCAGTGAGAAAAATCGAAACTGGTAACCTTACTTAACAAAAGAAACGCTCAACTAGGGACTTGCAAAATAATATAACCAATAAATGTCAGCCAGTTTCAGTCCATGCAATACAACCAACAACGACACGAGGAACACAATACCAACACATTAGCACAATTGAGCTTCCTACTTTTACATATATCTCCTTATCGGGTACAATTATGTAAAAGTAAAGGCTACGTCAACCAAAATGAAAGTTCACAAGCCACCAAACCTAACCTTCCAAGAGACTTACTTCAACAAAATTCAGACATATCCATTCATAATGTTATTAAACTTCAATCTTAGACTTTTTTTTATGATTTTAAATGTCAAAAAACAGTCAAGGCTTACATAGGCGATGGGGTTATAGAGTGGTGCCACTCCACTCTATACACTTTTACCAAAGTGTAAAATGTCGAATCCAAGGATACAAAGCTTAAACATAGTATCCTGAATCGAGATGAACAAGGAAATATCGTAGTTGCAATCACAGTCGATGCTGAGAATATGGAAGAAACCACTTCTGCAGACTGCTAAACGGCGATGACGAACAATTCATGATTGGAGAAGACAGCGAAAACTACCAACCACCCGACCTAAATGAAGAAAGGATAGCAATGTCTAAACTCAAGCTTAACAAGGCTGCCGGAAATAACGGCCTTCCCGCTAAGCTTTATAAAGCCGATGACTTGGTGAGTAACATTCACCAACTCATAAGAAAAATTTCGTCGGATGAAAGTATGACTGAAGAATCGTTTAACCGATCCACAAAAAATGAGAACCTTTGAACAACGCTTGAACGCCTGAAACCGTTTGCCAACAACCTGATCGGTCCTGATCGGTTTTAGGCCAGGAAGGTCCAGCATTTATGAAGTGTGAAGATTTGATCAACACTTCATATATGCTGGAAGAACCGGAAAAAAACAGTCCAAATCTATACCCAATTACCCACCACCTATAATGGAGATTTCTCGCTGCTCTATCAGGATCGGAAATGACTTTCCGACACATTCGATAACAAAAAAGTTTAATGCAAGATATTGTCTTGTGACTTCTTGACATTCTTGAGAGGATTGTGCAAAACTCCCGAGCCAACACTGAAGGCACAATCTTCCATCAATCGGTGCAACTACTAGCATATGCCGAAGATATTGCCATTATTGGTAGGACTCAACGTGATGTCAAACAGCTTTGACAGGTGATTTTGAGATATTCTTTGTTCATTTGTAGATATGTCTTTAGGGATGAAATTAACACAAATATTAAATCAGTTAACAATGTAATTAACAAATAAAAAACATAATTTGCGTTGAGTTGTGGTTTTACAAATTGTATGACGAAAATGGCGAAATAAGAAGTAGCCAACAAATGTTACTTATCCCTTTGTGTTGGTTTGAGAAGAATTGCAAGTTTTATCAAATTTTGTATGTGTATAAAAACTTATCATAAGTCAGTAATTATTAGATTCAACTTGAAAAAGTGTACCTACGCATTTAAAGCCAATCGTTAGAAAAACATGTGTTTCCAATATGGACTGGCTGCTCAGAGCTTTAAAATTATATTTTTTTTGTTAGTCCTAAAATATGTTTTAAAATGCTTGTTTGGACAAAGAGGATTTTTGCAATTACTTCTGGCGATATTTGGATTTTCTTGCAAATAACTCATCTCGTTTGGTAAACTCTTAATTTTATCTTTTTGTAAAGGATTTTTGCAATTACTTCTGGCGATATTTGGATTTTCTTGCAAATAACTCATCTTGTTTGATAAACTCTTAATATTATCTTTTTGTAGATATATGTAGTCAATATTTTGATAAATAATTTGCTCTAACGTATCAATTAAAAAAAAAATTTTTTTATTCACAATTGACGAACGACTTCGCAATAAGAGCCAAGATATCTCAATACCGACAATACCTTTCAATAGTATTCGTATTTCCTTTAAGTAAATCTTCAAAACTCTTATTTATCTAGTCTGCAGCATATTCTATTACGCAATCCGACTGATATCATCAAAAATAATAAGAGCGCATACACAGCCCTTACGCACTATTCTTTCTATAGACGAAAGCGCGCATAATGCAATAGCGCAAAGAATTTGATGAAAACAAAACAAAAATAATCATAACGAGCCGGAAAATGTTCGTATGTAAAAATAAACAATTCCTTGGAAGTAATTTTAGACCTGTCGTTGTTGTTGCTGCTTTTTCATTGCGTCTTTTTTCGATAATTACGCATCGTCTCACGCATTCCACCCACATTCATTGAAAAAGAAAAAAACTAATCACACACACCAAAATGCGTTGGCCCCATTTCGGCAGTTCCCTTGTGCGATAAAGAAGCACACCAAAAACAAAATTGGCCCAAAAGTGCATACGAAACGAAGACTCAGCAAACATACAGTGAGCTAACAAAATTTGATTTTTTTTTGTGACCTAATTTCGTGACCCCGTTTACGATGCGTATACATGGTGCGTAGAGCTCAAATTTTTATATCGCACACATAGTCACCTATGCGGACTGAATACAGCAACACAAATAAAATGAAGCACCCTAATAATATATTTTTCTACGAATGTTCCCTTGGAGTCATTTCTCTTAAGAGTGCATACATACGCACATACGTATTGTAGGTATTTAAGCTTTACATTCAATTTACATTTTGTGTCTGCATTAAACTACCTATTCACCCATCTTTATATATCTATCTGTAATCGCGCTATGTGCGTCGCTCGTGGTCACGGTATAATCTGTCCCCAGGGTTGCATAGTGTATGCCATCAATGATCGATGGGGGCAATTGGCCAATTAGTAGCATGCTCAAGAAACAAGATTCTTCTCAATATGAAGCCCATTGATGGGGGCAACATTTATTTTTCGATAATGAAGGGCACTCATCAACGGAAGCTTTCATTGTGAAATTTTGTAATCTTATAAAAACATATGCACTCTCATATTAAGCGAATATTATTTTTTTGGATAAAAATAGATACATCTCACAGATAAGGTGCATAAATGTTTAAAAAAGTTATATATATATATATATCTATTATATATTATATATATATGTATATATTATTATATTATATATATGTGTGTAAGTGGTATCTGTTACAGAGGTAAATATGTAATACAAAACATCGATGAGTTGAAGGCTATAGATCTAATTTAAAAGAATAATAGTGTAAAAGGGGGGCTCAGTGGCGCGATGGTTAGTGCGATGAACTGCCGCGCAGGAGGTCTGGGTTCGATTCCCAGCCGTAGCAACACCTAAATGATTTTTCACTGGCCCTCCTCTCGTGATGATCTGACAAATCATCCGAGTAGTATCAATTGTCAAGAATAGCTTATCTCAACTTAGCCGTTCGGAGTCGGCATAAAACAGGAGATCCCGCCATCGTGCAAGAAGTACACACGCACACATGAATGGTTGTGAGAAAAAGCTAGGCCCTGGGTACTAACGAGCCTGTTGCGCCAAAAATTTGTATTTTTTAATAGTGTAAAAGGCGGATAACTCAATTAGTGCACTAAACAAAGCCTTTCGATCATGGCTTGCGTCGGATCTTAGTTTAATGGAATTAACGCCATTGTTTTTTGGGATTTAAAGATTGGGATTTAGAGATTAGACCTGCTATTTTCTATTATTTTCTGTTGAAAAACGTATACTGACTTATCCGCGCTACAGTTCGGAATGAATCTGGGCCTCAACCAACATGCAAGAGTTATTCTTCGTTTTATTTCTGACAAGATGTTCTCAGAGTTAATAGCAGATCCGAGGTAGATAAAGTCCTGTACTAACTAAATGTTTTGCAAAAACCTGTACCTGATAATAAAATATAAATAAAATATGCAATCAAATAAGGTATAGTGATATTTATTTTATTTGGTAATCATTTGGATTGCTCTATGACCCACAAACATGTAGTTGCTCCATCTAAAACTATTGCAGATGCAGACGATCAATGCTTTATGGGGATCATTATTAGGTCCCGTAAGTCCTCATAGTAGAAGCCGCCAAATAGGTGACTTAAATATATTCATTTTCTGGTTGATTTCAGCTGCTAACCATTGGCTTGTTTTATACGTGCGTGTGTAAGTGACCCCAATTGTGAGATGTTCTCCTCGGCGTCATAATGTTTTGGAGTTCCTATATCCAACAGGTTAAAGAGGTCAACATAGGATAATACCTACTATCCGATCATGAAATATAGATTGATGATCGAACTCCTTCCAGGTCACCTTCTTCTTCGTTTCCTAAATTATCATTTTGTCATGTGGACGCAGGCAATTGTAAATAAAATAATCGTAAAAACCACTTATAGTTAGTTAGTCTGTAGTGTCATTAAACCGGTGGATAAGCTTTGTATAATATCGAAGTCACTTTGCAAAACCAGATCAGTAGGGCACTAAATAATCTGCAAACGCTATAACGTGTCTGAAAGAACTTACAAAAGCATTCGTGTTCTGAACCTTTTTAATTTCGAAAAATTACGTTATTGCATTTGACAACTATATTTTTGCCAATAAGTACTAGGTTAAGTGTTTAAGCATTGCCCGTCTGGTTATAGCTTCTAGAAATGTTCCTCTTCTTTAAGTCAACCAGACAGATCAGATACATTGATCTTCGGATATATTCTTTTAACTATTGAAACCTTGTAAGTTAGGTGCTATAAATCGCCACGGAGAATGTCTGCGTTCGATTCCCAGCTGTAGCAGCACCTAAAATGTCTTTCCACTGGCGCTCCTCTCCCGATAATCTGACAAACATCCGAGTAGTATCAACTGTCAAGAAAAGATTATCTCAACTCAGCCGTTCGGATTTGGCATAAAACAGAAGGTCCCACCATCGTGCAAGAAGTACACATGCCCACATGGATGGTTTTGAGATAAAGCAAGGGTACTAACGAATATGTCGCGCCAAAATTTGTTTTTTTTTGTAATATTAGAAGCTTGTACGCCTAATACTGAACTGATATGTTTCAATATTTTTTTGTTTTACTCAGCCCCTTTTAACTGAGCTTTATTAGCTTGCATACTTTCGGTATAATTTGTGTACCTTCCATTAGAAATCCAACAACTCTTGCCAACCGCTATTACTCAGGCTTAAGAACCAATTTATCAATTTTTGATAGAACAAAATGATGAAAATATTCGGTCCCGTTTATTTTGGTGGACTATGGACACAAATATTTCACCACGAACTTAACCAGCATAGATCTGGTCAACAACCATGCATGAGAACTTTAAGATGCCTTCGATATACATGGCTAATGGACACCAATCACACGGGCACGAGGATGTAACCCAATCGAATTCTGATCTTCCTCAGCACTGTCCCAACGGTCATTTGTATCTGTGTGTACTCTGTGTCTAGGTGGTGTCCGAGCTTACAAATATTGGAGACTCCATCTAACAAAATCGGAAACCTGATTACAACTACGTCAAGGCAATTGTAGCGTGGTGTAATATCTATCACCTACCAATAAATTTTTCAAAAATAGTCTCCGACCAAGATTAATTTTTTCATCTATAACAAATAATAAACAAAAAAAAGTTTAATATGCAGTGTGTACTGTGTTTTTACGGCTGAATAACCACCCTAAATCGACATTAAAACAATTGCCTAGTACAATGTTCTCAGGTCGTTATTTACAGAGTCATGTGACGATTTTCTTAAACTCGTATACGTTTCCTCACGTTTAAGTAATTACTCATCGATTTGGGTGCATAATTAGTGAACTCAAAAGGATTCCATAAATGGCATAACCCTTAAGATGATAGAAAATAAAACTAAAAAAGGGTTAAAATAACGCTTTAAGAACATTTATCCATATATGTAGGCAACCTTTTACACATTGGGTTTTCTCAAAATGTACAGAATTTCAAGAACGTATGGGGTGTACCTCTATACCTAGATAATAGACCCATAGGGATTTACATTTACAAAGGTACTGGAGTGGAAATACGAAGGAACGCATATTTCTATTTGCGTTCTACTGTCTAGTGTAACAGTTTAAACAAGATATATCGTTTGATTCCATGGATGAGGATTATGTGGTTAAGATTTGTGGTTTGTGCGATTATAAAAATGGAGGGAGTTTTTTTTTCTTATACAGAGTGGAGATTTTACATACATATAGTTTGTGCAATTGTTTTCAAACTGTTTTCAATAACCAAATAAATAAAAAAATCTTTTGTGTTCGACTTTGCACTCCCCCTGTTAGCAGTGTATGCAATATGCATACATTTGAAGGCATGAAATAACAATTCGAAATGCTCCACCTTCATATTAGATGCCTGCTCTTTATTCGCCTGTTAACGTGCAATAAAAGCAAAACATGTTTGCTGAAAATAGATTTTTCGTGGAAACCGCCAACATGCACAGCTAACGAGGCATTGTTAAGAGATAAGAATTTGCGAAAGCCATTTTTGCGCTCAGACAAATATTAGACTAAAACCTTACTTAAATAGCGACACAATAATGATTTTCAATTTTGTGGGCTTTTAAACTTCATACTTCAACTTAATTTTAGTCGGAAAATATAGCTAATGATTATGAAACATATTTAAAAAAAAAAAGTACACAAATGTTTGTAAAGTGTTTGGTTTGACCCCAAAATATATCGCGACATTAATTCTGATTTCTGATCACTTAGTCACTAAGACTGATCATATATTGTATTTGCGTTATCTAGGAATGTTAGGTCCTGCTGTTTTTTGTCTTTGATTTGCAATGTGACATTCATTGATAATTGTGGAGCAGTGTTCTAGTATAGTTAGTGCGTTTGACTACTAAGAACGGGGTCATTAGTTCAAATCCTGAAATTGACCACACCAACGTTTTTTCACTGGTCCACCTCATGGGAAAGTCTGATAAACATCCAAGAGTAGCACTGTCACGAGAAGCTTATCAAATTTGCCTGATGTATTCTGCGTTAAACAGTATGTTCCCTTCTTTGTGGCAAAAATAATTAAAGCTGAGTTTGAGACCCTGTATGGGGTAAGCCATATATTTAATTTCATTAATTAATAATTATTTTTGACGGGTTTTGTAGCAGATTGAATATGGCGAGAACAGCTGTTATGGTCGCCCTCCATTTTTCTTAATATTGGTAATTTGACATGTTGGTTCATTGAACTTCTTCATCGATCTCCTGCTATCTTGCATTATCATCCTAGCTTCCATTATTTTGGCCTTAAACTACGGCATATTCTCCAGCAGTTGTTAGCTTAAGATATATGAGCTCCCGACGCATAACTGCTAAGAAATAAACAGCAGTTTTCCCGCCATTTCGGCAATAAAGCCTACACGTTTTTGTCATCGTATATTGAAACGATGTTAGAATCCATCTGCAAAAGGGGTTGACATTGATTATAAGCTTTACAGAGCTGTCACTTCAGCAATAATGTAAGTTTTACCGAATTTTACCGATAGAAGTCCCAAACCGAATCTTATTGAACGGACAAAAGAAACGATTGAAAAGTGCATGACTTTCTATTTCACTCCGAATACCGAGTTTGCTAAAACTTAAAATTTTCATAGTTTAGCCAAGTTGAAGAAAACCCTTTATATTAATTTTGGTTATTGATGTATCAAAAAAAAGGAGACCCCTCAACTGCGCCAACTAAAGAGGCATAAAACAACATCGCCTACAAGATCCAATCTGCCGTTAGGAAAGTCCACAACTGATCAAATCTTCACACTTCGGCAGATTATGGAAAAAACCCAAGAAGTTCAAATCGATACCCACCACCTATTCATCGAGTTCAAAGCCGCATACGACAGCATTTATAGAGACGAACTATACAGAGCCATCTCTAGTTTTGGTATACCGCCCAAGCTCGTCCTTCTGTGTAGGATGACGATGGAGAATTCTTGCTGCTCCATCAGGACCGGAAACGACCTCGCCGACACATTCGATTCTAAAAAGGATTTAGGCAAGGTGATGCGCTGTCATGTGACTTCTTTAATTTGATTCTTGAGAGGATTGTGCAAAACTACCGAGCCAACACCAGAGGCACAATTTTCCAAAAATCGGCGCAACTACTAGCATACGCCGACGATATTGACATCATCGGTAAGACTCAACGTGATGTCATAGCCACGTTTGCTAGTACAGAGAAGGTACCCGCAAAAATGGGTATAGCAGTAAACACGAAAGGACACACAACATTGACGAATTGGGCAGAACGTCACCATTGACAGATATAACTTTGAGGTAGTACGGGACTTTGTCTACCTCGGCTCCGCTATTAACTCTGACAACAAGATTTCGGCAGAAATTAAACGAAGAATTACTCTAGCCAACCTCTGTTTCTTCGGGATAAAAAGGCAATTTAGTAGTAAAGCCCTCACTCGAACTACTAAGAAGATCCTATATAAGACTCTGATCATCACAGTTCTGCTCTACGGTGCTGAAGCATGGACGGTATTTTTTCCGGCCCGCTGTCCTAGGGTCAAAACAAGGGGGGTTGTGCTATAAACAGGAGAGGTGCAGGCGAACAACTAGCGGAAGCCCTAAACTGCTACAAAGCGGACATTACTACGATGGGGGATGGGCCGGACAAAAAGAGGATGAAAAACTGTGACATCTACTATGGACCGTGTTAAAGTGAGCAGAAACAGCGACTATTTGGATGCAGATTTGTTATAGGTGCCATACTTAGGCAAGAAGTCTTATGTGTTCAAGACATTAGCGAACACATTGTAACAATCCGCATCAAGGATCGGACCACTACCTTGTTGTAGCCAAAGTAAGGATGCGGATATCCACCACGCCACAAAAAACAGAAATACGGTGAAAAAATTTAATGTCCAAAGACTGCAATCGCCATAGACCGCCAAGACCTTCGCGCAACGCGTATCCCTTAACCTCTCGACTCACAACATACCACCAGCATCTAATGTCGAAGAACAATGGCAACGATGCCAACAAGCCATTAGATCAGCCGCAACTGATGTGCTAGGTTTCTCGCGGCCAACAAGAAACCCCTGGTTTGATGAGGAATGCCGACAGATGCTCGCAGCCAAGAACGAGGCCTACAAGGCTAAGCTGCAGATGGAGACGAGAGCTGCCATTGAGCTCTATAGGCAAAGAAGAAGGGAAGAACATCGGCTTTTCAGAAAGAAGAAAAAAGAGCAAGAAAAGCGCGCGATCGAGGATATAGAGAGGTGCCACTCCAGGAACGATGTTCGCAAGTTTTGCCAAAGTGTAAAACGTCAAAGCCAAGACTACAAGGCTCGAACAGAATCCTGTCGAGATGAACAAGGAAATATCGTAGTTGAGACACAGTCGATGCTGAGGATATGGAAGAACCACTTCTGCAGACTGTTAAACGGCGATGACGAACAACATTCCGCTGTCAGGCAGAACGAACCATTTAATATTGGCAACGACAGCGAAAACTGCCAACCACCCGACCTAAGTGAAGTGAGGATAGCTATATCTAAACTCAAACTTAATAAGGCCGCCGGAAATGACGGCCTTCCCGCTGAGCTTTATAAAGCTGGCGGAGATGACTTGGTAAGCAACATAAACCAACTCATAAGACAAATCTGGTCGGTTGAAAGCATGCCTGAAGAATGGAAGCTCAGCATCGTTTGCCCGATCCACAAAAAAGGAAACCCTCTGAACTGCGCCTACTACAGAGGCATAAGTCTACTCAACATCGCTTACAAGATCCTATCTGCCGTAATATGTGAACGTTTACCAACAACCTGATAGGCCCTTATCAGTGTGGTTTTAGGCCAGGAAAGTCCACAATTGATCAAATTTTCACACTTCGGCAGATCCTGGAAAAAACCCAAGAAGTCCAAATCGACATCTATTTATCGATTTCAAAGCCGCATACGACAGCATTTATAGAGACGAACTATACAGAGCCATGTCTAGTTTTGGTATACCGCCCAAACTCGTCCGTTTGTGTAGGATGACGATGGAGAATTCTCGCTGCACCATCAGGGTCGGAAACGACCTCACCGAAACATTCGATACCAAAAAAGGATTTAGGCAAGGCGATGCGCTATCATGTGACTTCTTCAATTTGATTATTGAGAGGATTGTGCAAAACTCCCGAGCCAACACCAGAGGCACAATTTTCCAAAAATTGCCAATATCCTCCTCTTCAATTTTTGTGAACAAAAATTCGTCCAACATGGCCCGATAACCATCGCCATTGACTGTAACGGCCACTCCTTGCTCATTTTCGAAGAAAAATGGCCCAATGGCATCTCTGGACCAAAATCCGCACCAAGCAGTTACTCGTTTTGGGTGTATCGGCTTTTCAATGTATGCGTGCGGGTTTTCTGTGCCCCAAATGCGACAATTTTGCTTGTTTACATACCCGCCAAGATCAAAATGAGCTTTTTTCTGAAAAGATGATTTTTTTGGCAAAATCGGAATCTTCTCTAAGTCGATCGCAGGCCCACTTAGCGAAGCGAAAACGCATTGGATGGTCAGTTGGCTTCAACTCCTGAACCAATTGGACTTTGTATAGCGTCATACCAAGGTCTTTATGCAAAATTCGTCTCAATGATGACTCCGAAATGTTCAATTGTTGAGAACGACGGTGAATTGATGTTGATGGCGCTTCACGCACACTTTCTGCCACAGCAGCAATATTCTCGGGTGTACGCACTGTTTTTGGCTTTTCACGCTTTAGTTTATCGATGAGGATGTCAGTTTCATTAACTTTTTTCACAAGATAACGAACATACGGAACTGACGGTGCTTCTCTTCTTCCAAAATCCGTACGCAATTTTCGCACACATTCTGCAACATTACCATGATTTTCAAAGTAATGTCGCAATATTTCCCAGCGTTGTTCAAGCGTATACACCATATTATACAACCATATTCGTTCAGCGGAAGGATAAAACTAATTATCTGTCAAATCAGACATGAGCTAAGTGTTACCATTCACGAAATAAGTACTTGTTGAAAAAAACGTTAAATGGCGGACCCGTCACAAACCTATATATAATAAAAAAAACTTATTTCTTCAATCGGAAATACATATTACATTTTTCTTTACATAAGCCCGCATAAGAAACGCCTGAAATCATTTAAATTGTAACTAACTCCCACAAGCGTTCATCTAGTTAATATTTCCATCCGCTTCCTTTAAACCGAATTCCCTAGTGAATTCGGCCGTTCAAATCGGATTAATGCAAAAAATGAAAACAAAAAAAAACATATGGGAAGGCTAAAATCCGCTGCGCGGATCGTTGAATACCCTATCCCATCCCATTCTGTCTAAAATGAATATTCCCAAAAATGGTAAAATTGTCAACGCCCCCAAAAAGTGGGCGTGGCAAAGAAAAACATTGTATATGTAAAATATAGGTATTGGGATTGTCGAAATAAGTTGTTTAGACCTTTTTTTCAAAATTCCCTACCGTTTGGACAAAAACAACGGTTTTCTGAGAAGTGGGCAGATTTTGAACACTTTTTCTGCTTCGTCGAACAGAGAGTCTATGTATCCAATTTCATCACTCTAGCTTAAAATGTAAGGCCCAAAAATCGGTGACACACAAACGGACAGACGGACGGATAGGCAGACATGGCTAGATCGAATCAGCTAGCGATTTTGAGTCGATCCGTATACTTTAAGGTAGGTATACCTATCTATTGAAATCAATTCTCTATGTTACAAACTTAATGTCAAAACTAATATACCCCTATGTTATAGGGTATAAAAACTCCGTATTGGCCAAATACAATATATCGCCAACAAGATACTGGTGTTTCTGTATGTATATTGTATATCCTTTGTTCAATGTTGCATTTTAGTTGGCTCAGCAAAATATTCTACAACCCATGCCGAGAGACACGATGCCCTTTTAACATTCATGACAACGACTATACACGTTAATTTGATTCTATTTTTATAGATTTTTCCACCGTTGCTTTCAAGGATGGATATGAATGATATGGGAATGCAAATGCAACATAATATACGCATACATTCAGCATTCAGCTTCATAACAAACCCAATACACACATACCATAAGTTTGAGAAGCTACGTTTGAATTTCTTGGAACAAAAAAAAATGTCTCTGGTTCACTATATGAAAACTAATTCCGGAAATAGCAATCTAGGCAGAAAACAAATTTATTTTTGCCTATTTTTTCACAAACCAACACAGAATGATAGAGCAAAAAGTGAAGGAATAGAAAAACAACAAAATCAAACATAGTCCAAAAACATACAAAACATGTATACGTCCACAACCACTCGACGGAGCGAAACAACGAACAAACGAACCCAGGAATAGCAAAAAAAAAATGACACAAAAACCCTCTGCTGCTGCTCTTGCAGAGATGTACGGCCTAGCGAGAAATTCCAACCCTTGTCCCTCTCCGGTATGGTACGTATAAAATGTACATACCACCACTCGCATACATCCTTTGTGCCTGTTGGGGCCTATCCTATATTTTCTCGAAAACTCGAAAATGCCATCAAAGCTGCAGGGTGGTTGCAGGGGATGTATATCTCTACAAAACAAAAGCCCAGGCATTTTGGCAAGGCGGCTGCGACGCTACGAAGGGAAGCCATAGTGTTTACTTTCATTCTTCGTTGTGTCTATCTGTATGCGCTAGTCAGCGCGCGGCCAAAATATAATAAATCAGCCACCCTTATGTCTCCAAGCGTTTCGCCTAGCACTGCCAATACAAGTGCAACCCCCAAAACAGCAAAAACAACCGCCAGAGTGCGTTTTTATTATGTTCCTCTTCTTGTTGGACCTTTTTTGTGTGTGCTCTATGTATACATGCGTATTTTATAGATATACATTATACATTGCCCAAAAAGTATATGGACTCTTTTCATGCATTGTCTCTCCTTACCCCCCAAGGAGGGTTTAGATGTTTTTTTATTCATTTTTGTTGACGACGGCAAAGAAGGTGAAAAAGTGCGTTTGTTGATTATCAAATAGCGTCGATGATGCTGCTGTTGTTTTTGTTAAACTCCCACACATACAGTGTCTCTTCCCCTGACATAAACCTGTAGGAAAAAAATATGTAAGCTCTATGTATGGAGTGTTCATAGAGAACACAGGAACAACAACTGCCAATGACTAATGTTGTTTTCGTTTTTAGCAGGTCTTAGGTAGCTAGGTAGTTTGGCGGAATATGAGTAGATCACATCGGGACTGCTCGTAGGGGTAATCTAAAAGAAATAAGCACACTAAAGTGCCCACGAAATTTGACTTATTTTATGGGAGCAACTACATTCTTTGAGATATTTTTCTCATTATTTTTTTGGTAAATCTTAGAAGGTAAATAAAAACAATATGAATCTAGTAATTCATAGCAAAGCTATCATCTGATTGGAGAGGATGACATAATTATAAGAAATCAAAAGATGCAGATACTGCATATGGATATGTTTTTTGCAAACACACAATTTAGTTCCAAAAAGCTCGATGTTCTCCGGGGAAGCATTTTCAGTCCCTTGGTCTTTATTCCGACACCAGTTTCTTACAATATTAAAAGTATGCAAAAGTGACTGACTTCAAAGTGCATAAGTATAAGCCATGATGCTGGCAACGAGGATTTGAATAATAGGTGAATGCTACTGACAATTATTTAATGGAAAAGACCTTTACATCACTAGTTTATATATCTGGAGTCAAAAAGGAAGCATACTATGATGACGACATCAATCATCGCGTAGGTGTAGGGTATGGGTGTGGACCAAAAAGCGGAAAACAATGTTGAAACTACATTTGTTCGTACACTTCACAATGTTGGATAAATGTACAAAAAATATAAAATCACATGAATATGACTGCAATAGTCCAAAATCTTGATGGAATAAGAAGTTCAAAGATCCAGTACAAGTACCGATTGATGCAGGATTTGTTTGAGTTATTTATTTCAGGATCAAGCATCTTCTGTTAAACTAGTTTACTTTATGAAACAACTTTTCCCAAATTGTAGCCTTAGGTTTCCATACGTAGATAGGTTTCAATCAAGTTTAGCAGCAGTTTTTGTATGACAGTTAAACCAAAGCTTCAACTTATACACGAATACACGATACATTCTTAACTGCTAAAGAGGCAGATGTTAAGGATGCATCCTGGCCCAAATCTGTTAGTAGCTTTAAAAAGTTGAATCATGGTTATCTTCTATCTCCTTCGAAACGCTGATACCACTCATACTGTCATAACAGTCCACTCAGCCCGCGATCGCTAGATCCTTAAATCGGAGGCTTATTCTTCTTTGCTGTCTCAAATCTGGGATTCGGAGCTTTTTCTGGAGTAGTCCATTACTGTACAATTCTTCATTGTTTGAGCCAATATCGTCGACAAGTTTTTACCTTTTGTATGCTTGCCAACTCTGACTTTCAGCCTTCACTCGGTGACTCAGTAATTGCAGGATACGTCCGTCTAATTCAAATGAGTGTGATAAACACAGAATATTAAAAAAAAAATGTTGTATATAAGGTAGTTCATATGTATATCATAAATTGATTTATCTAAGGTTTAATAATTTAAAAAAAATTCTAAGTGTCTTCATTTGGAAAATCGATAAGATCTCCATATACATTAACCCCCTTATTAATAAACGCTGATTAGCTAATCAGTGACTAACTTTTGACATTTGCGCGAGTTTTTCTTATGGGGAAAACTGGCGTTTATGAATACGGGGTTAAAAATGTAGCCATCTTGATCAAATAAAGCTAAAAGTCAAAGTACAAATGACGTTATACGGTATTTGATGTTTTTTTTATTGGATAATTCAAATTTTATTTGTATTATATGTATTTAGTGTATATATGTTTTTTTAATTAATTTTAAATGCAGTAGGTAATTACAAAATAAGAAAATGGATGCCATGACATTATTAAAAAAAATTTACTATCTATCATTATAAATAGTAACTAGAAGATGAAAGTGATATAGACTCAAGAACACTTCATGATCCGGTTAAAAGATTCCTTAAATGAGTAAAATCGATATTACCTAGATAAATAATAAAACTCACTCTCTCAGGATTTCAAAAACAATAAGGAAATGCGACAATTCGTATACTTGATTCCTGACGTGATAACTCCACTGCTACGGTTCTGTATCATCTTTTTCTCTGTCAATCCTTTATTCTTGGGTTGACGTTGACTGATAGTTAGCAAAGGATTATCATCTTTTCGAGGTAAATGACCAATGAATTGCCACTTTCTATGTTGTGCATATAGATCCTCTCTAGCCATGACATAAAAATGTTCATAGAAAATCCTTTGAATAATGACAGGCATCGATTCGCGAACGTATGTAGCTTTTACATAATAGTGCGGTATATTTTTCAGGTACCTACTAAATTCGATATTTGACTGTTATGTTCCATTTTCGCTCGAGAGAATACTTCTTAAATATAGGCTACTCTCTCAAACCGTTGTTCGCCTATATTTGCTATTCGCAAATAAGTAGCTATATATGACGTTTTGGTCTTGTTATTCTGTATCCCCAAGATGTTAACCTCTCTTTTACCACCTGGTATCATTTGGTGGATATCCACGATCCATGATCCAATCTAGTTCCTCTACTGATAGTTTAAAAAGCAATACGGAGCGCTTCGGTTATTATTAATAAAAAAAAATATTGTTGAAAAAATGCAGCCTTTCAGGGCTCAAGCTCCTTTGTTAACTTTCCTTTATATTTATAATAATTGAAATTTTCAACCATCAGATATAAATTTATCAGAAATACATTTTCTGCACAGGACAAGTAAACAAACCATGAGATTATCAAATCCTTTTTTTTAAAAACTCTGAATTACATATGGAGTTTCGATCGATATTTTACGCATGCTGTGTAGAAAACATTTAAGCAAATATTTAAATTACAGGATCATTTACCTATATTATCTCTAGCAGCAGTATTTTTCACACAAGAATTAGAGGATGTTCAGGTGTAAATATGTCGATAGGCTTACTTGTACGGTAATTGTCTAGAATTGTTATAAAATGACGTAATTATGCTTTTATTTTGTTTTTGCATTGGAAAAGAGAAAATGCAGACACAACTGAAGAGAATGTAATGAATGTATAGAAATAGCGAATAATGAAGGTATCTACGATCTACCAGCTCAACGAAGAGTTTGCAGCAACAAACTGCGTTGTAAAGAATAATTATAAGAATAGGCGCATCTGTGGACGCGGTGATCTGGTATGGAATATGCAATCTAAACTACCTAAACTTACAAGTTTCAGCTAGGTATATAAAATTGTAAATGTTGACATGTAACTCCTTGTAAAACCTAATACACCCTATATAAAATGCTGTAGGGCCTAAAACCAACAAAATTCAAAGCCACCTTCTAAGCATTATTTTTCTATTTTCTTGTTGCCGTTTTTTTCACCACATTTTTTCTAAGCACCTAGGTACAGGCAAAACACAGATACTCCCTACAAATTCTTACCCACCAATACATACTCCCGCTTTTACACATAAGTGCGTCCAATTTTTTTTTTTTTTTTTTTGTAATTCAAATTGGCAGCAGGCAGCAAACGAATTCTGCAATGGCGCTCGGGCTTTTCCAATAGGAAGCTACGCAATACACGCAGCACGCAAGCATACGATACCAACCAAAGCGGGGAGAGCGAGCTGGCACATAACCAGATAGTGAGCCCCAAAAATAGTGCGTGGTATATATGTATATGCGTGGGCAAATAACTCACCAACACAGCTACATAAATAAACAATACATATAGCGACCAGAGCACAGCAGGCACAAATCATAAGCTTTCACGCACTGGAGACGAACTGTTTGAATTTGAAACTGTGAGAGTGTGAGGTCGAGCTTCACTATGTCGCCGGAGGCAAAAGAAAAAAGCTTTACTCACCAAGTAGAGGAGAATCTATAGAAGCACGAGAAAAATTGCAAACAAAATGTATGTGCCTGCATGAGGAGCTTATTATCGTAGTATAAGTGTGTTTGGATTATTTTTTGTTGGCCACATTTTCATTGTAATACTTTTTTTTCAGCTGCAAGAGGAAGACAGCGAACTACGAAACTTTGTTTGAAAGTGTGCGAAGTTGTGTCCGTGTGGACTTGTGTAGTCGTCGTTTCGCGGTTGCCTATAATTTTGTTAGCAATAAAAAATTGAGAGAATGTATTTTCCCACGCTCTCGAGCTGTAAGTGTAGTCTGTCTCTTTACACTACGCTAAAAACTACACAAGGTCGAAATGTATCTAAAGATTTTACTTCTCTTCAGGTAGATTTTGAACAATTAAGAGGGAAGAAACAATTAAGTGAGATACTCTTTTGACTCATGTTTGGGTTTAAGAGAGCTCTGGAAAATACCTGCGGTTGCTTAAAATGCAGAAAATTGGGTTAGGCAGGCGTAGGGATGTTAATTAAAATTTTGTAAATTAACGATTTTTATTGCTTTTATGTGTACCTATCTGGAACATATTGCAGAAAAAATGAGATCCTGTGAATTTTGTTCGTAACCTAAATGTATGGTATGTGTTAGAATTTACAATCTACACATTCCTGTAATTTTGTTTTTCAAAGTATCAAATCGGATGAATAAACATAATGTGTAAGTAAAAAAAAATATAATTTGATAAAGGTATGTTCTTTATACCTTATCCCATAGGGGTATATGAGTTTTGATACTTAGTTTGTAACATAGTTAAATAATTTAGGTAGATAAACCTCAAAGTATGTATATGGATCAACTCAGAATCGCTAGTTGAGTCGATTTAGCTATGCCTGTCCGCCCGACCGTCCTTCTGTAGGTCCACCACCTTAAAATTCACCAGGCTTAAATTTTGAGCTATGATAATGAAATTCGGTATATGTAATCCTTGTAACTAGGTACGTGCTGTTCGATCAAGCGTAAAAATTTTAAAATCCGCCCGCTTTGTAGATAAACCTTATTTTTAGTCAAACGGTCAAGAATTTTGAAAATTGTCTGAACAACATATTTAGACAATCTCAATATCTATATTTCGTCCATATAAAGTTTTTTTTAACACGCCTACTTTTTGGGGGCGTTTATAATAAAAAAAACTGTTTCTGACAAATGTCTAAATATTCGAAAAAACTTTAATAACATTAGACCATTTTAACCCACGCCCACTTTTTGGGGGCGTTCTCCTTCAAAAATCATTTGTATAAACCCTACCCCAAGACATATGCCATAGAAAAACGGCGGATTGTAGTCTTCTCATATGATTTTAACAATATAGTTGTACATTTTGAATATTGCATATAATTTATTATTAAACATGTTGACAATTTTGAATTAAAAAAAGTTGTTTAAGGTTATACAGATGCAAATCAAGCCTACAGTACATGTTAAATTAAAAACTGTATGAACAAGTAAGTAAGTGTAATTTTCTTTATTTTACCCGTACCTATAATGTTTTCAGATGCGTCCACTTTTGTTAACAATGGATGGCGTTGTCTATATTTCAAGCTTATTCTTTGGGGTCGTTTTTAAACAAGAACAATTTTTTGTTAAAGTTAGAAAGAAGTAAAAAAACTCTTTAAACAAAATATCCATATTGCTTGTAAAATAGTCTGTAGAGGAGACCTCACCAGAGATAAAGTAGAAAAATAAGTAGTTCTGATTTGTTTTATCAGTGAGTTCCTTAAAATCCAAAATATTCATTACGTTTTTTTTTCATAATTTGCGCTCACTCAAGGGATTATAAAAACCCTTAAAATGTTTTACCACATGTGTTTCGAAAAGGGGAAGAATAGATGTTGGATGTAATGGAGATTTACAACATGGGTGGTGTCCAACCTAACTTCTGGGAGGAACTGTGTTTTTGTGTTCGTTATATACACGGAACTTTAAAGTTGGTGTATACTTTTAGGCTAGTAACTACCGAAATTTTATATATTTATTTCCTTGAATTATGGTTTCATGCAATTTGTCCGGCATTGAAAGCATAACGTTTTACACAACATGCTACTACACCACCGCGGCAATCCACAAGTTTAAGAACAGTTTTATTCGTATAAATCTCTACACATATATAATTCATGGATTAAAAAACGTTTTACCAATAAACGCTTTACATTTGTTTTGTTTTTGCAAATTTTGTTTCCTCTCATGCCCAATTTCCTTGATATATATTACATTTCACAAATAACGTTTACATTTATCGGTTTGGTCATATAAAACAAAACGATTTTAATTGATTAAGGTTATCGGTTTTGAAATAAAACGGAGGAGAATGCAATAATGTGACGTTAACTTAAACGGTACGGTGATGGTGACGGTCACAATTTCACTTTTTCTTGGTTCACACCCCACCTTTCAGGTGCGCCATGAAGGGGGAAGTTCACGGTACGGTGACGATTTCACTTTTTTCCGGTTCACTCCCCATCTTTTTGAATAAGTTTTATACGTGACCCACCGATAGTCCGTAAAAAAGCTACCTTCGCTTCAAAAACGCCCCAAAAAGTGCGCGTAGGTAAAAATTGTGTACGTATGAAATATAGACAATTTTATTGTGTAAATATGTTTTTAATTTTTCAAAAATCCTTGTGGATTGACCAAGAATTATATTTTTCTAAAAAAAAAACGTGCAGTCGTTCTTCCAAATTTCATCAAGATAGTCATTATACCAAAGTTCATAATTAAAGCTCAAATTTTATGATCCAAAAATTCACTACACACAGACGGACAGACGGGCGGACGGAGGGACAGACAGATCGACTAAGCTGGTGATTCTGAGTTGATATCTAATCGTACGTTTCCACCGAACCGAAACTCGTGATTTCATAAATCAGCATTTGAAAATGGTGTTCCCACCAAAACAACGCATTCCAACTGTCAACACAATTTTTTTTTCACTGGACCTACTCTGACAAATCATCCGAGTACCAACTACTGCCAAGAAAAGCTTAAATCAACTCAACCGTTCGGATTCGATATAAAATAGGAGTTATGAATGGTTTTGAGAAAAGCTAAGCCCTATAAATACCTATCCTTACACGACACTTTTCAATAGGCCTACTCGCAGATTAGGCCGTGCTACCAATGACATTTGCAGAAGCTATTTGGTCATGAAAAAGTAGACATGCTTCGAATGTTCGTTAATTAAAAGTATTTTGAATTTTTCATAAATTAAAATTTATTTTCTGAAAGATTTTTATAAAACAACATTGATAGAGTAAATCGACGTATGGGAGGAAAAAAATTGTTTTTATAGGAGAAAAAACAATTAATGTTTGATTTGACATAATTCGGTTGGACCTCGTTTGAAATAGCATTCCAGCGGAATGCAGAACTTCGGAATGTGAAATTGTATGGCTCGGTTGAAAAGTACCTACTAGGTATAAATGTCTGCCTGCTCCCTAGCTGAGCTTTTATTGATTCTACTCATTATTTCGTTGGGCTTTCTTAAGTCTAACAGGTCTAGGATTTTGCAAAGCAATATTTATATACATATTCATTATTTCAATATTTAAAGCCCTAATAATGGATTTTTGAGCTCTATCGACTTAGCTTTCGATAATGATCCCGTGCGTTCTTGAAATTATAAATTTACTACATCTCAGTGTTTAAAATGTAAGCAACCAAATTCGCATTTAAGAAGGTACCTAATGCCTACTATTTATTACCTATCTAAAATCATCAATTAAAAATTGAAAATTTTAACATATAAATGGGAACACTTACCAGTGTGCCTGACAAAAATATTATTTTTGTCCGCCCATGATGTGTGTATCTATCTATTATTGCACAAACATAATCACCCTTGCATACCCATTACCCATGCCATCATTTTCTAAGAGAATCATTTAAAATTAAAGATCAACAGCAACAACAAGTCAGCTCAGCAAGCCGCACGCGGTTGTCAATCACCTGCACCTCTACTCTCTTAGAGCAATACAATTATAACGCAATGTCGCAATACACGAAATCACTCTTTTGAATGCTCGAGCTTCTTATGTCATCGCATCGAAAGTATCCCATCAGCGCAATGCGTCCAACCATGGCCTACGAACAAAATTCAAATAAACACCTCACTCAGAAACCTCTCTTTAGCTGAACAGAAAAACAACCCAAAATCTACCCCTTTTCAATGCTTCTGCACACAACTGCATTTCACACACAAACCATTCACAATGTACGAGTATGAGTAAGCTTATGCAAAATTGTCAGAGAGAAAAAAATCAACCAGTCGGCAGCCTGGCACTCTGGCAGGCCGCAGGCATAGTGGAAGTGGAATAGAATAATAAACCCAAAACGAAACGAAGAGAACCACAAAGGAAAGCGAAAAACCCAACACTATCTCATTTTGCCAAAACTTCAGTGTACGCACAAACACACCCAAAGATCTGCACTTGCCAAAGCCAATGCGAAAACCAAAAGCAATGATGCTTAGAAATTAGGAATAACGAAAAGAAAACGAACAAAATGCGCATGGTTGTGTGAGTAGGTAATTCTAAGAATTTGCTGGGAGCTTCACACTACCACAGCACCGCTGCAAGCAACTACACGTGCAGCTTCTCAGTTCACTTTGGTTGAATTTTTTTTTTCAGTCAAAGTTTTTTTTTGTGGGCATTTTGCCTCGATTCTTTTGCATTTTGCTGGGAGCATCTAAGGAGTGTTGTGTTGGCGTTTTCAATGTACTGTAGTTAGTATTGAATGTGTAGTATTGGGCCCTCCATTTGAAATTTATTAATTAAGTTGGTCGGTAATTGGTATTACATAAAACAAAATACAACAACAACGTGGTCCATTTCGATTACGTTAAGGCTTCATAGGTATCTATGCAGTCGCGGACGGGATAAAATACATATGTGTTTACGAACTAATATATTGCACTTGTTGTCGAAAATGAAAAAATGGGATTAGGTACCACATCCTGAAATAATTTGATGTAGTTATGCCTAAAAATCAAGTATTTTATCTATATATATAAAAATGGATCTTGGTTTGTTCGGATGCTTAAAACTCGAAAACGACTGGACCAAATTGGATACTTCCTTCTGCGGATTTGTTCGTAATTGCTCCGCGAAGGTTTAGGAAAAAAAAAAAAAAAGGTGGCGCTGTAGGCGGTCATTCCATTTGATAATGGCAAAACAACGTTTGACGGGCCAGCTTGTTTTGTTATAATTCTAAAAGCACCGAACTCGTTAGAGAAAATTTAAATTTTATTTAAAAAAAAAATGAAACAGCTTATATCAAGTTGGCACACGCTAACAAGGACGATAGTACCAATCACAAAACTAAAAATTTATTGTACAAATAACTAGTATTGTTAGTCTTTCAAACTAAGAATCCAAAATTAATACTTAATGAGCAGTTAGTGAACAACTTATTGTTGTTAAAAAAAATCATGTACCAAAAACTTTAAATTATGTCTTATTTATGCCAATGAAAATTGGTGGGTTTTTTTCGGAAGGAGATGGTATTAGTCATATCCTTAATTCAAATATTTTGTATTTTAAAAAAGGTCTTTATAGCGGGGATGCAGTGGCCTAGAGGTTAGTTCGTTGAACTACTAATATCGGGTACCTACCTGGTTCAAATCCCGAAAGTGTCAACATTTATGTTTTTCCACTGCTCCACTTCTTGTGAAAGTCTGACATCCAAGAGTAGAGTTGTTTGGGGTAAGTGTGCGCACATCAATTTCCTAGAAAAGTGTTAAAAGATTAAGATTTTTGCAAATGCAGAACTATCAATCGCTTTACGCAGTTGGTAATCATTGTGTAGATATTTTGAATGATATAACTAGGAGCGACAATGCAAAAAAAATTGTAAATTTAGCTATTTTTTTCTCCCAATTTTAAATGATTTCCGTGACCTATGTATGCATTATTTTTTTCTTTAATTTATTTAAATTTTAATAAAAACAATAAAAACTTCATTTGGGGTAAGTGTACGCAAAACAGTGGGGGTAAGTGTGCACATGCGAACACATGCCCCGAATGTTACCCCGAAATCAGAAGGAGTGAGTTGCCTAGATGTGGCAGATCCATAAGCAGATTCGGGATAAAATGAAAACGTTTTGCTAAACATTTTTGTTTTAATTCAAAGAAAAATCATAGGGACAAGTGTACGCAATTTTTTTTGTTTTTTTTTTTTTTTTATGAAAAAGCTAGTAATAAATAAATAGCTAAATTTATTGATATTAAATGTTTTTATTTGTTAAAATGTACCAAACACATGCACATTTTAAATAGAATTAAGTTTTATTGTATTAAATCTCTATTTTACTTGAAATGAACGACTCTAACACTTAACACTGTCGAAGCTTCGTAATTTGCGGGTTCGGCGTTAAATAGGAGGCACTCCTTGCACACACAAATGAAGTGGGAAAATAGGTTTGAGACACTGTATGGGTCGTTCATGTCAGATATATTTATTTTTTCTTCATAAGGTCTTTAAGCTTAAAAGTTAAAACCAATCAAACACATTAATAAACAAAATAAATATATAAAGTGAAGACACTGTATGGGTCGTTCATGTCAGATATATTTATTTTTTCTTCATAAGGTCTTTAAGCTTAAAAGTTAAAACCAATCAAACACATTAATAAACAAAATAAATATATAAAGTGAATGTCACATTTGCTTTACGCGAAATGCTGTTGCAGAAAAATAGGTAAAATTGTATACATTTTTGAGTGCACTATATCTAGGTAAAGTGAAAAAATACTTAGATTAACTACAGACTTTGGTTCATAATGTATACAAAATTAAAACGGCCTCTTTAGTTGAGTACCATGATAGTGTTGTGGAGTACCATGATAGCACATGACAATAATTACTTGCCATCCTGATTATATTTATGTTAGGTTTAAGAAGTTAAGATTAATAGTGTTTAGCTAGGTTATGTTTTATACAAAATTGTTAACAACACTCTAAAAATATAATTCAATTGTTTATTTTTACGTTTATTTTACAATTTGCATTAGATTATCTGATAGACAATACATATTACTTGATTCTGGTTTAATAATCTCAACTATACGCTATACTATACTAGACTTCCTGCTACATGAACATCCTTAATGAGAAATAATCTACGACTGTGGTTTCTGCATCCCACTCAATCCAACCAGACGTCAAAAATTAGATACTGGATAAAATTTAGCGATCTCCAGAGCAGCTTAACATTTTATTCACCATACTAATGTCAAAAATGATCCGCTGTCTAAAAATTTCAACGCAATTGGCATACGGCCTAACGATTGCTAATTGCTACCAAAGTTAATACCAACTGAAATTACACTCCGCAACACTTTAATAAAAGTTTTCTAATTCCTCAAAGAACCCACCCTCTCCGCGCAGTTCCCTTGAAAAACTACAACAACAACTACCGCACAAAATCCAACACTCAACACAATACTCACAAAATTCAGTTCTAAGGACAGGAAAGCAAAAACAAAATTCGGCAAATTACCTAACACACCAGATCAGCCTCTCCGCTCTCGCTTTTGTGTTCTTCTTTTACCCAAACCCAACCAGCATTTTTTACACTTCCCCGCCGCGCGCCACCTTCATCGACACATTTTCTAACTCGTCTAACAAAAACTGCACTCCTTCTGTGTGCGTGCGTAGAATGTATCCACACGTGCAATTCCTCATTCATTTTCTATTCATCACAGTATTCTCGTTCATTCATTCGTTCGCACGCATTTCGCGCCATCGCCCCATCTTGGTCTATCGCATTTTTTCGGCAATCAAATATATTCCCAAAGCCGAAACGAAGAAAAACTGCCAGAGGGTTGATGTTGATGGTTGAATAACGTATCCGTGAATCCACATGCACACCATCAAATTCAAAGCACTCGCGCACTACCACACTCTTACCATCCAAAGCAGCAGCATTCGAATAGCAGCAGCACGATTGAAGAGCATTCAACCACACAACTCAGGCAAGCACACACAGTGGTAACTCTGTTGTTTCGTGGGCCCCCAAAAACGCAATTCACGAAATTCATGTTTGTCTATTCGGCCCTAGGTTTCGGAGGTGCTCGCAGCGCAGTAGTGTGCACTCGTCGTCGTCGTCATTCTAACGTTTCAATTCTTTCCAAGTAATAATAAAAAAAATCAAGAAAATTAAAACAACAAATTTAGCAATCACGGCGAGAATGTTATCGAATAAACAAAAAAATTAAGTGTCGAAGATACAGATTATTATTTTGTTTCGTTTTTATTTTGTATCTCATGAAAAAGATTCGCTTCTTGCGCCCGTGATATGAGTGAAACTATAGTGGATTGTTGTTAAAGAGGTGGATGCAATTTTCACCCTTATTTTTCGAAATTATTATCATTTTTGTGTTTGAGCTGTTACCGTCGTGTAAGTGCGTGTGAATGCACAATCGCAAGAAATAAAATACAAAACAAAAAATAAATAAATAATCAATAAATCATTGTAGTGGAATATTGATGAAATCATAATAACTGCACTGCATTTTGAAAAATGGTGAGAACGAATGAAATGTGAATAAAAAATGCAAGGGATGCATTTGAGTGTTTGAGTGTGTACAGATTTTAGTTGGAATGAAATTAAATGTGAAAAAGTGATTTGTGTGGATTTATTTGGCAACTCGGGGTTAATACAATTGGATTACAATTTTTTTTGTTGGATTAAGAAAAAAAGAACCGCCCAGGATATAAGGATAACTTTCAAAATAAATGCATACACACACCAACTTCTGAGCTCTTGTTGGTATAAAAGTGTTTTCTTCTGCTATGCAAAAAAAAATGGAACACGGAAAGGTACTCTATCTCTACTTTGAACAACCAACGAATAAATTACATAGTTGTGTAATTAAATTACGATTTTTTTTTTTAAATTTATTCTTCTGTGTTAAAAAAGCTTTCTCATCTTCTCTCCAGCAACATGATTTTATGTGTGTTTGCTTTGCACACTCGTCATGTGCAGCGCAATTAGCAGGTACATAAATTGTATATTCCGCATCTTTACTTTACCTACCTTGGTAGGCTCTATGACGATTTTTTGTTGTTGTTTTACCGTAGAGAAAAAAATTTCAAAGGAGTACTAAACTATTGGAAAGAAGTGAATTGGGAATCATTTCGATTCTAATAAGAAGTTACTACCAATAAGAAATTTGGCGGCATATTGCCAGTCTCATGCAAATAAAGACGAATATTTTACAACCTCCTGATTAATCGTAAAGATTATTGGTATCTAGTTAATGGGGTTTTGATGTCTTGAATTCAATATAAACGAAATTTGTTTTTATATTTTTTTTCACTACATTCGTTGATGAAGTTTTTTTTACTGGCTGCAGAGAAATGCATTTTTATTTGGATTTTCTCAAATACTGATGAATCGAATTACCGTTGCAGTTCTACGTTTTTGATTCGAAATATATTATTTTAGAATTAGGTACATTTTTTTAATTAAATTAGTTTTTTTAATTGCAATTTCAAGATGGCAATACGAACCTTCCATACCTTCAATAAAATAGTTAAAAAAAAACAGCTATGTTATACCTACCTACATTTTATATTTAGTTTTTTGTTTATAACAATATTGTTAGGTAAAAAACAACATAAATTAGTTTTATTAATTTTTAATGAAAACTACTGACTTATAATAATTTATATATTTTTAAAATCAAGAAATTGAACAAATAATTTTCTACATATTGCGCCTTGTCAATTGCCATTATGACATTGTCACAATAGCAATATTTGATGTATAAACTGCTTATTTTAATACACAATTCTTTATTGTTCATAAAGGGAACTAGCTATATAGCTTTTTATTAAATCTAACTTAAATATATAAATTCACGGGCACATATTTGAGGCTAGTCTTGAAAAAACGAATAGGAATTTATTTTATCAACATTTCAGTTGAAAGGTTGGAGCTAAATAAAAGGAGGCTAACACAAAAGCATAACTTTGAAAACTATGATGTTTTAAATGCATTTCATATTAAAATATTTTTTTTTTAAATGTGTAAATTTGTTAAGGCAAAAAAACACTAAATTGTCGACACCCAATATCGATAAAATCCTCTCCAATCTATTTGTATTTTGCATAACTCTTATTAGATACTTTCAAATCAATTTCCTTTACGAAAAATTAGGACCAAAACAAAAAAAAAATGATAACAGCCTAACATGCACAAAGACTAAAAACAATAACAAAAAAGAAGAAAAAAAAAACTTTACATAAAAAAAAGTTCCAAATGTAGGTTACTGCGACATGTCTGATAAATTGCGCGACAACAACCGCACAATCTGTATCATATTCACATTTTCACACCAAGTACGTATATATGCATCCATATATAAAAAAATAATAGTAATAAATTCTTCACAAGTATGGTAGCATAAGCGTTCTTTAAATCACACCCCTTTCCCAATAAGCTTTGTGTTCACCATACTCAACCAACATAGAAGAGCATAATATGGGTTTCATTATTTTTTCATCAAAAATACACTCCCATACATACAAGTTCTTATCAGCACCTACTTCAAAATGCTTTTTACAAAACGTGCCACTTTTGTTATTTCATTTTAACGTAGCTAAGTAGTAATTATGTTAGCGTTATCTCCAATCAGATTTGCGGACAAAACATAGCCGGGCTTTTGCTCATTTACAAGAGCTGCTCAGGTTTGTAACAGTGTGTGTGTTGAGGTCTTCTTGAAATTGTTAAAAACCAAAACAAATTTAAAAGTTTTGTTGTAGTTGGTTTTTTTTACGCACTATCAGTAGTAAGATAATGCGATTACCTAAGTGGGCAATCATATTTTGCAATATTATAGTCGACACTATGACCATAAACTGATTATAGACAATGTGTTAGGCGTCAAGTGTATTTTCTTTTTTTATTGACAATCGTTACATGGGTAAATTTTAGTACTAAAAAAATTGTTATCAAAAAAAAAAATATACAGTGGTGATAATGATAACATAGGCTTAGTTTTAAAATATAGCCTGTGCATCATATTTCCAAACTATAGATTAACAATTTTGAAAACGCAAAGAGTTGAATAGATGTATTGAAGGTTATAAGAATTTTAATCGAATCGTTACCATCTTGAGATAATAAAAAAAAGATTAATACCTAGTTACAATTTGATATATGGTAAATTGTGGTTTTAATGCCAAAGAAATTAGTTACCAATGATTATGTTTAAAGATTTGTCAACAAATTGATTAAAACCGTTATGCAATTTTACACAATAATCACAGTATTAACATCTCTAATGTTATCAAGTTACCCGAACAAGAATAACGATGACAATTGACTCTGCACAAGATTTGCTTACGGTTTTATGCTTATGAGTTAAAAAAATAGTCAAGTTTCCACTCTCTAAAGATGTTAGCAGAAATTATATTATAAAATATTCTTAACCACGGGATCTAAAATGCTTTTTCAAATAGCTTACATCTTTATACAAAACTTTGATACAAATTTATATTACATTGTAACTAACCGCCAAGGTAACACCCAAAGTTTGAAAACGAGTTTGGTTAAAGGTTTTATTTGAGAGAACAAGTTCAACTTAATTATATTTTCATGGTTTTCGATTCCTTTGACCGAAAATTCAATACAACTTAACCCTGAACGCATGTAAATTAAAAAAAAAAAAACAAAATGCCCTTTATTTTACATTTACATAAATTAGTGTGACCAATTGTCGTTTAACTTTTTTAATACTTCAACTATGTTTTTTGCATCTAGAATACATTTAATGGTCAAAATTATATTACATCAGCATTTACGATAAACAAAATCATAAACAAAAATATATGTTTAAGAATCTGCTATTAATGTATGGTTATCTTCTTACTATAGATAGTAAATGATAATCTTTACAGGGAACAGATAGAGTCATTTATACATGTTATATACAACCAATTATAACCGTCATACTTCAAAAGCGGTATAGAGTACAAAAAAGCATGTACGATCTAAATATTAATTACATTAACTACTTACAACATTATCTTGCAATCCAACTATTTACATTCGATAACCGTCCGCCAAATATTTCCACAAATCGCATTTTCATTAAAAATGCGTTAAACTACTAAATTTGTCTTCTTCTTTTTTTTTTAGATTACAGAAAAAATGTGCACATCGAAAAGAACACATATAAAGCTTCCGCAGTTGTAAATGTTTTTCCAATTTGTTTACACTTTTTAAAAATGATACTCAACGTGTGAAGTAATATTGTTTTGCAACATATGCTTTTAAAAAAAAAACTCCAAGGTTGTATAAATGTAAACAAAAATACTAAATAAAAATTATATAAAATTTATAAAATAAACTTCATCAAAAATATGAACAAAATTATGTAACAATAATCAAGTGAATACTTTCATACTAATTTCATACTAATGTAAAAAAAATACATATATATTAAAAGAACTCATTAGAAAAAACTCTTCTATCTCCACGTAAAATTAACTAAAACAATTTAAAAAAAAAACCTACCAAAATTTAAGACTTTTCTATTCTAACCTAATCAAAATTTATTAAACTTAAAAACAAATCAACGGAGAAATCATAAAGTTAAACAAAATTTAATCCCTAAAGTAAATAATAAATTTTCAAAATTAATGGTTTGGAATCTATAGCACCGCACATAAGAAAAATATTATTATAAAAAAAAGTATTTTTTAATAAGTGCGTGTGAATATATATCAAAAATTTCGTTTCGGTTTATTTATTCGCAAAGTAAATACGCGGTATCGAAACATATTCATACTTCTGAATAAGTAAAATAATTAAAAAAAAATAAACAAAGACAACACTAAAAGTTAAAGTTAAAAATAACAATAATAAAAAAATTGTGACTGAGTGAAAATTCTTTTCGGAGAAGCTCAAAATTAATGAAAATTCAAAATTATAAAACGCAAGGATCGAGGATTTGGCGCAATCGACAATTTTTATTAATAAGGTAAGTAAATGTAAAAATATTATACAAAACTATAAAAATTATTTTTGATTGTCTTAAAGCCAATAATATTATTAAAAATATTATCAGGAAAATAAATAATTCATGATATTACTTATATTTTATTTTGCCTCAAGGATGTGTATTCGTTAGGCGATTCAGTAATGTGATAGTAAAGTGGGAGGATTATGATCTCTCCGATAAAGAAGAAGAAGAAAATATCTCAATTTCTTACGATACATTATCATTTCTATTATACAGAAAACAGATGGTCGCGAACAATGCTACGCCACAGTTTTTACGATCAATTTTAGCACTCATGTCAAGGCAATAAAGTGCGGACAAATGCACAGTGCAGCCAAATAATGTTAACTTTATTGGTTTTGCCATAACCAAGTTCACATTAATCTGAATGTATATATGCAAATGTATATTTGACGACCACAAATTCAAAACTTCAAAATCCTGATAGACTAGGAACAATAACATTAATTAGTTAAAGTAACCATATTTATAAGTATTCATGTTACGTCAAATGCAATTACTTTAGCAATATAAAACTTTAGCAAAATAAGCTTGCACTTAGTTTACCTAAGCTTAGAATTACAGTACAGCCTCGCTAGTCCGGGTAGTCGCTACCCCAGACATTTCAGTAGTCCGGAATTTCAGAATGTCACCTCTACAGTTCGGACAGAGTATTAAAATGCATACATAGTTTGGCTCTTTTCTACAATTATGAGAATTCCACTACTAGTTGTGTCACTTGCAGTCTAGACATTGTGCCGTTGCGATTATCCTCATTGCAAGGTTACGTATGTGTCTGTTGATTTTGCGTGCTCTGCTGTATTTCATGGCGAGCCTTCTCAATTGCGGTAAGTTTTTATTATTTTATTGTTGACGTATTTTTTGTGGTTTAGGCTTGAACTTCTCACTGAATGTTTTCTCAAAGATATTACTTTGTAACACTTTCTACGAAATGTAAAATATTAGATTATATTGAAACTGGCAAATCAGTTAGGCAAGTATCCACTTCGTTGTATGTTTTTAATAGTCCGGGCTATAGTCGCTATTCCGGACACACCTGCATCTTTATGTGTGCGGAATAGCGAGGCTGTACTGTATTATTATTATCAAATAGGAAGTAAATATATCATACAATGGGTCAGATTCATACATTTTACAACCAAACTTTTGTAATTTCTTTTTAGAAAAATTAAATTTTTACGCATGTGTAGGGTGTAGTCATTCGTGTATATAATTTCTATGCCAATAATCCCGAAGAAGTTCGTCCGATGATTCATCATCTCAGTAGTAATTGATAAATTTTGTCAGATCTAAGATGCATTGCCTGAACTAATTTACTGTCAACATTCGCATTCTCGAAACGCACGATGTGTTGCCCATGCGTTGATTGTCTGCTTGTAATCATGCCCAGGCCCTAAGTCGCAACCTTTGTCATAAGTAAACGAAAATCAACCTAATATATTAAACGCTGTCATTAGGTTACACATGTGATTGCTGGATGCTGTGTTTAACATAATTATTTCATTTATATTTATATAAATATTTATATATATATATATATATATAGATATTTATTTTTATATAGCTAAAATAAACAATTTATTGTGACTTATTTTTATTAAACAAACGACTTTATCGTACAAAATTTTCTCATTTATTGCTGCACCTCCCAGTAAAATACCCAATAAAAAAATATATATACTTTGTTATAATAGTTTGTTCCTTAATAATTGTTGAGGTACCACTAGTTTTGGTTATATAATGCCAGCTCCAAAAATTGTTTTGGTTATTAATCCAATAATCTCGTATAAGACTCCAAATCCGCGCACAGACCCACAGACAGACAGAACTGCCGGACCCACTTTTTCATTAATCGTAATGTCAATTTTAATTAAAAGCTCGGGTTCGATATTGTTCACCAAGCTCTATAAGGATTTTATTTTTTTATTAAACTAAAAAGCATCAGAATTACGAGGGCATAGTGTGTTTCATTGTTCGCCGAATGATAGCCATCTACGGTTAAATATTGCCATTCAAACTGCTTCAAATTTCAGCGTTATAATATCCTTTTAACTTGTATTGCAAAAAGGTAGTCGTGCCGCCGTATTTATAAATGATGGTTTATTTCTTTCGGCGTTATTTTACAGCACCACTTTTGTTCCAGAGTTACATCTTAAGAAATATCAGATCCGAAAAAAAACACCATAGCAGTACGATAAAATAAAACTGAGATGATCGAGCAATTATATTCTAAGGATTTCCTACAGGCCTTTACAACTGAATTGTTTTCTTAGTCCCCCAAAAAGGATCTTCAAGAGTTACTTATTTTTAATTCCCGATAATATAATACTATTACGAGCAGAATCCTGTTAGATCACGTTAATGTAATGATCATATATTTTCCACAAAATTCGTTCTTTTATATGTTAACACATACATCTGTCATTTTTGTAAGTCTTCTTGATACTAATTTCAATTTATTGACAACGTTTATCCTTGTCTAAATGAATTTTTGTTATTGAAGGGTGCATAAATGATTCGCAAGCAGTCTATCGAACTTGTGCAACAAAATTTTGCTTGATTTATCAAAAGTCTTAATGCACTTGGGCTTGTGAATTATAGTTTCCACTATCATCATCATCGCTTTATCAAAGTGTTTCAAACATATTTTTGTTTTCAAAAAGCAATAGTACCTAGTTTAAAATGAGACGTTAAACACACGCAGACTTTTTTACTGCCTACCAATTTTTAATTTAAATATTTGCATACCACAAGTTGTGTATACATATTAACAAACCTGGCATGTGTGGGTATAACTATATTTATACGTTTCTACAGCACATATTTCTTTAATCACAACCTTATCCCCTATTGCTCTTACCATAATTAAATAATTGTTAAAAAAAACAAAGTTATATTTAAAAAAGGTTTAACTTTTGCACATTGCCGAGCATTTTACCATACCTACGCATTTATTTTCATACTTCTCTGTATAGATATTATATATTAACAGGCATCTCAAAAAATGATCGCATACCTACGCACAGATACAACTGCATGCGGAAAAGCTTTCCGCACGCATTTACTTTGTAAGCCCAAAAAAAAAAAAAAAACAAAAACCTTGAATATTTGGGCGCACATAGCAGCTAAACACAAAAAAAAAACGTTTATATAGCGATAGATACAAAATTCCAACTGATTGCAAAATCATATCGCACTATGCGCAGTCACAACGCGCACGCACACATAGCTTCCATGTGCGTGTACGCACATTTCATAATTAGCCAAAACTTTGGAACTCAAACAACATACACAAATATATACCCAATTGCCACTAACACTGAGTCTATTTATGAGGTCTTAATGTCAGACTTGCGTTATGTAGATACTATATATAAAACCGCTTTACGCATCCGGGCAAGTGTGGCTCTGCATGCGCGCATAAAATTCGACTTGGCCAATGTGCGTTGCGTGCGTGTCATTCGCATCTAGTCATACTGTATGTGAGTGATGAGCTTCGACTTCAATTTGTTTTTGTTGAGCTTTATATTTCATCTATTTGTGATAGGCGGAGGCCTACGCATACACGCACTTTTCGGTTAGTCAAACTAAATCAAAATTAAATGATTGTGCAAAGTTTTTTTCTTTTCTTAATCAGGTTTTTTTTTATAAATATTTTACATATTTATAAATTTTGTATTTCTGTGAGATCATTTTTGAATTTTATTTTCGCACGTGTCCATACGCACACGAATGTGAGTTTGATGATAATTAATAAAGGAAAAATGTTGTCACAATCCCACTCGTGACACCATCATCCACCCGTGTCTATAAATGATGCGTGCATTTGATGGTGTATATAGCTAGACTTTTTTGGGCAATTTTGCTGTACACCACCCAATCCTTATATGTGCAAAGCTTGCGCTTTGGTTTCTATATCTAGTTGCAAACACATAAAGGAGGAGAAATCTGTATTTGTTCAGAGCTATGTAAAAATACTGTGCATGGGGGTCTTTTTTTGGGGCAATGTGGCCGGTCCTCTCAAACGAAATGCTATGCGTGACATATTTTTATCCAAAAGGCTTGCTCCCCGCACTGCCATGGTAATGCGTTTTAATTAATTAACGTGTCCAACGGAGTGGCATAAGCTTGATAGAGACTTCAGTGTTTTTTTTGTTAGTTTGGCTTTATTATGCGTGGCTTTATGCACTGGTGGTTGGCACTTGTAATATAGCTTTGACTTCTAATGCTGGCTGGTGTAACTTGCATTAAATGCGTTTAGGATGGTTTTTTTTCGGTGGAAGATATTTAATACTAGGAACGTGATGTATTTGTATGTATATGGGGCCTTTGATGAAATGTGCGTATGACAGCTTCTGTGTTGTGTTTGACATAATGTACTGTACATGAGCATTTACGAGTAATTATGCGTATAGCTTTGAATGTAGGTCATGATGTAGTTTTGTTCATGCGTTTGTGACCAGTTAGTGGCAATGATGTTACTGAATGTGACGTATTCATTTATATGGTTATCAAGTAATTTGTTTTGTAAGTACATAGGTAGTTATAAAGACGTAATTACATGCGACAATTTTGGACAGAGGAAGTGTTTTTTTTTTTCTTAATTGACTTAAAAAAGCAAGTAGTTACCGACGTCGGCTTTCTGTAATATTCTGTAGGACCTGAAATGCAAAGGTCTGTCGAATTCGACCGCAAATTCTAAATCATTCTTTTAACAATTGGTGGCATAGTGTCTTTGAAAGTAAGAGAGTAAGTAAATAATATATTATAGTAGGGAAAAAACTAAGTTTATAAGAGCTTAAAAATGAATTTAAAATAATATTATATAAATTTAATAAAATGTGTTTGTCAATTGTTAACCCTAGAAAGCACATCTAATTTTATTACCCTCTCCCATAGGGTAGGTACGTATATTAGTTTTATTACAAAGTTTCTAGGTTACCTAGAGAAATATTTTAGCTAGATATAGGTACCTTAAATTATATGGATGGACTGAGAATCGATAGCTGAGTCGATTTAGCCATGCCTGTCCGTACGTCACCAGTTTTTGGGCCTTATGAATGAAATTTGAAATTTGGTACGTGTGCTCTTTGTTGCTCCCAGCTGAACAAGTGAAAACAATTTTTAAATCCGTTCACTGCCACACCCACTTTTTAGAAAAACGTAGTTTTTGGCCAAACCGTAAGGAATTTTGGAAAATAGTCTGAACAACATATTTAGAGAATCTCAATACATATATTTCGTTTATATAATTTTTTTTTTGCTACGCCTACTTTTTGGGGGCGTTTTCATTAAAATAACGTTTTTTGGCACAAATTGGTTATGATAAAATAAACATTTCGTCTCTAAATTATTTGAAACCACGCCCATTTTTCAAAAGTAATAACTCGTGCTTAAAAGCCATTTTTTATATAATAATTCTCACAAAAAATAGACCTCAAACCAAGAGACTTGTTGACCAACAAGATAAATGGGCTACTTATCCATACAACCAATCTACCATTCTTAGACAAAATTTCGTATATTTGCTGAAATTCAGAGAATACGAATTTTTCACCAGACAAAACCTCCCTTTATTATTGTCCCATTCAGCTATGCAACATAATTGAAGTGCACTTGAAAGGAAATTCAAATACAGGAGAGCTAGAAAGAAAAAAAATAATGTTTTTATTACTACTAATTAAAGCGCAGTAGGTACCGTATATTTTTACGTACTTCAAACAAACACTGTATGTTACTTTGTTGAAAATAAATTCATGGGACATCATCACGTAGTTTGTTTTTTTTTTTGCTGTTTGCTTAACGCTTAAGCCACGATTTCATTTTGAAATCCACCAACGAAAAAAAAAATACAATGGGTTCAAAGTAACATTTTGTTTACCCTAAAATAATTCAAATCCTCAACCAAAGGTAAAGTAATTGCATCGCATATAATTTCATGCAACAACGACTACAATGCTAATTCGTTAGATAGAAGTAACAGCACAACTTCACTCCACTTTTAGCCAAAGTGCTGCTGGTTGGAAGCATGTCGAGAGAACCAACGCACTATAGCATTAAATAATAAAAAGTAAAAACAGCCTTACTTTCTGAAATCCGCCCACTCAATTTTTTTTTTCGCTGCTGCCGTTCCTTATTCTCTTAACTGTCTTTTTGGATTGTTTTTTGGTTTTGCATTCAAAAAAGGTTAAAGTACTCTTACTCTACCGAAACATGTTAATTAGCAGTATATGCTGCACTTTTACAATCCCAACGAATGGAGTTAGGGGAGGCTTACCAAAATAAAGCGCCTGCACTTGTATCTGCATCAAAGAAGGACCGTGAACACGAATACGAACGCGACTGAGATTACATTAATAAAAAGTGAATACCCCCGCATCTTATCTAGAGAGGCCTTTTCAAAAATCAGTCGATTGTAACAAAATTCAAGAGCAATTCAACCGCCGACTTTACCGCAAAGGCAGTAAAAAAAATGCACAAAAATCCCAGACCCAGTAAAAGGGTCGCTCTTCATGAATGCGCTCATTGTTCTTCTATACGCTATGCATCACATACTGCATGCAGTAAAGCGGTGGCGCAGTCTTTTTGTTTTTTTCTTCTTAGGCAGTTCACCTGTGTGAATTTAATTGGAGTAAGCACATGCTATGTACAGGGGGCACACTCCCAGATTATTTTCGGGGACTTCGACTAAAGGATTAATAACAACAATAACAATACAGAAAAAAAAACAAGTGCAATGCCGCGCGGTTTGAATGAAACAACATGTACGGTAGAGATTGCTGAGAGATTGAAGATTATAATTTGAATATACATCACATGGGGCGGTGTCCTTGCGTTCAAGTTGCTTGAAATAATTTGTGTTTTATTTTCAAGGATAATTCAATGTGAAATCAGTGAACTGCAAACGAAAAGGCTAATCTCAGAATGAGTTGTTCTTACCAAAGAGGCTGTTTGTGATTTTTTTTAATGTGCGATTATAGGATAAGGGTGGCACAGGAGGGCGTTTAAAAGGAAATATTAGTGAGTGGATTCTTGTAAGGAATTAGTCGGTTGGTTGGCAAGATTCATACATGTTCACGAAACGATAGTGTTGAACGTTTATGGTTTGTGTACAAATTTGGTGCTAAGTACATATTATGGGCACTAAAGTGTTCTGAACTTATTTCGATCAATTGAGCTGCATACTCTGATTTACAGGAATTGTTCTTTTTTTTCCAATCGACGTGATTAAGAGTATCAGGATTGATGGTTCATAATCATAACTCTCTTATTGAACTGCATCCATACTGTTCGTCATATAGTTCGGTGATGTATTTGTTTGTTTTTTTATGACATGATAGTCCCTCGTATTGGTATTCAACAAGCTGAAGCAGATCAATATTTTAAAAAACAAATAAATTATATGATTCTATTCTTAATTTATCGACATGAAATTTCATTAAGACTACTGCTAAACTACTTAAACGTAACTCAAATATAATCAGGGTGGGATGCACTCGTTGTCGTCACCATCCTAATTGCGCATTTGAATAACCCTCCATCCGTGTTGGAAGTCCATCACACGTGGTTCCATTATGGCTCTTCCCAAAGCCCTAGCTGAACTTAATGCATTCCTAGCTTAGCTTAAAACTGTGGAGTAGATTACAAGTCTACCAAACCCTAAGGTAGCGCAAAAACACTTTCCTCATTTTTACTCAGCTATTAAAATTTGGCATGTTTGTTGCGATCTGAAGTCGTCGTTCTAAATTGTAGGAGCTGTAGAGCATTTTCAACATACCTGCCGCAGATCAGCCGTTTGTTCCATGCGTTACAGTGGTACACATGTCGATAAAAACGAATTCCTTTAGTGGCTCTGGTTTTTACATGCTATTGCCGCTATCCATGGAATTTTCTATCTGCTTTCGCGTCACCTGAATAAGAAAATTTTCGATACTATTAAGCTGAGCTCCACGCTAAAGGAACCTGTTGCGATAATATTTTACCTACTCGGATTCATACGTTTGGTGCAATTCTAGGCAGGATATAGGAGGATATCTCAAACAGCCGTAACTTTTCCATATTGGATGGCGCTATATTGAAACACACGGGACGGGTAAACCATTATTGGGCTTATTATGGCCAAGTAGCACGTTAATATTAATGCATTTAATCAAACGGTTATATTATTCAATTTATCACTGTTCAAAAGCAGACAATCGTCCAAAACCTAGACTTTACACTGCTTAGGTTTTTTCAACTCTCTTAAATTGTGTAAAATAGAAAATTTCAAGGCATGATGTTAAATCGTAGTTTTTATTCAGTAAGGAGAAGTTTTTTTCATTTAACTTTTTCTACATTTATGTTCTCTCGAATCTTCTCTCTGCGCAAACCAGCCTTGGAAAACTTGTTTAGTTCGAGCTATACTTCACTTAAATACCTATTTACAAAGATAGGGTGGTCTTCCTCCGTCTTAATGTTTATTTTGAGAGATCATAATGCTACCTCGTAATTAAATGTATTTATATTATTTGATACTTGTAATCCTTACAACAGTAATTATTATTCGTGTCAACTTGTGGGAGTGTTTTAAGATGTTTAATGTGTAGTTTGGCCAACTTAGATCTTAAAACTATCAACGTCGCCTTTTTTCGCCAGAGCTACTGTGCTACTAAGCCCGTCATATCCTTTATAGTTCAGGATTCTTTAGCATATAAATAAGCATTTTCAAGGTTGCATTGGGTTTTGTGGTGTTTGCTTAAAATTATAGATTATATTTAAATGAAATACCACAAAAAAAAAAAAACAATTTTTTAGTATAAACATCGAGCTCTTGAGTATTTTATCTGTCTATGGTAGTACATTTGATACGTCTCCATAATACAGGAAGTTGTAACTATAAACAACTTCGATTGCTACTTAGACGACAAATCCCCTCATAAATGATTTGACTCTTTTTAAAATGTCAGCTGCAAAGATGCATCTTAAAGCAATTCATCAGAATTGTTAATTTTTAACGATTTGTTAAAATAAACAAACAATCCCGAATTCAATTCGGATTATTTTCTTCGATGAATGAATTGAAGTTTTTTATCTCACACATTTTAGCAATAAACACACATAAAAAACAACAACAAAAACATCAAAGCGAAAGACGTCACCTATCGTCTTTTAAATCTTCAGACCTCCGGCAACAAATTGCATAGTGTTGTGTTATGTTGTGATTTTTAACCAAGTGGGTCGAAATAGATTCATTCGGCCGCCCTGGGCTATACAATGCAGTCCCTTTTTTTATTAGCTTTGTGACTGAAACCGAAGGTATCTTCATGCATTCGTCATTTCCCACTGCAATCACAAAGCCAAAATAAGAAAAAAAAAACTTTCGAAAACTTTCCCATCATGCAAACAGAAATACAAACATTTTTACCATTTTACCACAGGAAAACTGCGCCATTGTTTGTCATTGTTGATTTTGTGCTGTTGATATTATGTACACAAAGTTGCATTAGTTAAACTGAACCCTTCTTTTTGGCCAGAAAGGTCTCTGGTGTGAAGCTTGTGCATGCATGCATTTCCAAAAAAAAAGAGATACCGTAGAAAGAAACACAAAAAATGTAATCAACTAACTTTGAATTAAAATTCAGGCAACAAAACCACAAAAGCAACACGTCTATATCTATAGGTCAGCACAAGAAGAATCTTCTCTAACGACGTTTGTATCCGCAGATCTATGCACCGAGTGTGTGTGATTACACATTCTGCTTTTCGTAATTTTAGGAAATTGTTTTTTTTTTGTTTCTTTTAGCTTTGAAGGTCTTTCTGTGGCTTGTGGACATTTTGTATATTGAGCAATGCGCTCTGGCCTTTGTCTTAGATTTAAATGCAAAAGATGCACCGACAACGACAAATTACATCGAATTGGATATGTATGCACCTGGATTTCACTTTGAAAGCACTTTGGATTGATGTTTAGATGGTGACCCCTAAAATGTTACTATTGTTTGGTTAATCAACGGTATTTTCGTCGGTATAATGTGTGTACTCGCACATCATTTAAATTCGTCATGCATTAGTACCCTTGTGTATTTGAGATTCTTTTTTGGAATGAATAAAGAAACTTCAGCTGTGCACTCAAGATGTAGACACGCTAGGTGCGTATAAAGGCAGTAAGATTTTTTTTGTTTAGATAATTATCTTTGAGAAATTTTAGATCATATTGGTTTTGGAAAATAAAAATGAATGTCACCTTGATATCAAATTGGTGGTGTTTTATAGGAAGATCAATTATATATATGATATAATTGGGCAAAAAGTTTTCTTTTGTCAGATACACTTGTGCCGTAATATTCTTAACCTTATCGATGTTATTAAACAGAAATGACTGCTGTAAGTTTTTGTCGCTTACCCGTTATTTTGAACGATTTGCACACAGAGAAACTATCTAATCCGTTTCATAGATAATTACTTATTTAACCACTAGTTAGTAGAATAAATACATTGGTGTAAAAGTGCTTTCATATCTATACGACAATGAGACTTTTTATACATAAATGCATCATTTTATGTTAAACAATTTTTCACCACAAAAACATCAAAACTATCGTCTTCCGTCTTCAATACAGGCTGATTAAATGCCCCGACATGGGTAGACCATCAATTATACCTGCGATCGAGTGCAATCGATTTATAAAGAGTGAGGCAACAGACTGTCGTGTTGCCTGTCATTAAACAGCTGATGTTTATGACAGATATCGCTTTTTTGGCATTTTAACTTATTAAAAAAATGTAAGTTCTGTGAAAGCTACATTTCGTATTATCTCGAGCAAATATCTTAGACTGATATCTCTTTTTTTTTGGGTCTAGAATTCCAGCAAAAGTTAAGCGTTTCAAAAAGTGGTTCAGTCAAACAACATAACAGCACGTATGGCCAGCATATGCCCGTCCAGACATCATCAATTGTAAACCAAATTGATCGAAATAAACAATGCACTCTCATTTGTTACAAAGCAAAAGATATCGATTGGGTATTGACAGGAATTTTGAACGTTGATCTGTATATTAAATTTAAATCACAAAGGAATTAAATACATTGAACCACACTTCACGTCAATTAATTTTTAAGCGAGTAGGTATTTCTCCCGATGGTCTTCTGTTTATTGATTTCATTCAAAAGCAAAGAACTTATCATTACATTAAACACATCATTCAAATCCATGTCGTCGACACGCTAATTTTGTTAGATGTCATAGAAAATATGGACTTTCAAAAACTGGGTTGTATTCCCAACATGAATGTCATAATCCGAAATTTGTATTAAAAAAAAGTACAATACAAAAATGTCCACACTTCCTCTATGCTTGACTTTTATATGTAAATATATCCTGACTGGACATGTCGCTTTCACCAAAGACTTTGAGGTGGTGCGATGCATAAATGCTTTTAAGAATTGCAATTTGATTTTTCTTCACGACATATTATTATCATGCTTTTATTTCGTGAAACTGTATTACATATGTTAGATATTTATGAAAGCTTAATTTCACTGAACTGCTTACGGTGGCGAGAAATAAGCTAAATGAAATAAAGCGAAATTTCAAAAATTATTTTGTTTTTAATAGTACAACAACTTTAGATAACGAAATAAAGCCAATTTGGCATTATTCCGCAATCCCCGAATCAGTATTCCAACTTTGCATACATCCAATTTTGCACCCAACCCAAATATTGGATTTGGGTTGCGTGCATGGTGGGATGTATTATATTTTAATATATTTTGTTGTTAATTAGAATCGACTGTACTAAACAATTATAACCTTAAGAATAATTTCAATATTTCGGTTTACATAGCGTAATAAAGCCAGATTGGTATTATTTCGTTTTGAAAACCAAAATAGAGCCAAATTTTTAATTTGACGTGAAATAAGGCCAAACGTCACCACTGCTTGCATTATGTGTCGGCACTTAATATTTGTTTAATAATATTATCATTGAACTAAACATTTATATAACATGATATTATGCATCTTACCAATATTAGCTTTCAAAACTAAGATATAACTAATAAAGTCGCGAAAACGAAATCACAACTTCCACTCTATTTAGTACTGTCGAGCATCTGAGTCTGTATGCAGCGTTAAGTTGTCCAACAAATATCAATTCGTATAAAATCAAAAATTTGCCTAAAAAGATAGAACAAGATAACAACAAATGCTGCGCATGCTTCCGCTATCAAACTACGTTCCAGACATCTAACTTTATTCATAAGTGACCTTGCATTGTATATACTTTGTACAGAACCTATACCAAGTCTAACTAATATTATCGACAAAAACCAACTGCACACACACGTTGGTATATAATCTGTTTGCTGTTGCTCACATACCGGTGCTGCAGAATATTGTCCTAAATATTTACGATTTCGTATTGAATCATGTGAAGACAAGCAATATTCCTTTTATTATATAAACTTAATAGACTTGTCATAGTGTCGATATGCATACATTATACACAGTGCTATACATATGCACCAAAAAATATAACAGTCATAAAGTCGACGAAATTTCTGACGTAACATCGAATAACAACATTAACCTAATTTTGAATTTCCTCTTCCTCTTCTTGCTCGTATGATTAAACGACAAAGTGGGTTGCATTAGGTGCGAAAACACACAAAATCAACAATTTTTTGGCAATCGTTATCATGTGACTGATAATGGTGCGCATTTCAATATAATGAAAAAAATTCCACTGCAGTTTATTATGGCAGTAACCAAACCTATATGAGTTTGATTTTTAATTACTTTTAATAAAAACCCTTAATTTTGATTTTTACTAATGAAAGTTTTTTTTCTTTTCCTTTTCAGGTATGTTTCAGTTTTTTTATAAATAACTCCATTTCACTTCACCAGGTAACAACAATTTTTGTTCATTAAAATATTCAACTAGAAAATTTAATTACATTCTCTATGATGTATAAAAACTTCAAGTGGATACTATATATCTATCTGCATTGAAGGGATGACTAACACAGCAAAAAAAAGCTATCCCTTTCTGTCTAGAAACAAACAATTCCAACTTATGCTTGCATCGTCTCTAGAGTGGGATTCGCTTGATGAGTTAATAGTGAGTGCATAATGGTACCTACCCAACCAGCCAGTCAGCCATCCAAACCCCCAAGCACTTCCCCTTGTCCTTGTACAGAGAAAATGCCGGAAGTCGACTTTTAGCAGGAAACAAAAATAACGAGGTAACTCGGATCCACCATTGAACCCATAGAAGGGAATCGGTGGCTCACATTTAAACAAACAACCAGCGCATGAGAGTCCATCCTAGATACTCGTTTGTGTACTGTTTGGGGTGGTCCTCAAAGCAATAAATGACGTTAAAATTCATCGTCACAAACACATAATATCTGCAATATACTATACCCCGCCAGACTGTGTGACTCGACCCAGCATACATTCAAAACTCGACAGTATCTAGTGTTGCACAACCCGCTAAAGAAAACTCTCCCGCCAATATTGCCACCGAAATCGACTCAACCCCATTACATAGTTGGCTGCTGCATTGACTCGTCGCGTCGTAAGCTGCACATCTCCACTTAAGTGGGCGGCCAAACTTTTGCCTGCAAGCTACAACTAACAATGATTACTAAGTGTGGGATGAACCATCCGGGACCGGTTAGTCACTGCAGCAGATTTTCCAACCCTCAGCACGAGGGGTGACTAGCAAAACATTTTTTTTCTGTTTTTTCTGTTTTCTTTTTTTCTCCATCCTACAAGCCAATCTACCTACTACGTCAATGTCGACGTTGACTATAATACTTCAGGGTCTAGGTATAACACCAGAGAGCTCTGGCTGGCAAGTTTTTCATATACCATGATAATGGAATGGGGGTTTGGTAGAATGACTCTGCGGCGCATGTAGATACGATGACGTTACCCTTTTTCTATATTTTCTAAATTTAGCTTGCAACGACAACGACTACGAGACTACGACGACGCTCCCGTGCGATAGAAAGTGAAAGTTTTCCTCTCTACCCAGAGGAGCACCCTTATCGTTGTGGTGTAGTTATTGCATGGCGCCGCCTGGCAAGCATTGATTTTTTACCAACACACATAGAAATGCATTCATCACGACCATGCAATGGGGGTTGGAAAATCCGATGAAAATGTAAAGATACGAGAGGAAGTTGTGCAGTCGGGAAAAAATAATTCAATAGCATGAGCGAAAAGTATGATACTATAGGATTTTCTATATGCAGTGAGAAAGAGATGCAGCTACAGTTATACATGTTTTTCCAACCTTTATCTATAAATCCTTGATATGACCACCAGACACAGCAGACATGCTTTGCATGCAAAAGAAAACGAAAGCGAAAGTTGGCGCTGAAAGGACATACAAAAAGCACAAAACAAGTACGAAATGAAAATTCCTGCCAAAGTTTTGTGAGTGAGTGTAGTACGTACATGCACTCTTCCATACTTCTTATGGGGCGGCGAAAAAAAAGTGTAAGAGGTTTGAATTGGATTTGGAGAAGGAAGGAAACACCGGAGACGTGTTTTTTCGACCAATGCAGATATTTGTAATTTCCTTACCTACCTATATGATTTTGTTTGTTTGCTCATCATTATTTGCGCTATTTCAGTTTTGGTCGAAGTTTTCTATGAAGGATTTGTTATTCTAATTTTATTGTAGGTATAGGTTTTAGTTCCAAGCTCAATTAAGACTTTCGAAATGACAATTAACTTGATAGACTTATACGAAATAAAAAAAAAATCAGAAATTTCTGGGAAATATTTTTAACCCTACAAGGCACCTCTGAATAAAAAAAAATCTACAGAAAGGACTTTTTTCGTCAAATCGTTTATTTTTGAACTATCTTAATAATTTTCAATATAAGAAAACTCAAACATTTAATTTGTATTAGTTAAATTATTTATTTTTTAATGATATTAAACATCTCATTTGTTTGTTTCGTACGTAACAACTTAAAAATGAAACTGTAAAAATGAGCTGCAAGTTTTGGTTGTCTTTTATAAATACAACGCCCCTCATTTTCACGTTGAATTATCGAATATTTCAAAAATAGAGTTGGAACAGTGTCCTTTTAGTAACTTAACAATAAAAAAGCTACACATACATATAACTGACGAATCTAAGGTAATGCATAATTCAGTATCATGGTAACGAATAGCATTATACGAAATTTTAGTGCCCTGCAAAACGTAACAACAAAAATAAATGAAAAATAATAACGGGTGTTCGTTTCGACGATGTACCTATGGTTAAAAAATAAACTAAAATTTTCTATTGAAGTAAAAATTGTCTCTTAAGCACTTCAACATTCAAAGACAACAAAATTTTAACTTACCTACATTTCTAGACTAGTTTAAAGCAATTTACCCATTGGCAGAGGTTTATACTGTTTTCACAAAAACACCAGAAACCTACATCAGGAACTGAAGTTTTTCCATACATTTTCATTTTTCAAAAACATTTAAGTTACGAGATGAACGTCTGGAAACCGCTTCGAAGACATCTTTTTGGCGAATTTTGTTGGAGGGAATACACCTTGTGATATATTCCACACATATCACAGAACATCTAACAGACAAAACAAAATATATTCGTTTTCAATAGGACAAATCGAAAATTCATGTCTTTGCCATCAAGTTTGAATTTAAAATTAAATAGGTGCATAAATCTGTATAAACGAACTGCATAATTTTTTTTAACGCCAAAAAACCAGGTCGGTGTTAGGTTTGAAAGAGTCAAGTAATTTCCGAAAATGTTTTGTGAAAAGCAAAGTTTTCGGTATGAAAGCCTTAAAAATATATAGAAAATATAACATTTAAAAATTGTTTTCATTTATAATTAATGTTATTACCTTCTCAAAATTGAATTTCGTTGCATTTTTACAGTCCCCATCTGAAAATCAAAAATACACCCAAAACGAACAAAATAATCTAAAAAAAATAAAGTTCACATTAAGAAGAAGTGTGAGCACCAGCAATGTTTTGCATTTTTAACTTACAAGTTCAAGTTCAAGAGAATTTCATCTGCTTTCTGTGGCGTCTTATCCGTGCCGCTTTCGACAAAATATTAAAATGCTCTTTTCTTTATTTTTAAGTACTTTTTTTTTGTTGGATACGGAAATTTCAAGGTTATTTGTGCAAAGAAAGATAAAAAGAATATAAAACAGCAATTTTTGTTGGAGAAAGAGAGGATGAGAAAATAAATGCCTTTATAATGCAAGCAACCAAAATAACTTTGCAAAAGACTTGTTTTTTTCTGTTGCGGTTTATTTTTTTCAATTTGTATATTGCGACAGTGCAATATACAAATGACGTGTGATAAATAAATGCGATGTTCTTTTATTCCATGAGTGCAAGTAGTAGGTTGGGGTACAATGTCGGTTTGTGGGAGTGAAGCGGGTGGGTTTTAAATTAAATGTCTAAGTGGATGCAAACAGCATGACACATTTATTATAGTTTGATACACATGTATAATTATATGACAGCACAATAAACATAAATGCACACAAAGTAAAATAATTTAGATTATGTCCTGAACTTAAAATTAGTTCTCTCAGTTTTTGCAATATAATAAAGTGTTCTACAAAATCATTTTATAAATCTTCATTTATTAGTTTAGCAAATTTCGGTATCCCTTAAAAAAATTTAATTCAAAAATACAATGTTAAATTGATACTTCTATAAATAGTTCAAAACACAAGTGCATATTAATAATACATTATTTATTAGGCACAAATATTTTTATACAAATGCTAAGACGCACTAGCTACCTTCAATAAGAGTGCTCGATTGAGACATTATCGAACTATCGAAAAAAATATGCATGCATCGCGCAATTTGATGATTCCTCAAAAATGGCTTTGTATTTTTTTTTTATTAAAAAATGGATTTTACTTTTATCCAACGAGGACCCACCATGGTGTGATTTCTTATTGGACCTATAAATATAAAACAAATTAAGGAGGCCCAAAAAATATTTATAAATAAAAAAAGTACATATTTGTTTTTAACTGAAAAATGATTTTCTGGAAATTACATACATATCTTTCATAATTTATCGTTTTCAGTCGATATAAACATAATAATGTGATTTTTTATAAACACCAAATTCCAAAAATATATCTGCAATTACTTTTGTCTTTCTCCATCCATTACCATCACTTCTACTGAAAATAATATATCTTGGTGGCCATTTTTCAGGCACTAATCTCTAAGCCATATCCTGTTTAAGAACATTGCATTTATATTAATTGCACATACATTAAAAAAAATTGGTGGTTGATCATTATTCTGTCTCCGTCAACAATGCCTGTAACACCAGCTTCTATGTGGTATTTAATTGGGGTGAAAGGTTTCGCATTCAACCTTAGCTTTGTTTGTTAGAGTATAATTGTAAGTTCAGTTTATACTCGGCACGAATAAAACCAACATTCAATTGGGATTCTGCGTATTAGAAACGAACACGAAAAATTGATAGCTCATACTTTCCGATAATTCACTCCTTTGAATTCATAATTTCAGATTTATCCTTAGCTCAAAATTATATTTTCCATTACTCGTTCAGTTTTCAGAAATAGTTTTCTGCTAAAAAAAAAACAATAATCAATTGTCATTAAAATAGTTTGCTACAATTTTATTTAACTGAACTGAAATTGAGTCGGGAATTAGCCAGGATAAAAAGAGCTCAACAATTTTTATTTATTTTTGCTTTTAATTTATTATTCTTGTAATAAATATTAATTGCATAAACTAAAAAGTGATGTATCATGTATGTTATTAAATTTATATCTGATAATTATGCAAATGAGTAGGATTTCCTTTTTCTTTTCCCAATTAATTAGTTATCGAAAATTTAATTTTTATTTATGAGTAAAGTATATTGCTTTAAATATTTAAAATACATGGTATACGATGGAATTTATTGACATTCAAACTGCTGACACAATGGTACCGTTTTCATATCAATGATTATTTGCTGTAATCATGCTTTTCTTAGCAAAAATACTTATATTTCCAACAGCATATTATTATTCACATATTTATTAATCAATCATCAATAAATATCAATTTTATTAAGACAAATTTCTTGTGACAATAGACTAAACCTCTATTTTCAAAAACATTTAAACTGCCAAAATTGTAATAATTCCAATATTTGTTCAAATGTTATCGTAAATGTTAACGCAAATATTGAATTTAGTAACGGTTATAAAAAAAAAACCTTAACCTTAATTTTACATAATAATCAAAGTAAATTTATCGGTAATTGTGTAGCATAAATGAAAAAATCTGATATATTGCCAAATTAAAAAAAAATCCAACATATTGTACGAAAATTCATTTGACCTATTGTACATCAGTTTTAGGAAGATATGTCACAAAAAAGAATCAAACAAAAACAAATAAAATATCATGGTTGCGGTTTTGTTGCAGTTTCGTTATTTCTTTGTTATTGTTGTTTTCTTCTTTTTTATTTATTATTTTTGTCGTTTTTTTTTTGCTTCGGCATAAGTTCCGCGCATTTAATGAATACTTTTGAGCGGTTAGGTCATGCTTTATATGAAATGGTTTGTATACTTGCACATGCATAGAGTCAGTGAAACAAACAAAACGTATTGCATAGTTATATAAATATATTTGTTAAATGATATATATATAAGTATATTTGTTTGTTGGTTCCTTTATTTAAACCGTTCAAACGTATCGCTCAAATGACGTACTTTTGACGAGTCTGATAATTGCGGGAATGCATAATGCTAATAGAATATACAAGGTCAAAAAATATTTATTGCTCAATGTTAAATAAACAAATGCGAGACAAGTTTTTATTAAATGATGGTTGTGTATTAAATGCATTGGCTTTTGTTAATATTTGTTCCGTTGTTTACATATACTTATCAAATTTGAAATATTTGTAGGTTTTTTGCACTTCCGGCTTTAATATATTTATGTTTGTTCTAAAAGTAGGTAAATACATATATTTTCTATACTGAAAGGTATATCAATGTATTTTGGAATTGACAAGATAGGTAAGTGTCAAACTGTTAATATATACATTCTGATAAACTTTGATCAGAAGGTATGCTAATATTTCAATTTGATTCTACCGAGCTCGATTTCGACTGCAGCGAGACCAGGTATACAGACAGGAGAACATTTTGGCACCAATGACAGAACATTAATTGCAACACCATCACATGATAAAAAGGTTTTTCTCAAATCCAAAAACTTTTAAAGATTTTATCCAAAAATCATTATCCTTAAATCGAAAAAGTCCAATAATTATCTGAGTAGGTATTCAAGTTTAACAATAACTAAAACTATCTAACTATGTATCTACTATCTAACTCTCTACTATCTAACATTTTTCTATGAATTAAAACTTGTAGCCCACAATTTTGAACACTTAACTGTCAAATGCCCCCAAATTCAATAGACGCAAAGAAAAAAAACAACAGTACAATGTGTACAACTGTTCAGAGTGCAAAAAAGTACATCTACACCTAACGGCTAAAAATGTTTAACAAAACAAAACCAATAAGCAAAGCTACAAAAAGGAGACTTTAAAAAAGAAGACAACAAAACTACACCGCAACTGGCTAAATTTATTCCATGATTGCATATTTGAATGGGGTGAGAGCGCGACTTGGAAGTGGGACACTTGTGTGCAAGCAAGTCACTGCCGACGCAGTTGTTTGAATCGCAACAACCCATACACACGATCCTGCTCGCATACATGACAAACCACATAGATACACACGGCTGTGTTAAGTAAGCCACTTCACTACAACGGTAGCAAGTCAGTTCGTTAGCCAGTCAGAGTCAAGAAGTCGCCGGCGTCAAAAGCAGCTAACAGAGCGCGCGCAGTTGATAGCGCAAACGATTCGCGAAATTTGTCGCATACTTTGCAAATAGACATTTTTTGCAAAGCGACACGGGGGAGGAAGCGACACATGGCATGTGGGATCGTGGGATGTGCAACGTCTTATCTCTGTGTTGGTGATTTGCGAATTATGCGCGCACACATGCTTACAATTGCCGGCGAAAGAAAGAAACTGCCAGAAAAGTAAAATTCAAAAAGCAAAGTCAAAATAAATTTATCCACCACAAAAGCGATCAGAAAAATCACCGCCAAACCGGAGAGTGGGCCGCAGTAAATTTATTGCAAATTGCATGTCGTTTGTTGTATTCGAAACGAGAAATATTGCACTCAAGGTCATATCGATGATGCGCCCCACCAATGACAAATGTTGGGGATGTACTGGCGCGCACTAGCAGTAGCGGCGCAATTCCCCACACCACTATATGCGAACACGAGTAGATACTATTGAAATTGAATTTCTCTGATTCGCGTTCGCGATCACGGTACGTTGCGCGCGCGTTGCAAAAAGGAAATGGAAACAAGAGCCAATTGAATGAGTAAATATTTTCGCAAAATCAAATTTGTAGTGGGGTGCTGCAGTAAAATGTGTGAGTCAATGAGTGCGCTTTGAATAGTCGGTTGTACCTACTTGTAGTTCGTTAGTAGTTTTCTAATTGGAAGTTTCTATTGCACATGAGCAGATGGATTAGTAGATATTATATTTTTTAAAATGGCCAATGAATGCAAGTCGAGTGATTGCACACATACGTAAAAAAAACGAATTCAATTGAATTACCAAGTAAATGCAATAAACATTGAAATTTAAACTGTTATAAAAGAAAGCTATTACTTTGTTTAATAATTCAAGTTGGGGTATTTTTTTTATTCATTATGCAATATGGCACAATAACTCGTGTAAGTTTTATTTGTTTATGTTAAATTTTAATTAATATTTGGTATATATTATTTTTTTTATAAAAAAATCCACATGTATTAAACATTTTACCAAAGTGTGTCTGAAATGGCAACTTTTTTTTAAGTTTTAAATAAAAATGTATAGGCATAAATTTGTAACTTTTTGTAAGAAAATCTTTAATAACGAACTAAAATTATTCATTAATAAGTTATATTTTTAAGTAGGAATTAATGACTGATAATGCGTGAGTAGGTATTGTCAAGCTAACTGAAAAATTTGTAGACACTGTACATGTCATGACATTTTTGTTCATTGTTGTTCCCCTATAGCGTCTACAAAATGTTTCTTTTTTAACTTTCGCGTACTCTATATTTTTTGCAGATTTTAACATCTATATTTATAGGTATAACTTTTTTAAATTGTAGGTATCCATCGTTAAATTATCCTGAACCAATTTCGAAAATGTCAGATTTTAAAATATGTATAAATAATAAAATGATAATGATCTTTGAAGTTAATAATCCTTGAAAGTTCCAAACCAACAAAATCCCAAAGTAGCTACGAAACTCTTGATTCACTTGTTTTTAAACTTTTGTTTCAACATAAAATAAGTCAAATCCGAATTTATTTAGAAAAAAAATATATTTCAATAAAACGGTTGTACTTGAAAAAATCGACGGAAAAACCAATGCAATAGTCAAGTTTAAAGCAATTGATTTACAAGTCATATAAATGCAAAAATAAACATCTGTGACTTTATTTTGCATATTTACAACGTCCTTAATTGATGTATTTCAAGAAATTTTCAAGAAATTATAAATATAATTTGCTAGGATATGTAAGTAACCCTTCTTTTGGCTCATGGATAGAAGAAAACGTCATTGATTAATGCATTATAATACTGGAAGAGATATCTATTCTGAAAAAAAAAACACTTCTAGGATAAGCCAAATTAATGTACCCCCATTAAATTTTTTTAGCTGAAAATATAATGAGTATTTTTCGCGCATGCACGTTTTGTCACTGCAAAATATTTTCGCCAAAAAATATTTTGTGTTGAAGATTTTTCGCATGAATATTTTTACGTTGAATATAATCGCTTGTTAGAATAATTTTGGCGAATTTCTGCTAAATATACTGAAAAATATAAAAATTATTTATTTTATACTGCAAACACTGATTAATTTCGCTTTACCACGACAATAATTACAAATATAATTTTTTGGCGCAAGAGGCTCGTTAGTACCTACCTTGGGCGTAGCTTTCTCACAGCCATTCATGTGTGCATGGGTACTTCTTGTACGATAGTGGGACCTCCTGTTTTATGCCGACTCCGAACGGCTAAGTTGAGATAGTTGCCCGTCACTAAAATACTTACCAAAGTGAAAATATTGTCGAAAACAATCAAATCCACCTACACGACAACACTGATTCGTTTACATTTTAAAAATATAGAACACCAGTGATCGTGTTCTCACGATATTGCATAATAATAATTGCATCTGTATGTTGTACGAGTGTTTATTCTTACAACACAACGATATAAAATCTCTCTTTACACCGTTTCTTTTCATCCTATTCATAAATATTCTCCTTCTCCTTTTCCTCCACCACCCACCACCCCCTTTTTAAACATTTTCTTGCATTTATGTGTGTTGTGTGCATGATTTCCAGTTGCCTTTTGTTGCGTGTTTTTCTCATTCTTTAGCAAAATAAAAATAAAAACCTTAATGGAATTTATGAAATAAATTATTCTGTCGGCAACACACTTTACCACTGTGTGTTCTCTCATTCACTCGCCTCTATAGATGGCTACATGTTGATGTATATGTGTGCCAAAAACAAGGTCAAATGCAATTTTGTGTTCTTCCCGTTCCCGGTATTCTTTTTAATTTTGTTGAGCGCTTTTTTCTCTGGATCTAGACGATATCTCTACGTGGGGCATAGTAGAATTTCCGAAAACCTCAACTTTATTGTGTGTGCTTGGCGTTTGTATGTGGACATTTTGGGGTTTCTTTTGCGCAAAGGATGTTGTTTTTTTCTAATTTGTGTACCTACACATTTTGAGTGCGGAAATTTTTCGCTGTTGGTTTTTTTTCCCTCGAAATTTTTGTTCGTCTTCTCTTTGAATTTGTCTTGTCCACTTTTTCATCGGGAATAAACAAAATTCTCAGAATTTCGTTAAGTGTTAGTTAGGTGGAGAATTTAATAAAAAAAATAATGAAAATGACAAGATATCCTTGAGCTGTTATTTTGAGAGTTTGGACTTTGTGTTGGGATATGCTCTTTGGAACGATATGCCTGCGGAAGGATTTCATTTAACTAGGTACATCGAACGTTTCTTTTTTTTTTTTAAGAAATTAATCTTTAATAATGGGTAACTTATGATAGGCACTCCATGGGTTACAAAAAATCATGTTTTCGTTCTAATTTGCAACCTTTTTTCACAAAGGTTCCTAAAAATCTTTTGTAAAAATTGTAGATTAGATATTTGTAAAAACCTATTAAGCAAACTATGTGCACCAATCTGTATACGGTGAATACATAAATATATGTAAATTTCGATATTCAACCATTAATAAAGGAATAACTAATAAACTATTCGATTTTAGTAAACTATACACATATTCAAGGTACCTACATACCTACCTAAGTACCTATTGAAGAAAACCGGTTGGTATTTATATTAAACAGTAAAGTGTGTAAAACTATAAATTATTATTATTTTAATATAAATAAATTATTTATTTACTGAACCTATATAAATAAAACTTTAAATAACAAATTGAATCCATGAATATATTCATAATGACACATGAAAGACATTCCGGCTATTCGTATACAACCAAGAATTCCATCGCCAAATGATTGAAACGGTCAATTGGATCGTGCTACATTAACTGAAACTGATCGACCAAACACAATGCTGTGTAGGTAAACCTACTTTAATTATGGCGAATTCAAAACCCCAAAGATGAGAGTAACATGAAATTTCCAAGAAAGACATACGCTGATCATGTATGCACTGAAGTGCAAAAATAAGGGGTGTGGTATAGACTAAACCACATTTGCAATACATGTGCCTACTACTACTGAAGGGCTAACAACTACAAGATCTGCTTTCATATACTTGCGCTCAAGTTCTCATATTACACTTGATATCGTTGCAGCCAACTTCTGGGATAACATGCCTACTCAACACATGTGCACTTTGTGCAGTTGTTTATATTTTTTTTTAAAATGGGGACTTGGGGCCTTGTTTTTCTTATGGCTTTTTGCTAAATTTGCACGAATGTTTGTGTAAATGGAAAAAACGCCGTAATCTGATTCGATGCGGCGAATTGGATTTAATTTGCAATGTGTGCGTTTAATGATTACTTTTAGAAACTGCATTTAAGTCAGTGGTAAATGAACTGGTGTATGTAACCAATAAAATTGCATTTAAACGGTGAAACATATACACATAGGTAGAGTACCCACACGCGCATTGGTTCACTTGCAGATACGACTGAAATATACAGAATTTACAAATGGAGACTGATTCGTTCATATTTAAAAAAAATATTTTTTAATATAAAGTACCTGAACAAAATATTATTTAAATTAAACATATATATTTCAAAAAATAAAAATATATATTAATTTTAATTTAATTTGGTGAAAAACGAAAAGGAAATCCTTCACAATGTTATTCAAATTTAATTTAAAATTATTTAAATATAAATTGTTTTTTTTTTTTTTCTCGAAAACAGATTAATATTATTTTGAGATATAAATTTATTATTGGCTTCGTCGAAGTTAAAAGTTGTAAAAATATTAATAAATGTTTGTTTTAATTTAAAATTAGGAAATATGCGCATTAATGGTCGGCTGTGTTATTATTGAAATAAAATGAATTCCTAAAGAGAGAGCAATGTATACTTATATTGATTAAATCATTAAAAAAAAAAGAGTAGGTACATTTTTTTTATCAAAATTATGAAATTTTCTTTTATCCTCAACAACAGATAAAGAAAATAAAAAAATCAAATTAATGATAATCCAATTTGTTTGTGTCAGATATATTTTTAAATTGTTTAAAAACATAGCTGCCGAGATGAAATATATGTATTTCCTCCAACTATCCTGCCAAATTAATAACGCTGTGGTTACCTAAATATGAAACTTCAATCAAATATCTTCTGGAAAAGTAAAAAAGCAAAATAAGCCACCAACAACCCAGCAGATTAAGAGAATCTATTCCATTTACATGGACTAAAAACATCCGGAAAATTAAAATTGTTCCAAAGCAAACCAACTTTCAACCATTATCCTTATCACATGAAAGCCATTCATCCACGTTTATTCTAAACCACTTCATTTACTTCAAACTGGAAATCTTCATCCACAATACCATCGGAGCTAACTTTACCCTTTTTATAATTCTGTTACAGAACCATCCGGCTGCTGTATACCGTATACTCCTGTCACTTTATTCAAAAAAAAACCAACGAAGGCCAGAAATCAGGCTAATTAGCCTGTGAAGCTTGTGAAAGTTTTACTTTGGCAGTCATCAAAATTGAAATTCTTCTGCTTCCTCTTCTTTCGTATACACGATTCCGTTTATTTTAATCCTAATCCTTAGTGCTGCTTAACAACGGTAAGGCAAACCACCCCTTCCGTTAACGCCCTTCTCTCCCGTTTGGTGTGCTCTCATCATACTTTTATTGTATACCACTTCAGAGCCTTTGACAGCTAACAGCAAAAACATTTTTCGTCGCTCGCGGATGCAATTCAATCCGGTAACTGACAGATCTGCACAAACATATCTGGTTGTGTATATATGTGCGGTGTATATTCAAGGGACGAGTTAGACAAACATAAAAAAGAAACGCCACCGCACGTGCTCAGTCGTAGCTGATTATTACATTTACAAAATCCGAAACGCAATTGTTAGGACGATTCAACATCCCTTGCATTTTGCTGCATTCAAAAAGCATATAATTTTACGATTATACAAAGTGCACACCCCAAAGAAAATCTCACCCCATGCCACATGCGGAGTGCCCACTGCATTTCATATCGAAATAATGAACTATGCACCGCCGCACCGGTGCGCTTTCTGAAAGGGTAGTTCGCCCTTTTAATCTCTGTCCTCTTACACATTTTTATGCGAAACATCCAGGGTGCACTTTTATTCATTTCTGTTTTAAATCGTAGTTTGTTGCATAAGCAATGTATAACATTTGTGCAAGGGATGGACAGCGAGAAAAATCAATAAAAATGTGTATTGCTCCCCATGGAAGCTTCAAACACGGCACAAAAAACTAGTTTCTCGAACACACATACTACAAAATCTGTGTACATGCAGCACCAATACACCACCGGGCAACACCCCCATTTTGTGCGTGTGCATTCAATGGGCTTCAGCATACGCAGTCGCCGTATGCAAATATACGCATTACTCACTAGCATATATACACACAATCTCTTATTCTTCAACCCTTACGCAGGATTTTCCATTTTCATACTCCTTTGTTTTTTTAGGAGCAGACGCCTTGCACTGACATGCGTTCAGTTCAGTCAGCCATTAAAATTGGGGATTAATGCGAGGACATGCACGCAGAATACGAAATAGGTCTTTTAATGTTTTCTTTTTCGTACAATAAAATTCAAGGAAAGTGAAAACGCAATACTAAAGTTGATAAGGACATTGTTAGAACGAAGACAAATATTTAAGGGTGGGTTTACTGAAATCCATCTTCACAGCGCTAAAGGAAAAGCAATTTGTTTTATTTTCTCTTCACTTTAAGGAAGCCGTAAAACGCACTCTATACCCACTACTCAAGCAAAAATTCCAATAAGATGAAAAGGACACTATTCGGAATACGGATACGCATGCGAGCATGTGTGTCAAGTGTGTGCACTAAATATTTCGGTTAATGGGGGAAGACATAGAGATTGGGCTTCATTTTTGGTGCGGTGCTGTCATCACGGACAGTTACTGAAATGATAAATTGCCTTAAAAACATTTTCCTTATGGTGTGCGAAAAGTGTGATTTGGGAGTGTAAAGAAGGATACATGTAGGACCGAGTATTGCGGGTGGGTGGAATTTTATTACCTGTGCGTATATTATTGATTGTCCTCTGAAGAACAATTGATTTTACTTGAAGTAGGTTACATTAGGTAGGTTACGCATTTATGTGATAATATAGGGAGATATTTTTTTCTCAACAGATTAAAAATTCGTATAGTTTATATACATACATACTATTCGTATAGTTTATGGTATAGTTTGCATACCTACCATCTTTTGATCTGGTAATTAAATAAATATATTTTGTGATGCCCGAGACCGATCTCACTTCGAAAATTATTGTGAAACGAATGAACTTTCTAATTAGTGTATTCGAAATTAAAAAGATGAATTAGTTCAAGCTGATGCATACTTCGAACCATTTATTTTCTATTAAATTTCAAGCAGCTGAGCACAGTTTAGTACAAGAGGTGGATTGGTGCAAGTAGCCCTTAGGTTTATAATATAAAGTAAATTCAGATTTAAACACAATACAGTAAAACCGTAGTAAGCAAAATCAATCAAATTTGTACCTTTCTTTACTCCTCGCGGACATAATTTTTCGATATTACACAAATGGTATATGTCTGATCAAATTCGTTACAAGTTATAGTCTTATCGGTAAATTTAGTGAATTAAGTAAAAATCAAATTTAAAGTATCCAGTTCAATGAAATAGTGGTGTATCGTGTATCCACTAAAAGACACATTGTTAGTTTGTTCACCTTGTGTGAGAACTATTGCCGATATAATTGACTACCAGTTTCTAGCTATATAGGTTTGATATAATTATTAGGTTTATGTGTAAGAAAATATCTATGATCATTAAAACTTGTATCGTTTGACATAATTTTTCCTTCATTCCCTAAGTATTAATACTTAATCTGCACCCTCCTGATCACCTTGTGTGTAAGAACTGCCCGCATGCAGTGCTCTTTGACATAGTCAATCTGACAGGTCATGTTAATTTCGTAGATATTTATACTTCAATCGACCATACACATGTTCATATTCTAGCAGGAGACAACGGTGTACTTAACCAGCAGAAGATGTAAGCTTCATATGGAATGTTGAAAAAATGGTATTGAGGTGGATGCTGGGTTCCAATCCTAAGCACTTGGATCGTGAATGAAAGCCAGACTCCCGTATAAAATTTTTATTTCTGAGGTCGAGGTAATTGTGGTTTAAGTAATCCTCAATGAATCTGCAATTAAGGCCATATTACACGGCGATTCGCAAAAAAAATACAAATGAAATTCCTAACATATATTGTAGGTACAACTGCTCGTCCTATTGCATATAAAACACTCGGAGAAAAATACAAACAAGTAATGATGTGGGAAGTCCCTAACATCTCTTGTAGGTAACTGCTCGATTAACAATTTCACCAAGCCATTTAGTCAAACAACCATTGGTGAGCTGCTGTCAATAATCCACCCAAAAAAAGCCTTGATAAATATTTTGGTGTAAGTCACCGGATAGTGGTTCCTAATGAAAAGAATCTGTACATAGGCTATAGCGACAAAGAGGTACATTATGGCACATTATATTACATCGGACTCTAAAGCAAAGGACAATTCTTCTTCCATAATATAGAGAGATATTTCAAGTCTTCAAAGAGTATCTATAGATAATCAACATTTATATTTTATATTCATTATAAAATTTGATTTTCCTATTTCTTTTCCAAGGTATATTCATCTATTTTATGTTATCAATTGTATTTTCATTAAAATAAATTTTAAGCAAAAGAAAACATTTTTACTGTCGCTATCACGAGCGCCTTAGGCTCCTGCAGAGAATGTCTGACATCAAACATCAAAACTCAAAAGGGTCTGCAGCATGGCAAAGGAAACCCTTAAAACTCTAAGGACAAGCGTTGATTAATTGAAAATAATTTCCTGGTGATAAATTCAGATGGGTGGTGGGGGTATTGTTTATTTCTGGTATTTCTGGGCCGTCTCCCTCCACATAATTGCAAACACAGCAGAAAAGATCAAATCCTTTGGAAACCGAAAAAAGAGGAAAAACTACAAATCATGAATTGTGATGCTGTCGAAAAAATATCTATATATACATACAAATAAAACATGTATATATGTATACATTGATTATGCAACGTCGGTGGTTTCATTCCCCCTCGAGCCAAAATATTTGTGTGGTAGCTATGTATCCAACCGTCATTCTTAAATTGCACAAGACCAAGACGAAGAGAAAGACGAAATTCCCTTGTGACACTGTGACAGCAAAAATGTCCCAGAATAAATAGAAGGCGCACATAATCCCCGGAAAGGGATACAGGATAAAGTCCGCTTATGTTAGTATGTATGTATGGCATTCAAACGTTCAAGTTGCACGAAAATTGCGGTACCAAGAATCGCTTGGTTGTTAAGAAGTGGGGGGATGGGGGTTATAGGCGGAATACTACACAATGACGTAAGCAAAGATTGCCTACAGCAGGAAAATATTGCCATTGCATGCAACTCCATTCCACACGCACACACCAACGAGCCGTTCTCCAGTATCCTCGATATGTATCCTGGTGTGCTGAATGGCTAAACATTGAAGCTCTTGTCCGGACATGGTCGTTCGAGGAAAATAATTCATTGTAACCAACCGCCGCCAATGTGGGTGGGGTTGTGTTTTTTGTCGCTTTTTCTGCAGGATGTTTCTTTAGGCAATCTAGTTGGGGTGGTGGTCGTTGTGGCCCATAGCCCGTTAAAACAACGATAACATCGCCACTCAGTGCGTTGTGTTGGAACATCATTTTAAAAATTCCGTGCTAGTTGGTGGCAGCCTAACAACTTTCATTTGTTTGCCACTGGCGTAGAAGTAGAAGGTGGTGTGGAGCAAGTTGTCGCAAAAAAGGAAGAAGTGAAATAATTTCTCGTAAAACGATATGCCGCTGGACATACAAGGTGTAAATATTATTTTTTTAAGTTTTCTCTTATTTTGTATTTTGCTTCCGTTGCATTTCACAAAAAAAATAATAATACCAACACCATCCTCCTTATTTCTCTTGTTTTATCAAGAAACTCTCATTCAAAGAGAGCACCCCAAAACGCTTGACTTTTACTTTCAGTTTAAACATCAATCGAACGCCCACACCTGAAAGCACAAACCACCCTCTCCGCTACTTTAGTTGTTCAACTCCTACCCCCATTATGCCACACAAAAGAACGTTTTTTTTTTAAATAATTTTCTTGCGTAACCTTGCAACCAGAAAGAAGAAAGTGAAAGAGCAAAGCAAAAATAAGACATTTTCCTTTTTACCACTGTTTACTTGGTAACCATGCATAAGACCCTCTTTCCATCATCCTGATCCTACACATACATACAATCACATTCACAAGCTACAGTAACATCGGTTACTAGGATTTTCACTTTCACTATACAGTCTCCTGTTCTTGAATTATTTTTCTTTTGTGTGGAAAAAAGTTCTCTTTCGTCTGTGATTTGGTTTTGGTTTTCTTCTCTCATATTGTCGAATGTTTTCATTTTCTTATTTTTGCTCTACCAGTACCAACCAAGAAGGATTCGTGTTGACACCACGTGGGTTACCACAATAAGCACGACATACACATAGAAAATGAAAGACGAAGAAAATATAAATACACTGTTATCTTTATTAGCTCCACTCACGCAAATTGCATGAGGGGGGTCATGGAAAGAAAACGGTAGAAAAACAAAGAAAAAATGCGAATGAACACACAAAAGCCTGGATAACATCATAACAATAACAAAAATGTTTAAAGGAATGGTAGGCAGAAAGGAGTTCGAATTGGGACACGTTGAGTGGTTTAAAGAGGGTGGGGGTGTATTTTATTTGTAAGTGAAAGTGCAAATCATGTTGCTAACCGAGAAAGCAGTTTTTTTTTTGCATTTTCACCTTGTTTTTGGATGTAATCTTATTGGTGTTTAATACTCACAAGTGGGTGCGTTAAAAATGCTTTGGTTTTAAGGGTCGGTTTGAGCATTTTATATTGGTATGATTAGCTCCAAAGATACTGTCGAAATTCTAAACCACTCTCGTAAAAATAATAAATGTACTGCCATTTGTTATGGATATCGCAAAACGTGTAATACAAACCCAGCAACTGATATCTAATCTTAAGACCACATACCGATTTCAATGTTCTCGACTAGCCTTATTGGGTGCACTTATATTCCATATCAAATTAATTGATCAGTCAACTTGATCTTGAGATTTGTACAAAATTTGTACAAATATTTTTGTATGTTTAAAGTTCTTCAGTCTTTTGTAAGCGAATCAAATCATACTTATAGAAAAACGGATTTCCATAAGGAAGCTACGTTAATCCCCTGTTATTTTTTCATACTTAGTAATAATTAAAAAAAACGTCATATAAATCTTCACACCAATGTCGCCTAATCAAAGCCGATTCGCAAAAAAGTTTTGTACTACCTCCAAGAATTTAAAATGTTCGCAATTTTGAACTTATCTTAGGAATATATTATCTTTTCATCCTTTTTTTGGCGCACGGTCTACATTTGTCTTTGCAACCTTATGTATGCATGTGTACTTCATGCACGACGGCGGTTTTTAAAGTTCTATGCCGAGTCCGAGGTGATACAAGCTTTTGATTACTATTGATATTAGGTATACAAATAATTATCAGATCATTGAGAAAGAATGGCTAATGAAAAAAAATAATTAGTGTTACTTCGCTAAGAGATCTAACTCAGATCTTATGTACGGCAGTTTATCATACCGTCGCGCTGAGCAAATAG